>CM062624.1:24133874-24733874 GCA_025617555.3 Puccinia polysora
TAATTACCCTTACAAGGAAAGAGAGCACAACAAAAAGGGACTGCCAACCCTTTTTTTCCTCTACCCAGCCCCCTGTGGGTAAAACCATCCTTGGGTCCTCTCCTGAACCACCCCTTTGATAAAACCCTTGAACCCTTTAATATTGGGATATTGGTTAAAGATCACACATATCTGACCAACCACTAACCAATAAGCCAATACATCTGGTCCATTCTTCAACAACCCTACCAATAAAAATTAATAACCAATCAAGATCTGATCTGAGACCTATACTAATTCTCAAAGAAACCAGCCATTAATTTAAATAAATTATTGTGCAGACTTACTATAGTACTAGAAGGGCAGGCAATTCAAAACCACTCTTAGTGTTACTAATACTCTAAAGGAGTAGAAGTAATACTAAATTACCCTTCAAGGACTTCCAGCAAGCTATTTGCTAAGTTATTTAAATAATCCCACAGGATTATCTACAGCGCGCAGCCAATTCTGCCATCCACACAGCTGATCCTACCACCCTCCCATCTGAATGGATTTTTTGCCGCATCAGGATCAGTCATGAATAATCTGGCAAACAGGTACTGCTCATAAGAGCTACAACCTATTCAGGATTATCTGGTATATGTAATGAAGTTACATATGCATTAAGAATAGTCTAAAAAATTTAAAACTTAAATAAAATTAATAAAAAACCAATTGTAAAGTATTTTTAATAATAAATCAAATATTGAGGATTAACACGTAAACCCCTGATACTGATCTTTGAAGACCACAAAAAACTACAAGGAGTGGCTGTAAAAATCATTAGAAATTACCTACATGATCAGCAAATGATGGAAAGTCAATAAACATCCACATATTTCTACTTTAAGCCTATATCATCAATACAAATTGAGGATAAGTGAAGTATGATCAAAATTACGCCATTAACAGATCAACAGATCATGTGGCTAAAAAAGTGCATAAAACCAGCAGATCTGAGGACAGCTGATTGAAAGCACCAAGTGCATGTGCTGAACCTGCCATGACTGACTTTCTAGCCTGAGCTTATAAGCAGAAACCTCTCTACATGCCTTGAGAAGCTCATACAAAAGGTATTTATACAGACCTCTTTGGATCTATTATTCCCCATCAATTTACCAGGCATTATTATTATCAATCAGACACTGTGTCATTGTTAGTAAAGTCTTTTTAAAGAGATAAGCAGGTGATTTACAACTTAGTCTTTAGTAGTATTATTTATTTCTCAAAAACCAATCAACCCTTTGACGTTATTCAAGCAAATACATGCAATCCTCTCTGAAACCCTACCTATCTTTGCAGGATTTTTGTTGTGATGTACTCTGAGTAAATTTTTCCCTTCCTGCCTTTTCCATTTTGTTGTTTTTCCCGGCCATATTAGTGGATAAGTCCTTATAAGGCACCCCTCATTTATTCCAAGTTTCTCAAACTGCCTAAGGAGGCCCCTTGAAAAGAGGTTGTCTGTCTATAAAGATCCCCAGTAGTATTTCACTGTGGCCCCCCTTTTTATAAAATATTGAAAACCCTTTCAACCAAACCAATTAAACCTTGCACCAGTTCTTAACATATTCATTTTTTGAGCTTTTTAAGTTGTTATCATTGGAATACTATTATTGTTGTTATTCTAGTATCTTTTATCACTCTCTGTAGCTAAAGGAATGCAAGGTCCCTGATATCAGAGAGCTGAAAATAAAACCTTGAACCCTTTAATATTGGAATATTTTTTAAGATGAAATCTATCTGATCATTAACTGACCAAAAATCCAATAAATCTGGTCTATTCTTCAACAAAAACTTACCAATAACAATCAATAACTAATCTAGGTCGGATCTGAGAACCATTTTGAGTCTCAAAGAAACCAGGAATTAATTTAAATAAATTATTGTACAGACTTACCATAGGTCTAGAAGAGCAGGAAATTCAAAACCACTCTTAGTATTTACTAATACTCTAAAGGAGTAGAAGTAATACTAAGTAAGCCTTCAAGTACTGCCAGAAAGCTTTTTACTACTGTATTTATATAATCCCACAGGAGTCTCTACAGCAGCCACCAACTTGACCAACTCAACGGTGAAGAGTCATCACTCACCCAATGTCTTATTCCAGGTGGATAAAGGTCCTCCCATGCCACCCCAGCTGGAAACAACCAAGGAGGAAAGGGTCAAAGTATTATTGAAAGAGAATTTGAACTATTGGGAACAGTTCAAACTGGCTCAGACCCAGGAGGATCAGCCAGGTATGAAAAAAGCCATTCTCTGGCAAAGATTTCCCAGATCTCTCTTCAAAAGCTGATCCAAAGGAGGGAAGTAGAATGTTACATGCACAGTTGGAATCATTGGGAGCAGTTAGCTTCCTTAAAGGGAAAGGATCCCAAAAAGAAAAAAGCCTCAGCCCATCAGAAGTCAAGGAACCCAAAAGATTGGGCTAACATAATATCCTTAGCCCAGAAGTGGACAAAAGTTTACCACAACTAGATGTAGAAGCTTTTAACCTCTTCTCTGTGAATGTGTCTCACAATTTTACTGTTATTAGCAAGTGATTTGATAAATTATATGATCAATTGGATAAGTTGAATCTGAGCCTTGACAAAGTAATAAAAACTTAAGCCACTCTTACCAAGATTGATGAGCTAGAATTAAAACAAATAAAGGATAGTGTAAGCATAAGTGAAATGGATCTAATGAAACAAATTAGAAGTGTCCAATCCACTATGGAAGATGAAATTTTTTCCTCAATGAATTATATCAACAAAGAAGTTAGGAGAATAAGTCATACTCCTTCAAACCATGTAATCAATAAAATCAATTTGTTAAGTAACAAACTTGACTTAGAACTAGGTATGATCAAGAATGATCTCAGAGTTCTTAAAATAAATTTTTCTAACCCTCCAGTTAATTACTTGGAAGAAGCTAGACCTACTACATTCACAGGTACTCCTAGTATTCCCTCTAGATCCAGAACACCTAGGAATGAGTCTTTCAGGCCTAGTCCTACACCTGAAGTATAAAAAGCTTGAAAGTTCCTTCCTCATATCAATGAATGGCCTAAATTCTCAGGAGAAGTAGAATATAACCATGCAGTCAGTTTCATTAAGTTAATGATTATACTCTTGCCTCTTATGAACTCCCTGATACCAAAGCTGTGCTAATATTACCCAGATTGTTTGAAGGAGTAGCTCTTGATTGGTAAATTAATTAGAGAGAAGAATTTGCATCATTGTCCTGGATTTCATGGAAATAATTGATTAAAGAAAAATTTGTTACCAGGATTTGGAAAAGAAAGATGATGAAGACTTTTGAAACTTCCCAATTTGATAAATGCAAGGAGAAACCCCAAAAATGGTGCCTTGATCAGAAAAGGAGGTTGGATGGATTTTGCCCCAATGCTGATAAAGAAGAAGTTAATTAGAGACCTCTCAACTTATTTCCCAGACAACTCAACCATAGTATAAGGTGCAGGATGGCAATGAACTATGATCCCTCTACCTTGATAGGAGTATTAGAAGAAACTATTGATATGAATGGTATTGAAAAGAAAGTCAAAAGACTCAGGGAAAAGAATATTAGGAGTAAGGAGGAATATGCTCTTAAGACCAAAGATTCACCTTCCCCTAATCCTACCAGTTTGAAAGTCAAGAAGACTCCAGAGAAAAAGGAAAAGGTATTCTGGAATTGCAACCAGACAGGAACTGACTGTCCTCAACCCAGAAGAAGGATTAATCCTATTGAAGGAGAAGAGTATGATAATAATCTTGATCCTCAATTTGATGACACTGACAGATCACTCTCTGAGTGTGAATTAATGATTACCAACCCCATCAATTTTATTGAAGGAAGTATAGAATCTTCCCTGGACATAAACTCTGTAAATGATGATTCCAATTTTCCACAAAAATTGAATCCCAATATGAAGATTCACCATTTCTCTGAAGATAAAACCTTGACCCTTAAACCTTCTTCCGGTAAAAGTTACACTTCTTGCAAATCATGCAATGCTACTGGTTTAATCAAGGTTCCATAGTGAGTTTACTCTTAGATATTGGAGCCTTTTGCTCTTGTTTTGGTTCAACTTATTTGGAAAAGCAGGATCCAAATTGGAAAATGAACTTATTACCACTACCTCAGGCTAATTTTAGAAGTTGTAAATCTTCCCTCAATGCTATTGGCGTATGTTCTTCTAATACCATACTACCTCACTCTAAAGGATCACTCAAACTTAAAATTGAATTTGTAGTGCTTCAAAATGGAGTGTGTGATTACTTCATTCTAGGAAATGGTCCCCTTTGCTTGTATGATATAGATGAATTCCAAAGTAAAGGAAGATAGTTCACTATGGGAAGAGAATGGAACAGGAAGTTCCAAATATGCCATTTCAATTCTCAGACTTCTGATTCAACCTATGAGAAACACTTGGAAAGCTTTAACCAAGAATACTTCTCCCAAGCAGCTTTGAATTCTCTGCTCAGTGAAGACTAAAAAAAGGATATTCTACAAGTTGGTTTTGAAAAATTCTTTCTGTACCCAGGGGCACCCCATTGGTAACATCAAAGGACATGACATGATTCTAACCTTGACCATCAAACCTCCTTAACCTCCCAACCTCAGGAGACCAGCTTACCCTTTGAGTCCAGAGTCTAGAACAGCTCTAGAAACTCATATCCAAGAGTTAATTGAACTAAAAAAATTAAGGAAAGTAGGACATATTGAACAATTTGAAATTAATACTCCAGTAATTATAGGTTTGTATAATGATAAGTCTAGAATGGTTGGAGACTTTAGGATGCTGAATAACTATACCCAAGCTGACAACTATCCTATCCCAAGGATTTACCATGCTTTGCACAACCTTTCAAAGGCTGAGAATATCACTACTATGGATATGCTGAAGGGCTTTCACCATATAGGTATCAGCCCTGATAGCCAGAAATTCATGAGAATTATATGTGATTTGGGAATTTAAAATTATCTGAGGATGACTTTTGGTATTGAAAATGCTCCTTCTCACTTACAGAGGATGATGGACACTGTCTTAGGATTATTCAACAGAAAAGGATGGATGATGGTATACATTGATGATTTTATCATTTAATCTGATGAATGGAATACCTGCATGGATAAAGTAGGGCTAGTTCTCAAAAAATATCTGCATTGGGGTTGAAAGTATCAATGAAAAAGTGTAAATTTGTTTATGGAGAGCTCAGAGCCTTAGGAAATATTGTTTTGGGAATAACTCTAACTTCTGACCAAAGCAAGATAGCAGCTGTTATTGATAGGCCCATGCCCCAGAATAAGACTGAACTTCTATCTTTTCTCAGTTTTTGCAGCTACTATAGGAAGTAAATAACTAAATTTTCTCTTCTCACCAAGTGTTTGTATGAAATCTGCAACAACCAAACCTTCCTTGAGATGATTCATGAAAGGCTGAATAATTATGAAGAACTCAAGATAGCTATTACTGCAGCTCCAGTTTTGATTCAACCAGACTACTCTGAACCTTTCAAGCTCTATAGAGATGCTAGTATGGAAGTAATAGGAGCTGCTTTACACCAAGAATTCATTGAAGATGACAAACCAGTGGAGAAATCTTTACTCTTCATATCCAGACAAGTTAAGGATACTGAGAAAAGGTATGGAAAAGCCAAATGGAGTTTCTTGCTTTATTTTGGTCTCTGGAGAAACTCCATTATTACTTGGAAGGAACAAATTTTACATTAATTCCTGACTGCAATGCTGTCAGGACTCTAATGAATATGAAGACTCCTACTGGACACATTTTGAGGTGGCAGATAGCCATACAACAATATAGAAGCCAGATGAAAATAGTTCATCAATCTGGAGCTAAACATTGGAATGCTGATAGTTTTAGCAGAAATGCTCTTCCCAATGATCCAAGCAATCCTACTCATGATCCAGAGGACAGTGATATATTTCCCGTACTAAACATTGATATGCTTGATGTTGAAGCTCCCATTTTAGGAATACAAATTTGTGAACTGAATGAATCCCTGTTCAACTCAATCAAGGAAGCTTAAAGCTCTGACCTGAAAGCTTTAATCACCATTATTTAAAGTAATTCACCAGAGTCTGAACTAGTTAAGAGTTTACCTGTATCTCTCCTAAAGCCTCAAAAATCTGGAAGATTCACCATATGAGACAGTCTGGTATACTACAGGCATCAACATTCAAGTGTTTTAGTCCTGACCAAAGAAGAAAAAATCAAACTTTTCTTAGCTGAGTGTCATGAAAAATGTTAATTTTGTCATTTATCTACTGATAGAACTCGGGATAAAGTCAAAAAAACCACTTGGTTGATCAGTTGGAGATACTCCACAATCCAGTATGCCTCTAGCTGTGAAACTTTCCAGAAGTCTAATAGAAACAATGGAAAAAGGTTTGGTATCCTTCAAAAGATCACTGAACCCAAGAAGAGGTGGAAGATTATCAACATGGACTTTTTCAACGGATTACCTCCTGGAGGAGCTTATTCCTATAACTCAGTCCTAGTCATAGTAGATAGTTTTTCCAAGAAAGCAAAGTTTTTTACCTAACCATAAGAAGGATAATGCCACGGAAGTAGGATTGCTATTGTGGAACAGACTCATAGCTGAATAGGAGTTCCTAAAATCATTATCAGTGATAGGGATCCCACATTTACCTCTGAATTTTGGAGAAATATCCATGAAATTTCAGGAACTACCTTAGTCTTCTCTACAGCTTATCATCCCCAGAAAGATTGACTAGCTGAAAGAAAGATCCAGACCTTAGAAGAAATGCTTAGAAATGTCTGTTTCTTTGGTCTAGAATAAAAGAACACTGACGTTTACTGCCACAATTGGGTTAGCCTCCTACCAGCACTAGAAATGGCTTATAATAGTAGCAAACACTATACTATTAAGGAAGCACCCTATATACCAGAAAGAGGATGTATTCCTAAGTTAACCAAGGAAGACCTCAAACAGAATCTAACCAATATTCATCCAACATCACTGGATTTTAAGAACATTATAGATGTAGTCAAAAAGAATTTTTCTAAGTTTTTTCAAGATTCTGTTGAATACAACCAACAGAGATGGTATAAAACTCACAAAGAACCTCATTTCAAAATTGGTGATCAAGTCTTAGTTTCTACCACCAATTTTACTAACCTAGCTGGAAACAAGAATCTTAGACCTGCTTTTGATGGGCCCTTTACCATCAGTAATCTACATGGTAAGAGTGCTGTAGAAGTCATCCTCAGTGATGAACTTTCCAGGAAACAAACGGTGTTCCCAGTAAGTCTCATCAAACATTACCATCCTAGAAAAGGAGATCTTACTCCTTCACCAGAGATACCTGTCACAGATGATCCTGAAAAAGACAAAGGGAAATTCAGCAAGATCCTCAAGGATAAGGAAGAGAGGATCAATGGAAAACACATCAGACTTTACCTGGTCAGGTATAAAGGAGAGTCAGCTTATGAGGATGAATGGTTGCCTGAGCACAATATCCCAGATGGGCCTATACACCTGAGAAATTACAGAGCCAGCAGAAGATATCAGACTCAAATTTTATTCAGATACATACATGTTTTGGAGTGGAGGGATGTCAGCTTGCTACTATGAACAGAGCAAACTGTCAAAGTAACAAAAAAAGAAAAATAAAATAAAATAAAAATGAAATGAAAGAAATATTAAGGAGTGGGGAATCAATAAATATTATTGCAGAAATGGTTGTCCACCAAAAAAAAGGTAGGGTCACTCACTGAGCCCACCCTTGAAATATAACTCCTTCTTATTTTAATTAATTGAATAAAATTGACTCAAAGGTCATTTCACCAATATGCAAACTTTTGGAAAATTTAATATTTCAAATTTATATTCATGTATGGGTTTCACACCTATAATTCAGTCAGAATTGAGGTTTTGTGTATATTTTAGGAGTTACACACGGAAATGTGTTATGTCACAATTCCCCTGTGCATCCCCGCATCACTATAAAACCCCTATGCATCACCATTCTGCTTACTGAAGTCCCGTGCGCAGCCAATTTTGCCACGCATGCAGCGGATCCTACCCTGTGCACATCTGAATGGACTGATACCCACGTCAGGATCCATTGTGACAAATCTGACAGAAGGTACTGCTCACAGGAGCTAAAGCCTAGTAGGGTTTACCTGGCATATGTAATAAGGTCAAATATGCACTGCAATTGGTCTAAGAACCTTAGAAACTTAATAAAAATAATATATGATTAATTTAAAAATATTTTAAATAATAAATAAAATATTGAAGGTTAGAAAAAAACAGATATATCCTGATCTTTGAAGACCACAAAAAACTAAAAGGAGTGGCTGTAAAAATTATCAAAAATAGCCTATGTGCTCATCAGATGATGAAAAATAAATGATCATCAACATCTGTCTATCTTAAACAAATACTGATATTACCAATGAAGGATAAGTGCAGAATGATCAGAATTACACCATCAGCAGATTAACATATCCTGTGGCTAAAATAGTTCAGAAATCCAGCAGATCTCAGGACACATGATTGGAAGCACCAAGTGGAAAAGCTGAAATTTCCCTGACTGGCCTACCAGCCTCAGCCCATGATCAGAACCCTCTCTACGTTCCCTGGGAAGCTCATTATCACCCCAAAAGGTTTTTATACACACATCTTTGGACCCATTATTTCCCATCAGTTTTACCAGGAATTATTATTATCAATCAGACACCATTTTATTGTTTATCATGTTCTTATAAGGATATAATCAAGTTAATTATGACTTAGCCTGCAGTATTATTATTATTTCTCAAAACAATCAACCTGATCCATTAAAGTATAGTCAAACAATCAACCCCAACTGCTCTGAAATCCTTTACCTGAATTTTTGCAGGATTGCTGTGGAATTATTGCGCAGATTAAGTTTTTCCTTTACTTCCTTGGAAATTGTTTTATTTTTCCTGACAATACTAGAGGATTAGTCCTTATAAGGCGCCCATTATCATTGCAAGGTTCTAAAACTGCCTAAGGAGGCCCCTTGAAGAGAGGTTGTCTGTCTTTAAAGATCCCCATTGGTATAATACTGTGGCCCCTCTTTTTAAAAAATATTGAAAACCCCTTTTAACAAAAAAAATTAAACCTTGAACCAGCTCTTAAACATACTTATTTTTTGAGATTTTTAAGTGTTTATATTTGGAATATAATTATTATTATTATTATTCCAGTATTTTTATCACTCTCTGTAGCTAAGGTACTGCAAGGTTCCTGGTATCACAGATCTGAAAAAAACCTCTGCTACGGTGCTGCGCAGTCAGATTTCAACAAGATGAATTCTTGGAAGTTGCATGAAATAAAGTATTTTTGTGTAAAATACCAAAGGGGCGTGACTGTTATAAGATAAAAAAAAAGTATAAAAAATGTTCAAAAAAAATATATATATACCCATTTGTAACTCATATGGGTTTTAAACAGCATTTCACGCCTGTTTTCAAACCCAGGATTACAAATTTAACATTTTCCCATATTTAATGACAAGGGAGTAGTCTAAGTAACATTCAGGGCTGATCAGTTATGCTACTAAATTGTGATGGGCTGCTTCTACATTGAGTTAAGATTAATGGTTTGAGCTCTCCAATTTGGGAGAGTATAGTTGAAGTAAGTACAGTTTACATGAAGTTCATGACAATATGTACTAAGTAGAAAGAGTATGGGATAAAATCTGAAAGAGGAGATAAATAAGGATTCCCCAAGGATAAAACATGACAAAGTATGGGTTAGACAGATTTAATAAGGTTAGAGGATGTGAATACTTGCGAGATTAAGTATGTGCAAGCATATGGGGTCTATCTGCATATTGGATGATGTTAGACTAGATTTGGATATTTTCTGCATGAAGATCCTGAGTTATATGGTAACTGGAGATATATTGATATAAGTCTCCTGAGACCTGTGGTTGAAGTTCCTTGGAAAGTATATTAGGCCTGGTGGTTAGATTGAGTTTTCTGATTTTAGAATGAGTTAGGTTTCAGTATGATGGTAGCTCAAATTGCCACCTTAATTTTGTATAATCAGGTCCCCTCATTACAAAAGTCTACAGAGACTGTGTGTTGTAAAACTCCAAACGGTGCTAGGCCATGGCAGTTCTGTGGAGGGGAAAGGTGCTGTTTAGGCTGCCCTCCTGGGTGTTACATTTATATTTAAATGTAAACAGGATCAAGGTCCAGAACTTTTTAAGTGAGGAATCAAGTAGCAAGGGATAAAGTTTAATAATAGTTTTTAGCAATGGAACAGCACTATCTGAGGCAGTATTATGTGGGAGATATTTGAAAAAAACGGTTAAATTTTGTTTTAAGTTCAAAAGAACAAAGCTGCTCTATGTGAAAAAAACCCAACAGCTAATAACTCTGATAATCAGAAGGAGATTGGGGATGATCAACTCAAACCTCAACCAACCTCCAGGTTCTCAATGAACCCGCTGTAAGACTCCAAACGGCTCAGGGCGTTGACAGTTCTGTGGAGGGGATAGGTGCTTTTTTAGGCTGCCCTCCTGAGTGTTACAAAAATATTTAAATGTAACCAAGATCAAAGTCAAGAACCTGGTAATGGGGAACCAAATGTAAGAGGAGAAAGATTATAGTTGTTGGTAGCTGGGGAACAACACTATCTGAGGCAAGATGATGTTGGGGAACACTTGAATATAAAGATTCAAGAATTGTTCAGAGTTCAAAAAGACAAGGCAGTTGTGAGTGACAATGCCCACAAGCTAATAGCTCTGGTCGTCAGCAGAAGCTTAGGAAAGATCAACTAAATCCCAAACAACCTCCAGGTTCTTAATGAACCTGCCCAAATATCCGCAATCAAGCGCTTGAAGGGTACCAGATAACTGGGGGTGGCTGCACAAGACAAAGCTAATTGTTTGAGGAAGCTCTAGAAGAAAAACAATAACTGGTTCAAACAAGAATAACCCAAACACTTCTCAAGGGACTCAAGAGTAGCATGGGGGAATTCAACTTCAAAAGAAGAGAAGGGAGGTTTAACACTCCAGGTTTTAAGCTCAATAAAACCTCTTCAGTCAAACGTGACTGGTTCCAGAAAGGTAATCAAAGGATGATCAGGACCAGTATGGTCGGATAAAGGGATCAGGAGTGGTGTAACACACTCAAGAATTTGATTAGACAAATTCTTCTTCAACCAGAAAGCTATTGGTTGGTTATAAGGCTCAAGGATCAAGGGGTTTGAGTATGGAGGCTCAAGGATCAAGGGGTTTGAGTATGGAGGCTCAAGGATCAAGGGGCAATCATAGATTTCTGATGTGGTGATAGGATTATGCTCATTCAATGCTGGATTCTGGGATGATGATGTTCAAAAGGCAGGGGAGAGCCCCTCCTTATATGGGCAGGAGGCCCTGTTAGACTATGTACAATGGATTCTACAAATAGAGCGGAAAAAGAAAGAAAATCAGGTCATCTCTTGCGTCCATCTGTTGTGGTGTCAATTTATAGAAACCAATTGGGAACTGCGTTGCGGCTGCGCGCTCAGCATTGGGGGCAAGTGGGCTCAGCATTAGGATATGCAGAGTGCTCAGCAGCGGCAGCTGCTGGATCAGCAGAAGCCGCTGTTTGGCTCCGCACCTGGTGGACGGGTCGGGCTCAGCATCAAATGCGGCATGGGTGGAAATCTGCCCCTGGGATCAGATTTGGAAGGTAGTGCGCTTGACTAGGTTTGCGGGCGCTCCGGTTTGGATACTAAGGGGCGGAGCAATGCGCGGGCTATGAAGGAACAGATGGAGCGCACGTGCAAGTGTGCGGATCATGCCGGATATTACCAAACACCCACGACGGGCGCGGAAAAACAGATGAAGACCGGAGTGGGGGGCTCCAAGTAGGGCGCAGTGCAAGGACCGCGTCATGAGAAGGAAGAACTGGATGGACGGAACGGCGTACGGAAGACGGGGGAGTTTGGTAAGGAGGAGCTAGGGGAGGAGGCTAGGGTTTCTGTTTTGGGATTGTTTTCTGTTTCTTTTTCATACTGTCATTTGTGCGTGTACTTAGGTTAGGGTTGAGAGGGAGGACTTATCCTCACTCCAAACTCTGGGTTTGGAGGAGGGAAGGAGGAAGGGAAGAAGACCATCACATCATTGCATTAGATCACTCATTTCACCAAGAGATTCAAGGAACTCATACGAGATACACATCCAGGTGGACAGTTCTGAGGATTGAAGGATTGGCGATTTCTCTCTCTCTCTAATTTTCTTTATGTCTTTACCTCCTTATTTCTATTTATCATTTAAGTGCAACTTTGGACATACTCATCTCCTTTCAAATGCAGGGAACCGTTAACTTCCAAACCTTGGGACAATTATAAGGGGATAACCCTTAATTCTTTCCACATCTGGGGGTCTGAATGGGAAATAACCTTCCGTTTCTTGTCTTTCAAAGGTAACCGGGCGCAATGTCCTATTCATACCTTCCTAAAGTCGCTCCTTCTTCTTCTTCTTCTTCTCCTTCCGTCTCTGGGTCCGCTACTCCAACCCCACTCTGTCTTCCATCCCTCCTCCTCCCCCTCCCTCTGCTTGACCCAGTACAAGCTATGCCATTCCCCCATTGGTCTCCAGTGACCATGAACCCACTTGTCCGGTTTGCATCAGGCCGCGCAACTACCCTCACATCCAATTCAACACCGTGGATGTGGAGAAATTCATCTGGAGATACAAAGGTATTGCAGATGCGGAAGGTGCGTCAGACGCCGATAAGGCCCGGCTTGTCGTCCTGTTCATTATGGAAAAAGAGAAGCTCCGGGATGTGGAGGAAATGGAAGGCTACAAGAATCAAGATTGGCCACAACTGAAGTCGGAGATCCTAACGCGGTGGGGTAGGTGCCAACCTCGATTGAGGGAAAGTGATTTTGACCGTGTGGCCTCAAAGGCAAGCGTTGTGGTAGTCCAAACCTGTCCTATAGCCATCAGACTCACTTTTCTAGTTTAACAACAGCTCAAACCCTCAAATTAACCTCAGAAATGGATTCTACATTGAAAATAACCCATAGTCACTCAGCCAACATACCCCTCTATCTCTCATGGATTAGAAGATACAGCCCAAGAAACCTTCAACTGTGGCAAACTCATACCCAGCCAGGTGTCACATCTCTGTGGAAGACATAAGGCATACCTAGTAAACCCTCAAGTACATACCAGTGGCAGCTTATCCTTAAGACCAGGACCACACAACAACCAGTCCAGATAAGAATACAGCAATACAGATCCAGGAGGCAGTGCAATCAGTCAGATCCAGTCACCTCATCACCATACAGCAATACAGATCCAGGAGGCAGTGCAAGCAGACCAGATCCAGTCACCCCATCAGCAAATACACGAACAAGAGGCTGTGCAGAAGCATACAGGAACAATATATGCAGGAGGAAGTCAAACCAGTCTCAACCAAAACCAAACAAACATGCAAGAATACATACAAGAGGCTGTGCAGAAGCAAATACAAGAACAATAAATACAGGAGGCTGTGCAGGAGCAGATACAAGACCAATAAATACAGGAGGCTGTGCAGAAGAAAATACAAGAGCAATAAATACAGGAGGCTGTGCAGAAGTTATACAGGAGAAATATATGCAGGAGGAAGTGGGACCAGACTTAAGAAGAACCAAACAAACCACCAGTATTGCACAGCAATACATGTAGGTAGAATCAAGTAGCACTGAACAAACTACCAGTACAGCACAGCAATACATCTTATCAGCACTACACAGAAATTTATGCAAGGCTGTGCATGCAGGAAACCCCTGTACAAGCTTTTTCCAACCAGCAGAAATGCCTCATGTAACTGTATAACATTTTTCCAACCAGCAGAAATGCCTCATGTAACTGTATCTCACTGTTCCTCACCAGAACAGGGAGAACCCTCAGGGGAGGGCTTGAGCACCCCTGGGGGCAGGAATTTTCTATTTAAGGAGGGCCTCTCTGCCCTATCCAAGTGGTATCATTACCACCCATCTCATCATCTATCCATCCACCCCATCAACCCATCCATCTGTGTTACCTACCCAGATACATATTAGTAGTGAACCAATTATAAAGAAACAGGAAATCAGAAACCAATTTATTAACCATATTTAACCAGTTAAACCACCCAACAGGTGCTTGAATAAGGGTTCTTCTGTGACCTAAATATTCAGCACCAGATTAAAGAAAACTCACCCATTAATTAATAAATAACCCTTACAAAGAAAGAGAGCAAAACAAAAAGAAACTACCAACCTTTCCTCTGCCCAGCCCCCTGTGGGTAAACCCATCCTTGGGTCCTCTCCTGAACCATCCCTTTGATAAAACCCTTGAACCCTTTGATATTGGGATACTGGTTAAGATCACATATATCTGATCAATAATTAACCAATAATCCAATACATCTGGTCTATTCTTCAACAAACCCTACCAATAACAATTAATAACTAACCTAGGTCTGATCTGAGACCTATTTTAAGTCTCAAAGAAACCAGCCATTAATTTAAATAAATTATTGTGCAGACTTACTATAGTACTAGAAGGGCAGGCAATTCAAAACCACTCTTAGTATATACTATTACTCCAAAGGAGTAGAAGAAATACTAAATTCCCCTTCAAGGACTGCCAGCAAGCTATTTGCTACTTTATTTATATAATCCCACAGGAGTCTCTACAGCGTGTGCGGAGGAGTCAGAACGCGGGTGGAGCTGGCGGAGTACACCTCAACATTTGATTGGATCTATTGGTACTTTTCAAAGAACAAGGTGGTGGTGGGACAGACGGGGGCCATGAAACGCACGTTTCTGGGCAGTTTAGGCGCTCAACTCCGGGCAAGGGTGCAGCCGCATCTTTACAATCACAACTTGGTAAAGCGGTCATTAGACGGGAGCATTGCGCTCCTTCCAGAGTTGGCTGTCATTTGCCAGGCTGTGGAGAGTGAGCTCGACTTAGAAGAGCTTATTGAGGACACCGCTAAGTCCTTCCAAGCAGGACCAAAGAAATCTGCCCCCCAGGTTCTGGCTCTGGCCCAATTTCCAGCCCCAGTTCCACCTACTTCCACACGTGTTCCAGTTCCTCAACCTGCGCCTGCCCCTCCAGTAAGCAAATTGACGGAACTGATGAAGGATTTGAAGATCTGCATGAGCCTTATGGGCCAGCAGCAGCCGCGGGGGCCTCCACCTCACATGGTGGAAGGGTTTTGGCCGCCCGGTACCTTTGTGCCGAGGGGGTGCTCATACTGTGGGGCAAACAGTCATTGGCAATTGGTGTGCAAGGAGCTTACAAAGGATCTCAGCGCGCGATTGGTTTGAACGGCGGGGATGGGGTACATGTTTCAGACGGGCAAACAGATTCCAATGGAGCAAAGCCAGCCAACCGCAATGCAGCAGGTGCGCAAACAGGGTCAGGAGGCAGGAACAACGGCGCAAGCGTCACTGGGCATTGTTACCGGTCCCAGAATGTGGCAACCACCTCTGGTGGAAGCTGAGGTAAGGGTAGTGGCAATGGAAGAAAAGGTGGCCATCTCCAATAAAATGGAGGTGGACGCAAAGGAGCAACCCCCGTCGGCCGTTCCAAAACCGGCGGCGCGTGTGCCCAGAACCGAGGCGCCGGAAGCAAATCCTGTAGGGAAGAAGAAAGCAGCGGACATTGTGCGTAGGGTTACGGGGAACAAGACTCCGGTCCCGCTGACCTTGCAGGAACTGGCGGCCATGTCTCCGTTGGTGGTAGACTAGATGGTTCAGGCGTTGCGGGATTGCGGTCAGGGCTGGGTACCTCAGATGGTGCAGCGTGTTCATGTGGTGCAGAAGGAGGAGGGGCGCGAGGAGTGTGAGTTGAAATCCGTTTTGACTCCGCTTGCTTACGTTCCGATGGTCATAGCGGGAAGGAAGGTGTGGGCTATGGTGGACAGCTGTTCAATGGTGAACCTGCTGCCATTGCGGATGGTGGATGATTTGGGGTTGGTTTGGCCGAAACGCGCAATGGTTCTCCGTGCGCTTAATGGAGGGGAGTGTTGTGTGGATGGGGTAGTCGAGGAGGAGGAGGTCAATGTTGCAAGGGTCTGTAGGCCTCTTTCTTTTCTTTTGGTTGATTGTGGGGATGTGATTTTGGGAAGGCTGTTCATGTTTGGGTTTTGAGCACAAATGGTTTTCTATCCGGAGGCGGGAACAAAGGCATTGACGGTGGACGATTTGTCCGGCGGAAGATTCGAGACAAATATCTGCAATCACGGGCAAGGGAAGTGGAGGAGAGTGTTGGAGTATGAGGAGGAACCAGACGCGGAGTTGGTCTGCAACGGGCGACCTTCGGAGGATTTTTCCTAGTCAACCAAGGAGAACGCACAGAACAAGTTCCTGTTTTGGGCAGGCGGTTGACTAATGAGGAGCAGGGAGGGGGAGGAAGGAAAGTGCAGGGCGCGCACGTTGCAGAAGTAAGTCCCTTTTCTCAGTATGAATTGCCCAAGGGTAATACGCTTTTAAAACCCTATCATTGTGCCACACTTGTGAGCAAAGGTGAAAGCCGCCGTTCCATTCTGTGCAGGACTTACAGCAAAGGATGCGTGCAGATGATGCGGTGCAACATGGGCAAGTACAAGGTGCTGTCACGGAAGGTCCGACCAAGGAATGAGCCAATGCCCCAGGAATTGAACGGACCGCTTTGACCAATCGCTTGGTTGTGGGACCCTTGGGTCACGCCGATTAAGGCTTTGGGGTGGGTTACTAGTTTGGCGCGGATCACGGAGGAGCGGATTGCAGCTTTTAATTTTGGCCCGGCGGGATGGTTGAGTACGGAGGAGTGCCAGTTGCTGATTTTGGTTCTGGTTCTTTGGGAAAGAGCCCTTGCGTTTGGACCGGAAGAGCAGGGGCTCCTGAAAAACAATATTGGCGACCCCTATGTCATACCCACTTTCAATCACTAGCCATGGCAGATCAAGCTGATTCCAATACCGCGGGAGGTCCGGGAGCAGTTTCTGGAGTTGGTGCGGGAGCGGGTGAAGACTGGCCTTTACAAACAGTCAACTTCTAGTTACTCCAGTCCAATCTTTGTGGTGGTTAAGCAGGATGGAAAGTTGTTGAGGATTGTTCATGATCTACAGCGGCTCAACTCCTTTACAATCCGGGAGGCAGGACGGCCCCCTTGCGTTGACAAGTTCCTTGAGTCAATGGCGGGGCGTGCTTGTTACAGTTTAGTGGATGTGATGGGGGGATACGACCAGCGCAAGTTGGATCCTTGCTTGCGGCCTCTAATGGCATTAGAGACTGGGTTGGGAAGAATGCAGCTGACTCGGCTCCCGCAGGGCGCGACCAATTCTGTGGCGGTGTACCAGGGGCAACTGGCTCGGATCCTGAAGGATGATCTTCTGGAGGGAGTCCAAATCTTCATTGAAGATGTGGGCATCAAAGGTCCAAAATCAGATTACGGAGGAACGGAGCTGGTTGAAGTTCCCGGCATCCAACGTTTTGTGTGGGAATACGCGCAGACGTTGGAACGCATCCTGTTTTGCATTGAGGAGGCAGGACTGACCGTTTTGGGAAAAAAGTTGGAGGTTTGTGTCCGGGCACTCAAAGTCCTTGGCCATGTTGTTGCTTCCAACGGCCTGCGCATTGCAGAGAAAAAGTGGAACAAAGTCCTTGAATGGCAAACCCCGCGGATGGTGTTGCATATCCTTCAGTTCTTGAAATTATGTAGCTATTTCCTTATGTTCATTGAGAGGTTTGCGGAGGTGGCAAGCCCGCTTCAATCACTAACGTGGAAAGGCGCGGACTGGAATTGGGGAGAAGAGTGCAATAGCACGTTCTGGAAGCTCAAGGAGATCGTGGGATGTGACATTGTGCTCCGCAACCTCAACTACAAGGCAGGAGGAATTAGGCTAGCGGTTGATTCCAGCAAACTTGGCGCGGGGGGTGTTCTCACTCAAGAGGACGACGGCAAGGATAGGCAAGTGCTTTACGAGTCGGTCACCTTCACTCCGACGGAAAGCCAGTACTCTCAGCCAAAGTTGGAGTTGTGCGGGGTCACCAAGATCGTGCGGCGGCTCCAGTATCTTTTGTGGGGGGTTCACTTTGAGCTTTTGGTGGACGCGGAGGCACTGGCGCGGATGATCAATTCCCCGGCGTTGCCCAACGCTCCTATGACCAGGTGGGTGGCATTTCTTCAAATTTTCTCCTTTGCTGTTTTTCATGTTCCGGGGAAAGCATTCACTATTCCCAACGCATTTTTGCGGTATCCAAGGGACGACCCGTTCGAGGACGCGGAACTGCTTGACGTAGAGACCCCGGTTGTCAAGGTAGGGGTTGTGGAGGCAGGCATTCAGCTGCCGCTCCGGCAGACCGGGCGGTACTCAATTCTTTGTGACTACTTGCGCAACCTTATTTTTCCCAATGGAACTACGGACAAAGACATGCAATGGGCAAAGCGGCAAGCGGGGAACTTCTATGTACAGGAGGGGCAGCTTTGGCGGCGGAAGACTCTGGTTCCTGTTGTGGTTACCACTTCAAGGGCGGATCAGGAAGCTATCCTCCGGAGCCTTCACAAAGATCTCGGTCATTGAGGGGAGGTTGAAAAGCGGAGGCGGGTGAAAAAGCGGTTCTGGTGGCTGGGGGTAGTGCGTGCGGTGTGGGAATGGCTGGCTTCCTGCAAAGCCTGTCAACGGCGGAGCGCAAGATTGCCTAAGGAGGTTGGAAACCCCACAGGAGAAGACGCCCTCTTTGGTCGAGTCTTGCTTGATGTCGTCCACATCAATTCTGGTAAGTGTGCCTATCTGCTCATCACGCGGGACAACCTGTCCAGTTGAGCAGAAGCGCTTCCGTTGGTCAAGCTCTTGGCGGACAAAGTTGCTCTATTTCTGGAGGAAGATTGGTTTGGGCGGTACGGGTCACTTCTTCTGGTTAAAGTGGATGGAGGGGCTGAGTTTCGCAGCCGTTTTGTTGAGTTGGTGAGGAGTTGCGGAGCCAAGTTTGGCCGGGTAATGGAGTACTATCCCAAGGGGGCTGGTATGATCAAACGCGGGCATCAACCAATCAAGGACGCCCTGGTCAAGATTTGCAGGGAAGACGGGAAGCGCTGGCAGGAGACCCTTCCAATGGTTCTGTTTGCTGATTGGATTTAGGTGAAGCAGTCAACAGGCTACTCGCCGTACAAGTTACTTTTTGGGCAGCACCCCATGCTTCCGGTGGACATTAAGTTGGAGACATTCCTGGGGGTTGAATGGTGGAAGGTGAAGACTTCCGCCAAATTGCTTGAGGCTTGCGCCAAACAGCTCCTTTGACGGGACGGAATGCTTGCAAAGGCCGCGGACCAGCTGAAGAAGACTTGGATGGCATCGTTGCGCTATTGGGACAAGCGCTTCTTGCGTTGTCTCCTGGATCCCTTGCGGAAGGGGGATTTGGTGCTCCTGTACAACCAAAGTCTGGAGTCTCAGTGGGGAAAGTTGTTTGATAACTGGTGCAATGGCCTGTTCCGCATGTCGTCCAAGTTTGAGGACGGCAGCTATCAGTTGGAGGAATTGGACGGTACTCCGCTGAAACAGAAGGCGGCGGCTTTGCATGTCAAGCGCTTCTTTGCGCGAGGATCTACCTTGTTTGAGGAGACTGCGGAAGGGGGTGAAGGATCTGACAAGGAGAGTGTGGAGCGCGGCAATGGTGTAGGAATGCGATCTGGGGATTTGTCTTTGGGTGGAGAAGCGGAGACTGTGCCGTTGCAACGGATTAGGCGGTTGCAACCAGCTGGGGACAGTGGCCAAGTTGGGGGGGGAGGTGGTGGGGGTAGGGGATAAGTTTTGATTGGTGTGGGGGTGCTCAAGCCGGTTCACAGCCGGAACAACTAGACACCCCAGAATGTTTGTTTCTCTATGTTTCTTTCTTATCTGGATTGTGGGGTCCTTGCTGGCTTGGAGTTTTTGCAGGAAACGCAGGCGCGGCACCAAGCCGGGTTCATAAGCGCGAGGACAAGCCCCGCGGAAAAGGGACGCGTGGGAAATCACATGGATGGGGGAAGCGGGACAAAGAGCAATTTGCGGGCGGTCTACAGGCGTTGCGCAAAAAAAAGAGTTCTTTTCTTTTTTTCTTCTCTGTTGGTTTCTTTTTCTCATTTTCTTTTCTCCCAGGATATCTCAAGGATGTGTGGTTGGTATGGGACTAAGCTTGATTTGGTGAGGGGGTGCTCTAGCCGGCTCACAGCTGGGACAACTAGACACCCAAGAATGTCTGTTCTCTTATTCTCTCTCTCTCTCTTCCCTTACAGTGGCGCGCGCTGGTGTTTGGTTGTTGTTTCTGTTACAGGATGGGTACGGGGAACTGTGTGGAAGTTTGTCTGGGGCGGTCCAGGTGCCTCTTTTGGAACAACTAGTCACTTACGGTTGCTCAAAAAGCAAGTGCGCGGATGCGGACTTAACCTCAAGCTCACTCTCACAAGGCGCGGTTGCGCACTTTTTCTCAGAAAGGTTAGGACCTTGCGTGGAAACATGTATTTTATTCTTGAAAAGTGAGGCGCAGTACAACCAACAAGAAGAAGGAAGGAAAGAAAGGGGAGAAGGGAAAAAGGGGGGTGATGCGCCTAAGCCATCCTCATCATCTCCTCCATTTGCGCCCTCAATGACGCCAGTAGAGCCTGGAAAGACACCAGGAGCTTGCGCCGGGATTCCGAGGATTGAGCGCCGGGGATTGCAAGGAAATCCCAAAGCATTGTGGTTGACCTTTCTGCAAAAGCCTTGAAGGTGGCCGCCCAGAGCGCCATTACAATTGGAATTTCTGGGATCTTGGGAGGGCTGGTGAAGATGGGGCCTCCAGGGAACCAACTGGGGGGCTTGGTCCAGCTGGAGGTGATGACGGGAAGACTATGGGTGACGGAGGCGGAGGGACGTTGGGGGTCATAGGCCTGTCATCCAAGGCCGCTGGTGGCCCGGACGGTGTTGGCAGTGGAGGAGGAGGAGGAGGTGCTGGAGCGGCCGCGGGTCTTCCAAAAAGCCTTGGGACCGGTACCGTTTGGTTCACGCCGACAGCGGCGGCCCAAGCGCAGGTTTCCGCGCAACATTCCTCTGAGGTTTTGTATTTTCCCTGTTGCGGAGGTCCGGCCTGGCGGAGTGGTGATGCCGAGTTGCGGCTCACGTGCAAGGTGGTGGGTGACGGAGCTTGGGGCAGCGGGATGGAGGTGAACCTGGGGGTTTCCACAAGCCTTCCGAGATCGACTTGTCATCCAAAACCACAAACGGGTCCGGACGAGCCCTCTTGCGCGGCCTGGGGCTAGAGCTGGATTGGGGGGAAGCTCGGGGCATGCTGTTGCTAAGCAAGCAGCAACGGTGGCCGCGATGGCAAGCAACGCAGGCGCGTCGACCAGGGACAATCAAAAACGTGTGCCCGTTCCGGGCGCAGAACTCGCATGGGAGCATGTCGGCAATGATGCGGAAGGAGGATGGGGAAGGCGGTAGTGGGAGTGGTGGGGGTGGTAGTGGAAGGAGCGGGGGTTGTAGTATGGTGAAGCAATGGGAAACGTCTGGGGACAGAACTCAAGTTGGTGGGGGGATGTGGTGTCAATTTATAGACACGGATTGGGAACTGCGTTGCAGCTGCGCGCTCAGCATTGAGGGCAAGCGGGCTCAGCATTAGGGTATGCGGAGTGCTCAGCAGTGGCAGCTGCTGGATTGGCAGCAGCCACTGTTTGGCTCCGCACATGGTGGACGGGTTGGGCTCAGCATTGAATGCAGCATGGGTGGCGATCCGCCCTGGGGATTGGATTAAGAAGGTATTGCGCTCAACTAGGTTTGCGGGCGCGCCGGTTGGGATACGTATGGGCGGAGAAATCCGCGGGCTATGAAGGAACGGATGGAGCGCGCGTGCAAGCGCGTGGATCATGCCGGATATTACCAAACACCCACAACGGGCGCAGAAAAACGGATACGGATAGGCGCGGGGGGCTCCAAGTAGGGCGTGGTGCAAGGACCGCGTCATGAGAAGGAAAAACCGGATGGACGGAAAGGCGTACGGACCACGGGGGGTGTTTGGTACAGAGGAGGTGGGGGAGGAGGCTAGGGTTTCTGTTTTGGGATTGTTTTCTGTTTCTTTTTCATACTGTCATTTGCGCGTGTACTTAGGTTAGGGTTGAGAGGGAGGACTTATCCTCCCTCCCAACTCAGGGTTTGGAGGAGGGAAGGAGGAAGGGAAGCAGACCATCACATCATTGGATTGGATCACTCATCTCACCAAGAGATTAAAGGAACTCATACCGGATACACATCCAGGTGGACAGTTCTGAGGATTGAAGGATTGGCGATTTCTCTCTCTCTCTACTTTTCTTTATCTCTTTGCCTCCTTATTTCTATTTCTCATTTAAGTGCAACTTTGGACATCCTCATCTCCTTTCAAACTCAGGGAACCGTTAAATTCCAAACCTTGGGACAATCATAGGGGGATAACCCTTAATTTGTTCCACACCGTGGATGGGCCCACGCGACAATACCGGAATCATTCACCCCTCGTCCGAAGGCAGACAGGGTGGAAAAGGAAAAGGAACCAGTCCAGACCGCCGCGGATTTCTGCGCGCGGTAGTCAACACTCTCCACCCCTCACCTGGAGGCGGAAAGGGGTGGGAAAGGAAAATGAACCAGACCTCCGCAGATGTCCGCAGGAGGTAGTCAACACTCTCCACCCCGCGTCCAAAGGCAGAAGAGGGTGGGAGAGTCCCAGGAAGGGTGATGCATTGGATGATGGCAGGCAGGACTTTGATGGCTTGACGCAATTGAGTAAATACTGACAGGCTTGAGATTGAGGACTGATAGATTGAGTGAGGTGGGAGATTGATGGGTCCGAGGATTGGACAAGCGCTTGGAGGTGCGGTTGGGATGGGTTTGGTAAGGTATGGGTGAGCGGCGCCCAACAATGACGGATGAATGGAGGCGACAATGACGGATGAGCAGTGACAACAATGACGGATGAGCAGCGTCAACAATGATGATGAGCGGCGCATGACAATGACAATGCAGATGAGGGATGAGCGGGGCGCAACAATGAAAATGCAGATGAGTGAAGGGCAACGCGCAAGGATGAGGATAAGAATGAGGAACTCGCAACACATGAGGATGAGGGTAAGGATGAGGAATGCGCAACGCGCAAGGAAAAATTTTTAATTCTTTTCCCACGGTGTCCCAAATGGTTCACCAAACCTCCCAACTCTTCACAATAAAGCACTTGAAGGGTACCAGATAATTGAGGGTGGCCATAAAAGACAAAGGACAATGTTTTGAGAAGCTTTAAAAGCAAACAGTAACTGATTTGAAAAGGGATAACCTCAAAAATTCTCAAGGAACTCAAGAGTAGGCTGGCAGAATGCAACATTGAAAAAAATAAAGTGAGGTATAACACTCCAGGTTTCAAGCTTAATAAAAAACTCTTTAATAAAAGGTGATTGGCTCCAGAAAGATGATCAAGGAAGGATCAAGACCAGTATGGTCAGAGAAAGGGATCAAAGAGTGGTCTAACACACTCAAGAATTCCAGCAGACAGAATTCTCCTCAACCAGAAGGGCTATTGGTTAGTGATAAGGATCAGGCCACAGAGGGGCAAACACTAAGGATCAATGGATCAACAAGCAATCATAGATATATCCAGGATTGAGCTGGATAAGATTTCAGATGATAACCAGGGGGCATATGCACACCCTACCATGGATGTTTTGAAAAAGGCAGGGGAGAACACATCCTTTTATGAGCCATGGGTTCCTCTAGAATATTTACAAGAGATGACACAGATATGGTGGGAAAAAAACAAAAATTGAAAAAAAAAGTTTTTTTTTTAAAAAAAAACAGATTTGATCATGATCATGAGAAAAAAAAGAAACTGATGAGAGAAAAAAAAGAAACAAAAAACAACCTGAATATTGAAATAATGAAAACCATCAATGAGCAGGAATGGAAAAACACCGGCCCATGCCAATGACGGGCACTGTAGAGACTCCTGTGGGATTATATAAATAAAGTAGAAAATAGCTTGGTGGAAGTCCTTGAAGGGGAATTTAGTATTACTCCCAATCCTTTAGATTATTAGTATATACTAAGGGTGGTTTTGAATTACCTGCCCTTCTAGTACTACAGTAATTCTGCACAATAACTTATTTAAATTAATGGCTGGTTTCTTTGAGACTTAAAATAGGTCTCACATCAGACCTAGATTAGTTATTAATTTTGATTGGTAGGGTTTGTTGAAGAATAGACCAGAGTTATTTATTGGGTTATTGTTTATTTATTAATCAGATATGTTTGATTTTAACCATTATCCCCATATTAAAGGGTTCAAGCCTTTATCAAAGGGATGGTTCAGGAAAGGACCCAAGGATGGGTTTACCCACAGGGGGCTGGGTAGAGAAAAGGTTGGTGGTTTCTTTTTGTTGTGCTCTTTTTCTTTTTAAGGGTTATTTATTGATTAAAGGTTACTTTTCTTTAATTTGGTGCTGAATATATAGGTCAAAGAAGAACCCTTATTCAAGAATGTTGCGGTTAGTTTAATTGGTTCAAGATGGGTAATAACTTGGTTTGTGATTTCTTGTTTACTTTTATAACTGATTCACTGATACTATCTATCTGGGTAGGTACCACAGATGTTTAGGCTGGATTTAGCTAGGCCAGATGGCATAGAGGTGGATGATTATACAACCTGAATAGGGCAGAGAAGCCCTCCTTGAGTAAAAAATCTGGTCCTCAGGGGATGCTCAGGGCTGCCCCTGTGGGTTCCCTGGGTCTTCCCCTGTTACAGTGGGACACAGATACATGAGACATTTTAGCTGGTTTGAAAAAGAAACTGCATGAAACTGAGGCAATTCTGCTGGTTAGAGAAAAGACACTGCATGAAACTGAGGAAACTCTGCTGTTTGGGAAAGGATTGTACAGGATTTTCATGCCTGCACAGCCTTGCATAAATTTTTGTGAGGTGCTTATAAGTTTGGTCTGGTGCTGGTTGCATATTTGGTACTGACTGTTCTTCCTGCATGTATTGCTGTGCATTTAATGGTGGTTTTTTTGGTGCTACTTGCTTCTGCCTTCATGTATTTCTGTGCATTACTTGTGCTTTGTTTGGTGCTGCATGGTCTTGTCTGCCTGCATATATTGCTGGGTAGTACTGGGGGTTGTTGTTACTGGTGGTTTGTTTGGTATCAAATGCTTCTGAATGCATAAATTACTTTCTGGTGCTGGGGGTTGTTGGTACTGGTAGTTTTTTTGGAATCACATGCTACTGGCTGCATAAATTTCTGTGTGGTACTGGTGTTGTTGGTACTGGTAGTTCTGTCTGCATGCATGTATTGCTGGGTAGCCCTGTATACTTCTGCATAGCCTTGTGTAGGTATATTTGCTTTTTTTTTGGATCTGTTTGATACTGATTCCACTTCCTCTTGCCTACACTGTCCTGTATACTTCTTCATAGTATTGAGTATGTTTATTTGCTTGTTTTTTTGAAACTGGTTGATACTGGTTCTAATTCCTCTTGCCTACACTGTACTGTATACTCCTGCACAGCCTTGTGTATGTGTATTTGCTTTTTTTTTGGAGCTGGTTGAGACTGGTTGTACTTCCTCTTGCTTATACTTTCCTGTATACTTCTGCATAGACTTGTGTAGGTTTATTTGAATGCATCCTTGGTGAGGTGACAGGAGCTGAACTAGTTGCACTACCTCCTGTATCTGTATTGCTTTATTCTGGCTGAGGTGACAGGGTTGGTGTATGGTTCTGGTGTTGAGGGTAAGCTGTTACTGGTATGTACTTGAGGGTTTTAAAGGTCTTTCTTTATGCCTTCCACAGAGCTGTGAAACGTTGTTGGTTATAGGTTTTCCACAGTTGAAGGGTTTTTGGTCTGTATCATCTAAACCATGAGGGATAGGGTGCTAATTTGGCTGAGTGACTATAGGTTATTCTGGATGTAGAATCCATTTCTGTGGTTTATTTGAGTGTTTGAGCTGTTGTTATAGTAAAAAAGTGAGTCTTATGGCTATAGGACAGATTTTGACTACCACAGCGCGGGAAGGTGATGAAGTTGTAGGGGGGGAGGCCGCACGGTCAGGCTGACATGCCTAAGCAACATATGGTGGTGTGCGGATGATTGTGCAAGAGAAGGGACCTTGGACAGATGAGGGAAGGAACTTGAACTTGGGTGCAAGCAGTGATGGTGATCAAGGAGAAAGCAATGCTTGCTTGACGTTGATGGATGGTGGGAACAACAGTCTTGATGGGTAGGATGATGAGGACAATAAAGGTGAACAATAACCTTGGAAGTGAGGAGCAAGGTGGGATGAGCAGATTGGATGGATGGCAGGTTGAAATGAAGGTGTCCTGAGGGATGAGGATTGATTTGAAACTCATATTACCAACAAGAGATATTAGGATAAATTTGATCCAACAGGCTTGGGTGGATGCTAATCAAGAGTAGAGGCCAATGGTCATCTCAACCCATTTTTTGAGTGAACCTGGGGAAAATGCTGGCAATTCTAGGTGCCAGAAGGGTGATGTCCCCTGTGTGGAGGATTGAGATGCTCAAGGGAAGGTGAGAAAAACAAGTTGGCAACTTGGTTGTATTGTGGAGGGATCAACCAAGTTTTTGCTTTTGAAGAAGGAGAGTAGATCAAGGGTCATACCCAAGGTGAGACCCCAAATGTTTAATTTTTGCATCATGGATGTTGAGGACAATTGATCAAGGATTTCCATAGCTTTTGATGTCAACAACAATGCCGGTGCCGGAAAGGGTCAAGCCAAGCCAAGCCGATCTCCCCCATGCACTTGGCAGAAGGAACCAGAGGATGAGGAGTGGAGCAAGAAGGACTTGATCACCAGGAACAGGGGTCTAAACACCCAAGTGATTCTCCTAGACAACTAGGAGAAGGGAAGGCTGTGAAATGGAAACTAAATAGGGAATAAAAAAGATTTTTTCAATGATGATGATATAAGGATGAGGAAAAAAGAGTTTAAAAAAATTTAAAAATTCTGCCCTTTGCAAGTGCAGTGTCCCAGTTTGGTCACCACATCTCTACACAACTTACAGAATGTCCCTAGTCTGCATCTGATTTTGATGACATATATAGAAAAAGAAAGAAAGGTGATTGGAACCAAAGAACAGCCATTTGATCTTGAGGTGATAAACAAAGGAGGCCTCCCAGGTGCTCACCTATGTGGCATACAGTAGAGTTTCACAACACAATGGCAGAAGATGACCCTGGTGGTGCACAATTGGCAGGACTTACTTTTGATCTAAGCTGCCTCCACAACAATGAAATTTCTTGACTTGATCAGCAGAGAACCTCCTGGCCATCTGAGTACCATCCAGTTCTTCCAAAATATATGATCCACCTCTAACTTGGCGGACCACCCAATAATGACCATTCCAGCAATTTGAGAAAAGCTTTCCCTGCTGAGTTTCCAAGGATTGATTTTAAGCTAAAAAAGATCACCAGGATTGAAAGATTCCCTGATCTGCTTTGAATTTTTATCTTCCCAATACTGAACCAATTTTTCTCTGGATTCCATCATCTTCTGATAAGCTTTTCTGAAAACATCCTCACTCTGTTCCAGTTGCTTAGATTGGGAAACTGATAGATCAGTGGTAAAAGAAACCTGTTCCCAAGAAATACCTAAGAAATATTCCATTTCCAGATCCAGAGGAAGGACAGCCCTTTTAGCAAAGATAATTTCTGAGGGTGAGTAGCCAGTGGTTTTTTTAGTTGAAATTTGATCAGAGAAAAGGACCAGAGGAAGAAATTTGCAAAAATTCTTCCCACTTTCACCAGCCAGTTTCACAAGAGCAGCCTTCAAAGTAGAATGGCCTTTCTCAACCATGCCTTGGCCTTCAGGATAATAAGGAGTGGTCACCCTATGTTGACCAGGAAGCAATTGGATAATTTTGGTCACTTTTTCACCAAACTCAGAGCCACCATCAGTTGAAAAAGATTTTGCCAAGCCATAGGGCATTGTCCAAGTCTCATGGAGAAAAGCTACTACTGATTCAGAACTGAGGTTCTTAAGGAATTTTGCTTCAAACCATCCAGAAAAATCATCTCTAGCCACAATGAGGTACTTAGCTCCACCAGCCTTAATGTGAACCACATCCATAGAAATCCTTCAAAGACAGCGGACTCACCAGTTTGATAGAAAATTTCAGCCGGGCACCTAAAATCAAGTTTCTGACAAACCTCAAAACTGTTGCACCATTGAGAGACAGATTTCTTCAAAGATTGCCACCAGAATTATTGGGATATTTTTCAATAAGTTTCTGTTTCTCCACAATTACCAAGTCATTTATGTAGACTTTCCAAGATGAAATCTTGTTTAGCAGGGATAGTGATAATAATAAGAGCACAAGGATTGCCTCTTTTCATAAGCCTAGTACCTTGTACAAAGAATTTGAAGGACTTTCTTTTAAGGGATCAAAAATCTTTAGCTGAGAGATCAGGAGATCATTGGAGAGTGGGGATGCACTGCTCTAGTTTAAGCCAGAAACCTTGCTGGAAGCTAGAATAAGCTGAAGAAAGGTCAAATAAAAGGTTCCTCCTCATTGAAATTCACTCCAACATCCAATTCTTCATCTTCAAGAGGACGTTGAGATAAACTGTCAGGCATGTTGAAAGACTTACCAGGCCTATGAACAATATCAAAAGAGAAAAACTGAATAAAAGAAACCCAACAAGGAATTGGAGCATTTGGAAGGCTGGGGGCATTGATCATTTCAATGATGGATTGTGCATTGACTTGAAACTCAAAGTGTTGACCCCAGAAAAAAGTTTGGAGATTCTTCAACATCTGGGCCACACCACAAAGTTCCAGTTTTTTTTGGGAGTACCTAGATTCCACATCTGAAAAGAGAAGAAATTCATACAGAGAAGCAAAATCCAAACCAATTTTGTCTTCCTGGGTAAGGACAGCCCATACATATTGATAAGTTGAATCAACAGCCAGCTTTATCTTGCCAGCTCCAGGTCCATAAGTGATCTTTTTCAAGAAAATGTCCTTTCCAACAATTGTTTTGAGCTTCTGAAATGATTGTTCACAAACTTGGGTCCAAAGCCATTCAGCATTCTTCCTGGTTAAGCAATGCAAGGGAATGCAGATCTTTGATATAAAAGGGATGAAGATCCAAACATAAATGAAAACACCTAAGAAAACTCTGACTTCAGTGGGATTGATTGGAGTGGGCCAAGAGAGGATTTTGTTGACTTTGGATGGGCCATTCATCTTACTTCCTTGCAGACCACATGACCAAAAATTTCCAGAGCAGGGACACAGGAAGAAAATTTGGATCCAGATACAGTGAGACCAGACTCCTTAATTTGAAACAAAATCCTTTCCAAAGTGGTTGCATATTCCCAGATAAATTTACGCATTCCTGAGTGCCAAGGTAAGAGCTCATTTTTATAGTCAGAAACTGGACCTTTAATTCTTCCATCATCAATAAATATACCAGAATGATCAGGTATTTTATCCTGGAGGATCCAAACCATCTGAGCCTTATAGACTGCAACCAAATTGGTGGTACCTTGGGGCAAACAAGTAAGTTGGAATCAACCAAGAGGAGTATTGAAAGTAGTGAGAGGAAAAGAAATTAGATGTAAGGATTGTTTTTCATAGCCACCCATAATATCAACTAGACCATAGCAAGCTTCCCCAGACAAAAATTCAACAAATTCTTCAGTATTGGGGGGAATACCAGAGTCTTTAATAGTAAGCTTATTTAGAGGCTGGAGATCATGAACTATTTCAAGTTTACCATTACTTTTGAGGAAACAGAAGACAGGACTTGAATAGCTAGAAGTTTACTGCTTGTATAAAACGGTGTGGTGACCAAATCTGGACACCTCAAGACCGCTGTGGAAAATTGAATATTTTTCATGATTTTTTATTCCTCATTTTTTTTTAAAAAAAAAACAATTCTGTAATTATTACCTATTTCAGTTTCCAAGTTTCAGCTTTCCCTTCTCCCAGTTGTCTAGGAAGATCTTTCAGTGCCTAGACCCCTGTGCCCATTGTTCAAGTCCTTGCTTCACTCCTCATCCTTCAGGTTCCTTTTTTTATTTTCTTTTGCTTTCCAAACATGCTTCAGAGGGCCATCAAACTTGCTCATCATCATCATCATCATCTTGAGCCAGATGGCCTCACACCTACCATCTCTGTCATTAATCCTAATCCAAATCCTTAAGCAACAATGACAACAGCAATGGCAACAACAACAACAAGGAAAATTGATGATCACTGTGGTCAATCAAGTGATTCTTTTAGATCCCCATCCAGCTATCCACTGCTACTACACCATGACCCACTCATGTGTTTCATCCGTCATCAGTTTCAACCTTTACCACCCAGCGTTATCTCACCTCTCAACAGTATTCTTGATTGTATCCTCCTCAAATCCAATTGAATCAACCTTGCCAGCTTGGCCTGAGTCTCTCAACCACTTCACTATCACATCTAAGGATCTCCAAAGCAGCTACGGCTATGGTATCTCATCTTCCTCAACTACCAATTGACCATGAAGATCACTGCTCATGATCCTGCCATAGCCCCCAACTCATTTTTGATTGACAAATTGATCTCTTTGATTGATTGGTTCAAGACTCTTATCCCTTGAATCACTCTCAGGAAATCACTTGCAAGGAAAAATGAGGAATTGCTTCAAGCCCAACTGACTGAACATTATCCAGATGCAAAAATTGGAAATATCTAAGATCTCATCTCTCTACCACCTTTTCACCCACTTGCTCAATCCACCTCCGGCTCACCAGTCTCCTGCACAGCTCTTGTGTTGCCGTCATGGGTCCCAACTGTTGCCCGGGCCCGTCAGAATGTCCAAGGGCCCCTCACTAGCTACTCTCCTGCCCATGCCCATCATTGGCATGGGACAGGGTCTTCCCATTCCTGTCCTTTTTGATCCAATTCATCTTTTTTTTGAGTGTTTTGTTTGTTTCTTTTTTTTCCTTATTATTTTCTCACAACAATCCAAAAAAAAAAATTCCACTCTATTTTTAAATCTCTCTTTGAAATAGTCTACAAACCTTTTGTCTATAAAAGGGGGGGGCCCTCCCCTGCCTTTTTACAATCATCCATGAAAGTGTGAGTTTATGTACCCCCCCATAATCATGGTAAATTTCATCCTGATCCTCATTCTGGGTATATCCATGATTTCCCCTTGATCTTTTGAGCCTCCATAATCAAATTTTCAATCCGTCCATCTGTGACCCTGATCCTTATCACCAACCATAGCCTTGCTGGTTGAACATAGCCTTGCTGGTTGAAGAGAATTCTGTCTGTTGGAATTCTTGAGTGTGTTATACCACTCCTTGATCCATTTTTCTGACCATACTGGTCTTGATCTTTCCTTATCAGCTTTCTGGAGCCAATCACAATTGATTGAAGAGGTCTTATTAAGCTTAAAAATGGAGTGTTATACCTCCCTTTATCATTTAAAGTTGAATTCTGCCACACTACTCTTGAGTACCTTGAGAAGTTTTGGGTTATTCTTTTTTGAATCTTTTATTGCTTTGCTTCTAGAGCAACAAATTGATTTTTTTTTTTCAGACACCCACAGCAATCTGGTACCCTTCTGCGCTTGATTGCATAGGGTTGGGCAGGTTCATTGAGAACCAGGAGGTTGGTTGGGATTGATTTGAACTTTCCTAATCTTCTGCTGAAGACCAGAGGTATTAGCTTGTGGAAATTGTTACTTGCAACTGCCTTGTTTCATTGAACTCTGAACAGAGCTTTGACTTATTTTGTTCAATTCTTTCCCTCTGCCATCTTGCCTCAGATAGTGTTGATTCCTTTGCTACTGACTATTACCAAACTCATCCCTTATATTGATTCCTGATTTACAAGTTCCTGGACCTTGATTCCAGTTACATTTAGATATTATTGTAACTCTTAAGGGTGAAGCCTAAACAGAACCTTTCCCCTCCAAAGAACTGCCTTCCCCTTAGCACCATTTGGAGTTTTAAATATGGTCCCCCGGGCCAGGATTGAACCAGAAACCTTGTAATTTACAGTCCAAACATCAAACTCAACGTTTTGAATCAACTTTGAAATCCAATCTTTTATTCTATGTTTCTGTCTCTTCTCAGATCTGATCCATGAAAGAAACTTATCCTAGAAGTAAGTCCTCCCAATTTGTTCACTATCCGGGAAAGGTACTTGTTGTTTTTTTGAAACCCTACTCTTGCCACACTTGTGAGCCACTTTGGAAATCTGCTCTTTGGATCCTCTAGGAATTCTGTCATTTGAAATGGGATCTACTGGTACTCCAAACACCTCTGCTTGACCAAAGATGGTCAAGATCAAACCTCAGAACAAGAACTTAGGGTTAATTGGTTAAATGTTTAAAGGTTCTTGGACTCTTATGAGATGGCTTGTGAAGTGGACGCAGCAAGAAAATACAATATGGCCTACCAGTTACAATTCTTTCTCTCCTCTGATAAAGTCATGGAAGTAATTGAGTCGTTCAAAGGATTTGAATCCCATGACTGGACGCTTTGAAAGGAGGCAATGTTGGCATATTGGGGTAAAAAAGATGTAGCTTGGTTTACTCTGCAGGATTTGGATGCTCTTTTCTCTCAATCAATCTTGAATGGTGCTGTCTCTTCAGCCTCTGACTACCAGTCTTTTAGGAATTCTTGGGACCCTATCCAAAACTATCTTATTGAAAACAATCACATTGACCAGTGGACAAAGTTTGAGCATAATTCTTCCAATCTTTTTTGTTGGCTGTTCAGGAAGGGATTTAAGAAAAATTTGTCAAATCTGGATGTATGATCACCACCAGGGACAATTTATTCAAGCTCCCTTTTTTCCTTATCCTTAGGAGTACTATGGATGAAGTTATGAAAGGTAAAACTGCTTTAACTTTTGAAAAACATAGAACCACTGAACCAGTCCATTCTCCTTCTTTTAAAGAATCCAACAATATTATGAATAAGTGATGGCAGATAAAAGACCTAAAGCAGATCCTAATTCTATTCAAGAACCTACTACTTTAGACAAAATAACTAAGATGCTTTGAGCTTTTGAGAACAAAATAGATCAAAAGATTTCTTCTCTTCTTACTCCTAAACCCTCTAATTCTGTCCCTAAATCTAGGCTTGTCTGTTACTAATGTCATAGGGAAGCCCATGGAACTGGAAAATGCTTGGAACTCCAGAAGGATATAAAAGAAAAGTTGGTGGAGCAGAAGGGGAACAATTTCTTTCTTCCTAATGGTGCTCTGACCACTTTTTTGATTCATCTTTCCCTATTTGTCATGCGGTGGCCTCTTATCAGCCTCCACCTCCAATGAAAGCATCCCTTTCTTCCTTTGATTTCCAATCTTCCTGTGGTAATCTTCAACCTTGGTATCCTCCAGCTATCTCTTCCTCTAGTCTTTCTGGGACTACTTATCAATCTTATTCAGCTTGGAAAAAACATGAGGAACCTAAACCTCACAAAGCCCCTTCCTTTCCAGCTTCAATTCTTTGAAAACCAGTTAAACCTTGATCCTCACCTGAGCCTCCTTCCTCTGATGTAGAAGACATGGAAGTAGAAAAGGATCCACTCATGAAAATTTTTCCAGATCACCCAGATCATCCTCTTTCATCCAAGTCACCTCAGCCTTCTGATCCCACTTCAGTTCCTGCTTCACCTGAACCTCCTCCCTCCACACAGCCCAAAGTTTGATTTGAGAGGAGAATCTCAAAAGACCACACCAATGCTTTGGAAGGAGTATTAAAGAAAATCCATGAGCTCAAAATTCCTGATCTATCTGTGGCTGAACTCCTGTCAATCATTCCATCTTTTGCTGAAGTAATGAAGAAATGGGTCTCTTGTTGACGTGTGCAGATTGGTCCTGAAAAATTAAAGGTCTCCTCTGGGACTTTGATAGAGTACTCTGGTGTAACTGATCCTTCTTCAGATTAAAATATTGACTCCTGTCCTCTTGGTTTCCTCCCATGTTATCTTGGTGACTCAGCTAAAACTGTTTCTCCTCTTGTGGACTCTGGATCTCAGCTCAACTTAATTTTGGATGCTATGGCCTGTAAACTGAAACCCAGTCCTACGGTCAGCTTCAATTTCTCAGTCTATGGGATAGGTAATCAATCATGTGAATTGGTTTTTATTGCTGAAGATGTCCCAGTCAGGATTGGTCAAAATATTGTTGGAACCTGTCATTTTTGGATCCCTTGTTTGGAAGGGCCTATGATGTTAGGAAAACCTTTCTTGATGGATTTTGGTGCTACTCTGATGTTTTCTGATCAAGTTGGGGAGAGAATTTTTCTCCCTGATGCTTATGGCAGAAAGATTGAAGTTTCTCTCTGTTCTGTGGATTCTGGTTGTTGGGGAAGAGATTTTCCTGGTCATTCTTCTAAGTCATCTTTAAAGGGGAAGCAGAAGGATAATTCCAATTCCTCTCATTTTTTATGGGAATAGTTAATCCTACTAATAGCTGAAGTTCTTTTCAGCCTCAGACTTCAATTTAAGGGTCAAATTTAATCTTCCAGGCTTATTTCTCATTTTTTTCATCTTTTTCATCTAAACTAGAAAATATCAAAAATTGAAAACATGTCAAAACAGAAAAATCTAAAAATATTTCTTTTCTGTCTTTCTGTGGATCTTTTTTGCCTTTTTTTCCTTGTACTCTTAGGTCTGATCAATCTTCTCTCAGTTCTGGTTTGAATCTCTTTAATGATTCTAAACTAGATCTTGATCTCAATTCTATTATTGGTGGTTTGGGTATGCAGGAATTTGGGCTTCAGTGGAGGCAATTTGGGGTACAAGTAAGTCCTCCCAATTGTGCACTGCCAGGGCAACCTTCTACCATCATTTTTGAAACCCTACCTTGTGCCACACATGTGAGCAACAAATTATCTCCTGGTTCTCCCTTTATGGAAAAGGCACCCTTTGAGGATATTGCAGAACATTGGATGTGGAAAATTTTGGAACTTGGACTCATTTTTTGTGATCACATCTCACTGCTCAACTCTTGAAGGAAACAAGAGCTTCTCTCATTTGCCACCAAGTACAAGCCAGTTGCCAAGAAGGTCCAACCATTCAACCAGCCTATGCCTTTCAACCTCAATCCTCCTCTTATGTGTCCTCCCTTATTTTGTGATTGTTACTGTTGTCTTCCTCAATCTCTAACTTTTCCCTTTGTGCCCAATGATCAAGTCACTGAAGAATTTCTGGAGGTGGTCAACATTAGTCCAGATGGATGGCTTCTTCCTGATGAGTTAAATTTGATCAAAAATGCCTTATCTCTAAGGGAAAAATCTATTGCTTTCTGTTAAAAAGACAGAGGTCTCTTGAAAGAATCCTATGGCCTCCCTTATATCATCCCTGTAGTTGAACATGATCCTTGGCATAGGAAGAAGATACCTATCCCTGCTGCTAAAGTTGATCAATTGATCAAGTTGGTCCAAGAAAAAGTTTTTACTGGCCTATATGAGCAGTCAACCTCTAGTTATTCCAGCCCTGTGTTCTGTGTTGTCAAGAGTAATGGTAAACTTAGAATAGTTCATGATCTCCAACTTCTTAATAAATTTACTATTAAAGACTCTGGTATTCCTCCTGCTACTGAAGAATTTGTTGAATAATTCTCTGAGAGAGCTGGCTATGGTCTAGGGGACATTATGGGAGGCTATGACAAACAATCCTTACATACTATTTCTTGCCCTCTCACTAATTTTGATACTCCTATTGGGTGATTTCAACTAACTCAATTTCCTCAAGGTGTCACTAATTTTTTTGCAGTCTATCAGGCTCAGAGGATTTGGATCCTCCAAGATTAAATTCCTGATCATTCTGGTATCTTTATTGACAATGGTGGAATGAAAGTTCCAGTTTCTGACTATGATAATTTGCTCTGCCCTTGGAATTCAGGAATTTTTTGTTTTATTTGGGAATATGCTACTACTCTGGAAAGGATTCTGTTTTGAATTGAGGATTCTGGACTTAATGTTTCTGGATCCAAACTAGCTGCTTATTTCCCTGCTCTGTAAATTGTTTTTCATGTGGTCTGCAAGGAAGGAAGAAGGATGGCACCAGCCAAAGTCAACAAGATGATCTTTTGGCCTACTCCAATCAATACCACTGAAAGTAGGGGCTTCCTAGGTGTTTTCACTTATGTTAGAATCTTTATCCAATCCTTATCCAAAATATGTGAACCCTTATGTTGTCTAACCAGGAAGGATGCTGAATGCATTTGGACCCAATAGTGTGAAAATTCTTTTCAGTTGCTCAAGATGGTGGTTTGAAAAGATATAGTTTTGAAAAAGATTTCTTATGGACCTGGAGCTGACAAGATCAAGCTGGCTGTTGATTCTATTTATCAATCTGTTGGGGCTTTCCTTACTCAGGAAGATGAGAATGGTTGGGACCATCCTGCTCTTTATGAATCTTTGCTATTTTAAGATGTAGAGTCTAGGTATTCTCAGCCCAAATTTGAACTTTGTGGTGTGGCTCAAATAATGAAGAAACTTCAAACCGTTCTCTGGGGCCAACATTTCAAACTAAAAGTTGATTCTTGATTCATCATTGAGATGATCAATGCTCCCAGCCTCCCCAATGCCCCTATGAATTTTTGGGTGGCCTTTCTCCAGCTTTTTTCTTTTGATAGTTTCCATAGACCTGGGAAATCTTTCACTATGCCTGATGGTTTATCTCAACAACCTCTTGGAGACTATGAATCTGATTTTGGAATGGATTTTGATGAAGAAGAAACTTGAATCCAACCTGTCTTCTCTTTCTCTTCTCAAGATTATTCTGGCTTTCAACAAGGCTTATGGCTTAAATTAGAGCAGTACCTTTTAACTTTCAAAAAAACCTCCTGATCTCTCTGCTAAACAATTTCGATCTCTTAAAAGAAATTCCTCTAATTTATTTGTCCAAGGCTCTAGGCTTATGAAAAGGGGAAATCCTTGTGCCCTTATTGTTGTTACTATTTTTTCTAAAAAAGTTTCTATCCTTGAAATTATCCATGAAATTCTTGGTCATTGTGGTAAAACCAAAACTCATCAACAATTATCCAAACAATTCTGGTGGCCATCTCTGAAGAAATCCGTCTCCCAATGATGCAAGAGTTGTGAAGTTTGTCAAAAAAGTGATCTTAGGCGTCCAGCTGTAATTTTTTATCCCACTGGGGAGTCCACTGTATTTGGAAGGATTGCTATGGATGTGGTTCATATTAAGGCAGGTGGTGCTAAGTACCTCATTGTGGCTGGAGATGATTGTTCTGGATGTGTTGAAGAAAAGTTGCTTAAGAATCTTAGCTCTGAATCAGTGCCAGATTTCCTCTATGAGACCTGGACAATGCGTTATGGCCTGGCTCAATCTTACTCTACTGATGGTGGCTCAAAATTTGGTGGAAAAGTTGCTGAAATGATTCAATCTCTTCCTGGAAAACATAGAGTTACTAACCCTTATTATCCTGACGGAAAAGGCATGGTGGAATGAGGCAATTCTCCTTTGAAGGCTGCAGTTGTTAAGCTTTCTGGTGAAAGTGGAAAGCATTGTTGCAAATTCTTTCCTCTTGTTCTCTTCTCTGATCAAATCTCAACCAAAAGGACTACTGGCTACTCACCTTATGAAATCATCCTTGGCCAAAGAGCAGTTCTTCCTCTGGATCAGGGAATGGAATCTTTCTTGGGTATCCCTTGGGACAAGGTATCCTCAACTAACAATCTATTAGTTGCTAGATCCAAGCAACTTGAGCAAAGTGAATATGTTTGAGATGAAGCTTATCAGAGGATAATGGAGTCCAGAGAAAAATCAGTCCATTATTGGGAGGACAAGCACTTAAATCAAATCAGGGACTTGCTGAACCCTGGCCATGTAGTTTTAGTTTATAATCAATCTTTAGAGACCCAGTGGGGAAAGCTTCTCTCATATTGCTGGAATTTTCCTTATTGTGTGGTTTGCCAAGTTAGAGGTGGATCATATATTTTGGAGGAGCTGGATGGTACTCAACTGGACAGAAGGTTCTCTGCTGATCAAGGCAAGAAGTTTCTTTGTTGTGGAGGCAAAAACCTCAGAATTAAGTCCTCCCAATTGTGCACCACCAGGGTTATTTCCTGTGTTTTGTGGTAAACTCTACTGTATGCCACATACGTGGGCACCTGGAACTTCTCCTGTGTTTTATCTCTGCCACTTCTAGGGCCTTTTTGAATGGATCAAGATGTCAGCCTCCTGGATGCCAAGAACCTTGCTATCCTTTAGCTAACAGAGGTGATATTGTAAATAATAAATATATTATTTAATAATTGCAGCAAAAATCCATAGAATACTTGGATTAAGCTTATTGCAAGGTTAAATGGTGTGGTTATTGTTTATTTTTATTAATCAAGATTGATTATTAAATATTTATAGAGGGGCCACAATTATATTTGGGATCTTTAACACCTCTCTTCAGGGATTTTAGTATGAAAACACGTAGTCCTGGTTACTTTGGGTTCTTTAGTTTAAAGATTATTATAACCAAAGATAATATGTATATAAAATACACAATGGAGTGGTAGGGCCTTGTAGCAAAGCTAACACCACAGAGAAAGGATAATAAGACTCACTGTTATATTGTTGAATCCTTTGGGTATCTGTTTGGGACATGTACTGATGGGTTAAACCTGTATACTGGGGTTATAAGGTTGTTCAGAAGTTTCAATTGATAAAAAGAGGTTTGAGGACGGATATTACTGATCATACATTGCCATAAATCACTTAATTATCTCTTATAAGTATTTGATTACCTTGGAACGGCGTCTGGATATGAATATTACTGGGTCTCTGCCCAACAACATCCTCAAAAGAGCTCTGTATTTATAGTTTTTGGGGTCCCAATATGGTCCTTCTGAGGGTTGTAGGTGCTCAAAGGGACGGACACTAAGGCTAGCAGGGTAACCAGGGGTAGCCTGTCATGTGCCCTTGGTGCTATAGCCCAGGTAGCATCTAATTCCTTAGGGTATGGGAATTATTCTACCTTATAATGGACATTAGGAAGTGTGAATAACACTAATCTGCCCTATTTATGTATTATTTAATTAATTATCCTTGGTATATATTCCCAGTCATATAATAATTATATTATAAGACATCTCTACGGACATGTTGATGTCAGGTAAGTTCTCATTATGTATCATATAACTGGAGTAAAATTCATAATATTGTTTTTACTCTTTATCTATGGGTTCCAGTTAATTTGTTAAGACAATTACTTAAAAATATAATTCATGAGAATTCATGTAATATTATTACATCATTATCTTCCTTAGTATTTCACAAAAATGTCCATGTATAGTAATTCTCATAAAAGTATATTCAAGTATTTTAATATATTTTTTGAAGCTGTCATTGTCTTATTTTTGACATTCTTGATTCTTTGCATTATATTAAATAAAAAATACGTGTAAAGATTATTTAGGTATTTTTATATAATATTATGTATATTTAGATAGTCTACTATCCACGGGAACCTTTATTACATATGTAATAAGTTCCCGTGTATGTTGTAGCCTCTTTACGCGGTACCCAGGCCGCCTGTCACTATGTCAGCCCGTAGTCCCGCAGATGGGTACTTGTCAGAGGACCGGGGCTGCGTACAAGACCTTGACAGGTTGAAACGGCTGTATCTTAGCTGCGCGCGGGTGTTGTGGCTGCTGCGGCTGCGTGCAGGAATTGTGACAAAACACATTTCCGCCCGTAACTCCTAAAATATACACAACACCTCAATTCTGACTGAATTTTAGGTGTGAAACCTTTACGTGACAATGTGTGTGAAATATTTAATTGGCAAAAAAGCTCAATACTGGAGCCGTAGTATTTTGTTTCTTTTTCCTTAATTATTTAAAAATATAAGGAGTTGGATTTCAAGGGTGGTGTCAGTGAGTGACCCTACCTAATTTTGGACGCAAAATCCATTTCTGCAATAATATTTATGGGTTTACTACTCCTTCTCAGGTCATTTGTATTATTATTATTTTTATGTTATTTTAGTTACTTTTGCAGCTTGCTCTGCAATAGTAGCAAGCTGACACAAGATATTTTTCAAATCCTTCAATCATGCCCTGGATCAAGAAATGGCCGTTTTTCTTTGCTTCAAATTCCTTGCTTCTTGTCCTGTTCATTTCATAAAACTCAGAAGCAGACTAGGGACAGTCTGTAAGTTGGGGAGGGATTTGGTGACCAAATGTGGGCACCTCAATACCACTGTGGAAAATTTAAAATTTTTTATTATTTTTTATTCCTCATTAAAAAAAATCCGGAATGATTCCCTATTTCAGCTTCCAAGTCTCAGATTTTCCTTCTCCCAGTTGTCTAGGAAGATCTTTCAGTGCCTAGACCTCTGTGCTTGTTGTTAAAGTCCTCCTTGCTTCACTCCTCATCCTTCATGTTCCTCTTTGTTTCTTTTCTTTTGCTTGCCCAACGCACAGCGGACGGCCATCAACCTAGCTCATCATCATCATCATCATCATGAGCTGGCTGGCCTCACACCTATTGTCTCCATCATTAATCCTAATCCCAATCCTGAACCAACCCTGGCAATGGCAATGGCAACAATCACCATGAAAAAAAACGCTGCACCTGCCGGCAGGTGTAGCACCTGAAACTTGTTTTGACTTGGTTTTGACTCTGAGAAAACTCTGTTTCTAAATTAAGTTGGAACCTGAGAAAAGTTGTTTGTATCAGTTCTTGAGGATTCCAAGTAATTCTAGTGCATGCATGGAATGCAGAAGATTTGGAATTATGGGAAAATTCAATTTTATGTAAAGTGATGGGGGAGTGAAGAAGTGTGGTTTCACACATGACACATAAAAGTTACTACCTGGGTTGGATAAGTGAAGATTTTGATGCTTTTTTTCTTTCTATTTCCTTTTAGATCATTACAAGAGGTTTGAGGTTCCTTTTTTTTTGTTACTTTGTGGTTGAAAAAAATTGTATTTTTTGAAAGGATTAAATTCAGTTTTTAATATCTTCTTTTTCTTTTTATGAAATGTAATAAATCTCAATTTGATGTAGGAAATTTAAATGTCAATCTAAACTTTAACTGAAGATTCAAAAATCTACTCAGACATGTTTGAAATATTGTACCACATAGATGTTGAGTTCAGTTATACATTTCAAATAAATAAATTTGAAATTGAAATAATTGAGGAGGTTGAAATTTTATTTAACAAAATGAAGGAATTTAAAAAAAGAAAACCATTGCCTTGAATGATTTTATTTCTCTAATATCTTTTTTCAGAAACTTTGTTTTGAATATTTCTTATGATATTGGAAGCTCAAAAGAATTACTCTAGTGATATTTATTTGTTTCATTTAGCAGGAATTAATTAATAAATAAAAATGTTCTAAAATTTAAAGCTTTTCATATTGTTTTCTGGGTGACAACAGAGGAAATATAGAACTACTTGGAATTAAATTTATTCAAACCAACGTGGGGGTTCAAGTGATTTTGCTAATCTTTCTAGTTTATCCTCTACTGGCTTCATCTCCAAAACCAATTTCTCTTTCCAATTTAATGTGGCAAGAAATAGAGGGCAGTAAAAATTAGAAGGGAGGGATTCACATAGTTTCATCTGATAATTTGGGACTATTTCATCATAGGTTCTTCCATATTCTAATTGTTTTTTAGATTGAAGTTCACCTTTCATCTCAGATAAATAGTTGAGAGTGTTGTTATCAAGATTATGAAGAAATTGTGAATAAATTTTGCTTCTCCAATACACTTTGACAGAGTGATATTTCCCCTCATTGTCTTCTTCCGTATCTGAGCAGCATTCCTTACTAGGGAGCAGGCATTTTGCCAAATCCTTTCCCATATGGCGCTCTGCAGTGTTCAAGCGGTTTCTGTATATCTTGCAGATTCAAGACAAAAATTTTAGCTAAGAGGATTTAGAAAATGGAGAGAAATCTTAAGCTTACTCTGTGTTTAACTCTAGACCTAGGCTTCTTGTTACGTGTCCTAGGCTTCATGTAATTTTCCTTCTGCCCATGTAGCCAACATTCCAGTAGGCCAAAGAGTATGTCCTTCTTGCAAAACTCAATATCAAGTGGATAATTTGTAAATGCATCATTGTCCTTAGCATTTAACCAATTTTTGATTATCACTTCTGACAATATTTGGTCCCACTTTGTTGAATTATGATGGTCCCATTGGAAAGTTGGAACATGTATGCCATAGCCTTCTAATTCTTTCTGGAATTGCTCTTTGAACTTTCCAGGAATTCTCTTCTTCCTCTTCCCTCCATAGAGGTTTTAATTGGTTGTTTCCATTTTGAAAAAGTTGTTGTTTGGGTGAATTGTATTGATGCTTTTTTAGTTTAAACCTTGTACTTGATCTTCAGTGGGCAGGGGAAGAACCCTGTCTCCTTGAGATTTCATGTTTAAAATAGTCTTTACGTACTCACTTAGGCATAGACTTATGGGGTAATTGGAATTTGGCAAATGTTCTGCTACTTCCTTGTTTACTGTGCGAGTTTGGATGGATTTTGCACTATGAGGAGGCCTAAAATCCATGTTATAATATATGGAAGTCTTCAACTAGCACTTGAAAAGGTGTGGGGTTGTTTGAAGTTTAGATTTTATGGAGGCAGAGAATTTTCAGGCAATTGAATCTGAAGTTATTGGCTATTGAATATGATGAATTTTGAGAGATTATAAAGGTTTCATGTACAAATTGAATATCTCAAATTGAATATGCATCTACTCTATAATTCATTTAAAGCATGTGAACCAAATTCTACATTGTGAAATGAAAAAAAATATTGTCAGAAGGAAGAAATGTTTGGGAACTACAACTTGGATTTTGATAAAAATGCCCATATTTTTTATTCATGTTTTGCTTTACCATGGATCTTGATTGAGATGATTATTTTTTATCATTTTAAATGATGTCAGGAATAATAATCATTCAGTTTCCTTAACAGGGGAAAAGAATTAATCTAAAAATAAATTGAGACTTATTATTAAGTTTTAAAGTTGAAATAATTTTATAGATTTTACATTGAAATTCAAAAGCTTGCTGTTGCAAACCAGGTATTTTCTTGGTACATTTATTTAAAATCAAGAAGAAACATATTATTAAAAATAGAAATTTTCTCAAATTACTGGGATGAGAACTTAAGTTGTTGCAAATTTCACCTCCATTTTTTAAATCCACAGTATGATCAAGAGGATCAATTTTACCCAGGTTTAGTATTGAAATTGATGAAATGCTTTTATCTTTTTTTTACATGGGGAGTCAAATTTCAATTGTGAATTGGTATGAAAATGCTTGAAAAAAAATGCTTCCTCTAATGCAATTGAGAGGTGCAATTTTGTTCCAACTTCCAGTAAAATCTGATTGTGAATCTTTTTTGATATCTGCTACAGGTAAAGAAAATATTGAAAGTTTTATTAATAAATGAATGTGTCTGGTTTTGAATGCAAATTTACAAGGATTCATCTGAAATTTTGAGCGCTTAAATTCTCCCTAATTGAAAAGAGGGCCAAGGTAATATTCTTAGATCAAAAATGGTATGAACAATTCATTCCTTGATCATTTACCACATTTTAGATAAAATGTTTGCAATTGAAAGTAGATAGAATTTCATTTTTTGAAAGAAATCATGTTCTTACTTCCTTTCATGTATTGAAACCATTTCATCTTATTTGGTTAAACATGACTTTGGAAGATTAAATTGAAATCTCTTGAGACGTATCAAACCTGACTGCATAAATAAACACAAATCTACCACCTTTCCAATTGTGTTTACCTTCATGGGTGGGTTTTAGTTCATGAGAGGACAATATTTCACAAAAAGAGTTCAAGTTCCTTGCAACGCACATCAAGCTTTATTTTTCAACTTTTATTTTTTTAAGCCAAATATGATTAAATTTCTTTACAAAGAGAGCTGCTTATGAAAAATTGGTTCTTTCATTTAAAGTCATAGTGAATTTTTCAAGATTCTTTTGAGATTAAAATCAGTTGATCTCATCCAAAAATACTTTTATTTGATACCTTTGAGGTAGCAAACCCCATTCATTGGAAAAATCCATGGATTTTCATAGGATGAAATAATTCATTTTTTAAGGAACCAAATGGACAATAAATCTGATTGGATTTTTCCACATATCTAAACATGCATTGGACTTGAAAATTTAAAGATTATCAAAAGGTCAGACACTCCATAGTTGACAAACTTCCATGTATTATTGATTTTTTCATGAAACAAAGATGACGTTTTCTTTCCTCATTGCATAAAAAAGGCTTTTTCTAGCATTGACTTTGAGATAAGGCACTTATTATTCTCTGTTCTTGTCAACCCTTGTGTTATAATTGAAAAGAGGTAGAATATTTATGAAAGATCAAGTAGAGAATCCATTAATTGTGAAAATTACTGGTAATCATTGATGAGAAACATCTAAAAGTCCATTGGAATTGAACTTCTATTGACCACCAATGGAACAGCTGTAAAATAAATATAAATTAATGATAAATCTGATATGATTTTTGAAGCATAAGTACTTACACCTTCTGAGGAATTCACGCCTCTCCATCAAAAGGTGCCAGAAATTTGGTATTAATTTTTCTGGAATATGCAATTCTAAGGCTTCCCTGTAAATTATTATTTGAAGTCTACTAACCCAAACTCTTTCAATCGTCTCTTCATGCATCCAGATTTCACTTGGTACCCAAATTTTGGGACATGGCTCAATTTTTTCCTTGAGCTCATGATCAATATGTTGGTGTGTTTCTTCCAACCATTCTTTTTGTTCATGGGATAATAGAACCATTTCCTTTGCTTGAGGTTTCAGCGGTATTGGGAGAAATTGGTGGATTGGATATGTGTTTTCTGTGAGGTATGAGTTGGTTTGATAAGTTGGGTAAAAATAAATTTTGGTTCAATATATATAGGAAATGAAAATGAAGTATACTATTGCATGACTTCAAATTGAATATTGCATATAGAACAAACCTATGCATAGATTTTATGCAGATCTTCGTTGGTTCTTAGAATTATATGCAATAAATACAGTAATTGAAGAGTATTACATACTGTATAACTTTGATAATGATTGGAAATATTTTAAGAAATTCCTGTGGCATTTTGAAGCAGAAATATTGAATATTATTGGATCTATGGGTTTGGAGATGATATAGAAATTGCAATGAAGTTTCCTTGGTTGATTCATTTCTTCAGAAATGAATGATTGGTTGATAAATGAAGGTATTGTGAATCACTGATGTTGATAACCAAACAAAAATCACAGCTAAACTTAAAATTAGGAAGGAGAGATATTTTCATTGATTTGGATATATTTATTTATTTGATTAAAATTATGTAAACTCAAACCAGCCATGATATGATCCCTTGCTTTATTTTATTTCCTTCAAGAAACCAATCATAATATTTAACAGCAGTTTTTGGAGATATCCAGTCATTTATAAGCAGGGTGCCATGCCTACTTGCTTTGATTTGCATTCCATCACCTCGTATGAGTGTTTGAGAAACACACAGCATCAATGCTTTTGGGGAAAACCAAAGATGATATTTTAATATAGAAGGCCCAAAATATTGGATCAATTCAATGTTCCATTGATTGTGTTTTTAATATGCAACATAATGCAATTCTTCATTGAGTTTTTGTTGAATCCCATAAAATCACAATATCAAATTAATTTGTAAACAAAAACTCAGCTATTCTTGATTTAAAGAAAAATTTTAAAGACTTTTTCAAAATTTTTATGTTTGCAGCAGATGATGGAAAGAATTATGTAATGAGAAAATAACCTCATTATTTTCCAAAAATGTAGCATTTGGTTTGAAATTAAAGGGCCGCACTTAATCTTTTTTCAATTTAAAATAAGCAACTTAGTCAATAAGTTTCAAGAGCAGTATGATAATGAAGCATTCAATCATCCAAAAGAACCATGTTTACAAGTAAAGAATTTGATTATCCAAAGATCAGAAAAAAATTGAAAACAAGAATTATCCATTGGGAAAAACTAACAGTCTAATTTCCTAAAAGGTCAACCAAATTAACTTTGGGAAGCTTGGGGTTCTGAGGTAACTTCAACTAAATTAGAAGAGGTAGTTTTTTCAACAGCCCAGACAGTATTAAAGTGGCTACCCATATCATAGTCAGTAACCAGCACAATATCCTCCAGAAGGACCTTGGCCAATTTTTCATAAGAAAATCTTTCAGTAAAAATTCTAATTAAATCTCTCCAGTTTATTTTTTGGTCTTTACTAAAGCCCATATCATGCAAGGAAGTAAGAATATATGCCCTTGTGTTACCAAGTTGGCCCCAGAGTGGATCAGCAGGCAAGCCAGCCTTCAGCCTTTACTCAAGCACAAGACTGCAAAATTCAAGGAGCATGCCAGACTTCCACTTGGGGATGACTTGTTGATTTCCTGGACATACCCATATAGCAGCAGGACCAAAAACTAACATGTGCAAAACAAATTCTAGAGAATTGGTTTCCAATTGATTCTTCTTCTCTGCTGAGTCCTTTGACATGAAAGGCTGCTGATTATCTTGTTTTTCATCAAGCTGTAAGTTGATGAGCCCAGTGACTAGGGAGAAAACATATTCAAAAACATTATTAAGGCCACCTCTTTCAGCATTCATCTCAGCTTCCTGGTTAGCACCTGACCTCTTGTGTTGAGAAAAGGTGGAATCATCAATTACAGCTACTTTCAGGTTGGCAAAGTAACTTTGTGCTTGAATTAAAGCTTCATCTGAAGTCCCATCAATACCTTCCATCAAGAAGAGGACATTTTGTGATATTTTGTGTGAGACTACACATATGATTTCATTCAAGGTGTGCTTCAATTTCATTTATGCCCTACGTACCCCACGCATTGGCTCTCTGGTATAAGTTAGGATCTCAGATAGGGGATGCATATTGAGCTGCACTGTCTTCTTGGAACAAGAGAGAGAGTTTGTGTTTAGGAAGGTGCTTCCAAAAAAAACATCATCATCTTTACCCAGAAAAATCTTTTCTGATAAATCAAAAAGTGAGAATCAGTTTACTTTCATAGGAGTGGAAGACAAAATCATGAAAATTTACCTTCTTTGCACCATGTCAAACAGAGATTCAATTATTTTAAGATTGTTTATGACTTGGGAGGGTTTGAAAGGATCCTTTGGCCAAGCAGGTTAAGGGTATTGGTAATTAGAAACCGGGTACTGCTGATAATTTTGGAATAGGTCAAAGGTGTTGCATTTTCCTTTAATTCTTCCCAGGATGACAACCTCAACAGGTCTTCCTTAGTCAAGCCAACAAAAAGTTCTAGACAATGCAATAGAATTAGCTGCCATTATTTTCATTTCATAACAAAATAATTCCACTGACCAGGCTGATTTGAGCCAGGATTTGATGTTAGCCCAATGATTTGGTACTGGGTTTCTGTTTGGCTACTAGCCTGGCCTCCAGGCTGAGATGACTGGGTCAATGAAGGGTTCTCAATCCTTGGCCTCAAAGTTCTCTGTTCCATATCCCTAGTAATGAGTCCAGCATCAGATGCATTCTGTTTTTGGAGTGTTGAAGATGGGCCACCCTGATTCAGAAAGGGAAGATTAATTTGGAAGTCAATTTTTGGTTAATTATCCAGAATAGCCTTCAAAATAGGAAAATTTTTAAAATGCGGATGCACTCAGGTAATGTGCATAGGAGTGTTTAATCCAAATGGGATGCAAAAATGGGCCTCCACAGCCCATTTAACATCACGTGGGCCACGTGGGCCTATGGGGGTGTTATTGGTTTTGGGCATTTGGGCGCCAAAACACGTTTTTATGGTCTTTTGGGACAGGGGCCCTCACGGGCCCCCCCGGGTGGATTAGCCACCCAAGCCAGATGAGCTTATTTGTGCATAAAAGGGCCTAAGCTTTATTATGGACATACTTGGCCAGACAGGATGCCCCGCCAAAGTATGTAATTCTCACAATTTGGGCTTGGGGAGGCCCATTGGGGCTGCTGTGGTGCCCCATCCTGGACACCCTGGCCAGTGCAGAGACTTTAATTTTTTTTATGATTTTTCCTTATCATCATTCATAGGCGTCATTATCAAAAAAAAAAAAAAAAAAAAAAAGAATCTTTGATCCGGAATGGGGTTCCATTTGGTTCTCAGCTTCCCAAATTCTCATTCTTTCAGTTGGGAAGGATGATCTCTAGGTGGGTGTATCCCTGCTCTTGTGTTCAAATCCCTTCTGCTCCACTATTACACTTTCCAATTTTTTTTGCCAAGCGCACGGCCAAAAAACCACCGGGTTTGCTTCTGCCCTGTCATCCATCACCGGCACCCCCAAATGCTGATTATCACCACCACCACCACCACCATCTTGATCCTGATTGTGGTATTCTATTGTCAGACCTCGACCAAGTCATACAATCTCAACCAATTCATCACATCACCAACTCACTCCATCTCACTCTTCAATCTCAACCTCAGCATCAGATCCCCTTCAATGAGCCCGACCAGCTCCCCATTGAGTTGGTTCAGACGATTCATCAATCACCTCAATTCATCAATCCATCATCATCTCTCCCTTGATCAACCTCCCAACTATCTCAAGTCGTCAACCTCTCTCAAAGTCCACCTCCCAGCTTGCCAGTCTCCCGCACGGCTGGTTGGTTGCCCACGCGGGTCTCGGCAGTTTCCAATGCCCCTTGGACACCGGCCGGCGGTCATCTGCGGCCACGGCAGTCATCCAGGCCCGTTGTACACCTGCCGGTGGTCATCCACGGCCTTGGCAGTTGCCCGGGTCCATCAGGATACCCGCGGGCGTCCCCCCTTTGGATTTCTTTGTCTCTGAGTACCTGTTTGATTTTTTTTCCTTTTTTTTTTCATGATCTTTATCATCAAAAAAAAAAATGAAAAAAAAACCCCTCTCATTTGTAAATCTCTCTTGTAAATAGCCTATAGGCCTCTGGTCTATAAAAAGAGGGGCTCTCCCCTGCTTTTTGAGGGGACATCATAACATCAGATCCTCAGTTAATAGAATCATCCATAGGGGTGTGCTCCTGTGTCCCCCCCCATCATTGTAAAATTTGATCCTGATCCTTATCCTGGGTATATCTTTGATTGCCCCCTGATCCATTTTTGATCCTGAGTCTTTGCCCCTCTGTGGCCTGATCCTTACCACCAACCAATAGCCTTGCTGATTGAAGAAAAATTCTTCCTGTTGGAATTTTTTAGAGTGTGTTATACCACTCCTTGATCCCTTTCTCTGACCATACTGGTCCTGATCCCTGATCACCTTTCTGGAGCCAATCACAATTGATTGAAGAGGTCTTATTAAGCTTAAGACCTGGAGTGTTATACCTCCCTTTATTTTCTTTTAAGTTGCATTTTGCCAGCCTATTCTTGAGTCCCTTGAGAAGTGTTGAGGTTATCCTTGCTTCAAAATCAGTTACTGTTGGCTTTGGAACTTCTTAAAAATTGTTCTTTGTCTTGTACAGCCACCCTCAGTTATCTGGTACCCTTCAAGCGCTTGATTGCGGAGATTTGGGCAGGTTCATTGAGAACCTGGAGGTTGCTTGGGTTTGAGTTGATCATCCCCAATCTTCTGCTGACAACCAGAGTTATTAGCTTGAGGGCATTGTTTACATAAAACAGCTTTTGTTCTTTGAACTCTAAGAGGACTTTAACTTCTTTTGTTCAAGTTTTTCCCTGCATAATCTTGTCTCCGATAGTGCTTTTCCATTGCTACTGGACTATTATCATCTTTATCCTCTATTCCTTGATTACTCATTTACCAGGTTCTGGACTTTGATCTTGGTTACATTTAAATATTTTTGTAACACTCAGGAGGGCAGCCTAATCAGCACCTTTCCCCTCCACAGAACTGCCACGGCCTAGCACCGTTTGGAGTTTTAGATTTGGTCCCCTGGGCCAGGATCAAACCAGCAACCTTGGGATTTACAGTCCCAACTTGAAGAATCAACTCCAAAATCCGATCCAATTTTTTTTCTTTTCTTTTTCTGTTTGTTCTTTTTTCAGATCTGATCTGTGGAGGCAGCTTGGCCTAGAAGTAAGTCCTCCCAATTGTGCACCATCTGGGCAAGATCCTTGTTGTTTTTGTGAAACTCTACTCTTGCCACACTTGTGAGCCACCTTGGAGCTCTGCTTGTTTGGATCCCTTAGGAACCCTTCAACATGGAATCTGCTGGATCCTCTTTATCTGTTTGGTCCAAGATGGTCAAAATCAAACCTCAGAACAAAAATTTAGGCTTCAATGGGACCAATTTTAAACGGTTCCTGGACTCCTATGAGATGGCTGCGGAAGTGGATGGTGCCAGTGAATATGATATGTCTTATCAGTTACGGTTTTTTATCTCTTCTGACAAAGTTATGGAGGTTATCAAATTGTTTGAGGGATTCAAAACTCACAACTGGCGGCTCCTGAAGGAGGCTATGTTGGCCTATTGGGGAAAAATAGATGTAGCCAGATTTACTTTGAAAGACTTGGATGCCCTGGTTTCTCAATGGATCTCCAATGGTGGTATCTCCTCAGCCTCTGACTATCAGACTTTCAGAAAATTTTGGGACCCTATCCAGTCCTATCTTGTCCGGAGAAATCACGTTGATACGTTGGACAGAATTTGAGTGCGATTTTTTCAGTCTTTCTCTCCAGGAGTTCAGGAAAGAATTAAGGATGAATTGGTGAAATCTGGATGCATGATCACAACAAGAGACAATTGGTTCAAGCTCCCTGCTTTCATGGTTCTTAGGAATACTGTGGTTAAAGTGATGAAAGGTCAAACAGCTCTCACCTTTGAAAAACCTAAAATCACTGAACCAGTCCTTGCCCCCTCTTTTCAAGCATCAAACAAAATCATGAATAAGATGGAAGCCAATTGCAGACCTAAACCCAATCCTCAGACCCACCGGGAGACACCTACTATAGATGAGATCACTAAATTACTTCAGGCATTTGAGAATAAAATAGATCAGAAAATATCCTCTTTAGCCACTCCTAAACCTGCTAATTCTGTTCCTAAGTCTACTATAGTCTGTTATTATTGCCATAGGGAAGGCCATGGTACCGGTAGATGTCCTGAACTCCAGAAGGACAAGGAGGAGAAGTTAGTAGAGTAGAAGGGAAATAATGTTTTCCTTCCTAACGGTGCTTTGATCCCTTTTGATTTGTCTTGACCAATCCGTCATGTGGTGGCCTCATACCAACCACCAACTTCAAAGAAGGCATCCTTGGTCTCTGTGGATTTTTGATCATCCTGTGGAACCCTGCAACATTGGTATCCCCCAGCTTCCCTGGCACCTATCAATCTGATCCAGCTAGGAAATGCCATGAGGAACCAAAACCTCATAAGTCTCCTCCTTTTCCATCCTCAATTCTGCAAAAACCCGTTAAACGTCAATCTTCACCTGAGCCTCCTTACTCTGATGTGGAAGACATGGAAGTAGAAAGGGAACCACTTATGGAAAGGTTCCAGGACAACTCTGATCCTCCCCCTCTTCAACCTGCCCAACCCCCAGATCCTCTTCCATCACCTATTACACCTGATCTTCCTCCCTCCACGCAGCCCAAAGTTTGATTTGAGAGAGGCATCTCCAAGGACTACCCTAATGCTGTGGAAGGAGTATTAAAGAAAATCTCTGATCTTAAAATCCCTCATCTAACTGTGGCTGAACTCCTGTCAATCTCTCCATCTGTGGCAGAAGGGATGAAGAAATGGGTTTCTCTTTGACATGTGGAGATTGGTCCGGACAAATTAAAGGTCTCCTCTGGTACTCTGATAGAGGATTCTGGTGGAACAGATCCCTCTCCAGATACCAACCTGTATTCCTGTCCTCTTTGTTTTCTTCCATGTTGTCTTGGTGATTCAACTAAAACGGTTTCTCTCCTTGTGTATTTAGGTTCTCAGCTCAACTTGATGTTGGACTCCATGGCCTGAAAGCTTAAACTTAGCCCAAGGGTCAGTTTCAACTCTGCGGTTTATGGAATTGGGAATCAGTCCTGTGAACTTGTTGGTATTGCTGAGGATATTCCTGTTTGAATTGGTCAAAATATTGTTGGCACCTGTCACTTCTGGATCACTCTTCTGGATGGTACCATGATCTTGGGAAGACCTTTCTTAATGGACTTTGGTGCTACCCTGATGTTTTCTGATCAAGTTGGGGAGAGAATTCTCCTCCCTGATGCTGATTGCAGAAAGATTGAATTCCCCCTTTGTTCTTTGGATTCTGGTTGTTGGGAAAGAGACTTCCCTGGTCATCCTCCCAAATCTGTCCTGAAAGGAAAGCAGAAAGAAAACTCTCATTCCTCTCATCCTCATTTTTTAGCAGAATAGTTGGCCCTACTGATAGTTTTAGTTCTTCTCAGCCTCAGACCTCAACTCATGGATCAACTCCCACCTCAGAGGCATATCTTTCTTTTTCCTCATCATTTTCTTCTTATCCAAACAAGATCAAAACCCAAACACATGAAAAATCCAAAAAATCCAAAAATATTTCTTCTCTGTCTGGATCTGTTGTATCTTCTTTTCCTTTTTCTTTTCAGCCTGATCACTCATCCTCTATTCCGGTTTTGAATCTCCGCAATGAGTCTAAACTAGATCTAGATCTCAATTCTTTTCTTGGTGGCTTAGGTATGAAGGAGTTCGGTCTTAGGTGGAGGCAATTTGGGTTAGAAGTAAGTCCTCCCAATTTTGCACCACCAAGGGCTTCTACTACTGTTGTTTTCAAAACTCTACCCTGTGCCACACATGTGAGCAATGTGTTATCTTTTGGATCCTCTTTTATGGAGATGGCACCTTTCAAGGACGCAGCAGAAAATTGGACTTGGAAGATGTTGGAACATGGCCTCAGTTTTTGTAGTCAGGTCTCACTGGTCAATGCTTGGATGAAGCAGGGATTCCTCTCCTTTGCCACAAAGTACAAAAAAGTTGCAAAGAAGGTCCAGCCAGTCAACCAACCAATGCCTCTCAACCTCAATCCTCCTCTTATGCGTCCTCTGCTATCCCGCGATCCTTACTGTGGTCTATCCAAATCCCTCACTGGTCCATTTATTCCCTCTGGTCGGGTCACTGAAGAACCTCTGAAAGTGGTCAACTTTGGTCCAGATGGATGGCTTCTTCCTGATGAGTTAAATTTGATCAAAAATATCTTGTCTCTAAGGGAAAAATCTATTTCATTCTATGAAGAAGAGAGAGGAATATTGAAAGAATCCTATGGTCTCCCTTACATCATCCCTGTAGTTGAACATGACCCTTGGCAAAAGAAAAAGACCCCAATCCCTGCTGCTAAAGTCAATGAATTCATCAAGTTGGTCCGCAAACGAGTCCAAACCGGTTTATACAGACAATTGACTTCCAGATATTCCAGTCCTGTTTTCTGTGTTCTAAAGAGTAATGGTAAACTTAGAGTGGTTCATGATCTCCAAACTCTTAATAAAGTTAATATTAAAGAATCTGGCGTGCCTCCTGCCACTGAAGAATTTGTTGAATCCTTCTCTGTGATAGCTTGCTATGGTCTAGGTGACATTATGGGTGGCTATGACAAAAAATCCTTGCATCCTATTTCTTGTCCCCTCACTACTTTCAATACTCCCCTTGGTTGATTTCAGCTGACTTGATTGCCTCAAGGTGCCACCAACTTGGTTGGAGTCAATCAGGCTCAGATGATGTGGATCCTCCAGGACAAAATCCCGGATCATGCGGGTATCTTTATTGATGATGGTGGGATTAAAGGTCCAGTTTCTGACTATGATAATGAGCTCTTGCCTTGGCACTCATGAATCCAAAAATTTATCTGGGAGTATGCTACTGTCTTGGAAAGAATTTTGTTTTGAGTCAAGGAATCTGGCCTTACTGTCCCTGGATCAAAACCTGCCGCCTGTGTCCCTGCCTTGGAAATTGTTGGTCATATAGTCTGCAAGGACGGAAGAAGGATGGCACCCTCTAAAGTCAAAAAAATCATCTCCTGGCCTACCCCAATAAATCCAACGGAAGTTAGAGGTTTCCTAGGTGTTGTAACTTATGTCAGGATCTTCATTCCCTCATTATCCAAAATCCGTATTCCCTTGCGTTGCTTAACCAGGAAGGATGCTGAATGGATTTGGACCCAAGACTGCAAACAATCATTTCAGTTGCTCAAAACAATTGTTGGGAAAGACATTTTTTTGAAAAAGATCACTTATGGACCCGGAGCCGGCAAGATCAAGGTGGCAGTGGACTCAAGTTATCAATCTGTTGGGGCTGTTCTTACCCAGGAAGATGAAAATGGTTTGGATTGTCCTGCTCTGTATGAATCTCTTCTTTTATCAGATGTGGAATCCAGGTACTCCCAGCCAAAACTGGAACTTTGTGGTGTGGCCCAAATGTTGAAAAAGCTTCAGACTGTCCTTTGGGGTCAACACTTTGAGTTACAAGTTGATGCACAATCCATTATTGAAATGATCAACGCCCCCAGCCTCCCAAATGCTCCAATGACTTGTTGGGTGGCTTTCATTCAGTTTTTCTCTTTTGATATTGTTCACAGGCCTGGAAAATATTTCACCATGCCTGATGGTTTATCTTGACAACCTATTGGAGAAAATGAATCAGAGTTTGGAATGGATTTTGATGAGGAAGAACCCTTGGTCCGCCCTGTCTTTGCCTTCTCCTCCCAAAATTACTCTGGTTTCCAGCAAGGTTTCTGGCTTAAGTTAGAGCAGTACCTTTCAACTCTCCAAAGACCCCCTGATCTCTCTGCCAAAGAATTCTGGTCCCTTAAAAGGAAGTCCTCCAACTTCTTTGTCCAAGGTTCTAGGCTTATGAAAAGAGAAACTCCTTGTGCACTTGTTGTGGTCACTATCCCTTCTAAGCAACATTCAATCCTGGAAAATCTCCATGAAGGCCTTGGTCATTGTGGGGAAACCAAAACTTATCAACGAATATCCAAACAATTTTGGTGGCCATCCCTAAAAAAATCTGTTGCTCAATGGTGCAGGAGTTGTGAAGTGTGCCAGAAACGTGATCTTAGGCGCCCGGCCAAAATTCTTTACCCCACTGGAGAGTCCACTGTCTTGAGGAGGATTGCTATGGATGTGGTTCACATTAAGGCTGGTGGAGCAAAGTACCTCATTGTGGCTAGAGATGATTTTTCTGGATGGGTTGAATCAAAGTTTCTTAAGAACCTCAGCTCTGAATCAGGAGCAGCTTTCCTTCATGAGACTTGGACAATGCGTTATGGCTTGGCCCGATATTATTCTACGGATGGTGGCTTGTAATTTGGTGGAAAACTTGCTGAAATGATCCAATTGCTCCCTGGACAAAATAGAGTTACTACTCCCTATTATCCTGAAGGACAAGGAATGGTGGAAAGAGTCCATGCTCCTTTGAAGGCTGCTCTTGTCAAATTGGCTGGTGAGAGTGGCAAGAATTGTTGGAAGTTTCTCCCCTTGGTCCTCTTCTCTGACCAAATTTCCACCAAGCGAACCACTGGTTACTCTCCTTATGAAATCATCTTTGGTCAGAGGGCTGTTCTTCCTCTTGATCTTGAAATGGAGTCTTTCTTGGGCATCTCTTGGGAAAAATTTTCCTCAACTACTGACCTATTAGTTGCCAGATCAAAGCAACTGGAGCAGAGTGAAGATATTCATAACAAATCTTATCAGAAGATTATGGAATCAAGAGAAAAATAAGTTAAGTATTGGGAAGATAAACACCTAAATCAAATCATGGACCCTTTAAACCCTGGTGATCTGGTTCTGGCTTATAATTGTTCCTTGAAAACTCAGTGGGGAAAGCTTTTCTCTAACCGCTGGAATGGTACTTACCAAGTAGTCCATCAAGTTAGAGGTGGATCATATGTTTTGGAGGAACTGGATGGGACTCAGATGGCCAGAAGTTTCTCTGCTGATCAGGTCAAGAAATTTCATTCTTGTGGAGGCAACTTGGTCCAGAAGTAATTCCTCCCAATTGTGCACCACCAGGGGCTTCTACTACTGTCATTTTCAAAACTCTACTTCATGCCACGCATGTGAGCACCTTGGACGCCTTCTTTATTTTATCTCAGACACTTCTAGGATTTTCCTTTGGATGGATTGACATATTCTTTTTCACTCTCAAGAGCAAAATGGCCATTCCTTGGTTTCAATCATCTTTTTTTCCTTTCTCTTTTTATGGCATCAAACTCTGGAGCCGACTAGGGACAGTCTGTAAGTTGGGGAGAGATTTGGTGCCCCATCCTGGACACCCTGGCCAGTGCGGAGACTTTAATTTATTTTTATGATTTTTCCTTATCATCATTCATAGGCGTCATTATCAAAAAAAAAAAAGAATCTTTGCTCCAGAATGGGGTTCCATTTGGTTCCCAGCTTCCCAAATTCTCATTCTTTCAGTTGGGAAGGATGATCTCTAGGTGGGCGTATCCCTGCTCTTGTGTTCAAATCCCTTCTGCTCCGCTATTCCGCTTTAAAATTTTTTTTTGCCAAGCACACGGCCAAAAAACCGCCGGGTTTGCTTCCGCCCTGTCATCCATCACCGGCACCCCCAAATGCTAATTATCACCACCACCACCACCACCATCTTGAGCCTGATTGTGGTATTCTATCATCAGACCTTGACCAAGTAATACAATCAACCTTGATCTAGACCAAGTCATCACATCACCAACTCACTCCATCTCACTCTTCAATCTCAACCTCAGCATCAGATCCCCGTTGATGACCCCAACCAGCTCCCCATTGAGTCCGTTCAAACAATCGATTGATCAACTCAATTCATCAATCAATCATCATCTCTCCCTTGATCAACCTCCGAGCTATCTCAAGTTGTCAACCTCTCTCAAAGTCCACCTCCCAGCTTGCAGGTCTCCCGTGCGGCTTGTTGGTTGCCCGCACGGGTCTTGGCAGTTGCCAATGCCTGTCGGACATCTGCGGCCACGGCAGTCATCCGGGCCCGTCGGACACCTTCCGGCGGTCATCCGGGACCTCGGCAGTCACCCAAGCCCATCAGGATGCCCGCGGGCGTCCCCCCCTTTGGATTTCTTTGTCTCTGAGTACCTGTTTGTTTTTTTCTTTTGTTTTCTCATGATCTTGATCATCAAAAAAAAAAAAAAAAAATTCCGCTCTCATTTATAAATCTCTCTTGTAAATAGCCTATAGGCCTCTGGTCTATAAAAAGAGGGGCTCTACTCTGCTTTTTGAGGGGAAATCATAACATCAGATACTCAGTTAATAGAATAATCCATAGGGGTGTGTGCCTGTGTCCCCCCCCATCATTGTGAAATTCAATCCTGATCCTTATCCTGGGTATATCTTTGATTGCCCCCTGATCCATATTTGACCCTGAGTCTTTGCCTCTCTGTGGCCTGATCCTTATCACCAACCAATAGCCTTGCTGGTTGAAGAAAAATTCTGCCTGTTGGAATTTTTTAGAGTGTGTTATACCACTCCTTGATCCCTTTCTCTGACCATACTTGTCCTGATCCCTGATCACCTTTCTGGAGCCAATCACGATTGATTGAAGAGGTCTTATTAAGCTTAAGACCTGGAGTGTTATACCTCCCTTTATTTTCTTTGTAGTTGCATTTTGCCAGCCTATTCTTGAGTCCCTTGAGAAGTGTTGAGGTTATCCTTGCTTCAAAATCAGTTACTGTTGGCTTCGGAGCTTCTTAAAAATTGTGCTTTGTCTTGTACAGCCACCCTCAGTTATCTGGTACCTTTCAAGCGCTTCATTGCGGAGATTTGGGCAGGTTAATTGAGAACCTGGAGGTTTCTTGGGTTTGAGTTGATCATCCCCAATCTTCTGCTGACAACCAGAGTTATTAGCTTGAGGGCGTTGTTTACATACAGCAGATTTTGTTCTTTGAACTCTAAGAGGACTTTAACTTCTTTTGTTCAAGTTTTTCCCTGCATAATCTTGTCTCAGATAGTGCTGTTCCATTGCTACTGGACTATTATCATCTTTATCCTCTACTCCTTGATTCCTCATTTACTAGGTTCTGGACTTTGATCTTGGTTACATTTAAATATTTTTGTAACACTCAGGAGGGCAGCCTAAACAGCAACTTTCCCCTCCACAGAACTGCCACGGCCTAGTACCGTTAGGAGTCTTACACCGCTGCCCATGTCGCAGCCCGCTTGGAGCCGCAGCCCCGTCCTGGCCCGTTTGGGGCCACCTGTGTTCCTTGGTGTGGCCCATGCGAGGCCCAAGGGCCCGCCACGGGGCTGTTGCGCGGTGGGATGCCCCAGGGGCCCGGCTGGTTGCGCTAGGCGACCAGCACCAAGGAGCCGGAGCTTGTGGCCCCGGCTTGCTCCCCCTCCCCTTGCTTGCCGTTGCGAGGGGGATGGGGGCAAGCTGGCTGGGTTGAACCAGCCAGCAACCAACCAGAAAGTGCGGTTGGTCAGGGCAGGGGGGACCTGACCACCCCCTTTCCCAAGGAGGTGGCAGCGCCGGCTGAAGCTGAGCGACCGGCAGGTGGGGGGGAGTTCATCCCCCCTCCACCATCCAGCGGTTGAAAGGACCAATTTGGGGCGCTCTAGCCCCCCCCCTTTACCAAGGGGGAGGAGCAATGGGCCTGGGAGGACCTGATCCCCTCCCAGGCCAACTTACTTGACGATGCCCTGGGGGTATCAACCCCCAGGGCCCCTGGTGAGGGGATTTGACCGCCCCCACCAGGGATTTGAGAGAAAGAGGGGGGGACAGCATTTCCGCTGGTCTTACCCCCCCCATGTGAGTCTGAGACCAGACCCAGGTTTGCCCTGGTGTCAGCTCTCTGATACCAGGAACCTTGCAGTCCTTTAGCTACAGAGAGTGATAAAAATGCTCAAATGATAATAATTATTATTATTCCAATAATAAACGCTTAGAAGCTCAAATAAGAGCAGTTGCAAGGTTTAATTGGTTTGGTAGTAAATATTTTTCAATATAATATAAAAGAGGGGCCACAGTATTATACTACTGGGGATCTTGACAGATTAGCAACCTCTCTTCAAGGGGCCTGCTTAGGCAGTTTTCAAGAACCTTGGAATAAATATGGGTGCCTCAGAAAGGAATTATTCCACTGGTGGCCGGGATTAAGAGCACAAGTGGCCTAGACAGGAGGGGTAAAACTCACTCTGAGCACTTTTACCACAAAAATCCTGGAATAATTGGAAGGGTTTCAGGGCAGATGGGGTAGATTGCTCAACTAAACTTCAATGGTTGATTGGTTATAAAGGTAAAATAATACTACTGCAGACTAAGTCATAAATTGATTGCTTATCTTCATATAATCACTTGATTAACAATGACACGGTGTCTGATTTATAATAAATAATTCCTGGTAAACTGATTAACTGATTGGATCCAAAGAGGTCTGTATAAATACCTTTTTGGGGTGATTTTGGTCTTCTCAGGGCACGTAGAGAGGGTTCTACTTGTGGGCTGAGGCTGGCAAGCCAGTTATGGCCAGATTAGTACGTCTACTTGGTGCTGTCAATCAGCTGTCCTTAGATCTGCTTGATTTCTGTACTAATTTAGCCACAGGATCTGTTAATCTGTTATGGCGTAAATTTGATCATTCTGTACTCATCCTTCATTTTTACTATTGATATTGCTTTGAAGCGTGCAGATGTGAATGTTTACTAATTTTCCATCATCTGCTGATCATTTAGATAGATTTTAATAATTTTTATGAACACTTCTTGTAGTGTTTTGTGGTCTTCACAGATCAAGATCCATGGTTTTTATGGTAGTCCTTGATCTTTGATTTATTATTAAAAAATGTTTAAAACTTAATTTTCATTAATTTTATTTAAGTTTTGAAATTTTTAGATCATTAGTAATGCATATGTTCTTTTGTTACATATACTAGGCAAACCTAACTAGGTTGTAGCTCTTCTGAGCGGTACCTGGTTGTCAGATTAGTCACAACTGATCCAGGTGCGGGGATCAGTAGTAAAGATGCGCGCGGGGTAGGATAGGCTGCGTGCGGGTCTCTAGTACGCGGTATTTGGCTGCTGCTAGTACGTAGGGTTATTCAATGATGCGGGGCTGCACGCGGGAATTGTGACATAACACATTTCTGCGTGTAACTCCTAAAATATACAAAACACCCCAATTCTGAGTGAATTTTAGGTGTAAAACCTATACGTGAAAATACGTGTGAAATGTTAGAATGGCCAAAAAGTGCCATACAGGTGTCGTAATTTTTAGTACTTTTCCTTTTAATTATTTTAAAAATATAAGGACTTGGAATTCAAGGGTGGGGTCAGTGAGTGACCCTACCTAATTTTGGGTGAGGAATCCATTCCTGTAATAATATATATGGATTTCTAACTCCTTTCTTTGTGAATTGAGGTATTCTTATTTTGTGTTACTATTTGACAGTTTTGCTCTGCATATAGTAGCAAGCTGACATTCCCCCGCTCCAAGATATGTCTATATCTGAAAAAAAAAAATTGGGCTAATGGGCTAATGTCTCCTGTTGGCTCTGTAGTTCCTCAGGTGTATAGGTCCGTCAGGGATATTATGTTCAGGCAACCATTCATCTTTATCAGCTGAGTCTCCTCTTTATCTAACCAGGTAGAGTTTGACGTCTTTTCCATTGATCCTATCTTTCTTATCCTTAAGGATCTTGCTAATTTTACCTTTGTCCTTTTCATGTTCTTCTGTAACTGGTATTGCAGATGAAGGAGTATGTTCTCCATTCCTTGGGTGGTAGTGTTTGATGAGGCTTACTGGGAAGACTGGATGTTTCCTAGAAATCTCATCACTGAGGATTACTTCCACTGCATTTTTACCATGAAGTTTTTTAATGGTGAAAGGTCCAACAAAAGCTGGTCTAAGCTTCCTATTTCCACCCAAGGTGGTAACGTTAGTGGTAGAGATCAAGACTTGATCACCAATCTTGAAATCAGGTTCCTCATGGGTTTTATCCCATCTTTGCTGGTTATACTCCACAGCATCCTGGACACATTTCACAGCATGTTTGTTGGTTTCATCTATCATCTTCTTGAAATCAAGTGATGTAGGGTGAATACTGGTTAGCTGGTGGTTGAGGTTATCCTTGGGTAATCTAGGAATCCATCCTCTTTCAAGTATGTAAGGTGCTTCCTTAGTGGTAGAGTGTTTGCTACTGTTGTAGGCCATCTCCAGTGCAGGTAAAAGGCTAACCCAATTGTGGCAATAACCATCAGAATTCTTGTACTCTATTTCAAAGCCTCAGAATCTCCTGAGCATGTCTTCCAGGTTCTGAATCATCCTCTCAGCTAATCCATCCGTCTAAGGGTGATAAGCGGTAGAGAAAGCTAAGGTGTTTCCAAGCATATCATGTAGATTCCTCCAGAACTCAGAGTTGAATTTAGGATCTCTTTCACTGATAATGATCTTGGGAACTCCAACATCAGCAATGAGTCTGTTCCAAAATAATAAGGCAAATTCCATAGCAGTGTCTTCCTTGTGATTAGGTAGGAACTTTGCTTTCTTGGAGAACCTATCCACAATGGCTAAGACTGAGTTGTAGGAATAGGCTCCTCCTAGTGGTAGTCCAGTCACAAAGTCCATATTGATGATTTCCTTTTTTTTGTTGGGTTCAGCAATTCTTTGCATTAGTCCAAACCGTTTCCCAGTAGTCTTGTTGGACTTCTGAAAGGTTTCACAACTGGTAAAGTACTGTATAGTGGATTCTCTCCAATTAACCCACCAAGCAGTTTGTTTAACCTTATCCAAGGTTCTATCAGTATACAAACAACCAGAGGAGCAGTTATCATGGCACTCATCCAGAACATGTTTGATATGGTCATCTTTAGTTAAAACTATGACACTTGAATGTTGATGGCTATAGTATAGTAGACCATCCCATATGGTGAACCTTCCGCCTTTGTATGGTTTCAAGATAGGTTCAGGTAGGCTATTGATCAATTCAGGAGGTGGAGAGGTACTTTCCATTATAGTGATCAGAGTCTTTATGCCAGAGCTGTAAGCTTCTTTGATAGAGTTGAACAATGATTCATTTAGTTCACAAACGTGGATACCCATTATAGGAGCTTCAATGTTTAACCTGTTAATATTAAGGATAGGGAAGATGTCATTATCCTCCAATCATAGGCAGGGTTACTTGGGTCATTGGGTAATGCATTCCTGCTTAAACTATCAGCATTCTGATGTTTAGTTCCAGCTTGATGAACTATATTCATCTGTCCTCTGTATTGTTGTATAGCTATCTGCCATCTCAACATATGCCTGCTAGGGGTCTTCACGTTCATCAAGGTTCTGACAGCGTTTCAGTCAGTAATAAAAGTGAAGTTGGTGCCTTCTAAGTAATAATGGAGTTTCTCTAGGGCCCATACTAAGGCCAATCATTCCATTTGGCTTGCACCGTACCTTTTCTCAGTATCTTTAATTTGTCTAGATATGAAGATTATAGGTTTTTCCACTGGTTTATCATCTTCTATGACTTCCTGGTGTAAAGCAGCTCCTAGATCTTCCATGCTGGCATCTATGTAGAGCTTGAAAGGTTGAGAGTAATCTGCCTGGATCAGTATTGGAGCTGAAGTCATTGCCATTTTGAGTTCCTCATAATTTTTGACTCTATCATGAGTCATTTCAAACACGGTGGTGTTGTTGAAGATCTCATACAAACATTTGGTTAGAAAAGCAAACTTTGGTAAATACTTCCTATAGTAGCTGCAGAAGCTGATGAAGGATAGGAGTTCAGTTTTATTCTGCGGCATAGTCCTATTCATTACTGCTGCTATCTTGTTTTGGTCAGCAGCTAAGGTCAGTCCAGAGACAATGTGTCCTAAGGCTTTGAGTTCCCTGTAGCCAAAGTTACAATTTTTCACTGATACTTTCAATCCTACAGCAGAGATGATTTTGAGGACTAGCCTCAATTTCTCCATGTGAGTATCCCAATTATCAGAGTAAATGATAACATCATCAATGTATACCATCATCCATCCCTGTCTGATGAATAATCCTAGGACTGTTTCCATCATTCTTTTAAAATGAGAAGGAGCATTTTTGATACCAAAAGGCATCCTAAGATACTCATACATTCCCGAATGACAGAAAATTCTCATGAATTTCCAGCTATCAGGGCTGATAGGTATTTGGTGAAAAACTTTCAGCATATCCATGGTGGTTATTTACTTAGCCTTGGACAGGTTATGTAGAGCATGGTCAATTCTTGGAATTAGATAATAATCAGCTTGGGTGTAGTTTTTAAGCATTATAAAATCTCCAACCATTCTTGACTTATCATTGTGCCAAGCTATAATTACTGGCGTAGTAATATCTACTTGTTCATTGTGGCCTACTTTCCTTAAGACTTGTAAGTCAACCAACTCTTGAATGTGGGTTTCCAGAGCAGCTCTAGATTTTGGACTTGAAGTTTAAGCAGGTCTCCTGAGGTTGGGTGGGTAAGGAGGCTTAATAGTTAGAGTTAGGATCATGTCATGTCCTTTGATGTTACCAATGGGGTGGTCTTTGGTACAGAAAGCATTCTGATTTTGAAAGCATACTTGTAAGATATCCCGTTTCTGTTCTTCATTGAGAAGGGAATTTAAATAAGCTTGAGAAAAGTATTCCTGATTGAACTTGTCTAAGTGTTTTTCATAAGTTGAATCAGAAGTTTGAGCATTGACATGACATATTTGGAACTTCTTATTCCAGTCTCCCCCTACGGTGAAGTATCTACCTTTACTTTGGAATACATCTATACCATATAGGCAAAGAGAATCATTCCCAAGGTTAAAATAGTCACATACTCCGTTTTGGAGAACTAAAAATTCAATGTTCAGTTTGAGTGATCCTTCAGAGTGGGGGAGTATGATATCAGAAGACCATACTCCAACAGCATTGAGAGCAGAATTACAACTGCTGAACTTAGCCTGAGGTACTGGTAGTAAGTTCAGTTTCCAGTTTGTGTCTTGCTTCTCCAGATAAGTTGAACCAACACACGAGCAGAAGGCTCCACTTTCTAGAAGTAACTTAACAGGGGAACCTTGGATTAAACCAGTAGAATAGCATGTTTTGCCTGAAGAGTAACTTTTACCGGAAGAAGGTTTTAGGGTCAAAGCTTTAGCCTCAGAGATGTGGTAAATCTTCATGTTGGGATTCCATTTTTGAGGTAAGTTAGAATCCTCATTGACAGAATTTATTTCCAGAGAAGACTCAATACTACCTTCAATAACATTGATAGGGTTAGTGATTATTAGATCACAGTCAGAGAGTGATCCGTCAGTATCATCAAGGTGAGGGTCAAAATTTTCATGCTCTTCTCCTTCAATAAGATTAATCCTTTTCCTAGGTAGAGGACAATCAGGTTTTATGTGTCCTGTTTGTTTACAGTTCCAACATACTTTCTCTTTTGATTCTGGAGTCTTCTTGACTTCCAAAGGAGATGGATCAGTAGAAGGGGATTCCTTAGTTTTGGCGGTATATTCTTCCCTGTTCCTAGTATTTTGTTCCCTTGGAGGTCTACTGACCCTTTTGTCAAGACCATTCATATCAATAGTCTCTTCCAAAACACCTATTAATGTGGAAAGATCTGAATCCATAGGCATTCTACTCCTTACACTGTGGTTGATTTGTCCGGGACATAAGTTGAGGAGTCTTTCATTGACTTCTTCTTTATCAGCATCAGGGTAAAAACAGTCCACCCTCTTTTTCTGGTCTAAGAACCACTTATGAGGTTTTTCCTTGGACGGATCAAACTGGGAAGTTTCAAAAGTTTTCATCATCCCTTCTTTTCCAAATCTTGGTACCAAACTGCACTTTGATAAATTCTTTCCAAGAATTCCAGGATAAAGATCCAACTTCTTCTCTTTTATTGATAAACCAATCAAGAGCTACTCCTTCAAATAATCTGGGCAATCTTACCACAGCTATTGCATCAGGGAGCTCATAGGAAGAAAGAGTATAGTCAATAAACTTAATGAAACTGACATGGTTGTATTCTCCTTCTTGGGAGAATTTAGGCCATTCAGTGATGGGAGGAAGTAGATTCAAAGCCTGCTCCATTTCCGGAGTAGGACTGGGTCTGAAAGACTCATTCCTAGTTATCCTCGTCCTGGGAGGAACACTAGGAGTACTGGTGAACCTGGCAGGTCTAGTTTCTTCTATGTAAATGAACGGGGAGTTAGTAGAGTTTATCTTAAGATCTCTGAGATCATTCTGAATCATACCTAACTCTAAATCAAGTTTGTTGTTTAATAAGTCAATTTAATTAGTCAGATGAGCTGAAGGAATAGGACCAGTTTTCTTAACTTCTTCTTTAAGCTGGTTTATGGTTGCAAGAATATCTTCCTGAAGAATTGATTGATTGTCATCAATATGTTTCATCAGATCAAACTTACTAGCTCTTGTACTATCCTTGATTTGTTGTATTTCCAACTCATCAATTGTCATAATCTGAGACTGAGTGTCAATTACTCTAAAAATACTTGAACTTTATTTTTCCAATTGGTTATAAACTTTGTCAAAGCATTGGCTAATAATGGTAAAATTGTGACACATTTACAGAAAAGCTATTAAGAGCTTCTACATCTAATTGAGGTACACCTTTTTCCACTTCTGGGCTAAGGATATTATGTTGTCCCAATCCTTTGGGTTCCTCAACTTCTGATGGGCTCAGGATCTCCTCTTTTTGGGGTCCTTTCCCTTTGAGGAAGCTAACTGATCCAAAGGATTCCAGTTCTGCGCGTAGCCTTCTACTTCTTTCTTTTGGATCAACCTTTGCAGATAAATCTAAGATTTCTTTGCTTGAGAAATGGCTTTTCTCATACCTGGTTGATCCTCCTGGGTCTGAGCCAACCTGAATTGTTCCCAATAGCTCACGTGCTCTTTCACTAAAACTTTGACCCTTTCCTCCTTGGTTGAGTCCAGCTGGGGTGGCGTAGGAGGTCCTGTACCCTCCTGGGATAACCTGGTGGGTGACAGAGGGCTCTCCAACTGTCTGTTGGTCAAGTTGGCGGCCGTGGTTTTTGCCGTCGTTGTCCCATGTGAGGCTATGGTCATGGGTTTGAGTCCCCTCATTGCGTTTGCGACTGGAGTCTTTGCCCGTATGGGTTCCTCCAGGCAGAGATCCATATGACAGGGCTCTGCCAGTTGCACGGGTGTTGCACATATTTTGATACATAATACCAAAAAAAATATGTAAGTCTTTTGTCAAAACTTTTGAAAAAAGACTTTAAATTTATAAAAATAATATTCTTCGTGTGTTTTATATTTTTAATAATTTTTTTATAAATATTTTAACTTACTTAGAGTTAAATTCAACGGTAACAACACTTGTTTTGGATCACAACTATCCTTGGAAGGTATTCCAACGGGGTCTGAGTGAGTCCCAATCAGATCCTGGGATAAATCCAATGTTACACTGTCTGGGACGTCCTCTAGGAGGTCCTGGTCAATGAGATCACCATAAACAAAATCCACCGAGATGGATAAAAAAAATATAATTTTAATATATTTCTGGATTTCTACGTGATAAGGTGATTTTTAGAAAAAATAATCACTTTTGTATTTTTGGGTTTTTTTTTATCTTCAGGATTATTTAGTTTATGAATATAAAGCTTCCTTTAATAAATCTTCCACTCCTTATGTTGCCTTAATAAAGAATTGAAATTGATAATTATTTCAAGCTTGAGTTCTTTGTCTTTTATAACCTGCTGCTTATAATAAAGCCATTTCTCCTGTTTTTTCTTGGGAGTTATAAGAACAGGGACAAAGTTACGGAGTTTTTCTTCTCTTTTCTTTTTAAGAAGGTCCCAATAATAATTGATCAATTCTCTGTTGGTCTTAAGATCCACTAGAGAAACAAATGATCAAAAGTATATGTTATAAGTATGTCAACTTATTTTTAAAAATAAATAGACTGGTCCAAGGAATAAATAATTAAAAATTAATTATTTAAGGATGTTTCCAGGCCAGACCCCAGTTGTCAGCTCTCTGATACCAGGAAACGTGCAGTCCTTTAGCTACAGAGAGTGATAAAAATGCTGGAATGATAATAATAATTATTATTCCAATAATAAATACTTAGAAGCTCAAATAAGAGCAGTTGCAAGTTTTAATTGGTTTGGTAGTAAATGGTTTGCAATATAATATAAAATAGGGGCCACAGTATTATACTACTGGGGATCTTTACAGACTAGCAACCTCTCTTGAAGGGGCCTTCTAGGCAGTTTTTAAGAACCTTGGAATAAATATGGTGCCTCAGAAAGGACTTATTCAACTGGTGGCCAGGCTTAACAGCACAAGCGGCCTAGACAGGAGGGGTAACACTCACTCTGAGCACTTTTACCACAAAAATCCTGGAATAATTGGAAGGGTTTCAGAGCAGATGGGGTAGATTGCTTGACTAAACTTCAATGGTTGATTGGTTATAAAGGTAAAATAATACTACTGCAGACTAAGTCATAAATTGCTTGCTTATCTTCATATAAGCACTTGATTAAAAATGACACGGTGTCTGATTGATAGTAAATAATTACTGGTAAACTGATTAACTGATTGGATCCAAAGAGGTCTGTATAAATACCTTTTTGGGGTGATTTTGGTCTTCTCAGGGCATGTAGAGAGGGGTCTACTCGTGGGCTGAGGCTGGCAAGCCATTCAGGGCAAGATTAGTACGTCTACTTGGTGCTGTCTATCAGCTGTCCTTAGATCTGCTAGATTTCTGTACAATTTTAGCCACAGGATCTGTTAATCTGGTATGGCGTAAATTTGATCATTCTGTACTTATCCTTCATTTTTACTATTGATATTGCTTTGAAGCGTGCAGATGTGGATGTTTACTGATTTTCCATCATCTGCTGATCATTTAAATAATTTTCAATAATTTTTATGAACACTTCTTGTAGTGTTTTGTGGTCTTCAAGGATCAAGATCTGTGGTTTTTGTGGTAGTCCTTGATCTTTGATTTATTATTAAAAAATGTTTAAAACTTAATTTTCATTAATTTTATTTAAGTTTTGATCCTTTTAGATCATTATTAATGCATATGTCCTTTTGTTACATATACTAGGCAACCCTAACTAGGTTTTAGCTCTTCTGAGCGGTACCTGCTTTTCAGATTAGTCACAACTGATCCAGGTGCGGGGATCAGTAGTACAGATGCGCGCGGGGGAGGATCCGCTGCGTGCGTGGCAGAATCAGCTGCGTGCTGTTCTCTAGTACACGGGATCCTGCTGCTGCTAGTACGTAGGGTTATGTAATGATGCGGGGCTGCGCGCGGGAATTGTGACATAACACATTTCTGCGTGTAACTCCTAAAATATACACAACACCCCAATTCTGAGTGAATTTTAGGTGTAAAACCTACACGTGAAAATACGTGTGAAATGTTAGAATGGCCAAAAAGTGCCATACAGGTGTCGTAATTTTTAGTACTTTTCCTTTTAATTATTTTAAAAATATAAGGACTTGGAATTCAAGGTTGGGGTCAGTGAATGACCCTACCTAATTTTGGGTGAGGAACCCTTCCTGTAATAATATATATGGATTTCTCACTCCTTGCTTTTTTAATTGAGGTATTCTTATTTTGTGTTACTATTTGAAAGTTTTGCTCTGTATATAGTAGCAAGGTGACACCTGGGTCCCACCTGGCCCATTTGAGTGGCCAGGGGCTGGCTGCATGAGGCAACCAGCCCGTAAACAAGGCAATAAAGGTCATCATGGCTGGTTTTAAAGGACAACCAGCCAAGGAGATTGAACAGTTGAGGTGCTGGTTCAGCCCCATTGAGGTGGAAACACCAGAAATAACCGGAATAGGCTGGTTGTAAGGGTACAGGGACTGATACCATGTGGGCTGATGTAGTCCAAACCAAGTAACAAGGCCATTAGAGCCTTTAGAGCTCTTTTGGGGCGGATAATTTGCCTTTTGGCTTGTTGTATCATGGGCTCACAAGAGGCCAATCTTTTGTACTTAAGGAGCTCTTCTCCCTGATGTTTTCCATCCATTCATTCATCATTCCAATCAAATTCATCCCAGATATTGCCCCATTGTGAGAGCCCCATTAGACAATATTGACACCCAGTGTCCAGCATTTCTTTTGCTTTAAATACAGTTCATTTGCCTAAGCTAATTGCTGGCCATAATTCTAACAAAAATGAATGGCTCAGGCAATGTTGGGACTAGGGTGGGTGCAAGTGTGGGACTCCTGGTTGATGGTTCAATAACAATGAATTCTGGTTGCTCTGGTTGGCCATCACTTGAGTGAGTGAATTCTGTGTCAGAATCAGAGGATTCAAAGGATGCTTGAGAGCTAGAGGGTGGCCTTGATTGGGATTTTCTAGCTGCTTGTTGAGCAGCCTGGGCAACCAGCCGGGTAGATGCCCTGGTTTCTGGAGCAATCCGGGGTCCTTCAGCTGTTTTTTCTGGGTGCAGCACTGGGTTATTGTCAGAGGCCTGGATGGGGGCAATATCAAGGGCAATAACCCCAGCTTCTTGAACTGGATCCTCCACAGGCAAAGCTTCAGTTAAAGTTTCAGGTTCACCTGGAGATATGGGAATGTATCAGCTTTGCATATTTGGATAATTGTTGATAAAAACTTTTTTGCATCAAATGATTCTCTTGACTCACTGGTTTGGTTGGCTGGGAGCTCTGCTGGAACCACTGTAAGCTGGGGGGCAGGATGATCTTGTGAAGTTTGTGTTTCATCATTCACTAATGGTATGTTGTGATTTGATTGGATAGTCAAACTATCAGCTATTTTTGGCTGTTTTTGTTCTTCAGTTGAAGGCTCAAGCAGACCAAGATCTCTGGAGGTTTTTAACCTCATCTTTTCCACCTTTTCATTGTACTTTTTCTGATAAAAATAGAGCATTGAATGCAATACTTTTTTATGGGATCTTTCAACATATTCCTCATTAAGGAGTGCAGTCAATTGATTAAGAGCACGTAGTTCTAGAAATTGATCATACCAGTTCAAATAATTATTAGACCACAAGGGACCCAGGGAATTTGAACACTTACCTGGGAAATCAGCCATGGTATAATCAAGAAATTTCACAAGTTGAAGAAGCTGGAGATGATGCGGTTGAAATCTGATGGGGACAATGAGGTTAAGATCAGAATGAACTAAGACCTCTCCATGAAGGAGCTGTGGCTTATATACCCTAAAAAATCTAGTCACATGTTACATGTGTGTAATATGAATGAAAGTTACTCATTAGTTAGAATGTACATAGAAAAATTTGTGTAAATAGCATGGGGAATTCTCAAAGTTTCCGCTCTCCTGCATATCACATATACATATAAATGTCATTTCAAGGGAGGTGGACAACTTATGATAAGTCATTCACCTCTCTGGACATGAAACATGTCTCATGGGATAATCATGTGGGAAAGATGGGGAGGTGGAAGAATTATGCTAAGTTGTCCACTTCCCTTCAATGATGTATAGCACAATTTTGAATATGCAAATCAATTGATGATCACTGGGACAGTTGAAAACTTAGCATAAGTCTTCCACCTCCCCCGAGTGATCCCATCTTACATTCCAACAAGTAAAAATGTTTTACAAGTCATGAACACTTTGACATCCGTTCATGAATTAACTGGTAAGTGTTTTGGAACAAGGAGGTTATATTTGAATTATATACACTGAAGCACATGTTTAACCATATGTAGCCTTCTTTCCATTTACTCTAGTTACAATTTCAGAAGGAGAACAATTTTGAAGTTTAAGAGCATCCATTGCTAGTTTTTTTTTTAATTTGGAAGGAGCAACCAAAATCAGTATGATTTTCAAATTTTTGAAGGCTCAGTGGAGGAAAAGTATTTTGATGAGTAAAAACAGAAGTTTGCAATAAAATTTCTAATATGCCCCCAGCTTTTGCATAATCAACTATGAAACCAAGAGTTTGAAAGGAGAGACCAAGGCCTGTTTTTTTAGAGGGAGTAGGGATTGGGGTTCCAGTAGTTTTTTCAATATAAGAGAACAAACCATAAGTATAACCATTCAAGTCTTCTTTATCCATATGAGGAACATTGGAAAAGTCATCACAAGTGACAATGACATTAGCAGCATGAAGAAAAGAATCCCTTTGGTCATTCCACTCTGGAGATGTCCAGTTTGGAATTTTGAGCTACTCTGATACTTCCTTGTTCTTCACATGAGCAGTGTTGGATAAACATTGTATTCTATTGAAAATCAGTTGGTTATGTACTGGAAGCTTAGACCACAACAGATCATCATTTTCTATTTGGTCTGGGTTCATATCCTGTCTCCTTGCATATATTCCTATTTAGAAATATAGTTGGATGGAATTCATTCAAAAAAGACATGATTAGCAAGTTTTTGGTTATTCCCAATTACCTGCAGAATATCCTTTGTCAGTGCCCTGACAAAAGCCAATTCCAAACATAGATCCTGTTTTTGTGTTTTTGTTTGTTTTTTTCAGGTTCTGTTGATTGTTTGCAATCACATAGAGATCTTGTACCATCTCTGAAAATTGAGTTGCTATCAATTTATATGGTCTTTGCTGCAATGAATGATACTTGAGAACCACATAGGGTTGGTACTTTCTGTTGCAAACCACTTGTAGATTTACTGGTGGTCCTACCTTTGTTACTACCACTTGGCATGGACTCAGGCCCTTCTTCAGGGTGATGAAGTAGATTGACTCAGATACACACTCCTTCTTGCAATAATCACACTCAGCTTTACGATGCTTTTTGTGTGCTCTGGATGATCATGGGACAAACATCATTAAGGGTTGTGGTGGTTGCCTAAGAACAGAACAATCTTGGCTTGATTCCTGATGATGCTTTTGATTCAAGGGCTCATCCTCACTATGAATGTCTCCTCAAAAGCACCAACAGGAATAAAAGGGACAAGGATTGAGATAAAAGCAAGATTTTAAATTTATTAATATGAAAATCCTCCATGATGATTGAAATACATAAATTTTGCTACCTTTAACCACTTTCAAAGACACATCCTCATTATTTGTTTTCACTGGAAACAGGTGGGCTTGAGGTTGGGTGAAGGCATTGGAGTTGAATTAATTCATGGTAAACTTTCAAAGATGATGATGAGGACTTCATGAATGGTTTACAGATGGATTCAAGGACAAGAAGGAATCAATTGAGGAGCAGTGTATGTTAAGCTGATTTCTTCATTGCTGCTTACTTTAAAGATTAATACAAGGTGGATTGTGTCTAGGTTAATATGTGATGATCAAAGTTGAGTCAAGTGGGTCAAAACTGAAGTCCTGATTTGAAGAGGAAGAAAAGAATGGTGAGGGAAGAGAATGATTGAAGTCAGTGTGTGATTGGTGAAGATGAATGAGCAAACAATTTGAAGTAGTTTTATGAAACCTTACACTTGAAATGGATTGATGATGAGGATGAAGTTGAAGATGGGTTTGCAGCAAATGTGTAGGAGGAAGAAGCCAATAGGTTGTTTGCTTTGGATGATGGCTTTATTGTTGTATTTTTTGATGATTAGTTATTTGAGAGGTGATTGAATCAGTGAAGGGGATGGTAAAACATAAAATCAATAAGATGGTTGTTCATATTATCAAAAATTGAAAAGAAAGCTTGAAACTTACCTGGAGTGATGTGCTGGGTGATTTCTGAAGGGCTGGATTCAACTAGCTTTCTGGATTCTTTGCAGGGTAGGCCACTGAACAACTCGTTGGTTTGCAAGCGCTCTTTTTTTTGCTTGAAAACGGCCAAGAAAAGCCCACTGAAGCGCTTGTATCAGAGATTTCACAGCGGCTTGCAAAGTCCCTTACGCGTTTTCCAACACGTTTCCAGAAAGGGGGATTGTTGGGCAGGGTGCCAGGGCCCATTGACGCGCACAGACATCTCCCAGGGCCCTGGCAACCTGGGAGAGAGCAACAGGGTTGCGTTTGGAAACCCTGTTGCAAAGCAGCGCAATTTTGCTTGCTTGTATCATTTGGCGACAGAAAACAAGCAACTGGGGCATTGCCCCAGGAGCTCCAGGCTTAAATGTAGCTTCTCCAGGGCCTGGAGCTTTTGAAAGCCCTCTGGGTCATTTTCATGGAGAGATGAGGGGAAGTGCCCGTGGGTTTTGGCCTCATGGAAAGGCCAAAACCCCTTATAGTGAGATGGGGACCTTGCAAAAAAAAAAAAAACCATGTGTTTTCTTTTCCATGTGGTTGCAATCCAAGCCAGAAGGTGTGGATAAGCCTTCCATAAGATGTGTGCGTGAGTTTAATCATGAGAAGTATGCATGAATTTAACAAGTATTCATCTGCACAATGGGAGATGGAAAGATCCAGGGGATGCTTTTGAATTTCAATAGCATTGTTTTGAGTATTTCATTTTGGTACTTTTGAGGATATTTTGGTAGAATTCCTGAGGATGAAAAAGGAGTGGAGAGAAATGCCTTTAATGATTGATAATTGAAGGTATCTATTGATTATCCCTTGTCAATTCCACTCCTGAAAAGGTTGCAAATGATACTTTCAACTTTGAAGGCAATATCTGATGAAACCAACAGTCCCTCTTTGTCTCAAAGTAATGGTGACAGTAAGCAATGATTTTTGTATTTGGGTGCATTTCTGTGAATATTGATTTATAATCATGATTTTTGTTTCACTACAGAAAAGGTGTTTTTTGAACACTTTTTTCTAAAGAAAATGTTTTCCAATGGATATTTCACTTTTTTTCAACTTTAAATGAATAAATGGAACTAGTTTCCTAAATTTGATGATATGGATATTTCAATAAATCCTATATCCTTATATTTTTTTACTCTGAATGTTTGGAATACAAAATACATGAACTTTTCCATGGTTATTGGTGTCTTTGCATCTTCCTGATTAAAATATTCATAAAGAGTAATGGGATTGCTCAATTAACCATTGAATTTGGGCAATAGGTCTATTGATCAAGGCAGGGCTGTATTGTACGGAAACAACAATGTGAAATTGATTCAGAATTCTTTCAATGACCCTTGAGGATAAACATTTGGCTATTCAAAATACATTTTATGATTTATATTCATTGAAACAACTGGAGAACCTTTCATATTGAATGATGATGATTCATGCACAAAAACCTCTGGGGTCATGGTGCACTTAGTCTAAGTGCACCATGTCCCTTCAGACAACCAGTGTCTGGTGGTTGTGGGTTGCCACAAATCTACATGACACATTGGCCAGCATTGATCCCCTTAGCCCTCATGCTGGAAAGCTTTTTCTTTAAGTATAAACATGGTCACTTCCCATTGTGACCAGGTGGATGTAATTTATCAACAATTACCAACATATCTGGGACCTTTGGGAAATGAGAAATATGGAATATTTTGGGTGATGGGAAGTTTCTTCAACCAATGAGAAATATGAATAAAATATATTAAGGCCCATGAAAGAGCCACAAAATCATTTATTTTTACCAAATTTCTTTCTAATATTTCCATTTAATTTATCTTTTTGCATGAAAGGTATGTGCCAACATGTGCATTTCAATAACAACTAGTTACTGGAAAAAACATGGTGGAAAAATTAGCATAATTTGTCCACTTTTCCATACCAATTACTAAGAGCCAACCATTTTTTGGAAATTGGATCATGATGGCTCAGGGAGGTGGACCACTTAGCCTAAGTCATCCACCTCCCTGAGCCATCACACACTTTATAATGTGACAATTGATGTTATTTTTTTGTATCATTTCTGGGTGTTTCAGAAAATGAGTATGTGTGTGATTCTCCAGGCTGAGAAAAATCAATCTTTCTCTGTGATTTTCAAATGTGCTGATTCATTCATGTGTCCACCAAAACTGCCACCATGACAGAAAATCAATGTTATCTTAAAAAATAATTACCATTCATAACTTTAGGGTCTTCTTAAATCCATGTCACAATGAACTCTGAAAATGTATAATTGATAAGCCAGCATACCCAATCATCCCGCAGATATTTACCTGGGACAGAAATATTTCAGTGTTTATCCACTGAAGAATATTTTTCACAACATTTATTTCTTGGAGCCTTGTTCCTACCATCATTTTTTCAGGATGGGTTCAATGACTAAGCAAGGTGAAGAAAATATTGTCAGGGACATGCAAGGATCAGAAAAACCTGTACCCCTACCCATTTTCTTTTAAATGTGTCCATTTTTTCATTCATCCTCTTTGATAAAACATATTTTCCAGCATGGGCATTTCAGTACCAGCAATTTTTTCCCAGAAATAAACATGCTGGACTTGTTATGCAAAATTGTTCACTTCCCCACACTATGGACTGAGACCAAGCTCATTTGGGGAAATTGGGAAATATTCATTGGGAGGGGATGACTTAGGCTAAGTTGTCCACCTCCCTAGGCCACCATCCAGTTAATCATATGGGTATTGATGTTTTTTGGTGCATCTCTGGGTGTTTCAGGAAATAATAATATGTGTCAATCTGTAGTTTGAAAACTAATGATTTCTTTCAGTAATTTTTTAATCTAGTGAATCTTCCATAGCTCACAAACACCATGGAATTTATAATCACCCTCATCCTTCACCTCCACCCCTGCTTTGTATTCTCTGAATTTCCTAGGTACAGCACTGGTTGATAGTAATGTTACTCTACCAGAAGCTGATGAGAATGTCAAAATGGACTGTCTCTCACAACAACACAAAAGATCTCCTCATACTTATCAGTTGAGAATGGCCTCAAAAAGATAGACACTCCAAACCAGATGAAGTGAACTTATTTATAATTTCAAACCAAGCAGGTCATGACCACTTGAAGAAATGCACAACTTCAGAAGGGCAAGATACTTTGCAGGCACTTTCAGAGACCCCAGAAATTTGAATTCAGCCACTGCAGTTGAACATTTTGAGAGGTTGATTAGTTCTGTATGCCATGACCCAAACTCTTGTGGGATCTTTTGAGCTCTTGATTGGAACATGAATGATGATTTTAAGTGCAAATCATAGTCATATGTCATGCAAAACCTTTTTTTTCTTCTTTTATCTAGAAGATTCATTCATTCTTATCATCTATGTTCCTTGGAATCCCCCACTCCCACTCAAAAAGGTTTACAACAACAAAAAGATGCAAATCTAGGGTTTTTTGGAACCATTTGAATAAGCCATGCTGATTTAAGTTTATTTGAAAGGTTTTTACCAGTCCAAATTTCCCCTTGATGGCTTGCAGCACAGGCAAATAAAAGCAAAAGAGCCTAGAATAAATTGTAAACTTCATGAAAAGGCCTAACAAAGATGGTGGGGGGACCAATTGGTAATTCAAATTTTCTCAAGAGTGGACACGGGTTTTCCCACTTTCTGTATTAATTTTTAATGATTCAGGGTGATTCTTAGCCCCAAGCCAGTGATTTTATTTAAGATTGAATGATGATGACAATGAATTAAATTCCAAATTTGTATCAATGTTTCATTTGCACACCTAGATACATCCTTTAAGTTTGCTAATTTAGCATATGATATTCTGCAAGGGTTTTTATGGTTGAATCAAGTTGAGCTTCCAGAATAATCACTTGAAGTTCTACAACCCAGTTTTGGGAAACAGGCACCAAGAGAGCCAGAACAAACCAGATAATATAACCAAAAAGATATAAGGGTTACAGGAAGAAATCATTGGGGCAACAGAGATTTGGCTCATTACCAGAGATTTGTTTTCAGATCAGGATTGAGACCACCATGGCATTGGATTTATTTAAACTGATCTTTTGCCAATTCAATTGAGATTGAGTTTATGATTCTGTCTAATGATTCATTCAAAACTTTTGGTGTACAACCTTTGTTTTTAAATTCTTGTCAAATTACAGGAAGATACATCCTTTTTGGGGCCCTTTTTATTTTAGAGACACACAAACATTCTGAAGCATGACAAATTGGAAAAATTTACTAAGTTGAGAGGTTTTCCATATAGTTAGAGACTGGGTACAAATTTCTTTTTTTGGAAAGTGGCATTAGGGCTTGGAATCATTGGATTTTATCCCAAAAAATACTCATGTTTTGAAAAGAATCAAGAAAATATCATTTATTTCTTGCACATGCAATTCAGTTGCAATATTACTCAATATAAATTTATTGCAAGTTCAAACTCTTCACAATTTAATTTTTCCTCAAGCATGAATGGGAACAAAACCTTATTTTGTTGCATAACAATGAATTCTAACTTTTCTCAGAGGATGGCACAGTAAGACTAAGTGCCTTACCATATCACCAATTTTTATATGTTGATAGAGGCAGGGAGGGAACAAGGTGAAATCATTTGAATGCACAAAATTCCAAGACAGATCTTCACAAAGTCAATGACCAGTAATTGAAAAAGAATTCATCATTCAAAGCAACTCACCAAAAATGCTATCCAGTTTTTCCCGGTAAGGTGGTCAACTTGAGCTAAGTGCACCACCTTGACAGGAGGAACACCCCTCAATCGCAGATTTAACAGCAGTTGGCAGCCCAAAGTTTTCAGTCAGGTTGATCTTGTTTTGCGCATACAACTACATTCCTTCCAGTGGCTATCTAATAAACAGAACAACCTACTAATTTTCCTTTCTCATTACTTCCCAAAGAAATGGTTGCCAGTGCCTTTGTTCAACTCCAAAATTGTACTCCTTTTGAACTTTTCACTAGATCACGTGGTTAAAATTCCAGAGATGGTTGAACATGTCCTTCAATGTATATAATCCAAACATCACCTCTTTTTTCCAAAATGCTTACCATTTATTTCATGAAATGATGTCAAAGTGTGTATGAGTTGTACAAAATTTGTACCGGTTGGAATGTAAGATGGGATGAATTTGGATTGATGGACAACTTATGCTAAGTTGTCCACCTTCCAATCAAATTAGAAGTGGCTTTACTGCATGGTAAATGTATAGGTAATGTCCAGGGAGGTGGACAACTTATGGTAAGTCATCCACCTCCCTGGACCTATTTTCATACAGGAATCAGATGTCAAGGGAAAATCATTTGGGAAAGCTGGACAGGTGGACGACTTGTGCTAATTGGTCCACTGACCCAGAAATCATCAATCTTTTGGAATATTCAATATCCTGCTACCATGTAGTTGAAGGGAAGTGGAAAACTTATCACAATTCGTCCACCTCCCCAGCTATCTCACATGATTTTCCCTTGAAATCTGATTCCTGTATGCACACAGGTCCAGGGAGGTGGACAACTTATGATAAGTTGTCCACCTCCCTGGACATGTCTCATATTCATTTGGTGTGGTGATATACACCTGCCTATTCCAAAAAATCAATCACGTGAATCCTGCACAATGTAATCTCCCCATGATATTATGCACCCCTTTTACATTTTTCTTTATTCTTTTGAGCTAAGTGATCCAGGACTGTTGAATTCTCATATATTTTTTGGAATGATGATTGAGAAATGTTAGTTATTTCATTGATCCTAATTACTGGTGTAAGAAGAGCCAGTAATTACACAGCACTCTGCCTTGTTCACAAGACGTAGCAGGAATTCATATCACACCATTTTAAAAAGAATGAAATTGAAAACCATGCATTGTTCTTCTTGCCCTTTATTATTTATCTAATATGATCTGGTCAAATTTATTCACAATCAATTCAGGAAAGAGGAAAATTATAATCCTCATTTCCAAGAATTTGAAACATGCAAAATCTGACACCTGATTCATCATATTTCTCTATTATTCAGTTTCCAAAATTGAACTCTCAACAATCAATTCCCACTGAATATCAATTCATGCAGTAAACCTGCATCTGTGTGGTACCCAGAATTGCATTTTTGCATCTTTGGGGATCTCAAGAATCTTATAACAAAAACACAGCAATGCAACATCCTATGGGACCTGTTCCAGTATTATCCATGTCTACGTGATATATTATTCAAATAGCACTTCAACCAAATCAATAAGATTGGCAAGGAGTAGTCTGAAGTTCATATTCTGCAAAATTGGATCTTGGTCTATTTCAACTCCAGCTCTTCCTCATGGTGGCTGGAATTCTTGAGCTCATTTTCTCATTCAATAATTATTGGTCAATTCCATAGATATGAGAATGACGAATTTTTTGGAAACATATAATGGTCAAGATTGCTTTCTGTGGAAATTTTTTGTGATAATTAAAATCATGAAATGCAATGGGAAGCTCTTCCTATTTAATATCTTAAGAAATGCCCAGAATTAATAACTCAAATTTGACTGCATGATCCCTATATATTTTTATGAATGATGCATAAGTGCCACAAAAAAAATGATCACACTTTTTGGGGAAGATGGCACCCACAGAGTATCTTTTCTATGTCAATCATGAATTGATTTCTAATTGAAATCTTCCCTTGTTGAAGAAGATTCCATTCAAATCTCCAAGTATACTTATGTCCATACCCTTTGCCCACTTGGAAGAAAAATTGGAGAACAAAGGGGAATCATAATTTATAATATCTTGATTTCTGAAAATTTTCCAAAGTTCAATAAAAGGAAACCTGACTTCCTATTTATCAGTTTGTGAGAAATCAATACAAAATCACAAAATCAGAAACATTATCATCTGGTTACTAAGTTGTAAAATTAGACATGGAACCTGGTAAGAACTAATCCCCCCAGCATAAGATCTCCATGACAGTAATACAAACCCATTGCTAAATCATGGTGTTTATTTTATGTTACTAAAATGCCAAAACCCCAGCCAACCCAACATCACCAACCCCTGAGCCATCAAGAGTTCCCCTTCCAGATGACCAATTCAATATGCCTGGTGTTGAGGAAGATCAAGATTTTGACGACTCTGCTGCCCCATCCTACTTCATGATTGCACAACAACTCTCTCAAACCCACCAACACCAAAAGAAGCAAAAACATTTTTCCCAAAAACAATATTCTCTCTCTTGCCTTGCACGCAATCTTTGCATCCCTTCTTCTTCAAGTTTTATTTCCAAGTCCTTGCTTTATTGGACAAAATAAATTCTTGGAATGGATTCCAACAACAGCAAACTTCCTAATCCTCCAACTGAAAATGAACTAGAATCCCTAAAAAGTTACGTGGCAATGAAGAAGGCAACCCTTAATGATTCAGTAGCATCAATCATTTGCCCGCCAAACAAGTACAGCTTCAATTCAAAACTGCAAGAAAAGGAGCTCAAACTTGTGAAGAAGGATGCCTTGCACAAATTACAAACAAAATATTACTTCAACATCTTGATCCCTGGAAACTAATGCTTTGGGCCAAAGTCAGTCTCATGATGAGACATGGATAGCCCATGCCAGGACCTTGATCCAAAATTCCAGCATTCCCAGATGCACCTGTCACTGCAAACAGAATGCAACATCTTGCTGGAATTCCTCTCTGACTGCAATAATCATCAGAGCATGGGAGATGTGCCACAAATGCGGGGGACTGCTTCCTATTCAATAAATGAGAATGACAACACCCCAGCCAACAGGGTTTCCATAATAAATTGTTGGCTTGTCTCAAAGAAGGCTATTTGGAAGAAGGAGCAAAAGGCCAAAACAGGCTCCAGCAGCAGAAAATCTAATGTTTCTGCATCTCAAAGTCTCAACAAGAAGAAAGTGTGTCAAATCAATCATTTTTAATTTTCTCTTCATGATCAATGACTAACTGCTTATCATGTTTTGAAATAAAGAATAACAAAAAAGAAATTCCAAAGACCACAGCAGTTGAGCTGGACATGATGGACACGTTCCCATAAACTTCTGCTCTTTTCTGGGATGGTGGATTCATATCTGATGTTGAGGGTGAAGATGAGGAATTGTTCAATCATGCAAATGTTTGGAGGGCTCAGCATGTATCCCAAATATATCACTACCTGGATGAAGGATAAATTCAACTTGCCAAAAACCCACGCATCAAGAGGGATAGACAATTGAAAATTAGTCAACTTGCTAAACCAAATAATTCACCAAGAGGTGATCACCCACCAACACTTCCTACTTTAATACCTCAAAAGTGGTTAAGTGAGGAAGCTCTGGAGGATATAACTCCACTTGAAAAAAGAGCCTTGGGTTTACTTCTAGATGGTGATCTCACAGAGGCAGTTTCATATCTCAGAATCCAAGTTTCCAAGCCCTCTAGCTTAATGGAAACCACACAAACATTGTAAATATATTACAAATAGTGTAATTTTTATATCAGTACTTTAAAAAATATGTAGGAGTATGTTTGGATGAAACATTGGCTTTGGTGAAATTTTTCTTGATTACTACATGTATTTTTATTTTCATCCCATTCTTGTTTTGTCAACCAGAAACTTGTAATTATATTGAAAGCTAGATTTACTGAATTTAAAAAATCCAATGATGTGGGGTCACCCTGACTTGAAGAGGTTAAAAATGTAGGTTACACTCTAAATCTCTTGAAATTTTCAAATAAATAAATCTCTAAAAGTTTTTTACATCCAAACAGATATTGAAGTAATAGTGGACAAAACCAACATCCACATGTGTACAGAATACACAATCTCATTTAAAAATTCTGAGTAAATTATATTTGATGCACCACCTTTTGGAACGCTACATGATATCTTTTTTGAATTGTAATATCCTGAATACATTTTTTTCACTGTGCAGCAGTCAAGTTGAGATCACACACTTGTTAACCATTCCCAAATATCTTTTTATGAAAGAAATATATATAAAATACACATTCCCAGATGTGAATTGTGTAATTTAAGAAAATCCAACTAACTTTAGGCATATGGATTTTACTTGTAAAATGGTGCATCATTAACATTTTGTAACACAAGAAGATGATTTGAAATCATGGTTTTGTAATAAGATAATTACTTTGAAGATAGAATATGTGATTTTCCATCAAGGCAATTGAACTTGCATTTGAATCCAAACACAATGGGATAGGCTAAGTATTTTATGTGGGCTAACCATGAGCAGTTGATATGATGTATTAGTTTGAAAGCTTTTTCAAAATGCAAAATCTACTGTTCCATGCCTTGCCCATTGAAGTGAATATGAATATTCAAAATATAAGCTTTTTTTTAGGAATACTTAAGCTCACCAGGAGGTATAAAATCAAATCAAAATTTCCATTCAGATTCATTTCTATTTCCCTTTGATATAATAAATCTCAGACAACCTCCAAAAATCTGATTACCACAACATCCAAATCAATTAAAACAATGGAGAACACTACCAGAGTTGGAAACATTTGGATAAGCCAATGTCCTAAATTTTCTCAAAGGACTTTTGAACATGGCAGGAATATATACAATGGTTTTGGAAGGTCCAAAAAAGCACATCAAACCCATATCATGCAATCAAATGATTCTACAAATGTATGTGACTGAATTTTTCCTGCATTTTATCAATATTATCAAGGTCACTGATGAATTGTTATTGTTGCAAAACATAAACCCCAAAGACACCAAACATTTTCCAATCCACTACCAGAAGAAACTCCACCAGGGAACCACTAGAAGCAAACATCAGGGCTCTAAGTGAAAATCTTGCACAAGAGTAAATTCCTTGATGTATACAGCAATTGGCATGCAATTAATTATTTATCCTATCATTTTTCACATTCAAGCCATCAATTGAAGATTCAAATGCACAGTCAAACCCTGAAAGAGATCCTTGCTATGGTGAAATACAACAATTCTCCCCACCAGCAAATATGGAAATTTACAACACATCTGAGATGAAACCTCTTCAATTTCTATATCACACTCCAAGTGCCCTAATCTCATCACTCCAAATCCTTCATCAAAGTATTGAGGAAAACATTGGTGACCATGCATGTCAGAAATACATCAAGATGGAACATGAGAAAATCCACATGAACTCAATTCTCAGTGGCCAGACCAAATATTCAGCAGAAATACCCAAAAGTCTTTCAACATTGAAAAAAAGATTTTTAATTACAAATGATCTACTGGAAAATGTCTGTTGTGAAAATTGTTACCAACTTTATCCTTTGAATGAAGTACTTCCTTCTTCAGAAGCCCAAACTGATGAAGAAAGGGAACAACACAGGCATCATCCAATATGCCATAATATAGCTAATTCAATAGCTGGGGAGCCTGTTAAATGTGAATCAAAACTTTGGAAACAAGACAAGAACCAATCTCAATTTTATCCTCTGAAGCAGTTTGGGTACCAATTGCTCAAGAAGTGGATTGCCAGGCAATTGCTGCTCCCTTGGTTTGAAGAATTACTCAGTTCACCTCAAGAGCATCAAGCCATTAATCCTACTAAACTTTGTGATATTTGGGATGGAACTATTTGGAAAGAATTCAAGGATCAAACCAATCAGATTTACACAGCAGAACCAGGGAACCTTGTCTTTGGAATTTACTTTGATTGGATGAATCCCCATGGAATCAAGAACAGTGGGAAAAGCATCTCTCTTGGCGTAATATTCTCAATATTTTTTAATCTTCCACCTAGTGTGTGTTACAAGCCACACAATATTTTTGTGTATGACTTCACACCAAAACCCAAGGAATGCACGTCATTCCAACTGAATAATTTAATCAATCCTCTTTTCTCTGAGCTACTGGATCTTTGGAAAGGAGTATTCTTCACAAAAACTAACAAATATCAACATGGAAGAGTAATACGTGCTGTAATATTACCACTGATTGGTGATACACCTGCCTTAAGTAAAATGGGTGGATTTGCATCCCACTCAGCAACAATCTTCTGTTCCCACTATAACCTCAAGCTGAATGATATCTGGAACACCAAAAAGGAGACTTGGCCATCAAAAAATAATGAAGATCCCATCAAATGGGCAGAGAATTGGAATAATGCTCAATAATTCAATGAGAAAACCAACATTCTCAAGCTTCATGGTGCCGGCTTCACAATTTTCCAAACTCTGCCATACTGGGAACCAAAAAACATGACAAAAATTGATCCAATGCATACCTTCATCTTGGGAATGCTAAGGGATTCCAGCATCACCTACCTTGGAATAATCAAGGCTGGCCAAATTCTTCAAAATTTGGAAAGTAGGAAAAGAACTTACCCAAGAAGTGTAACAATTATTCAGGTCAGCAGCCTCAAATCTGGATACAAACAAAAGCACTATTTATCACCAGAAAACACCAAAAGAGTCACCAGAAGGAAAGTTAAAAGATTCCTAGATAGCTCCTCAAAAAACATTGAAGATATTTCTCCCAATCCAATTGAAAAGGTTCAAAATTGGGCAAATCAGAAGCAAGAAGGCTCATCAAATATTCAGCATAGAACTTCTGTACCCATTGTTTTTGTCCAGAAAATCCCAGGGCTCCATCCTCCCAGCTCCTCAAGAAGTTGGGAAAATTGTGCATCTGAACATCTTCAACCAACTTGAAGACCTTCTCAAAGGCTTCTTGAGAATGAATCCACAAGCAGCTCATGCAAATCTGGGCCTCAATCAAAGGACAAAGGAAAGCAAAAAGATACCTCACCAGGAAAAAATCCCATTAGATCTATTGGAAGCAAATCAGGAAGCCAAAATGAATCTGGGAAGAGCAATCAAAGATCCCTTCAGGCAAGCTCCTACCACTCTTTTGAAGATCAAAGCAATCCTCATCAAGCAGGCTCATTGATAGAAGAGACAATTATTGCATCAAATGAATTTTTTCTTACAATTCAAGAGCTCAGAAGTCTTCAAGAGGGTAACAATTCAATCAAATTTCCATCTTGGATTACTAGGTTGCCCAGAAACATTGGTTTGCCTGCTGCTAGTACTTCTAAGGCTGCTGAATGGTTGGTTGTGTACACCATTCATGTAGTGCTTTTTTTGATTCCAGAATGGAATTGGAACTCAGCCAGCAGCTTGCAGGAGCAAAATCTTGCGATTAGTGATTTGGTCGGTAGAGGGTTTTAATAATAATTAATAATTAATAAGATTGATTGACTTTTTGATGATAAGTTGGAGATGACGAACGATTGAAAACAACTTGATGATGGGAGATGGATCCCTTAAATACTAATTGAAGTCCATCTAGGCCATCGGGTACAACTATTCAGCATGCTATTCAGATACAATGGGAATTGGATCCATGCTCAATGATACATGGTGGTTCAACTGAGTAAATGATTAGATGCTTTTAGAAAGTAAAAGTTATAAATAATCGTAGATTTATAATTTCTTTTTATCTTCTTCTTTATCTTATAATTATGATGGACTTTTTACTTATGTGAAAGTTCCGTCTCTTGGCTCTGACTGTGAATAGTCCAATGACAATCCCGGGAGCCATCTTTGCCTTCTTGCTATTTGACACTTTTGAGTGCAGCTTCCTCTTGGAAGCAAAGTTCCATCTTTCTGCTTTTAAACTCAAAAGCATTTCTTTCTGTATATTATTTATGCATTTCATCCTTAAGGAATAGATGTATTGCATATATTATGTTTCTTTGCTTTTCTTCATCAGAACTATCATTCCGCTCTTCAGCTTGAGCTGGGGGACTTAAACTATGTCTCTGTGACATTCCTGTATTGTATTTCACAGGAATTGATTCTTCAATAACTTCCTTGTTATTTAACATATTTATATAGTTCTTTTTTCCATAATTATTAGAATTATATTCTCTATCCATTAAGGATACTCCTGATATCATCACACTGATATCTTAAACTATACAGGTATTAAATATAATCATACCAACTGTAATTCCCCTGATGGGATTACCATTCTAACACAAAAGCTTACCTCCACTACTTCCAAACTTATTGGTATCATCAACTTGGTAATGTCTCATCAACTTACAGATTACCAGTTGTGCCAATTGGATGAATTAATTCTGGCTTACTGGGAGGAATTATTGCTGCATTGGGGAGCTAAAATCGAACCCAAGCCAACAATCCATTTTTCTCAGCATATGACTAAGATGATCAAGCTCTATGGTCCTCCCTCTATATTTTCATGTTGGTCAGGAGAAAGGCTGAATCACATCTTGACATTAGTTAAAAAAAATAAAAATACACGTAAGTTACACAGATTTCTGAAAAGTATATTCTTGGTGGCACACTTTGAATTGAATTTTCTTTAAATTTTAAGGTTTCCTTCATAATTCCCTCTTGAATGGATTCCTTGAAAGGGCCAAACTTCAAGGCTTGGTTGACCAAATTGGATCCAGCTGGAATGATTTGGGGATGAATTCTGACCAACTCCCAGATCTGAAAAGTTTGTTCTATCCTTCCAAGACAGGTGATGTTTCAAGGGCTAAAAAAGACATGAATGTTTTGGAAGAAGAAAAATTAAAACAATTCATTGAAAAAAACCTCAACATACAATTTCTGGCCATGGGATCAACTTGAGTGGTTGCCTTGAAAATCAATGCTCTTCCATGGTTATCACATAACACCCCATTGCTACAATAAAAGTAATTCTCAGATTTCCTTTTCATCAACATCAAATCAAGGCCCTTTTGAGATGGGGTCCATCTTTCATGAAAAAAACTGTGCACAATATTTCCTCATTGTTGAAAAATTTTCTCCTTTGGAACAAATTGATACTTCAAGAAACCCCTACCTTGGCCTCAATTATCTCAATGCTCAAATGGTTTATCAAAAATGTGGATCAATATCTGTGATACATCAAGATAACATATTATGTTTTGTGGCAAGCATGGCTTATGAAGCAAAAAAAGCACAAACTTCCAACAATGTTTATTTTGTTGTGGCAATTAACTCTTTGGTAAGTTGATATCAAAAATACTAATTTCTGAAGGACTGTCATTATTGATTTTTCTGACTGGTGATTCCTTACAAAACAGGAGGAAATATAAAAAGACACATGGACTAATTTTTTATTGTACTAGATATTGGTAAAAGATTAAATCAGAGGTATTGGTATTATGTCACATATCTATCTAAAAAATTTGTATAAGATACAGAATTCTAAAATAGAAAGGAAATTTAATCTCACAAAACTGAAGCATCAATCCTAACCACAAGTTGGAAATCTGTGTTTGCATCATTTATTTGAAATGATCATTATCTATAAATTTGACTCTTCTCATTTTGGAACTTTGTGCCATTGGAAATCATGGCCCATGATGTACAATTCCTATCATAACCGCTGAAAAGTTGTTCAATCAAAGTATGGTCTTAAATTTAAATGAAGAATTCTCAATACTTCCTTTTATGTAATGAATTTCAATTCAACCTATGCATTGCATAAATATTCTGCATGAATCTTCTGATTTCATCCAGAAATCAATTTGATTTTTGACTCCAAAACCTCAACAAAGTCAAAACAGGTTTCAATCACAAACCCAGGTGCTACACCTGCTGGCAGTGCAGCCTTTTTTTTCATTGTGAATGACAACAACAACAATTGAGGATCACCGTGGTTGATTGGGTGATTTGTTTGGATCCCCATCCAGCTATCCACTGCTACTACACCATCACCCACTCATGCTTGTCATCCGTCATCACTTTCAGCCTTTGACCTCCAGCTTTATCTCACCTCTCAACAGTATTCTCAATTGGATCCTCCTCAAATCCAATCCAATCAAACTTGCAAGCTTTGCCCAAGTCTCTCAACTACTTCACTATCTTATCTACGGATCTCCAAAGTAGCTACGGCTATGGTATCTCATCTTCCTCAAATACCAATTGACCATCAAAATTGCCGCTCATGATACCGCGGTAGCCCCTGAATCATTTTTGATTGAAAAATTGATCTCTTGAATCAATTGGTTCAAGACTCTTATCCATTGCGCCCCCCTGGGCAATCACTCGCAAAGAACAATGAGGAATTGCTTCAAGCCCAACTGCTTAAACATTATCCACATTAAAAACTTGACCATCTCTACAATCTAATCTCTTTACCACCTTTGCACCCACTGGCTCAATCCACCTCCATCTGCCCGGTCTCCCTCACGTCTTTTCCATTACCGCAGGGGTCTCAACTTTTTCCCGTTCCTGTAAGCATGTCCAAGGGCCCCTCACTAGCTAATCTGCTGCCCTTGCCCATCATTGGCACGGGCTAGGGTCTTCCCATTCCTGTCATTTTTGATCCAATTAATCTTTTTTTTAATGTTTTGTTTGTTTCTTTTTTTTCCTTTTTATTTTCTCACAAAAATAAAAAAAAATTCTCTCTATTTGAAAATATCTCTTTTAAATATTCTACATACATTTTTTCTATAAAAGTAGGGGCTCTCCCATGCCTTTTTCCAATTATCTATGGGAGTGTGAGCATATGTCCCCCTGGTAATCATAGTAAATTTGATCCTGATCCTCATTCTGGGTATATCCATGATTGCCCCTTGATCCTTTGAGCCTCCATACTCAAATGTTTGATCCATCCATCTGTGACCCTGATCCTTATCACAAACCATAGCCTTTCTGGTTGAAGAGAATTCTGTCTGTTGGAATTCTTGAGTGTTTGATACCACTCCTTGATTGCTTTTTACAACATTCTGGTCTTGATCCTTCCTGATCATCTTTCTGGAGCCAATCAAAATTGATTGAAGAGGTCTTATTAAGCTTAAAACCTGGAGTGTCATGCCTCCCTTTAATCTTTAAAGTTGAATTCTGCCATGCTACTCTTGAGTTCCTTGAGAAGTTTTGGTTTATTCTTGTTTGAATCTGTTATTGATTTGCTCTTAGAGCTTCACAAAAAAATTTCTTTTGTTTTTTTCAGCCACCCACAGTTATCTGGTACGCTTCAAGCGCTTGATTGCCAAGGGTTTGGCAGGTTCCTTGAGAACCTGGAGGTTGGTTGGGATTGAGTTGATCTTTCTTAATCTTCTGCTGAAAACCAGAGTTATTAGCTTGTGGTCATTGTTACTTGCAAATTCCTTGTCCCATTGAACTCTGAAAAGAACTTTGACTTATTTTTTTCAAGTCTTTCCCTTCACCATCTTACCTCAGATAGTGTTGATTCCTTTGCTAATAAATATTCCCAAACTCATCCCTTCTATTGTTTCCTTGTTTATAAGTTCCTGCACCTTGATTCTGGTTACATTGAAATATTATTGTAACTCTTAGCAGGGCAGCCTAAACAGCACCTTTCCCCTCCACAGAACTTCCTGCACCTTAGTACTTTTTGGAGTCTTTCACCGCTAAGGACTTGTTTGCGGACCAACTTGATGAATTTGTCAACCTTAGCAGCAGTGATAGGGATCTTTTTCTTTTGCCAGGGATCATGTTCTAATACTGGAATGATATAGGGTAGGCCATAGGATTTTTTCAAGAGACCTCTCTCTTCTTCACAGAAAGCAATAGAGTTTTCTCTAAGAGCTAAAACATTTTTTATCAAATTTAACTTATCAGGAAGAAACCATCCATCTTGAACAAAATTGACCACCTTCATACTTTTTTCAGTAACACAACCACAAGGAACCAAGGGAAAAGTGAGATATTGAGATAATCTACAATATGGATTGCAAGATAGAGGAGGATTGAGTTTGAGAGGCATTGGTTGGTTGACTGGTTGAACCTTTATCCCAAATGGCTTATACTTAGTGGAAAAAGAGAGAAATCCTTGCTTCCTCCAAGCATTGACCAGCAAGACCTGACTACAAAAGCTGAGAGCAAGTTCCAACATCTTCCAAGTTTATTTTTACACAACTTCCTTGAAAGGTGCCTTTTCCATAAAGGAGGATCGAAAAGATGAAGCATTTCTCAGATGTGTGGCACAGGGTAGGGTTTTGAAAATGACAGTAGTACGAGCCCCTGATGGTGCACAATTTGGAGGACTTACTTCTACCCCAAATTGCCTCCACTTCAGGCCATACTCATTCATACCAAAACCACCAAGAAGAAAATTTAGATTGGGATCTAGTTTATAATCATTGCGGAGATTGAAAACTGGAATAGGAGAAGAATGATCAGGCTGAAAAGAACAAGGAAAAGAAGAGATAATAGATCCAGAAGGAGAAGAAATTTTTTTAGGATTTTTGGATTTTACATGTTTTTGATTTTTAATTTTCTTTGGATGAGAAGGAAATGATGATGTCAGCTTGCTACTATGTACAGAGCAACCTGTCAATAGCAACAAAAAACTATGAAAAATAAGAATATCTCAATTAACAAACAAAGGAGTGAGAAATCCATAAATATTATTAAAGAAATGGATTCCTCACCCATAATTAGGTAGGGTCACTCACTGACCCCACCCTTGAAATCCAATCCTTACATTTTTAAAATAATTAAAAAGAAAAGTAATAAAAATTATGACACCAGTATGGCACCTTTTGGCAATTCTAATATTTCACATGTGTTTTCAGGTATAGAGTTTACACCTAAAATTCACTCAGAATTGAGGTGTTGTGTATATTTTAGGAGTTACGCGCGGAAATGTGTTATGTCACAATTTCAGTGCGCAGCCCCGCATCATTACATATCCCTACATACTCGTAGTCCGCGTACTAGAGACCCGCACGCAGGTAATTCTGCAACGCACGCAGTGGGTCCTACCCTGCGCGCATCTGTACTGACTGATCCCTGCGTCTGGATCCATTGTGACTAATCTGACAACCAGGTACCGCTCAGAAGAGCTAAAACCTAGTTAGAGTTGCCTAGCATATGTAACAGGTTAAAATATGCATTATTAATAGTCTAAAAAGACCAAAACTTAAATAAAATCAATAAAAATTAAGTTTAGAACATTTTCAATAATAAATCAAAGATCAAGGATTACCACATAAATCACTGACTCTGATCTTTGAAGACCACAAAACACTACAAGGAGTGTTCATAAAAATTATTAAAAAATATCTACGTGATCATCAGATGATGGAAAATCAGTAAAAATCCACATCTTCCTGCTTTAAAGCAATACCAATAGTACAAATGAAGGATGAGTACAGAATGATCAAATTTACGCCAAAACAGATTAACAGATCCTGTGGATCAAATAGTGCAGAAATCTGGCAGATCTAAGGACACCTGATTGACAGCACCAAGTGGAAGTGCCAATCTTGCCCTGAATGGCTTGCCAGCCTCAGCCCACGAGAAGAACCCTCTCTACATGCCCTGAGAAGCTCAAAATCACCCCAAAAAGCTATTTATACAGACCTCTTTGGATCCATTATTCCATCCTCAGTTTACCAAGAATTATTATTATCAATCAGACACCACTTCATTTTTAGTCAATTTCTTATGAAGAGTTTAAGCAAGTGATTTATGAACCAGTATGTAGTATTATTATTTTTTATTAAAACCAATCAACCCTTGAAGTTTAGTCAGGAAATCCACCCCATCTGCTCTGAAACCCTTCCTATTATTGCAGTATTTTTGTGATAAAGTGCTCAGAGTGAGTGTTTCCCTTCCTGTCTAGGCCAGTGTGCTTTTATGCCTGGCCATTAGTGGAATAAGCCCTTTCTAAGGCGCCCATCTTCACTCCAAGGTTCTTAAACTGCCCAAGGGGGCCCCTTGAAGGGAGGTTTCTTTGTATGTAAAGACCTCCAGTAGTATAATACTTTGGCCCCTCTTTTGTATACATATTGAAAACCTTTCATTACAAAACCAATTAAATCTTGCAACTGCTCTTATTATCTTATTTATTTGAGCCTCTAAGCATTTATTTTTGGAATAATAATTATTATTATCATTCCAGTATTTTTATCACTCTCTGTAGCTAAAGGACTGCAAGGTTCCTGGTATCAGAGAGCTGAAAGATGAGTAAAAAGAAAAATATGCCTCTGAGACAGAAGTTGATCCTTGATTTGAAGTCTGAGTCTTGGAAGAACTACAACTATTAGTAGGACCTACTAATCCAATAAAAAAAGGTCAATCAGAGAAAGAAGAGGTTTCCTTCTGTTTCCCTTTCAGAACCAATTTAGAATGATGACCAGGAAAATCTCCTTCCCAACAAACATAATCCAAGGAGCAAAGGTGGCATTCAATCTTCCTGCCATTAGCATCAGGGAGAATAATTCTCCCCCCAAGTTGATTAGAAAACATTAGGGTTGCACCAAAATCCATTAAGAAAGGCCTTCCCATGATCATAGGTCCATCCAAACAATTAATCCAGAAATGACAGGTGCCAACAATATTTTGTCCAATTTGAACTGGGACATCCTCAGAAATACCAACTAATTTTCATGTCCAATTCCCTATAACATATACAGGAGAGTTAAAGCTGACCCTTGGACTTAGTTTGAGTTTGCAGGCCATGGCATCCAAAATTAAATTGAGCTGGGAACCAGAATTCACCAGAAGAGAAACCGTTTGAGCAGAGTCACCAAGATAGCAGGAGAGGAAACCAAGAGGACAGGAATTCAAATTGGAATCTGAAGAAGGATCTGCTCCACCAGAGTCCTCCATCAAAGTACCAGAAGGAACTTTTATTTTGTCCAGACCAATCTCCACAAGTCAACAAGAAACCCATTTCTTCATCCCTTCATCCACAGATGGAGAGATTGACAGTAGTTCAGCAACAGATAGATCAAGAAATTTTAGATCAGAGATTTTCCTTAATACTCCATCCACAGCATTGGGGTGATCCTTGGAAATTCCCCTCTCAAATATAAATTTGTGCTTTGTGGAGGGAGGATGATCAGGTTGAGCAGGTACTGAAACAGGATCAGAAGGTTGAGGAGTTTGAACAGATTGAACAGGAGGAGGATCAGAGTGGTCCTGTAACCTTTCCATAAGTGGGTCCTTTTCCACGTCCATGTCTTCCACATCAGAGGAAGGGGGCTCAGGTGAGGGTCAGCATTTGACAGGTTTTTGAAGGATTGAAGATGGAACCAGAGGAGACTTGTGAGGTTTGGGTTCCTCATGGTGTTTCCTAGATGGATCAGACTGATAAGTTCCAGAGAAGCTGTAAGAAGTGACATCTGGAGGATACCAAGGTTGTAGAGTGACACAGGATGATCAAAGATACAAGGAGACCAAATATGCCTTCTTGGGATTTTGTGGTTGATAAGAGGCCACCAAATGAAAGATTGGACATAAAAAATCAAAACAGATCAAAGCACCATTAGGAAGAAAGAAATTTTTTCCCTTCTGCTCCACCAATTTTTTCTCCTTGTCCTTCTGGAGTTCAGGACGTCTCCCAGTACCATGGTCTTACCTATGACAGTAATAGCATACCAGGTTAGTTTTAGGAACAGAGTTAGAAGGTTTAGGAGTAGCTAAAGAAGAAATTTTCTGATCTATTTTGCTTTCAAAGGCCTGAAGTAATTGAGTGATTTCATCTATGTTATCAGCTTCCTTATTGGCCTGGGGATTTGCTTTAGTTCTACAATTTGCTTCCATCTTGTTTATTATTTCATTTTACTCTTTAAAGGGAGGAGCATGTACTGTTCAGTGACTCTAGTTTGTTCAAAAGTGAGAGCTTTTTAACCTTTCATCACTTTATCCACTGCACCCCTTAGTAACAGAAAAACAGGGAGCTTAAACCAATTATCTCTAGTAGTAATCATAGATCCAGATTTAACTCATTCATCTCTTATCCTTTCCTGAAATCCTGGAGAAAAAGACTTGAAAAACCAAACTCAAATTTTATTCACCCTTTAAATGTGATTGTTTCTGAGGAGGTAAGACAGAATAGGATCCCAAGAATTTCTAAAAGACTGATAATCAGAGGCTGAAGAGACACCACCATTGGAGATCCATTGAGAAACCAGAGCTTCCAATTCCTGTAAGGTAAACCTAGCCATATCAACTTTTCCCCAATAAGCCAAAATAGCCTCCTTCAAGAGCCTACAGTTATGATTTTTGAACCCATCAAACAATTCAATCACTTCCATAACTTCATCAGAGGAGATAAAAAATTGTAACTGATAAGCCATATCATGTCCACTTGCACCATCCACTTCAGCAGCCATCTCATAGGATTCTAAGAACTGTTTGACATTTGTTCCATTGAAGCCTAAGTTCTTGTTTTAAGGCTTGATCTTGACCATCTTGAACCAAATAGAGGAGGAGGAGTTACCAGTAAATTCCATTTTGAAGAGAAGAGTTCCTCAGAGATCCAAAGAGCAGAATTCCAATGCGGCTCACAGGTGTGGAAAGTGTTGAAACCTGAGTTCAGATTTCTGAAAAAAAAATAACTGAACAACTTAAAACCAGAACTGAAGACTGGTGTCAGAAGCATGAGCCAAAAGGAACAAGGAACTGAAGCACAAGTAACCACAATACAATACCAAACAAGATTGAAATGACCTGTGATAGTAACAATGATGGAGGAAGAGTCTTAAAGATACTCTGTTGTTGCTCTGGTAATAATAATGAATCTAAGGGGGTAATGAATCTGTGGCTGAAGGATTAGAAAGATGTTGAAGAGAGTCAGGGAAGCTTGGAGGGTTTCACCCAATTATCCAGGATCCTATGCTATGACAAACTTCTTCAGTGTTATGATTCTATGTCAAAATATTCATAGATTGGAATTTATGATAAGAGATGAAGGAGTTTGTGAGGAAAAAGAAGTCCCCAGAGGCAGACTTGAATCATGGTCTTAAAAGAATATCCGTACTCTTGCGGATGAATATGCATATGACCATAACCAACCTGTGTCTATCAGGCTAGCTATAGACATACTTTATAAACAAAAATAAATGGAAAACTGAAATGAAAAGCTAAAAATGGTATTCCCAGCCATGGTACTCCTATGCGTAGTATTCCTAACACCCCCCCATGATTCAGTGAAACCCAAGCGCAAGGAAGTTTGAGGTAAGAAGGTGAAGAGCTCACTTTTTTGACGCCTTTGTGAGAGCATCTGCCACCATTTTATCACAAAGCCACTTCATTTTCATGTCAATGTACTTTTTCTTAGTTGAAACCAAAGTGCAAGATCTTGTCAACTAACCGTTTGTTGTCAACTAGAAATCTGGTTGGGGGAAAATTAGACCCTCCCAAAGATCATGGATGATTGATTAAATCCAGATTGATTCCTGAGCGCCAGCGGTCAGAGCGTTCAGCTTGGCTTTGGTGGACAAGAGCCTGATTTTAGATTGTTTATGGCTTTTCCAGGAAATCAGTAGGGACTTCCAGAAAACAATATAACCTTTTTGCAACGGTCTTAAGTGTTGATTTTCCGCCCAACTTGAGTTGGTATAGACACACAGGGGGTCCCCATCTTTGTCACTAGGTTTTAGAGTTAGAGGAGAGGTCAAGGTCCCGCAAGATATTTCCATTTGTGAATCACTTCCTTCCAGTGGGAGAGACCCGGACTTTGATTGAATCAGGAACAAATAGATGCTGCTTCCACCAAGTCAGGCTGTGTCCGGCAAGAAAGATATTGGAGCAAACCAGTATACTTCCTAAAGTTTACTCAAAGCTTGCAAAATTTTGTTTGGTTTTCTGTGGAAGCAGGAACAAGTTGAATTCCTGGGGTGAGAGGAGTCAGGACAGGTCTGGGATTGTTTAGTTTTAAATCCCTCAGAACGCTTGATACAATTTTGGCCTGGATGAGAGTGATTACCCCATCAGATTTGGAGACTTCCATCCCCAGTAAAGTGTCCGGTGAGTGAGCTGAAGAGCAAGGATACTTTAGAAGAAATTTATCTTCAAACCATTCTGCTTTGCCAACCACAACCAGGTTGTCCACATGGAAGAAGAGGGGGAATTCACAAGTCTTGTGAATGAAAAGACAAGGATAAGCAGTGGACAGGATAAAATCAAGGTCCTCCAGCCATCCCGTGAGCATCTTTTACCAGTTCTAAGGTGCCTTTTGCAAGCCATAAAGCAACTTTTTGAGTTGGAGAAATAGGGAGGATTGAAGACTTTCCTTGGACTTTAGGATGAAGATGTCTTCATCTAGAGGGGCAAACAGAAAAGCAGACTTTACTTCAAACTGTCAAATATTGATATTACAATTGAGGACACTCAGTAGCAAGAGAAAAAGGCTGGTAAACTTTCCCATTGGTGCATACGTATCAGTGAAATTGATCCCGGGAGTCTGGAGATTGCTCATAATGCACAGACGCAATTTTCTTCTCTCCGATGAGAACCTGGTTGCTGGCTTAAATTTATCAACCCACATGGTCCTTAGATAATATTCGGGTACCTTTTCAGTGTCCTCCCAGACTTCTTGTGCCTCAATTTTGCTAAGCTCAGTTGCCCTTTCAATGGCCCAGTTGCACTTTTCCTTCTTTGAAACTTAGGCGTAAGAGTATTTCTGGGCTTTGATGGAAGTAGTTCTTGCTTGTAAGTTGTATTTAGGAGTTGCCGCAATTGCCTCAAGTTGTTTGTCAATGTCACCAATGATCTCTGAATCCTGGAATTCAGGAACCAATAAATTGGAAGAGTTTTCAGCATTCTCAGAAATCTGTGACCGTAGTGTAGACCCCACAGTTTAGGCTTCATCATTCTCCATGAACTCCCCAGGATATCAATAGTTGGTCCGGTCATCCACGGCTATGTTTTTATCTTCTATTCTCCTTATATTGCTATAAAAGTTGAGAAAATTGATGTGTTTAGTATCAAAAATTTTGTTTTCAGCAGTCAGGACTTTATACAACATCAAGTGATTTTTGTATCCAATTATTCCACCAAAATGTCTTTGTGGTTCAAGCTTTGAAGAGGGTTGTTTTTCCTTGAGTATGTATGTGAATGGATTTCCTATCAGACATAAGTAATTGATATTAATTTTTCTTTCCTTGAAGAGCTTGTAAGGTGATTTCTTTGATTTGTGTGAAGGGATTTGATTAAGCACCAACGTGCAGGATTTTATGACTATTTTCCAATGAAATTTTTTAATCTGAGAGTCTCATAGAACTGTTTGTAGGGATTCAAGCACAAGGCAATTGAAACGTTTGGCTAGAAATTTTTGCTGGGTTGAGTATGAAAATGAATTACTATGACTTTTATTTTCAAAATTGAGCACAGGTAGAAAGTATTCATCAACACCCTTCTTAAACCATTCATTTTTCTTTAGAGAGACAACCTTTTTTCCAAAATTGATGTGAAACCCATCTAGCACAAGTTTCTGCATTGAGAAGAGATTTTCCATAGAATTTGAAGAAAGCAATATGTCAGAGAGAGAGATAGAAAGACCGTGGCCATCCAACATTCTGATTTTTCCCTTTCCTTTGTACATAAGTGAATCCTTTCCTGAGCTTGTTGAAATGTGTCCAGTCATTGATTGGTCTAAGTGGGAAAAAAAGTTTGGATCAGAAAAAATATGTCTTGATGATCCAGAGTCTATCACAAAATTATTGGAGGGAAACAGAGGACTTGTTCCAAATGAGCTGACTGAGGTGATATTCCCAGAAACCCCCAATGAGGTGGCCTTTGTATTTTTTGGGAAGGCTGTTTTGACATGAGGATAGAGTTTCCAGCATCTACCCTTGGGATATAGAGCTTTTGGTTTATACCAGTTACTGTTTCAGGCCTTGATGTCATTGGAAGTGAGAAATGAAACCAAGTTAGGAAGTTCTTCCTTCTTTTATTCTCCCATTCCGTTTTTCAGAAACTTGTTGTTGTTGAACATTTTTTAGTGATCCAGGACCTGATCTGGAGTGATCTTCTTGTTGGAGTGGGTTATTTACTGCATCATTGTGTCCATGGTCTGAGAAATTTTCTCCAATAAGAGGTAAGCAATAATGTCAGTGGGTAAGAAAATCCCAACTTCATGCAGACGGGCAATAGCCATTTTGGTATAAGTGATAAATGTGGGTATTTGTGACAGGGAGAACAGGGTTTGAAGAAACTCCTTGAAGATTTGGCCTGGTTTGAGGCATGATTTGAGGCAAAATATTTGTTGATGTCAGCCCAGATTTAATGGGTTTCTTTCTCATTTTTGGGAGTGATGATGTTGTCTTGCACAGTGTTGGTGAGTTTGGAGATTAGGATGGTGCAAATTATGACATTTTCTGAATTTCACAGCCCACTGGAGTCCCATTAGCGTTCACTCCCTTCCTCAATAATTTTTTTTACAAGTCTTCTTGCAGATCCATCATGTTGATGACTCAATTGCGCCAAAGGAGAATTTATCCAAGGTAAGAAGGGGTATGGCCTGTAGGGCCGTTTTTAGAATGTTAGCAGTGAGTGAGTTGGTCATGGTTGGTATGGCTGGTTCTCCCAATCAAGGAGAGAGTTGTTTGGTTATTCAAATGGTAATTGTGTTGAAACCTGAGTTCAGATTTCTGAAAAAAAAAATAACTGAACAACTTAAAACCAGAACTGAAGACTGGTGTCAAAAACATGAGGCAAAAGGAACAAGGATATGAAGCACAAATAACCACAATACCATACCCAACAAGATTGAAATTACCTGTGATAGTAAAAATGATGGAGGAAGAGTTTTAAAGATACCCTTGTTTTGTTCTGGTAATAATAATGAATCCAAGGAGGTAATGAATCTGTAGATGCAGGATTAGAAATATGTTGAAGAGAGTCAGGAAAGCTTGGAGGGTTGCACCAAATTATCCAGGATCCTACGCTATGACAAACTTCTTCAGTGTTATGATTTTATGTGAAAATCTTCAGGCATTGAAATTTATGATCAAACATGAAGGAGGTTTTGAGGAAAAGAAGTCCCCAGAGGCAGAATTGACTCATGGTTTTAAAAGACTGTCCATAGTGTTGCGGATGAATATGCATAGGACCATAACCAACCCATTTTTCTCCAGCTAGCTATAGGAATACTGTAGAAACAAAAAGAAATGGAAAACTGAAATGAAAAGCTAAACATGGTATTCCCAGCCATGGTACTCATACGTGTAGTATTCCTAACAGCATGATAAGAGTTTCACAAAAAAAACAACAAGGATCTTTCCCAGATGGTGCACAATTGGAAGTAATCACTTCTGGAACAGGTTGCCTCCATAGATCAGATCTGGGTGATAACAGAAAAAAAAAGCATTTTATTTTGGAGTTTATTCTTCAAGTTTGGGACTGTAAATCCCAAGGTTGCTGGTTTGATCCTGGCCCGGGGAAAAAAATTTAGGACTCCAAACGGTGCTGATCCATGGAAGTTCTGTGAAGGTGAAAGGTGTTGTTTAGGCTGCCCTCCTGAGTGTTAAATTTATATTTCAATGTAACCAATATCAAGGTCCAGAACTTTTTAAGTGATTAATCAATTAGTAAGGGATAAAGTTAAATAATAGTTTTTAGCAATGGAACAGCACTATCTGAGGCAAGATTATGTGGTAGATATTGGAAGAAAAGGAATTAAAGTTTGTTTGAAGTTCAAAAGAATAAAGCTGTTGTACGTGAACAACACCCACAATTTAATAACTCTGGTTGTAAGCAGAAGATTGGGGATGATAAACTCAAACCCCAACAAACCTCCAGGTTCTCAATGAACCCGCCCCACTCTCCACAAGCAAGCGCTTGAAGGGTACCAGATAACTGAGGCTGGCCATACAAGACAAAGCACAATTTTTTGAGAACCTCTAAAAGCAAAAGGTAACTGATTTGAACAGGGATAACCTCAACACTGCTCAAGGAACTCAATAGTAGGCTGGCAGAATGCTACTTTTAAAAAAATAAAAGGAGGTTTAACACTCCAGGTTTTAAGCTTAATAAAACCCTCTTCAATCAAATGTGATTGGCTCAGAAATACAATAAAAAAAGGATCAAGACCAGTATGGTCGGAGAAAGGGATCAAAGAGTTGTGTGAAACACTCAAGGATTCCAGCAGACAGAATTCTCTTCAACCAGCAGGGCTATTGGTTGGTGACAGGGATCAGGCCACAGAGGGGCAAAGACTAAGGATCAATGGATCAAGGAGAAATCATAGATATACCCAGGATAAGGATGGATCAGTTTTCAGATAATAACCAGGGGGCATATGCACACACTCCCATGGATTTTTTTAAAAAGGTATGGGAGAGCCCCTCCTTTTATGGGCCACGGGTCCCTATATACTATTTACAAGAGTTGACACACATAGGACAAAAAAAACAACAATTGTTTAAAAGGTTTTTTTTAAAAACAGATTTGATCATGATCATGGGAAAAGAAAAGAAACTAATAAGATAAAAAAAGAAACTGATAAGAGAAAAAAAGAAAATGATAAGAGAAAAAAAGAAACTGATAAGAGAAAAAAAGAAACTGATAAGAGAAAAAAAGAAAAAACCAACAGCCTAAAAAATTGAAATAATGAAAACCATCAACGAGCAGGAATGGAAGGACACCAGACCTCGCCAATGAAGGTTGCAGGCAGGTGATGAAGTTGCAGGGGGGGAGGCCATGCAGTCAGGCTCACGGGCCAGAGCAATCACTGGTGGTGTGCGGATGATTGTGCAAAAGCAGGGACCTTGGAAGGGAAAAATCACCTTGGAAGTGAGGATCAAGGGAGGATGAGCGGATTGCATGGATGGCAGGTTCAAATGAGGCTGTTGTGAGGGATGAGGATTGATTTCAACCTCATATTTCCGACAAGAGATCTTGGGATAAATTTCATCCAACAGGCTTGGGTGGTTGCTAATCAAGAGGAGAGGCCAATGGTCATCTCACCCCGTTTTGTGAGTGAACCTGGGGAAAATGCTGGTGATGCTAGGTGTGACAAGAGTGATTTACCCTTGGTGGAGGATTGAGGTGCTTGAGGGATGGTGAGTAAAACACGTTGGAAACTTGGTTGGACTGTGGAGGGATCAACCAAGTTTTGGCTTTGGAAGAAGGAGAGTAGATCAAGGGTCATAACCAAGGTGAGACCCCAAAGGTTTAATTTTTGCATCATGGATTTTGAGAACAATTTATCAAGGACTGCCATTGCCGTTGATGTCAACAAAAATGCCAGTGCCAGAAAGGTTTGAGCCAAGCTGAGCCAGTCTTGCCGGTGCGTTTGGCAAAAGTAACCAGAGGATGAGGAGTGGAGCAAGAGGGACTTGAACACCAGGCACAGGGGTCTAAACACCCAAGAGATCCTCCTAGACAACTAGGAGAAGGGAAGGCTGGGAACTGGAAACTAAATAGGGAATCATTCCGGAAATGATTTCTTTTTTTTGATGATGAATTAAGAATGAGGAAAAAAGAGTGTAAAAAAAATTAAAAATTCTTCCCTTCTCCAGTTCAGTTTCCCAGTGTGGTCACCACAGCATTGGGGTGGTGAAGATGGGATCCAAGGCATGGAAGGGGACAGTAACGTTTCTTGGAGGCGCCAAGCAGCTGCCATTTTTTTGTATTGCTTGGAAGTGTTGGCGGCTTGGATGATGGATTTGGGGTGTCAGCTTGCTACTTTTTCAGAGCAACCTGTCAAAATTACAAAATAAAAATAAGAATAAAAGGGTGGAAAATCCTAGAATAATATTTCATATTGGGATTCCTCACCTAAAATAAGTTGGATTCACTCACTGACCCCACCCTTGAAATCTAACTCCTTAATATTTTGAATTATTCAAAAGGAAAATGACCAAAAGGCCAAAGCACCACTGTGGCACTTTTTGGCCAGTTTGATATTTCACATGTAATGTCATTTATAGTTTTCACACCTAAATTCAGCTCAGAACTGAGTTTTTGTGTATATCTTAGGATTTACAGCTGGATTTGTGTTCTGTCACAATTCCCGGGCGCAGCCCCACATCCATAAAGAAAAGTTACACGCACCTGAAATTGAAAATGCAGGCACCTGTGAAGAAAACTGCATGCAAGATGGGGCTGGCCAGGGATGCTTGATTCCTCCATGCAGCTGTCAGTAATGCACACATCAAAAATACCTGAACCACTCAGGACAGCCAGGTACCGCAGGAATATGTTACAACCCATCTGCATTCCTCATACATATGTAAAAACTTCACTGATGGATTTAGGAATAACTGAAAGCTCTTAAAATTGAATAAAAAGCATGGAATTCAAATTATAAGACAGAAAAATTAGGGGAACAAATAATAAAGGCTGTCACATAAATACGGTTATCGAATGTTTAGGAACCACAAAACCTACAAAGGAGTTCCCCTAAAAATTATTAAAAATTATCAACATGTTAAAAAGATAGCTTAGAATCAAAAAATACCCATATCTGACCATTACACCCAAAAAAAAGGAATAAAAAATTAGAAAATATACCAGAATTGTATGAATGAAAAATTAGCATTCAAACAGATTCTGACAATTATTTCACACCTAAATATGACACAGGCAGGTCCAGCTGAGTGAAAGCACTAGAAATGTGTTCCAAAATAGCTATGGACAGCCTTCTAGCCTTAGCCCACAAGAACAACCCTCTCTACACACCCTGGGAGGACACCTTACCCCCAAAAGTTATATATACAGCCATTTTTGGATGATTTAAACACCAGTAATTTTTTGTATCAATCCAGACCCATTTCCATCCGTAGTGGAAACAAGAGAGGTGTTACCCCAAAAGTTTTCCTCAAGTTCCCAAAGTTATTAGTCTAAGAGTCTGAAAGGAGATTGGATTCAATGAGTTTAAGAATAGAGAGAGTGATGACAAGATAAAATCCTCCCTTCCAATCCTTCCCCTACCATTCCCTGGTGGTCTGGTGATTATGATATATGATGATGACCCAACCCAGAGTTGAGAGTGAGGTATTTTTGAGTCCTCCCTCTCAACCCTAACCTAGGTACAACCACAAGCAACAAGATAGATGAAATATGGCCCCTAGTACAGAACCCTAGCTCCAACCTAACCCTACCCCATACAACCCACCCTGTCTGAAACCCTCCCCTTCAATATCACGTACGTCCGGTTTGTCCTTCTCATGGGGCTGCGCCCTACTTTTAGCCCCCTGGGTTTATCCCTCTGCGCCCGTCCGCGGATCCTGCAATCCGTCAGTCAGCCCGCGCTTATGCCCGCGCAAACCTTGGATCCCGCAATCCGTGAGTTGGCCCACCCTTATGCCTGCGCAAACCTCTGATCCCGCAATCCATGAGTTGGCCCGCACTTATTCCCGGGAAAACCTCCCCAGCGTGTATAACCCCTGATTGCCCCGCCCTTGCCTTCTGGACTAGCCACCCGCTGTAGAGACTCCTGTGGGATTATATAAAATGAAGGTAGCAAATAGCTTGCTGGCAGTCCTTGAAGGGGAATTTAGTATTACTTCTACTCTTTTGGAGTATTAGTATATACTAAGAGTGGTTTTAAATTGCCTGCCCTTCCAGTACTATAGTAAGTCTGCACAATAATTTATATAAATTAATGGCTGGTTTCTTTGAGACTTAATATAGGTCTCAGATCAGACCTAGATTAATTATTTACTGTGATATTGGAAGGATTTGTTGAAGAATAGACCAGATGTATTGGACTATTGGTTAATTTATTGATCAGATATGTTTTATCTTAACCAATACCCCAATATTAAAGAGTTCAAGGGTTTATCAAAGGGCTGGTTCAGGAGAGGACCCAAGGATGGGTTTACCCACAGGGGGCTGGGCAGATGAAAGGTTTTTAGTTTCCTTTTGTTGTGCTCTCTTTCTTTGTAAGGATTTTTTTGTTAACTAATGGGTGGGGTTTCTTTAATATGGTGCTGAATATCTAGGTCACAGAAGAACCCTTATTCAAGCACCTATTGGGTGGTTTTAATTGGCTAAAGATGGGTAATAACTTAGGTTCTGATTTCTTGTTTCCTTTTATAACTGATTCACTGCTAATATTTTATCTGCGTAGGTACCACAGATGGATGGGTTGATGGGGGTGAGTAGGGGATGAGTTGGGTGTGTTGTGGGGGATGGTGATGAGATGTGCCAGATGACATGATATGGGATGAGTGATACAACTTGGATAGGGCAGAGAGGCCCTCCTTAAATAGAAAAATCCTGCCCCCAGGGGTGCTGAAGGCTGCCCCTGAGGGTTCCCCCTGTTCTGGTGAGGAACAGTGAGATACAGTCACATGAGGCATTTCTGCTGGTTGGAAAAAGCTTGTACAGTTACATGAGGCATTTCTGCTGGTTGGGAAAAGCTTTTACAGTTTCATGAGGCATTTCTGCTGGTTGGGAAAAGCTTGTAAAGGGTTTTCATGCATGCACAGCCCTGAATAAACTGCTGTGAAGTGCAGATACAATAAATTCCTGTGCAGTACTGGTGGTTTGTTTGGTGCTACTTGCTTCTACCTTCATGTATTTCTTGTGCATTCCTGGTGGTCTGTTTGTTGCTGCATGGTCTTGGCTGCCTGCATATATTTCTGGGTAGCCCTGTGGTACTTGTACTGGTGGGTTGTTTGGCATCACATGCTTCTGACTACATAAATTGCTGTGTGGTGCTGAGGGTTGTTGGTACTGTTATTTTATTTGGTATCACATGCTACTGGCTGCATAAATTGCTGTGTGATGCTGTGGTTGTTTGGTACTGCATGGTTCTGGTAGTTTGTTTGGTATCACATGCTTCTGTCTGCATAAATTTCTGTGTGGTGCTGAGGTTGTTTGGTACTGCATGGTTCTGGTAGTTTTTTTGGTATCACTTCCTCATGCATATATTGCTCCTGTATACTTCTGCACAGCCTTCTGTATGTATGTTTGCTTATTTGTTTGGTCCTGGTTGAGACTGGTTCCACTTCCCCCTGCCTTTACTGTTCCTGTACACTTCTGCACAGCCTCCTGTATGTATATTTGCTTGCTTTCTGGGTGAGGTGATAGGAGCTGAACTAGCTGTACTCCCTCCTGTATCTGTATTGCTGTATTCTGGTTGGGGTGACAGGGTTGGTGTATGGTCATGCTCTTGAGGATAAGCTGCCACTGGTATGTACTTGAGGGTTTACTAGGTATGCCTTATGTCTTCCAAAGAGATGTGACACCTGGTTGGGTATGAGTTTGCCACAGTTGAAGGTTTCTTGGGCTGTATCTTCTAATCCATGAGAGATAGAGGGGCACTTTGACTGAGTTACTATGGGTTATTTGTGATTTAGAATCCATTTCTGTTGTTATCTTGATGGTTTGAGATTTTGTTACACTATAAACGTGAGTCTTATGGCTATAGGACAGGTTTGGACTACCACATCCCCCCCAGAATTCATGCTGTCCACAGCATTCCTGTACATAGACATCAGACTCCACATCCTATCCTTGTTCTTTGTTCTTCTTATTTCTTCTTCTTCCTTCTTCTTCTTCTTATTGGTATTAATCTTGAGAGGCATAAAAAAACTAATAATCACATGTAGAATAAAGCAAAGGTCCAGAGAATCCTAGTGATCCAGTTGGTCCTGTTGAAATCTTGATTGTTTTATCTTGAAATCTTCCCCTCTTAATTCTTTCTTGATTTTGCCCATGTAGCAAGTGAAAGTACAATTAAATCCTTTCCATTCTTCTTGATTGTTGAATTATACTAGGGTTCTTCTGGATAAAGACAGGTTTTGGCGTTTCCCCCTTTTTTTTCTGATTCCTTGGATTTAACTGATTTCCTGAATTTAAATCTTCTTTCCCCTTCTCCATATAGTGTGGTGCTTCATGGCCAAAGACAGATTATTTTCCTCTAAATCTTTACTATTCTCCTCTAAATAATTTTTTTGAATTTCAAGCCTTGACACCCTGTTTGCATCTATTCAAACCTGATAGATAAATTTGTCCTTTGAAACCTACTATAATGTCTTCAATCAGACATTTCTAGCTGAAGATTAATTGATTCCTTTTCCCTTGATACCTTGACACATCTTCAAATCTTCAGTTGGGTCCAATTTTAAGTTAAGCCAGTCTTGATGTCTTCTGGTCCTTCCTTTTTCCCAGTGTTCCATTTTATCTTTGGGTTGAAATCTTTTTTACCTTAAATAATAATCTTCTGGATAAAAGTCATATATTTTTTTTATTCATTCTCTTTTTATCTATTATTATTATTATTATTATTTTTATTTTATTTTTATTTTTTTTTGATAATTTCATCAGTTTAGGCTCTTGCTTAGGAGCTCTTTTCTTTTATTTTATACAGCCTCTTTTTTTATTTTGTTTATTTATTTTATTGATTTATTTTTTTTTATTATTCACTCTTTTTTTTAATTTTTTTTTGTATCAGCTGTTTAAACTCTTGCTTAGGAGTCTTGTTGTTTATTATATATATATATATATATATATGTGTGTGTGTTTGTGTGTGTGTGTGTGTGTGTGTGTGTGTACGTTTTTTTATTTAATGTATTTAGCTGTTTAGGCTCTTGCTTAGGAGCCTTTTTATGCATTTCATGCACCCTTCCTTTTTTTATTTTTATTTTTATTTTTATTTTTTAATTCTTTTTTTTTTTGGTATTTTTTTATTTTTATTTTTATTTTTTTTATATACCCCTTTTATTTTATGTATATATGTATTTTTTATATATTTACCTTTTTTTTGTGTTTATGTATTCTTTTATATATATACCCCCTTTTTGGATCCAGTCTTTGATGGCGGTTTGTTTCCTTTTTTTGTGGATGCGCGCGGGTTTTTGTTGCGGGCGGTCAGGGGTTGCTTTTGACAAATGGACAGGGTGCACAAGGTGCGCGGTAGGTTTGCAAGCGACAGAAACGCGCGTTAGTCATAAAACAAGTGGGGTGGCATTGCACGGTGTGGTCCCTCTGGAGTCTGCAATGAGCTTTGATCCCCGCGGCTCCAGATTGATGTTGGTCTTTGCGCTGGTCTTTTGCCAGGATTTCACCTCCACAAGATACAGGACCAAGCTGTTTTATACAAATAAAGCTTCAGGCATTTAAATGGTTTGTAAGTCCGCATTTCTTCTCTTCCTTCTGAATTTTTTTTTGTTTTTTGCTACGTTTATTCCTGTATTGATTTTCTCATGACTTGGTGTGGCTTGATTTGTTTATTTTATCTTGCATATGTAGATTGTCATGACTTTCTCCTCTTGTTTATTTATTTCTCTTTTTTTTTAATTCCTTCCAATTGATGTCAAATCTGCAGGGCCCAAACAAAAAGTTTGTGCAGATAGCAAGATTGGTTGTAGGAGGATGGGGAATTGCAAGGTGTGATTGCTCCAGAGTCCAATGTAACCCCCGATTTCTGTGGCTTCAATCTTGATCTTTGCAGCGGTCGTTTGCAATTATGTATTGGATCGTGAAAAGATAAAATTTGAGGCATTCAATTGGTATGTCCACCACTTTCATTCCTTCCTTTTCCTTCTATTTTGTTCCTGACTCCTTCCAATTTTTCTCCTATTTTTTTATCTTATAAACCCATCCAAATCTTGTGCTAATGTCAGATTGGCCCATCCTGTAGCTTAGTCCAATGTTCTCAAATAAATCTGAATCCATCATTTTGCGTGCAAACCCCAAACATGTTGATCTCAAATTCCTGGTGGTCATTTGATGTTTGCTCGTGATTGATGCAGCAACAAGGCTTCAAATTGTTTGGTAAGCCACCAATCTTTAATTCCTTTTCTGTATTCTTATCCCCCGCCAATCTCCCTGCTGGTTCCCCATGAGGTTTTGCAAATTGCAAGCTCGGTAGGTTGACATTTTAGTTGCATTAATTGAATCCAATTGACCAATTGCCCGCATGGTCAATTCATTGGTGTGTGGTAACGGGCAAATGATTGTGCAATCCAATCAGATGCAAGCTGATTCAATCAGATGCAAGGTAAGTTGTTTCTCTTTAATCTATCTTATTTTTTATTCATTGTTTTATTCATTTCTTTTATTGTTTCTCTTCTTTTTTTTTTTTTTTTTTTTGTTTCTCCAATTGGCGGGTGCTTCTGCTGCCACGACAATGGATATTGCCGCTCGGACTTTCCCAAGATGGCGTGTAGTTGCAGTCAAGGCAGTTTGGCAGTTGGGAGCAAGGTCCTCCCCTCCCTCAATGTCTATTTAAGGAGGGCCAACAAGAGCCTTCTTTCCCCCCCTCCGTCCACAAAAAAACATCCTTGTCATTGCTTTGGTGAGTTCCTTCCCCCTTTTTCCTTCTCATTGCTAGGGCATCTTCTGACCGTTTTTTTGTTGAAAATAAATCAATGGGTGCATTTTGCCTCCCTTTCTGCAGCCGGTAGCTACTCCCTTTGTCTCAATCGCCATGGGACCAGTCTTTAATTTGGGGGCCCAGTTGGGCTTGTTAGTTGGTGAGCCTCCTCCTTTGAGCTTTCTCCTTATTTTACTAGAAATAAGTACTAAGAAAGGGTATCATTTTTTTTAGGGGTTTTTTTTAGGGGTTGTTTTAGTAACCAATTATATATGCGCTTTTTGTATATATATATATATATATATATATATATTCTTTTTTATGTAGTATATATATATATATCTTCTTGTAACAATTTTTTTTTGATCACTTATAGGTATATATATATATATTTTTGTATTATAATATATATATTTATATATATTTGCAATGAATATTTTTTTTTGTGATCTTGATTTTGAGAGGAGACTTCATCAGTTAGGTTTATCAACATTGACTTTATTTTTTATTTATTTATTTTTTTTTTGAAACAAAGGAGATGAACCAAAACAAAGTACTGACCCTCTTTTTTTTCTTTTTGTTTCTTTTAGGTGTGATATGTTGTACAGTGAGAAAAAATGGAAATTGCCCACCCATTCCCTCAGCACTTCAACAGAAACTGAAGGCTTACTGCTGCATCAATAAAGATCAAAACTACTTATCCATTTGGCCTTACCACCAGACCTCAAATGGGATGACCTTATGCATATTTATCAAGTTTGAAATCCATAATCTGGCCCATTCCTTTCCATGATAAAGGCTGGTTCTGACTACCCAAGGGATGTGTCCATAATGAGAAAGCCAGTACCCTTGGTAGAGTAAGGTATTGGCCAATTGATTCTTGAGAAGCTCTATAAATTCTGAGTTGTCCAATCCTGCTCCAGGTAATTCTTCCGGATTGGTTCCTTCCATGTCTTCAAGGTTGTTTCAGAATCCTCCAAATACTTTTTGAAACATTTTCAGGTTTTCTTCAGCTTCTTGTTTATTAAAAACCTCCTCCCACCCTCTTTCTACTGGTGTTTCAGGGGTGATGGTGTTATTTTCCCAGGGTTCTGGTAAGCCTTCAAGGTGTATTTCTGGTATGTTCTGTCCACTGTGCAAGGCTTCTTCTTCCTATAAGTTTGCTGTAATACTGTTCATACCCATGGGTCTTCTAGGTGGTGTGACCTGCCATCCTGCTTGATCTGGTGAACAAATTGGGTTGCATAAACTTTCCCCCCCTGCTATATCATAGCTCAAGACTTCCCCTTTATGCTTTTACAATTCCAGCCTGACTTTATGATCCACTAAGAAGGTTCTTCCAATTACTTTATGAATTGATCCTTTGGCTATGAAGAAGTTTGCAGACTTTGGTTCCCCAGGTGTTATTTCAATTACTGTTCTTTCAGCCAATCCAATTAGTGGGGTAGAGGGGCCTCCAATTCCTGTAACCTTCATGAATAATTCTCTGGAAACAAAGCCTGTCTGGATTGCCAGATTTTCTAGTATAACATTTAACTCAGAACCAGTATCCACCAGCGCCTTGATCTTCTTTCCTCTGATCCAGATAGCAATGAATCCCAATGGACAAGCATAGGTGAGATTGTTGCCTATGGAGCATGGGTACTCATCATCTGAATAGTCTTCAAAGTAGTCATGACATCCATTTATTCTTCTACTGTTTTTTCTGGTTGTTGATTTAAAGGCTTTATTCAAATCCAAGGTTCCTTCAGGGGTCATATCTTTTAAATGCTGGAAAAAATTTGGTGCAACTGAGAGGAGCTCCTCCAAGGTAAGGTTAAAGTTCTGCTTTAATATCTTATTTTTCAAACTTTCTTCCATCTTGGTTCCTTCCTGGGTATCCACTGGTTCTGAATTTACTGGTTTATTCTTCACAGGTTCAGTTACTGGTTCCTTGACAGGTGCTTTGGGGGGTTCTTCTTCATCTTCAGAATCTTGCTCCATTTCCACCCATGCTCCTGGATAGCTTGGCTTCCTCTCCCTTGGTTCTGGAGCCTTTTCTTTAGTTGGTTCTGAAGGTCCCTGGTCTACCACTGGTGCCTCCTGGGTGTTATCCTTCTCTGGTGGATTCCCAGCCAACCTTTGTGATCTTCTCATTCCCCATTGAACATGAGATTCCTTCATATTTACCTCTGGTGGTGTCCAAGCTTCCCAATTTCCAGTCTTCAAGAATGCTCCAACATTGGTTGGTTCTTCCTGCTTCTGAGGTTCCTCCAGCTTTGGGACTTGTTGAGCTTCTGAGAATCTCTTGACCTGATCTCTGAAACTTTCCTGCTGGATATATGGTATAGGTTCTCTGTTTGGGAAGTAATAATTGTGCCCTTGTTTGAAAACCCTCTTGGCCTTTATTTCTTCAGTCAAGTATGGGCAGTTGACCTGGGTATGGAGTTCATCCTTGCAATAGTAACATCTAATTGGCCATCTGGGTCCTGCACTGGGAAGTGGGGGTCTGTAGTTTTGTGCCATTCCCTGGTTGATCCTATCAAGGTGGGGAGGTGCCTGCTTCTGGTTTAGAGCCATAGTGAGTTTTTCAACATCTTCCTTCATCTTCAAGAGCTCATTAATTCCCATTTTCTGAAAATTGACTTCCTTCTTTTTCTCCACTAAGTTCTTGATGGTATTTTTACGGATTTATTCTTCATCCACATCCCATAAGGCCAAGGTCATTTCCACAAATTTCTTCAAGGTTTCCAAATCTTGTGGGAGGTATCTGCCATCTCTTGCAATCTTGATTCTTCCTGCATGGGCCAATTCTCTGTTAACTTCCCTCCTCAGATTAGTGGACAAGGCTTTCCAGAGGTTTTCTCCACTTTCACAGTTGGTGTTGTCATAACCCATTCTGATGAAGTAAATAACCATCTCTTCATAGCTTGCAATGAACTTCTTGAAGTCATACTTGGTCTTGATGCCTCCCTGCTCTTTGGTATGTCTGAGCAGTCTTGGTATGGACTCTTCATTGAACCTCCAATGGGTGGTAGCTGTGCCCCATTTCCTTTTCAGTTCCTTCTTCAAAAGGTCCCAGTCCCCATATTCATGGCCTTCCATATCTTCTATAGACTCCCTGATCTTCTTGTCTTGTACTAGAAAAGGTAACTGCAGGGCTATATCTATCCCTCCTGCCTTCTAGATCCTTTCCAGTTTCTCTACTCTTTTAATAAACTGTTCTACTTCTGTCCCATCAAATTCCAGGTTCACTTTCTTTCCATCCAATAATAATCCATTTTGGTCATCATTGTTTATCATAGAGTTATCCTGGACTGGTCTTCTGGCTGGGGTTCTTTCAATATATTGGCTCCTAGTAATTCCTATTCCTTCTTCTCTAGGTTGGGAATATCTATTTATTCCTGGGCTGATGGAGGGATTTGCTGATTCTTCCATGGTCTCTGCTGAGATTCTTCCATATGCTGATCTTGGGGTTGGGGTCTGAAATCTGGTTCTTGGTTGGTTGTATGGGGTTTCTGAAATTCCCTGTGCTGTTCTTTCTTCCAGAATTTGGTTTATGAGTTTGGAAATGTTACCAAGGCTCCCCAGTGCTTCTTCTGCAGGGTCTGGCTGATTGTTAGTTCTTTCCTGGTCTTCCTCTGGTTTATCCTGGGATTCACTACTTATTCTGGTTTTGTCTTGCAGTTCTTTCCCCATCCTTATTATTGAAGATAGGGCTCCTTGGTTATTATCTTCAATCCCTCTGAGTTGGTCCTTGAGGTCTTCAATTATCTGGCATGGGTTTCTTATTTCTGCCTTCTGAATGTTGATTCAATTCTTGAGGCTAATAATCCACCAATATTGGTTATGGTTTAATAACTAATCAAATCTAAAGGAAACAGGCCACTGTTGGGACACCAATTGTAGAGACTCCTTTGGGATTATATAAAATGAAGGTAGCAAATAGCTTGCTGGCAGTCCTTGAAGGGGAATTTAGTATTGCTTCTACTCCTTTGGAGTATTAGTATATACTTAGAGTGGTTTTGAATTGCCTGCCCTATAGTAAGTCTACACAATAATTTATTTTCATTAATGGCTGGTTTCTTTGAGACTTAATATAGCTCTCATATCAGACCTAGATTAATTATTTACTGTGATATTGGTAGGATTTGTTGAAGAATAGACCAGATGTATTGGACTAGTGGTTAATTTATTGATCAGATATGTTTGATCTTTACCAATACCCCAATATTAAAGGGTTCAAGGTTTTATCAAAGGGCTGGTTCAAGAGAGGACCCAAGGATGGGTTTACCCACAGGGGGCTGGGCAGAGGAAAGGTTGGTGGTTTCCTTTTGTTGTGCTCTCTTTTTTTTTAAGGATTTTTTATTAACTAATGGGTGGGGTTTCTTTAATATGGTGCTGAATATCTAGGTCACAGAAGAACCCTTATTCAAGCACCTATTGGGTGGTTTTAATTGGCTAAAGATTGGTAATAACTTGGTTTCTTATTTCTTTTTTCCTTTTATAACTGATTCACTGCTGATATTTTATCTGGGTAGGTACCACAGATGGATGGGTTGATGGGGGTGAGTAGGGGATGGGTTGGGTTAGTTTTGGGGGATGGTGATGAGATGTGCCAGATGGCATGATATGGGATGAGTGATACAACTTGGATAGGGCAGAGAGGCCCTCCTGAAATAGACAAATCCTGCCCCCAGGGGTGCTGAAGGCTGCCCCTGTTCTGGTGAGGAACAGTGAGATACAGTCACATGAGGCATTTCTGCTGGTTGGAAAAAGCTTTTACAGTTACATGAGGCATTTCTGCTGGTTGGGAAAAGCTTTTACAGTTTCATGAGGCATTTCTGCTGGTTGTGAAAAGCTTGTACAGGGGTTTCATGAATGCACAGCCCTGCATAAACTGCTGTGAAGTGCAGATACAATAAATTCCTGTGCATTACTGGTGGTTTGTTTGGTGCTACTTGCTTCTACCTTCATGTATTTCTTGTGCATTTCTGATGGTCTGTTTGTGGCTGCATGATCTTGGCTGCCTGCATATATTTCTGGGTAGCCCTGTGGTACTTGTACTGGTGGGTTGTTTGGTATCACATGCTTCTGACTACATAAATTCCTGTCTGGTGCTGAGGGTTGTTGGTACTGGTATTTTATTTGGTATCACATGCTACTGGCTGCATAAATTGCTGTGTGGTGCTGTGGTTGTTTGTTACTGCATGGTTCTTGTAGTTTGTTTGGTATCACATGCTTCTGTCTGCATAAATTTCTGTGTGGTGCTGAGGTTGTTTGGTACTGCATGGTTCTGGTAGTTTGTTTGGTATCACTTCCTCCTGCATATATTGCTCCTGTATACTTCTGCACAGCCTTCTGTAGGTATGTTTTCTTATTTGTTTGGTCCTGGTTGAGACTGGTTCCACTTCCCCCTGCCTTTACTGTTCCTGTACACTTCTGCACAGCCTCCTTTATGTATATTTGCTTTCTTTCTGGGTGAGGTGATAGGAGCTGAACTAGCTGTACTCCCTCCTGTATCTGTATTGCTGTATTCTGGTTGGGGTGACAGGGTTGGTGTATGTTCCTGGTCTTGAGGATAAGCTGCCACTGGTATGTACTTGAGGGTTTACTAGGTATGCCTTATGTCTTCCACAGAGATGTGACACCTGGTTGGGTATGAGTTTGCCACAGTTGAAGGTTTCTTGGGCTTTATCTTCTAATCCATGAGAGATAGAGGGGTACTTTGACTGAGTTACTCTGGGTTATTTGTGATGTAGAATCAATTTCTGAGGTTATCTTGATTTTTTGAGTGTTTTTACACTAGAAATGTGAGTCTGATGGCTATAGGACAGGTTTGGACTACCACACCGCAAGCTTGGTTGGGCAGGCTCCATCACTTGGTCCGCGTTCCCTGGGTGGGTCGCGGCCAGGGGCCCCCCAGAGTAGGCCCAACCCGCACCTTGCGCCAAGCCCCGCAATCCCTGCCGCTGAGCCCTCATTGGCTGCTGCTGAGCCTGCAGCAGGCACTGCTGAGACCGCTTGCACCCCAAATGCTGAGACAAAACTACCCAACTGCTGAGCGGGCAGCCCGCAACGCAGCTGCCAATCCAAGGTTATAAATATGACACCACATCCCCCCCCCAAGTTGAGTTCTGTCCCCAGAGGTCCTTCCATCACTAGCTTAACCCTACCACGCTACCAGACCACCCCAGCTACTAGCCCTGCCCCTCCTTCCAACTTTGGACAACACTATGATCCCCTGCAATTTCCAAACCCGGAACAGGCACGCGTGTTCAATCATTCCTGGTCAACGCGCCTGCAGCGCTTGCCGTTGCGGCCACCCCCGCTTCTTGCTTAGCAAGGGAATTCCCCAGCCTCCCCTCAATCCGGCTCCCGTTCCTTCCCGGGAAAGAGGGCCTGTCTGGACCCGTTTGTGGTATTGGAAGATAATACCATCTTTGAGGACTTGTGGACTCTGCCCGGATCACCCCTTTGCCATCCCCCCCCAAGCTCAATCCGGACTCTGCTTCACCGCTTGGCCGCGTGGGACCTCTCCAACTTTGCAGCTTACCAGGTGGATATGCAATTCTTGGGGGACCGCATACGGTTACGCAAGGCGCAAGGGATCCGCGTATCAATGAAATCCTTTGACGTTACGGGGCTCCTCCTCCAGATCCTACTCTGGTCCCTGCCCTGGCTCCTCCTCCGGCTACTGCCCCAGCACCTTCCCCGGCTCCGTGAGGCACCCCTCCACTGTCCCCGTCACCCATTGTCATCTTGTCATTGCCTCCTGTTGGACCAAGCCCCCCAGCTGGTCCTGCAGATGCCCCCTCCTCACCAGTCCCACCTCCCCCCAGCTCACCCAAGATCCCGGAAATCCCCTTTGTTTTGGCACTCCCGGTGGCCGTATTTGAGATCTTTGCTGAAAGGTTGACTGCAATGCTCTGCGACTTCCTAACAACCCCCGGCGCTCAATCCTTGGAATCCCGGCCCAAGCTCTTGGCGTCTTTCCGGGCCTTACTGGCGTTGTTGCGGGCAGAGATGGAGGAAATGATGAGAATGGCTTAGGCGCATTGCCCCCCCTCTCCCCCATTCCCTCTTTCCGCATTTTTCATTTTACTGCGCTTCCCCTGATTAGAGAAATACACGTCTTCTGCACGTTCATCCTTTCCCAGAGGGTTGTCCTTTGGAAACATCCCCGCGTCCCAAGTGACTTTTAAAGAAAGTTCCACGTCCGCGCGTCATAAGTGAGAATGAGAGTGAGATTGAGATCCACGCCTGCATCCTGGTGAGAATGAGAGTGAGATTGAGATCCCTGCCTGCATCTTGAGCCAACAAAGTTCCCCAGAAGGTACCTGGACCTCCCCAGCCAAACTGCCACACAATTCCCCACACCCATTATGCTGTAGGAGAAGACAACTGATAAAGAGAAGACAGAGAAAAGAACCATACCCAAAAAGAAAAAGTTTTTTTTTCTATCACGGGGCCTCCGCTCCTTGTCCCGCATTACCCAACTGGGGGGCTTGTCCTGTCCTTTACAGACCCGGCTTGCACCGCGCCCGCGTCCCTGAAACCAATTATAACCCAAACCAGTACCAACTGGCAAAGCAATGTATTCAAGAAATAAGAAAACAAACATTCTGGGGTGTCTATTTATTCCCGCTGTGAACCGGCTAGAGCACCCCCTCACCAAATCAACCTTTTACCCTACTTGCGTCCCCCCTGGCTTGACAGCTGTCCCCAGCGATTTGTAGCCTCTTGCTCCTTTGAGACAGCATGTTGCACACAGGCTCCTCCTCAGCCAAAGAGCCCAATCTGTCTACCAATCCTGAACCACTGGCACCATCCCCTGCTTCCACGCCCTGCTGCAACAGCGTTAGCTGCATCCTCCCAAATACTGTCTCAAACACAATGAATGGCTGCAAGTTGGGATCAAGCTTGCGCTGATAATACCCCCCATTAGATTGAACAATCCGTAACACGCATGCCCTGCCATCAATTCCAGGAACTCGTCCACACACGGCGGCAATCCCGCCTCCCGGATGGTGAATTAGTTAAGTGGCTGCAGGTCATGAACAATCCTAAGCAACTTTCCGTCCTGTTTAAAAACCGCAAAGATTGGGCTAGAGTAGCTCAATGTGGACTGCTTGTACAACCCTGTCCTCACGCAATCCCAAACCAGTTTCAAAAAGGGTTCCTGCACAGTCCAAGGGATTGGAATTGGCTTGATCTGCCAGGGCTTGTGCGGCACCATGGGGATCACATAGGGATCACCAACCTTGTGCCTCAGCAATCCACGCTTGTCAGGCCCAAAGGGAGGGCCTTTTTTCAGAGCACCAACATCAATTCCAGCAAATCCTTCTCCTCCGCACTCAACCACTCTGTTGGCCCAAAATTAAGCGCCTCAATCCGCTGATCCATGATCTGCGCCTACCACGTTACCCACCCAGACTTCTTCAATGGACTTACCCAGGGGTCCCAAGACCAGGATAATGGCCTTAGAGGCCCGTTCAGTCCCTGCGGCATTGGCTTGTTCCAGGGACAAACCTTTTGTGCCACGGGCTTTTACCGTCCCGCGTTGCACCTGACCATCCTTACGTGTCCACCGTTGTCCTTGTGATACCTGGCAATAATTAACCCGTGGCTCTTGCCTTTGCTCACAAGCATGGCACTATGGTAGGGTTTTTGAAAAACAGTAACTTCTGATGGGGCATACTGAGGAAGAGGACTTACTTCTGCCGCCCGCGCCCTCTGTGTGCTTCCTTCCCCCTCCTGCTCCTACCTAGTCAACGGCACGCACAAAACCGTAGCCTGTCCTGCCTAGTACCCGCGGTCGACTAGGCAAAATCCTCCACGGGGAAACCCTTACAGTCCTCCCCCCCGTTGGATTCTGCCTCTTTGCCAGCTGCCACTGGTTGCACCCATTTCCCCTTCCTGTGGTTGCAGATTGTTGTCTCAAACCTTGCCCCGGACGCATCTTCCACTGTCAGCGCCTCCTTCCATTCCTCTATGTTAAACAACATCCGGGCCCAGAACCCAAACATAAATGGTTGACCCAAAATTACGTTGCCGCACTTGACCAAGAGAAACAACAGCAACTTCCAGACCTTTATGACCTCCACCAACCCATCCACCCAACATTCCCCTCCATTGAGCGCCTGTAATGTTATAGTGCACTTCCTTCAAACCAGCCCCAACTCATCAACCAATTTTGATGGGAGATGATTGGCCATCAACCCACTTTCCACCATTTCCCACACCTTCATGCCCATGATCTTCATTGAGACATATGCAAGCGGCACCAACACGGCTTTAGCTTGGCACAACTTGCATTCCCCTTTCTCCCCTGGCCACTGTTTTCACGCGCTGCAATGTTGCTGGAACCCTGCCGCCCGCATGCTCCCTCAGCGCCTGAACCATTTCCTCTACAACCACCGGGGAGACTGCGGCCAGCTCCCGTAGCGTGAGGGGTATTAGTGCCTTGCGCCCCATCACCCGGTGCACAATTTTGGGGGCCTTCCTCCTGCCTCCAGAACTGGTCAACGGCGTGTTGCCTTCTGGCCCTTGCATACCAGTTTTTGGGGCCTGGTTCAATGGCCGCTCTCTGACATTCACATCCATCTTCTCCAACACAATTTGCTTTTTTGCTGCCAATTCCCTAAACTCTTCCTCCACATGCAGAGCTTGCCACGTATTGGGCCGGGTAACAATCCCAAGTGACACCCAAGTGGCCCCTGCGGGCCGGGCTCTTGCCCTAACCTGCTCCACCGGGGGTGGCTGACTGGCCCCCAGATCCACTAGCTTGCCTGTTGGGAATATGTAAGTTGCCGGGGATGTGCGGACCAACCCCTTGTCCATTTCCTTGGTCAGTTCCGCGCAACCAGACTTCCAGTGGCCTTTATTGGGGCAATAGGTGCACATGCAAACCAAAAACCCGCTTGACCGCCTGCTACTGGGCTGGAAGCCCCCCCCATAGGAGGCGGCACTTTGCGCCGAGGAGAAGGAGGCAGAGCCATTGGTGGGGCCGTTATTCAATTCAGAGGTATCTGTAGGTCCCGTAACATATCCATTACCTCTTTCACTGGTACTTCCATTGACTGAAAAGGGGCCACGGGCCACTCCATTGCTGATGGGCCCACAGGCGTTACCTGCGTTGGAGCCGGAGTGGAAGAGGCCCTCTGTTGCCTTGAAAATGTTGGGAAAAACCTGGCCATATCCTTGATCAGTTCTTCCAAATCAATCTTGCTCTCTACTGCCTGGTTGATCATGCTTAGGTTTGGAAGAAGCGAGAAACTCTGATCCACTGACGGCAATACCAACCCGTGTTCAAATAGATACAGCTGAACCCGTGCACAAAGTTGTGGCGCCAGTCCCCCTAGAAACGCCCGCTTCAATACCCCTGTTTGACCCACTACCACCTGGTTCTTCTCTAGGTAGCTGTAGATGCGGTCAAATGTAGATTTGTATTTGGAAAAATCCCTCCCTGTCAGAACCCCACCTTGCAAAATCACCTCTGCTGCTGCACGCTCAAAATCTGTCTCCTGGAAGCAGGGCTCATGCTTCCCCCACCTCACCATCATCTTGTTCCGGAGCCTTTCCCAACCTTGAGCCTTTTAGCCAGACATATCCTCCACATCCCAGAGTTTTTTCTTGTACATGATAAAGAGAACAACCGTATGGACCTTATCCTTGCCTGTGGCATGTTTGGAGTCCGCAATATCCTTGAACCTCACCAGAAAGCACCCAATATCTGCGGTGTTGAACCAGAGATGAGGGAAGTTCTGCAGCCTAAGCCATACCCATTGCAGAACCTCAGCCATCTCCAAAGGCTCCAACCAAGGAGGAGAAAAACGGCCAGACCAAGTAGTTGGCGGTGGTGGAGGTTTTGGCCTGCCAGCTCCTGACCAGAGAAAAAAAAGGTGGGACATTCAGTCCTGGAGTAGTTGTTGGCAACATTGCACCCGCTAGCTTTGATAGACCTAGGCAAAAGATTATTCCCGGCCAGACTCCCAGATGTGGAAAAAAGAGAGGTGTTACCCCCAAAGTTTTCCTCATGTTCCGGAAGTTATTGGTCTAAGCGTCTGTAAGAGATTGGATGGGATGAGTTGAAGAATAGAGAGAGTGATGACAAGATAAATTCCTCCCTTCCAATCCTTCCCCTACCATTCCCTGGTGGTCTGGTGATGATGATATATGATGATGACCCAACCGGGAGTTGAGAGTGAGGTATTTTTGAGTCCTCCCTCTCAACCCTAACCTAGGTACAACCACAAGCAACAAGATAGATGAAATATGACCCCAAGTACAGAACCCTAGCTTCACCCTAATCCTACCCCATACCACCCACCCCATCTGAAACCCTCCCCTTTGATATCACGTACTTCTGGTTTGTCCTTCTCATGGTGCAGCCCTCCGCCGCAGCCTAATTGGAGCCCCGCGGGTTTATCCGTTGGCGGATCCCGCAATCCGTGAGTCAGCCTGTGCTTATGCCCGCTCAAACCTTGGATCCCGCAATCCATGAGTCGGCCCGCGCTTATGCCTGCGCAAACCTCGCCAATGCGTATAACCCCTGATTGCGCCGCCCTTGCCTTCCAGACTAGCCACCTGCAAGCTTGGTAAGGCCGGCTCCATCACTTGGTCCGCGTTCCCTGGGCAGGTTGCGGCCTGGCACCCCCCAGAGTAGGCCCAACCCGCACCTGGTGCCAAGCCCCACAATCCCTGCCTCTGAGCCCTCATCTGCTGCTGCTGAGCCCGCAGCAGGCACTGCTGAGACCGCGCACACCCCAAATGCTGAGCCCAACCTACCCAACTGCTGAGCATGCAGCCCGCAACGCAGCTCCCAATCCAAGGTTATAAATACAACACCACACCATGATCAATTTTTTATAAGAGATAAACAAGTGATATCTGGCCTCAGCCTGGTTCTATAGTGATTAATTCTAACCCCATTGTTAATTCCATTGAAGAAAAACAGAAAAAACTCCAATTACTCCCCCTTAAACCTAATTAATGGGACTCTTTAACTCCTGATCAACAGAAACAAATACTTCTGGACCCAAAACAAGATTATATTAGAGAGAAAGAAATTGAGTTTGAAAGACTTGTTAATTTTAATTCTCATTGAGGTAACATAAAGAGTGTAGAAACTGCAGACACCACCTCTTTTTCTGTAAAAATATACAAGAAATTTAGCCTTTGATTAATTTTTTTATAAATTATAAAAACAAACAAAAATAGTAAAATTGAAAAAAAATTGAAAACTTATTATTTTAATTTTTTTAATTTCTGCAAGTGGAGAGGACTTAATCTCTCGCTTATTTCATTGAACAACATCTCCTTGAAGGACACCCTGACCCAGGATTGTTGTATTTAACCCAGGATCTCATTGGTACCCACCAAGACCACCCTGGAATACCCACAAAAGAGTCCTTTAACCCCAACTTGGCCTTTGTAACCCTCAATTTAAACTTAATTGAGTTTATAATAACCTTAAAAATTTATATAAATACATAAAAACATATCAAAACATATAAAAATATATAAAAATATATAAAAATATATGAAAATGTATAAAAATGTATAAAAATGTATAAAAATGTATGAAAATTTATAAAAATATATAAAAACATATAAAAATATATAAAATATATAAAAATATATAAAAATATATAACAATATTTAAAAATATATAAAAATATATACAAATATATAAAAATATATAAAAATATATAAAAATATATAAAAATATATAAAAGTATATAAAAATATATAAAAATATATAAAAATATATAAAAATATATAAAAATATATAAAAATATATAAAAATATATCAAAATATATCAAAATATATAAGAACACCAAAAAAATGATCATTATATTTTGTTTCAATTTTTCTGAAAATTTTCACAAAACTTACATATTTTTTATTACCATGTTCCAAAATAGGTTCAACACCCAAGCCAGTGGTAAAGTACCATCCTATGGATCTATTCCCAGAGCAGCGCATGCCTGCAAGAATGCCAGTTGCAAGCGCAATGAAGGGGCTAAAAGCTGCAACCCAAGTGTCACCCAAGTGGATAACAATGGTAGATGCAGCCCCCAAATCAACCAACACACTGATGGAGACTGCTCCCTTGCCCCACACTTCATTCCAGTTGAATATGCCTCCAGTTTTGCCACCCTGGCTGGAACTAGCCAAGGAGGAGAAAATCAAGGCCTTAGCCAAGGAGCACATAAGCTATTTGGAGTCCTTCAAGGAGGCCCAGTCTCAAGGAGACATGCCAGCCATAAAGAAAGCCATTTCCTTGGAAAAGACCTCTCAAATAAGCCCTCAGAAATTCATAACCAGAAAAGAAGTGGGAACTTATGTTGAAAGCCGGAATCCTTTGGGTCAGCTATCTTTCTTAAAGGGAAAGGATCCTGAAAAGAAGAGGTCCTTGACCCATCAGAGACAAAGAAATCCCCAAGATTGGGACAAGATAATTTCTCTAGCTCGGAAATGGAAGAAAGTATAAAACAATTAGATGTTTCACCTTCCAAATATTTTACTTCTGATGTGGCTCATAATTTTAAAATTGTAAGCAGAAACCTTGACATGATTTATGAAGAATTGGAAAAATTAAAGTTTAATGTCTCTAAGATACTCAAATTTAAAGAATTACCAACCAGAAACAAGGGTGCTTAAATTGAAAACTTGAAAGAAACCATGAGCAAGTTATATTTGATAAGGAAAATAGAATCTACTTATTCCACGCCTCCATCCAGAAAGTACTGCTGATATCAATTAAAAGCTTCAAGGAAGAAGTTTAAACAGCCACCAGAAGTCCTTCCAATCAAGCAATCCATAAAATTGATATGTTAACCAAAAAATTGAACTTGGAACTAAGTATGATCAAAAATGATCTCAGAGATCTCAAAGTTAATAAATCTGATCTCCCCACAAAATCAGAAGAACCTGGGCCAACCAGGTTCTCTTCCACTCCCATTACTAATCCCAGACCAAGGTTATTCATGTTTGATTCTCAGAAGCCCAGTTACACCCCAGAAGTGGATCAAGCTCTAAAGCTACTTCCCCTTATACCTGAGTGGCATAATTTTTGAGGAGAAGGAGATTATGACCATATAAACTCCAATAAATTGATTTATTACACCCTATATTCTCATGATCTTCCTGAAACCATTGCTGTTGTAAGACTACCCATTTTATTCAAAGGAGCAGCCCTTGATTGGTTTATTAATGAGAGAGAAAAAGTAGGCTCATTGCCCTGGAACTGTTGGAAGAAACTAATTCAATAATTTTTTGGTACTAGGATGTGGAAAAGTAAGAAGATGAAGTCCTTTGAAACCTCTGTATTTGACCCTTCACAGGACAAACCTCATAAATGGTTCCTAGAAAAGAAAAGAAGGTTAATTTCTTCTAGCCAGAAGCTGATAGAGAAGAATTAAATGAAATACTACTCAACTTATTTCCTGGAAACCTCAACCACGGTATAAGGTGTAGAATTCCCTTGGGCCCTGATCTTTCTACTTTTATTGGTGTCTTAGAAAAGACCATAGAAATGAATGGACTTGATAAGAAATTCACTAATCCTAGGGAGCAAAATACTAAGGACAGAGAAAAATACCCATCCAAAGCTAAGGAATCCGCTGCCCCTAACCCTTCTACTTTTGAAATTAAGAAAACCTCAAAGACCAAGGAGAAGATATGCTGGAACTGCAACCAGACTGGAAATCTCAGAACTTACTTCCCCCAGCCTAGAAGAAGGATTAACCTTATTTAAGGAAAGGAGTATTGTAAACCTGCTCCCCAATATGTTTACTCTGATGTACCAGTTTCAGAATGTGAACCAATGATTACTAACCCTCTCAATGTCATAGAAGGAAAAATAGAGAATTGTCTGAATATTAATCCTGTCAATGAAGATTATAACTTTCCCCAAAAATGGAATCCCAACATGAAGATTCAACATATTTCTTAAGCCATAACTTTAACCTTAAAACCCTCTGCTGGTAGATTTTACACTTCTTGTAAAACTTGCTATGCTACTGGAATAATCCAAAGTTCTCTGGTAAAGTTACTCCTAGATGGTGGAGCCTTCTGCTCTTGTTTTGGATTATCTTATTTAGAAAAACAAGATCCAAAATGGAAAGTAAACTTACTACCAGCACCACAGGCTAAGTTCAGTTGCTGTAACTCTTCCCTTAATGCTATTGGAGTATGTACTTCAGATATTATACTCCCTCACAATAAAGTATCACTCAAACTGAAAATTGAATTTTTAGTACTCCATAATTGAGTATGTGTTTACTTTATTTTGGGAAATAATTCTCTATGCCTGTATGGGATGGATGTGTTCCAAACTAGGGGTAGATACTTTACTTTAGGAGGAGACTGGAACAAAAAAGTTCCAAATATTTCATGTTAATCCCCAAACTTCTGATTCCGCCTATGAGAAATACTTAGAAACCTTTAACCAGGAATACTTATCTCAAGCAACTTTGAATTCCCAGCTCAGTGAAAACCAAAAACAGGACATCCTCCAAGTTATCTTTAAAAATAAGTATTCTTTCAGCACTAAGGACCACCCTATTGGTAAAATTAAAGGAAATGACATGATTCTTACTTTAACTATCAAACCCCCTTATCCTCCAAACCTTAGGAGACATTCTTACCCTTCTAGCCCAAAATCACAAGCTGCCCTTGAAACTCGCATCCAGGAAATAATTGACCTACAAGTTTTGAGGAAAGTAGGACATAATGAGCAAGTGGATGTCACTACACCAGTGATCATAGCTTGGCACAATGAAAAATCAAGAATGGTTGGAGACTTTAGGATGCTGAATAACTACAGTCAAGCTGACTACTATTGTATCCCCAGGATTGACCATGCTCTTTACAAACTCTCCAAAGCTAAGTTCATTACTACCATTGAAATTTTGAAAGGATTCCACCAGGTTCCTATTAGCCCTGGAAGCAGAAATTTCATGAGGATAATATGCCACTTAGGGATATATGAGTATCTAAGGATGCCCTTTGGGATTAAAAATGCTCCTTCCCACTTCCCAAGGATGATATACACAGTAATAGACCAGTTCATTAGACAAGGTTGGATTATGGTATATATTGATGATGTTATCATCTACACTGATGATTAGAATACTTATACAGAAAATTAAGACTAGTTCTGAAGACCATCTCTTCTATAGGATTGAATGTATCCATGAAGAAATGTACTTTTGGGTATGGAGAACTCAAATCTCTAGGACATATAACTTCTGGCTTAACCCTGAATGCTGACCAAAGAAAGATAGCTTCTTTTATGAATATACCAATGCCCAAGAATAAGAGCTCTTGTCTTTTATCAGCTTCTGCAGCTATTACAGGAAGTACTTACCTGAGTTTGCACTACTAACTAAATTTTGATATGAGATCTGCAACATAAACACTCTCTTTGAGATGAATCATGAAATAGTGAACAATTATGAAGAACTCAAAGTAGCTATGACCACAGCCCCTGTGCTAATGAAGCCTGATTACAGCAAACCTTTCAAGCTACAGATAAATGATAGAATGGAAGACTTGGAGCTGCCCTTCACCAGGAGATCACAGAAGATGATAAACCAGTGGAAAAACCAATACTCTTTATCTCTAGACAAGTCAAGGATACAGAGAAAAGATATGTTGCCAGCCAAATGGAATTTCTTGCTCTAGTATGGGCTTTAGAAAAACTCCATTACTAACCTGAAGGAACTAACTTTTTGTTAATCACTGATTTCAATGCTGTTAGAACTCTCATGAAAATGAAAACTTGTAGCAGGCATATGTTGAGATGGCAGATAGCTATCCAACAGTATAGAGGACAGATGACTATAGTTCATCAAGCTGGAAGCAAAAATCAGAATGCTGACAGCTTGAGTAGGAATTATTTACCAAATGACCATAGAAACCCTGCTCATTACCTGGAAGATCATGAAATCTTTCCTATAATCAACATTAAATTGCTTGATCTTAAATATCCAATCACTTGGATACATATCTAAAAATTATATGAATCCTTGTTTGAATCCATTAGGAAAACTTACAGCCCTAGTATGAAAATCTTGATCTCTATTATGGAAATCAGTAAACCTCAATCAGAACTAATCAACAGCTTTCCTGAACCTTTAATGAAAGCATTAAAAGCTGGAAGATTTACCATGTGGGATGGAATGGTATGTTACATACATCAACACTCCAGTGTCCTAGTCTTAACTAACAAGGAACATATCAAACATATCATAGCTGAATGGCATAATAACTGCTCCTCTAGAAACTTATTTACTGAAAGGACTTTATGAAAGTTCAAACAAACAGCCTGGTGGATTGAATGGAGAGACCCTACCATCAAGTATGTTTCTAGCTGTGAGTCTTGCAAAAAATCTAACAGAACTACTGATAAGAAGTTTGGCTTATTACATAATATCACTGAACCCAAGAATAGATGGTAAATCATCAAAATGGACTTTGTCACAGGATTGCCTCCAGGGGGAGCTTACTCTTACAACTTAGTCTTAGTAATAGTGGACAGGTTCACCAAGAAAGCTAAATTCTTACCCAACCACAAAGTTGATACTGCCATTGAAGTAGCTCTACTTTTCTGGAACAGACTCTTTGCAGATGTAGGAGTCCCCAAAATCATTATAAGTGATGAAGACCTCAAGTTCACCTCTGAATTCTGAAGAAATCTTCATGATATGTTAGGAACCACCTTAGCTTTCTCCACAGCTTATCATCCCCAAACAGATGGATTAGCTGAAAGAATGATCCAGACTTTAGAGGACATGCTCAGAAGATTCTGCTGTTTTGGACTAGAATACAAAAACACAGATGGATATTTCCATGACTGGGTTAGCCTTTTTCCTTCCCTGGAAATGGCTTACAATAGCAGTAAACATTCTACAACCAAAGAAATACCCTGTTTTCTAAAAAGAGGATGGATACCAAAGTTACCCAAAGACAATCTTAATCAGAACATGGTCAAAATACATCCTACCTCAGTAGACTTTAAGAAAATGATAGATATGGACAATAAACATGCACCTAAATATGTTCAAGAGGCTTCTTAGTATAATCAACAGAGATGGGATAGAACTCATAAGGAACCTGATTTAAAAATTGGAGACCAAGTCCTGATATCAAATACTCATTTTAACAACCTTTCAGGGAACAAAAAATTGAGACCTGCCTTCATAGGACCATTCCCCATCAAAAAGCTTCATCCAAAAAATTTTCAGGGATTTAACCTCTACTGCTAAACTTGGCCATGGTTAAACCTGCAAAAATCATACAAAACTAATATTAAAGTCAGTTTTTGACTCAAATAACCCAAACAATATCTAAAAGCTCATAAACTTAAACCATAACAAGGTATTGTGAGGAAAAAGCCACACTTTACACCTTTATAAAATGAAAGGGGCCTTTCTCCAATTAAATGAAGCTCAAAGGAGCTTTGCTTATAAATGATCTCACACCCTTTATAGTAGTAGCACACAAAGGTTACTACTCCAATTTAGACCTTCAACTCAAAATTTTAGTTGCCAATAAGATTCTTAATTAATTATAATACTAAAATTTATAGCCCCAGTCAATCTCCTTGTGAGTGTAACTTTAATGGGATTGTTAACTCTTTTTGTATTTTCTTACAAATAAATAATAATATATAACTGAGGAGGGGGATATAGGGTGAATACCATCCTCTTTTAAGGTAACATGAGCCTTAAGGGGACTCAAGGAATTATCAGGGGAGTGCTAGGCTCTCCCCAATTTTTTCCTCAAGGGCTCAGGACCTCATTAAATCATACCCAATGAGGAATGGGGGTACCAGTACTCATTGGGGGGATTTTCAATGTAAGGTTTCAATTTACATAAAAAAGGGGTCACTAATTGATCCTAGGACTTAGCAATCAATGAAAAGTAAGTTGTAGAAGTCCTAGAACACCTCATAATGATTACATACCTCCCTTTAAATATAACTTGATAGCCTTTGCATGTACTTACCTCTTAATTTTTAGTAACTTGGTAGAAATTATACATATTGAGTATGTATACTTTTGGAAATTATATTACAAGGCTCATAACTTGCAAATGAGTTCAGGGTCCTCTGAGTGGATTCTTTCAAGGCTCAGTAGAGTATATTAAAGTATTAATACATCCCAAAGAGGGATAAGATTAAAACTATGCAATTTGTCTTTACAGAGGTGAGAGTCTGGTTTAACATAATTACTATAAATTATTCCCAAAAGAATTGAACACATTAGGAACTTCTATATCAATATTTGGGACGCATCTGAGTCCTCATTTCTTAATTTAAAGTTAAATTGGATCTCCATCTTGATAATATATTTTATCAAGGTTTTAATTTCATAATCAATACTCATAAAAACATACAAAATATTATGAAAAATTCTATATAACTATAAAGCTCTTTATCATTATTGATTCTTGTCTCTATGGTGGGTTGAAACAGTGACCTTGGTGTCAGATAATGGATGATGAACTCAGTTCTTAACCACTATACCAACAAGAAATGTGAGTTGTGCAGACATTTGGAAAACTGTATTTGTATTGTGGCTGACAAGAATGCTGTAGAATTAATCCTAAGTGATGAACTTTCCAAGAAACACCCAGTATTCCTAGTAAGCCTCATCAAACACTTTCATCCAAGAGTAGGAGAAAAAATCCCTCAACCAGAGATACCTGTGGAAGGTGACCCTGATAAAGGAAAAGGGAATATCAGCAAGATCCTCAAAGACAAAAAGGAAAGGATCAATGCAAGAGATGTTAGAATTTACCTGTTCAGGTATAAAGTAGAATCTTCTGATAAATATGAGTTGCTACCTGAAAAAATGTTCCAGATGGAACCATACACCTAAGGAATTACGGAGCCAATAAGAGACGTTGAGCCCCAAATTTATTTTTTCAGATATAGACATATCTTTGGCTGGGGGAATATCAGCTTGCTACTTGTACAGAGCAACCTGTCAAAAGTAGAAAATAAGAATAAGAATAAAAGTGGAAATAAATCCAAAAATATTATTGCAGATTTCAATTCCTCACCTAAAATAAGGAAGGGTCTCTCACTGACTCCACCCTTGAAAACTTACTCCTTGATATTTTAATTAATAACTCAAAAGGAAAACGCCCAAAAGGCCACGGCACCACTGTGGCACTTTTTGGGAATTTAAATAATTCACACCAAATGCCATGTATAGGTTTCACACCTAAAATTCACTCAGAATTGAGGTGTTGTGGATATTTTAGGATTTTCCGCTGGATTTGTGTTCTTTAACAATTCCCACGCACAGCCCCACATCCATACAGCAAGGGTACACGCGCCTGAAATTTAAAATGCAGGCCCCTGTCCAGAAAAATACATGCAAGTTTCTGCTTGCCGCAGATGCTTTATTCCCCCATGAAGCTGTCAGGTATGCCCGCATCAAAAATACCTGCACCACTTCTGACAGCCAGGTACCCCAGGAATATGTTACAACCCATCTGCATGCATCATGCATATGTAACAACTTGACTGAAGGATTGAGGGATGTCTGAAACTTCTGAATATTGAATAAAAAGTATGAAATTAAAAGTACAAGACAAAAAATTAGGGGAACTAATAATAAAGGCTGTCACATAAATACGGTTATCAAATTTTTATGAACCACAAAACCTACAAAGGAGTTCCCCTAAAAATTATCAAAAATTACCAACATTTTTAGAAGATAGCTTAGAATTTACAAAGACTTGTATCTTACCATTTCACCTAAACTAAAGTAATACAAAATTATGAAATATGCCAGAACTCTATGAATAACAAATTAACATTTAAACAGATTCTGACAATTATTTCACACCTAAATATGACACAGACGGGTCCAGCTGATTAAAGGCACTATAAATGTGTGCCAAAATAGCCCTGGACAGCCTTCTAGCATTAGCCCACAAGCACAACCCTCTCTATGCGCCCTGGGAGGACCCCTTACCCCCAAAAGGTATTTATAAAGCCCTTTTTGGATGATTTAAACACCAGTAATTTTTTGTATCAATCCAGACCCATTGCCATCCGTGATCAATTGTTTTTAAAAGATAAACAAGTGATGTATGTCCTCAGTCTGTTAGTATAATGATTAATTCTAACCCCATTTTTAATTCCATTGAAGAAAATCATCAAAAACCCCAATTACTTCCCTGAGACCCTTTTAACCATGAATTTCTGCAAGATTCTTGGAGTGCCTTCTTCAACAAGTAAGTTATCTCCTCCTGGACTCAAGAGGTAAGTTCTTTGAGAAAGAAAGTTCACCCATTCCCGTTGAGTCAACCCCTTTTGAGAAATCACTTAGGGCCTCATTGTCCCAAGGTCTTTACACGGTTCAAAGTAGCCCATTGAAGAGAGGTTGTTTCAATAAAGATTCCCAGTTTTTTATAAGCCGTTGCCCCTCTTTAAAAATATATTTAAAACCATTTTAACCAAAAAAATCCCAAGCTTTTCACTTTATCTCATCATATCATTAATCCTGGGTGTTCTAAGTGTTTCATTGGAATAATCATTGTTCCAAAACCAATATCACTTGCTGTAGCTAAAGGTGTCAGCTGGCTACTATTCAGAACCAGCTGAATAAAGCCCCCAAAAATAAAATATGAAAATAATCAATTAAAAATTAAAATTAAAATTAAAGAATAAAACCTCAACCTGTAATAAATCTAACAATATTATTAAATAAATAGATTTTTGGTTCCAATTTAGGTAGGGTCACCCACTGGCACCACCCCCAAAAAGTTACTCCTTCAGGTAGAACCATGGTTTGCCAGTGTACCCTCAGCAACTGCGCAAAGAAGCTACAGCACGTGCTGGCCAGCTGAATACTGTAAGAATTAGAGGCTAAAAGGAACTTCTTTATTTCAGCTGACGTGACTAAGGAAACAAATTAGCTGAAGCAAAAACAGACCTAACAAGACCAGTCAGACACTGGACCAGACATGGAAAAGGTAGGGTTGATAAATGGAAAAGGTTGGAAAAAGCTCTTTGTGGTTCAAGGTAGAGCCCAGTTTCTAGCAGGCTGTTATGTGTAGCAAAGCAAGGCTGAGTGAGAGATGAGGAGAGCATGGTTCAAACAAATGGATTGGAGGCAACGCTCTGAGGAAACAAGATAGGAAAAAAGATAGGAAACAAGATATTTGAAGGAAAAACATACCTGAATCAGAGACCTGGGTTTTGTGGTGCAAACTCATGGTTGCATGAAGAAAAGACCTTCCCCAGGATCTGAGCCAGGGGTACAACTTATTCAGGAAAGCGTTTTGGAGTTGTCAGGTTGGAGTGTCTACAGCCAGCCCTGCAAGTCCATGATTTTTAGTGGTAAAGAAAAAAGCTTTGGAAGAAAAGATAACCTGAGAGAAAACAGAGAGAAGATGAACACAAATTTGAAGACTGATTTGAGCATGCTAATAAGCCAAAATCCAAGACATACCCTCCGCAACTGCACAAAGAAGCCACGGCACGCTTTTTTCAACAGCCCTGTGCTCAGCTGCATACCCTCCGCAACTGCACAAAGAAGCTATGGTACCCTTTTTTCAATAGCCCCACACGCAGCCGCATACCCTCTGCAACCACACAAAGAAGCTATGGCACAAGCTGGCCCTGTCAGCAGTCAAGCAACTACCTTGCACAAGCCTGGACTAGTTGCTAGTCAGAGACTACCATGCGTTGTAAGACTCCAAACGGTGCTAAGACGTAGGCAGTTCTGTGGAGGGGAAAGGTGCTGTTTAGGCTGCCCTCCTAAGAGTTACAATAATATTTAAATTTAACCAGAATCAAGGTCCAGGAACCTTTAAATAAGGAATCAATATAAGGATGAGTTTGGGAATAGTTGGTAGCAAGGAATCAACAGTATCTGAGGCAAGATAGTGGAGGGAAAGTCTTGAACAAAATGAGTCAAATTTCTGTTCAGAGTTCAATCAAACAAGGCAGTTGCAAGTCATAATTCCCACAAGCTAATAACTCTAGTCATCAGCAGAAGATTGGGAAAGATCAACTCAATCTCAACCAACCTTCAGGTTCTCAATGAACCTTCCCAAATCTCCACAATCAAGCACTTGAAGGGGACCAGACAACTGTGGGTGGCTGTACAAAGCAATTTGTTTGTGAAGCTCTAGAAGAAAAGCAATAACAGATTTGAACAAGAATAACCCAACACTTCTCAAGGGACTCAAGATTAGCATGGCAGAATTCAACTTTAAAGGATAAAGGGAGGTATAAAACTCCAGTTTTTAAGCTTAATAAGACCTATTCAATCAATTTTGATTGGCTCCAGAAAGATGATCAGGAAGGATCAAGACCAGTATGGTTGGAAAAAGGGATCAAGGAGTGGTATAACACATTTAAAAATTCCAACAGACAGAATTCTCTTCAACCAGAAAGGCTATGGTTGGTGATAAGGATCAGGGTCACAGATGGACAGATCAAAAATTTGAGTATCAAGGCTCAAAGGATCAAGAGGCAATCATTGTCAGCCTACTAGATGCCAAGGACCTAGCTCCTTCTAGCTACTAGAGGTGATAGAAAATTTAGAGCAAAAATGTTGAAAAATGCCAGAGATATATTTTGTCTGAAAGGGTTAAATTTATTTATATATATATTAAAATAAATTTAAAAGGAGGGGCCAAGAACTCAATGGGGTTGTTGAGCCCTCCGGGACATAGGTATATGTCTGTTAAGGACAATATAGATGCAATTTGGGTTCCTGTGGGGTTTACAAGGACTCCTTTCAAGAAGGTTGTGTGTAATTTCCTTGGGGTTTGGGTTATGCAGAACCTAAAAAAAAGGGATATAAGTCAGCAGGATCACTTTCTAGGACTAGATCTGGACTTATTCTTGATTGATGGGCCAATATGCAGGGATTCAGGGTGCTGGAAGCTGATGATGGGGCAGGCTGAATGGCAGGATGCTGATTTTGGCCAAAAATAAGGATTCAAGAGTTTTGTCCATAATTTTATCAGAAAGTGGTCCAGGATCACACACTTATTTCTTATAAGGGTTTGATGGCTTGAGGAAAAAAATATCTGAAGTAATCATGACTATATAACGGGATGAATCAGTCAGAAATGGCTGGGGGAGGAGCCTTTATTTACATCATTTTGGGTCCCCTCATGGTGCAGTCTTTTTACTAACAAAAGGAGGGTGCCCAGGCTATTACTGAGGCCAGGTAGCCATCAGTGTGTTTGTGTAGACCTACCCAGGTCACTCAAGAGGTACATGAATCCCTATGTCATCATGCTTGGGGCTTGATACACGTTTCTGTACCCTGAATGACCTCACTGTATCAGCCAAAGAAGTAGTATTCAATTAATATAATATAGTGAACAAGGCTAATGCTGAGGCTAAGGGGCCATCATTATGTTTTTGTGGACCTTCTATAGCCACTATAGAATTATGGAGAGCCTTATGCCATCATACTTGGGGCTTGGTACACGTTTCTGTACCCTTAATGATCTCACTGTATCAGCCAAAGAGGTTGTATTCAATTAATATTTTTAAATATAAGACATTGTCTCCTGAGGCCAGGGGCTTAAACACATGCTCAGGAGACTTTGTTCTGAGTTTTGATTTCAAGTATGAGGCTCTTCTTTCCATAGTTGCTTAATTGGGGTTTCTTTAATTGAGTAGTGAGCCCCTGGTTGTGACTAGTTACATACAATCTACATTGTACAGGGTACAGAGGAGGTTGTATAGGTTTCAGGTGTCTTGTGGGCTATTCAGCACAAAGGTAGGCCTCTGTGTATCCTCAGTTTACCCTCTCAGGATTTTACTGTACCTATTGTGTACTCTTTTGGCCCAAACCTTCTGCACAGGTGCCATTACAGGGGACCCTGACAACCTTTGATACAGCTCTCAAAAGGATGCAGGGCCAAATTTTTCCAAACTTTCTGTTTGTTTGGGCAGTTGCATGCTGTTTTCTAACTTTTGGTGGTTCTCTTTGGTCCCCATGTGGTGTGGAACAAGGCTGTGGGGTGTATGTGAGGTACAGTACACAGGGGTGTCACGGTTCTACCTGAAGGAGCAGGAACTGGGGGTTGGTGCCAGTGGGTGACCCTACCTAATTTGGCACCAGGAATCCATTTCTACAATAATATTCCTACTTTTCTTACTCATTAAGGGTTTTTATCTCATTTTTGTTTTTAATTTATTATTTCTGTATTTTTGTATTCATTATTATTATTAATTCATTTTTATTTCTGGGGTCTTTAGTCAGTTGGTTCTGAATAGTAGCCAGCTGACAATCATGGATATACCCAGAATGAGGATCAGCATCAAATTTACTATGATTACAGGGGGGACATACACACACACTCCCCTGGCTTATTTGGAAAAAGCAGGGGAGAGCCCCTCCTGTTATAGACCAGATGCCTGTAGACTGTTCAAAAGAGATTTTTTACAAATAGAGCGGAAAAAAAGTGTTTTTTTTTAGGATTTTCTTGAGAAAATAAAAAGGAAAAAAATAAACAAACAAAAAACTCATAAAAAAAGATGAATTGGATCAAAAATGAAAGGAATGGGAAGACCCCAGCCCATGCTAATGATGGGCATGGGCAGGAGAGTAGCTAGTGAGGAGCCATTTTGGAAAGAATAAAGGTTATCCACCTATAATTGTCCCAAGGTTCCAAAGTTAACGGTTCCCTGCTTTTGAAAGGAGATGAGGATTTCCAAAGTGGCAATTCAATGAGAAATAGAAATAAGGCAATAAAGAAATAAAGAAAAGTAGAGAGAGAGAGAAATCGCCAATCCTTCAATACTAAGAACTTTCCACCTGGATGTGTATCCAGTATGAGTTCCTTTAATCTCCTGGTGAGATGAGTGATCCAATCCGATGATGTGATGGTCTGATTCTCCTCTTCTATTCCATGCCCCCCCTCCTCCCCAACCCGGAGTTGAGAGTGAGGATAAGTCCTCCCACTCAACCCTAACCTAAGTACACGCGCAAATAAAAGTATGACAAAGAAACAGAAAGCAATCCCAAAACAGAAACCCTAGCCTCCTCTCCCCACCTCCGTACCAAACTCCCCCCGACGTCTGTACGCCGTTCCGTCCATCTGGTTTGTCCTTCTCATGACACGGTCCTTGCACCGCGCCCTACTCGGAGCCCCCCGTGCCTGTCCATATCCGTTTGTCTGCGCCCATCATGGGTGTTCGGTAATATCCGGCATGATCCGCGCGCTCCATCCGTTCCTTCATAGCCCGCGGATTGCTCCGCCCCTATGTATCCAAACCAGCGAGCCTGCAAACCTAGTCGAGCGCACTACCTTCCAAATCCAATCTCTGGGGCCAATTGCCGCCCACGCCGCATTTGATGCTGAGCCCAACCTGTCCACTAAGTGCGGAGCCAAACAGCGGCTGCCGCTGCTGAGCAGTCCGCATACCCTAATGCTGAGCCCGCTTGCCTCCAATGCTGAGCGCGCAGAAGCAACGCAGTTCCTAATCCATGTCTATAAATTGACACCACACCGGCGGACATGCTGATGGGCCTGGGAAACCGTTGAGACCGGCACAGGAGACCGGTGAGCTGGATCTGGATCAAGACGGTGGTGCAAAGGTTCTGAAAACTGCAAGCAATGCTTGCGGTCTTGGGCCAATGGATTGGGCAGGGAATGATGGTTGGTGGTGTAATGATGATTTTGTTGGTGTTAGTGTTGTTGCCGTGATGGAATGGGGGATTCTGGAGGGATCTGGCATGATAGGTGGAGGAGGAGCCTTTGATAAAAGATCTTTGCAACTCCAAGAGACTGCTCCAATGCTCAATTGTGAGGATTAAAGCTGAGGCCAAGTTTGTTGTGGGAGAGCTTTGTGGGTGGTAGTTGGTTGTTTGTAGGATTGGATGATCTCTGATGAACAAGGGGATTGATCGTTGGTGATTGAATGTTTAGCATGATTGGTGGATGATTGAAAGAAGACATTTTTGATCAAAAATGGATTTTTTAACATTATCCTTGAAGGATGACAAGCAGTTTTGTAGGTTTTGATCATCTCATCCAACCTGTTATGATCCTTGAGGTACCAGATGACAGGAGTGGTAATCTTGGGGTTTGTCCAAATAGAGCCATTATTATGGCTTGGAAATATCTTGAAAAACGTCTGGATCATCCAGCATTGGCTGTTCAGATCTAACAGTGGATGATGTTATGATGATGAGGTGAGGATCCATTGCTGTCTGCATGCGCGTTTGGCAAGCAAAAGGTAAAAAAAGGACATGAAGGATGAGGAGTGAAGCAAGGAGGAATTGAACACCGGGCACAGGGGTCTAGGCACTGGGAGATTTTCCTAGAAAACTGGGAGAAGGGAAAGCTGAGACTTGGAAACTGAAATACGGTATCATTCCAGAGAGTCCCTGATTTGGTTGGAGTGCTTTTCCTCCCAATACTGGACTGATTTTGCTCTGGACTCCATCATCTTCTGATAAGCTTCATCTCAAACATCTTCACTTTTCTCCAGTTGCTTTGATCTAGCAACTAATAGATCATTAATTGAGGAAACCTTGTCCCAAGGCATACCCAAGAAAGATTCCATTTCCAGATCCAAAGTGAGTACTGCTCTTTGGCCAAAGATGATTTCATAAGGTGAGTAGCCAGTAGTCCTTTTGGTTTAGATTATATAAGAGAAGAGAACAAGAGTAAGGAATTTGCAAAAATGCTTGCCACTTTGACCAGAAAGCTTAACAAGTGCAGCCTTCAAAGGAGCATGGTCTCATTCCACCAAGCCTTGCCCTTCAGGATAATAAGGGGTAGTAACTCTATGTTTTCCAGGAAGAGATCTGATCATTTCAGCAAGTTTGCCCCCAAATTTGGAGCCACCATCAGTAGAGTAAGATTTAGCCAGGCCATCATGCATTTTCCTGGTCTCATAGAGGAAAGCTGCCACTGATTCAGAGCTAAGATTCTTAAGAAACTTTGCTTCAGCCCATCCAGAAAAATCATCTCTAGCCACAATGAGGTACTTAGTACCACCTGCCTTAATATGAACCTCATCCATAGCAATCCTTCCAAAGACAGTAGACTCCCCAGTGGGATAAAAAATTTACAGCTTGACGCCTAAGATCACGTTTTTGACAAACTTCACAACTCTTGCACCATTGGGAGACAGATTTCTTCAGAGATTGCCACCAAAATTGTTTGGATAATCATTGATAAGTTTTGGTTTCCCCACAATGACCAAGACCTTCATGGAGAATTTCAAGGATAGAATATTTTTTAGAAGGGATAGTAACAACAATAAGAGCACAAGGATTTCCTCTTTTCATAAGCCTAGAGCCTTGGAGAAAGAAATTAGAGGTTTTTCTTTTAAGAGATTGAAATTCTTTAGAAGAGAGATCAGGAGGTTTTTGGAGAGTTAAAAGATACTGCTCTAATTTAAGCCAGACGCCTTGTTGAAAGCTAGAATAATTGTGAGAAGAGAAAGAGAAGACAGGTTGGATTACAGGTTCTTCTTCATTAAAAACTGTTCCAACATCAGATTCATGGTCTCTAAGAGGTTTTCAAGATAAACCATCAGGCATGGTGAAAGATTTCCCAGGCCTATGAAAAACATCAAAAGAAAAAAGCTGGATAAAGGCCACCCAACAAGTCATAGGAGCATTGGGGAGGCTGGGAGCATTGATCATCTCAATGATGGATTGAGCATCAAATTGCAGTTTGAAATGTTGGCCCCAGATGACAGTTTGAAGTTTCTTCATACTTAAAGCCACACCACAAAGTTCCAATTTGGGCTGAGAATACCTAGAATCTACATCTGAAAATAGCAAGGATTGATAAAGAGCAGGATGGTCCCAACCATTCTCATCTTCCTGGGTAAGGACAGCCACGACAGATTGATAAATAGAATCAAAAGCCAGCTTGATCTTGTCAGCTCCAGGTCCATAAGCAATCTTTTTCAAAAATATATCTTTTCCAACCATCATTTTGAGCAACTGAAAAGAATGTTCACACTCTTGGGTCCAAATCCTTTCAGCATCCTCCCTGGTTAAATAACTTGAGGGTGCACATATTTTGGATAAGGATTGGATAAAGATTCTAACATAAGTGACAACAACTAGGAAGCCCCTAACTTTAGTGGGATTGATTGGAGTGGGCCAAGAGATGATCCTGTTGAATTTGGCTGGTGCCATCCTTCTTCCTTCCTTGCAGACCACATGACCAACAATTTTCAGAGAAGGGACACAAGCAGCCAGTTTGGATCCAGAGACAGTAAGGCCAGACTCCTTCATTTGAAACAGAATCCTTTCCAATTTAGTAGCATATTCCCAAATAAAACAAAGAATTCCTGAATTTCAAGGTAAGAGCTCATTATCATAGTCATAAACTGGACCTTTAATTCCACCATTGTCAATAAAGATAACAGCATGATCAGGGATTTCATCCTGGAGGATCCACATCATCTGAGCGTGATAGACTGAAACCAAATTAGTGGCACCTTGAGGAAATTGAGTGAGTTCAAATGGACCAAGAGGAGTATCAAAATTAGTGAGAGGGGAAGAAATAGGATGTAAGGTGTTGAGGTTAAACCTGCTAACATGATGTATCACCACAGTACGGAGGCTGTGCAGTTGAACCTAGACCATTAATACCAAACAACCCTGGCAGCCACAAGCGTCTGTAGCCTAGTTGGTAAAGGCAGCACTCTAGTATGTGTCTCAGTCTATCTGAGGTTGTAGGTTCAAATCCCACCAGACACATCTTCATTTTCACAGTCTCAACAGGTTATGAGCCCAGAGCCTACCTGAGCCTATACTTGCTTACTTATGAGACTTGAATAAGATGTGAATGCTTCCTGTAAGACCATCATCCCCTGTAAGCCTATCACGGGTTCAATCCCCACACTGATCACACTTTCACCTGGGTATTTCCATACCTATCTCTACATCACGTTGCAAGGGGGGGTGTTGAGGTTAAACCTGCTAACATGATGTATCACCACAGTACGGAGGCTGTGCAGTTGAACCTAGACCAGTAATACCAAACAAACCTGGCAGCCACAAGCGTCTGTAGCTTAGTTGGTAAAGGCAGCACTCTAGTATGTGTCTCAGTCTATCTGAGGTCGTGAGTTCAAATCCCACCAGACACATCTTCATTTCCACAGTCTCAAAATAAAGATCATTTGTCATAGCCTCCAATAATGTCCCCTAGACCACAGAAAGCTCTCCCAGAGAAAGATTTGACAAATTTTTCAGTAGCAGGGGGAATACCAGAGTCTTTAATAGTAACTTTATTAAGAGGTTGGAGATTGTGAGCTATTCTAAGTTTACCATTACTCTTGAGGACACAGAACGCAGGGCTGGAATAACTAGAGGTTGACTGCTGATATAGGCCAGTACAAACTTTTTCTTGGACCAACTTGATAAATTTGTCAACTTTAGAAGCAGGGATAGGTATCTTCTTCTTTTTCCAAGGATCACGTTCAACTACAGGGATGATATAAGGGAGGCCATAGGATTCTTTCAAGATACCTCTGCCTTCTTAACAGAAAGAAATAGATTTTTCCCTTATAGATAAGACATTTTTTATCAAATTTAAATCATCAGGAAAAATCCATCAATCTGGACCAAATTTGACCACCTGCAGACATTCTTCAGTGACCCAAACATTGGGCACAAAGGGACAAGTAAGATATTGAGGAAGACCAAAGTAAGGATCACAAGATAAGGAAGGAGGCATAAGAGGATGATTGAGGTTGAGAGGCATGGGCTGGTTGACTGGTTGGACCTTCTTGGTATCTAGCTTGTACTTGGTGGCAAACAAGAGAAGTTCTTGTTTCCTTCAAGAGTTGACCAGTGAGACTTTATTGCAAAAACTGAGTCCAAGTTCCAGCATTTTCCACATCCAATGTTCTGCAATATCCTTCAAGGGTGCTTTTTCCATAAAGGTAGAACCAGGATATAATGTGTTGCTCACATGTGTGGCACAAGGTAGGGTTTCAAAAATGATGGTAGAAGGTTGCCCTGGCAGGGCACAATTGGGAGGACTTACTTGTACCCCAAATTGCCTCCACTGAAGCCCATATTCCTCCATATCAAAACCACCAAGAATAGAATTGAGATCAGGATATAGCCTAGACTCATTACGGAGATTCAACCTGGAACTGAGAGAAGATTGATTAGACCTTAGAGTACAAGGAAAAGAAGACAAAACAGATCCAGAGAAGGTAGGAAAATAAATATTTTTGGATTTTTCTGTTTTTAAATGTTTTTGATTCTTGTTATTTTCTAGTTTAGATGAAAAAGAGGGAAATAATAAGAAATAGACCTGGGGGATTAGATTAGATCCTTGAGTTGAAGTCTGAGGCTGAAAATAACTACAACTATTAGTAGGATCAACTTTTCCCCTAAAAAATTAGAGGAATTAGAATTGTCTTTGTGATTCCCCTTTAAAGGTGATTTAGAAGAATGACCAGGAAAATCTCTTTACCAACAACCAGAACCCCAAGAACAGAGGGGAACTTCAATCTTTTTACCATTGGAATCAGGGAGAAGAATCCTCTCCCCAACTTGATCAGAAAACATCAGAGTAGCACCAAAATCCATCAAGAAAGGTTGTCCCAAGATCATAGGCCCTTCCAAATGAGTGTTCTAAAAATTACAGGTTCCAATAATATTTTGACCAATCCTTACTTGGAAATCATCAGCAATACCAACCAATTCACAAGATTTATTACCTATCCCATAGACTGCAGAATTGAAGCTGACCCTAGGACTGAGTTTGAGTTTACAGGCCATAGCATCCAAAATTAAGTTGAGCTGAGATCCAGAGTCCACAAGAGGAGAAACAGTTTTAGCTGAGTAACCAAGATAACATGGGAGGAAACCAAGAGGACAGGAGTAAAGATTAGAATATGAAGAAGGACTAGTTCCACCAGAGTCCTCTATCAAAGTGCCAGAGGAGACCTTTAATTCCTCAGGACCAATCTCCACACATCAACAAGAGACCAATTTCTTCATTCCTTCAGCAACAGATGGAGAGATCAGCAGGAGCTCAGCCAAAGATAGATCAGGAATTTTGACATCAGGAATTTTCTTTAATACTCCTTCCACAGCTTTGGGATGGTCCTTTGAGATTCCCCTTTCAAATCAAACTTTGGGCTTGGTGGAGGGAGGAAGTTCAGGTGAAGCAGGAACTAAAATGGGATCAGAAGGCTGAGGTGACGTGGATGAAAGAGGAGGATTTAGGTGATCTGGAAACATTTCCATGAAGGGCTCCTTTTCCACCTCCATGTCTTCTACATCAGAGAAAGGAGGCTCAGGTGAGGATTGATGTTGTGGTAGACCAAACCTGATCTATAGCCATCAGACTCAATTTTCTAGTATAAATATAATCCCAATCATAAATTTAACCTCAGAAATAGATTCTAAACCAAAAATAACCCATAGTCACCCAGCCAAACTACCCCTCTATCTCCCATGGTTTAGAAGATACAGCCAAAATAAATTGTGGACAGCCCATATCACACCCAGGTATCACAAAATAGTGAAAGGCCATATGGTTATAGTTGGAATCCCTAAACACATACCAGTAACATCTCACCATAAAACCTTAACCAAACATACAACCAATCACCTAATCTGTATACTAAGAACCATAAGCAAGACCATGTGTAAACCAAACAACCAGTAGTACAAGGCATCACAGAACTACCCAGCAATATATATGCAGGCAGTCTGGACCATGTGTAAACATGGAAACCAGCAGTACATGTCATCACAGAACTACCCAGCAATATACATGCAGGCAGCCTGGACCATGTGTAACCAAACAACCCACCAGTACTAACAACCCTCAGCACCACACAGAAATTTATGTAGCCAGAAGCATGTTGTCAGCTCTCTGATACCAGGAACCTTGCATTCCTTTAGCTACAGAGAGTGATAAAAATGCTGCAATGATAATAATAATTATTATTCCAATAATACAAGCTTAGAAGCTCAAATAAATGATTTGATAAAAGCAGTTGCAAGGTTTAATTGTTTTGGGAGTAAATGTTTTCAATATAATATAAAAGAGGGGCCACAGTAATATACTACTGGGGATCTTTACACACTAGCAACCTCTCTTCAAGGGGCCTCCTTAGGAAGTTTAAGAACCTTGGAATAAATATTGGTGCCTTAGAAAGGACTTATTCCACTAAATGGCCGGGCTTAACAGCACAAATGGCCTAGAGAGGAAGGGTAACACTGACTCTGAGCACTTGACCACAAAAATCCTGGAATAATTGGAAGGGTTTCAGAGCAGATGGGGTAGATTGCTTGACTAAACTTCAATGGTTGATTGGTTAATAAAGGTAAAAAATACTACTACAGAATAAGTCATAAGTCACTTGCTTATCTTCATATAAGCACTTGATTAACAATGAAACGGTGTCTGATTGATAATAAATAATTCCTGGTAACTGATTAACTGATGGAATAATGGATCCAAAGAGTTCTGTATAAATACCTTTTTGGGGTGATTTTGGTCTTCTCAGGGCACGTAGAGAGGGTTCTGCTCGTGGGCTGAGGCTGTCAAGCCATTCAGGGCAAGGTTAGCACATCCACTTGGTGCTTTCAATCAGCTTTCCTTAGATCTGCTGGATTTCTTTACTATTTTAGCCACAGGATCTGTTAATCTGTTATAGCATAAATTTGATCATTCTGTACTCATCCTTCATTTGTACTATTGTTATTGCTTTGAAGCGTGAATATTTGGATGTTTACTGATTTTTTATCATCTTCTGATCATGTAGATAATTTTTAATAATTTTTATGAACACTTCTTGTAGTATTTTGTGGTCTTCAAAAATCAAGATCAGTGATTTACGTGGTATTCCTTGATCTTTGATTTATTATTAAAAAATGTTTAAAAATTTTTAAGTTTTGATATTTTTAGATCATCAGTAATGCATATGTCTGTTTGTTACATATACTAACCAACCCTAACTAGGTTTTAGCTCTTCTGAGGGGTACCTGGTTGTCAGATTAGTCATGACTGATCCAGGCGCGGGGATCAGTAAGTACAGATTTGCTTGGGGTAGGATCCGCTGCGTGCATGGCAGAATCAGCTGCACGCGGATCTCTAGTACCCGGGAACCTGCGCCTACTAGTACGTAGGGTTATGTAATGATGCAGGGCTGCGCGCGGGAATCGTGAAATAACACATTTCCGCCTGTAACTCCTAAAATATACACAAAACCTCAATTCTGAGTGAATTTTAGGTGTAAACCCTATACGTGACAATACGTGTGAAATATTAGAATGGCCAAAAGGTGCCATACAGGTGTTTTAATTATTATTACTTTTCTTTTTAATTATTTTAAAAATATAAGGACTTGGAATTCAAGGGTGGGGTCAGTGAGTGGCCCTACCAAATTTTGGGTGAAGAATCTATTTCTGTAATAATATTTATGGATTTCTCACTCCTTACTTTGTTAATTGAGGTATTCTTATTTTTCATAGTTTGTGTTACTATTTGACAGTTTTGCTCTGTACATAGTAGCAAGCTGACACATGTGATACCAAAAAAACCACCAGTACAAGTACCAAAGGGCTACCCAGCAATATATGCAAGCAGCCAAGACCATGCAGCACCAAACAAACCACCATTAGATGCACAGCAACACATGTAGGGAGAAACAAGTGGCACCAGACCAACCACCAGTACTGCACAGGAATATATTGTATCTGCACTTCACAGCAGTTTATGCAGGGCTGTGCATGCATGAAATCCCTGTACCAGATTTTTCCAACCAGCAGAATTGCCTCAGTTTCATGCAGTGTCTTTTGTCCAACCAGCAGAATTTCCTCAGTTTCATGCAGTGTCTTTTGTCCAACCAGCTAAAATGTCTCATGTACCTGTATCCCACTGTAACAGGGGAAGCCCCAGGGCACCCTCAGGGGAAGCCCTGAGCATCCCCTGAGGAAAATATTTTCTATTTAAGGAGGGCCTCTCTGCCCTATCCAGGTTGTATCCCCCACTATCATCACCCCATCTCATCAGCCATTTTCCACCCAACCATCTGTGGTCCTACCCAGATATATAAAAAAAAAGGAGACTGTCAGTGTAAAAAAAAAAAGGGGAAATCAAAAGACCAATTTTATAACCTCATCAACCATTGAAACCACCCCATTAGGTGCTTTGAATAAGGGTTCTTCTGTGACCTAAATATTCAGCACCAAATTAAAGAAGCACCACCCTTCAGTCAATAAATAACCCTTACAAAGAAAGAGAGCACAAACAAAAAGGGACTACCAACCTTTTTCCTCTACCCAGCCCCCTGTGGGTAAACCCATCCTTGGGTCCTCTCCTGAAACACCCCTTTGATAAAACCCTTGAACCCTTTAATATTGGGATATTGGTTAAGATCACACATATCTGATCAACCACTAACCAACAAGCCAATACATCTGGTCCATTCTTCAAAAGCCCTACCAATAACAATTAATAACCAATAAAGGTCTGATCTGAGACCTATATTAAGTCTCAAAGAAACCAGCAATTAATTTAAATAAATTATTATGCAGACTTACTATAGTACTAGAAGGGCAGGCAATTCAAAACCACTCTTAGTGTTACTAACACTCTAAAGGATTAAAAGTAATACTAAATTCCCCTTCAAGGACTACCAGCAAGCTAATTTCTAAATTATTTAAATAATCCCTCAGGAGTCTCTACAATTGGTGTCCCAAAAGTGGCCAGTTTCCTTTAGATTTGACTAGTTATTAAAACAATATTGGTGGGACATTAGCCTCAAGAATTTACTCACCAATTCTGAAGGCAGAAAGAAGAAACCCATACCAGATAATTGAAGACCTCAAGGACCAACTCAGATGGATTGAAGATAATAAACAAGAATCCCTATCTTCAATAATCAGTTTGGAGAAAGAACTGCAAGAAAAAACCAAAATAACCAGTGGATCCCAGGATAAACTAGAGGAAGGCCAGGAAAGAAGTCAAAATCAGCCAGACCCTGGAGTAGAAGCAATGGGGAACCTTGCCAACATTTCCAAACTCATAAACCAAATGCTTGAAGAAAAAGCAGCACAGGGTAGTCCAGAAACCCCATACACCCAACCAAGAACCAGATTTCAGACCCCAAACCCAAGATCAGCATATGGAAGAATTCCAGCAGAAACCATGGAAGAATCAACAAACCCATCCATAAGCCCAGGAATAAATATATATCCCCAAGCTAGAGAAGAAGGAAGAAGAGCTACAAGGAGCCAATATACTGAAGGAACCCCAGCCAGAAGACCAGTCCAGGATAACTCAATAATCAATAATAATGAACAAAATGTAGTATTGTTAGATGGCAAGAAATTGAAACTTTAATTTGATAGAACAGAGGTGGAACAGTTTATTAAAAGAGTAGAGAAACTGGCAAGGATTCAGAAGGCAGGGGGAATAGATATAGCTCTACAATTACCTTTTCTAGTACAAGACAAGAAGTTCAGGGAGTCTATTGAAGATATGGAAGGACATGAATATGCAGACTGGTACCTTTTGAAGAAGGAACTAAGAAGGAAATGGGGCACAGCTACCCCCCTTAGAAGGTTCAATGAGGAGTCCATACCAAGGCTTCTCAGAAATACTCAAGAACAGGGAGGCATCAAGACCAAGCATGAATTTAAAAAGTTCATTGGGAGTTATGAAGAGATGTTTCTTTACTTCATCAGAATGGGTTATGACAACACCAACTGGGAGAGTGGAGAGAACCTCTGTAAAGCCTTGTCCACTGATCTCAGGAGGGAGTTGAACAGAGAATTGGCTCATGCAGGGAGGATCAAGATTGCAAGAGATGGAAGATACCTTCCCCCAGACCTGAAAACCTTGAAGGAATTTGTGGAAATGACCTTGGGCTTATGGGATGTGGATGAAGAAGAAACCCCTAAACCTGTCATCAAAAACTTAGTGGAAACCAAGACGGAAGTGAAGTTTCAGCAACTAGGGGTAGATAAGGTCTTGAAAATGAAGGAGGATATTGCAAAACTCACCATTGCTTTGAATCAGAAGCAGGCACCTCCCCACTTTGATAGGATCAACAAAGGGATGGCACAAAACTACAGACCCTCATTCCCCAGTGCAGGCCCCAGATGGCAAATCAGATGTTACTATTGCAAGGATGAGCTTCATACCCAAGTCAACTGCCCCAATTTGTCAGAAGAAATAAAGGCCAAGAGGGTTTTCAAACAAGGACCCAACTATTACTTCCCAAACAGAGAACCCATACCTTATAGCAATTAGGAAAGCTTCAGAGATCAGGTCAAGAAATTCTCAGACGCTCAACAAGTCCCCAAATTGGAGGAACCCCAGAAGAAGGAAGAACCTACTAATTTTGCGGCATTCTTGAAGAATGGATATTGGGAAGCCTGGACACCACCAGAGGTAAATATGAAGGAATCTCAAGTTCAGTGGGGAATGAGAAGATCACAAAGGTTGGCTGGAAATCCACCAGAGAAGGATAACACCCAGGAGACACCAGTAGCAGACCAAGGAACCTCAGCACCAACTAAAGAATTAGCCCCAGGACCAAGGAAGAAAAAGGCAAGTTACCCAGGAGCATGGGTGGAAGTGGACCAAGACTCTGAAGATGAAGAAGAGCCCCCCAAAGAACCTGTCAAGGAACCTGTCACTGTACCTGTGAAGAAAAATCAAGAAAAGTCAGAAACATTGGACACTCAGGAAGGAACCAAGATGGAAGAAAGCTTGAAGAAGAAAATATTAAAACAAAATTTTAACCTTACCTTGGAGGAGCTCCTTTCAGTTGCACCAAATTTTTTCCAGAAGTTAAAAGATATGACCCCTGAAAGAATCTTGGATTTGAATAAGGCCTCTAAGTCACTAGCCAGCAAAAACAACAGGAAGATTAATGGATGCCAACACCATTTTGAAGGCTATTCAGATGATGAATACCCATGATCCATAGGACACAATCTCACCTATGCTTGTCCATTGAGATTCATTGATATTTGCATCAAAGGAAGAAAGATCAAGGCTCTGGTGGATACTGGTGCTGAATTCAATGTCATACCAGAACATTTGGCCATTCAGACAGGCTTGGTTTCCAGGGAATTATTTATGAAGGTTACAGGAATTGGAGGTCATTCTACACCACTAATTGGATTGGCTGAAAGAACAGTATTTGAGATAACACCTGGGGAACCATAATCTTCCCACTTCTTCATTTCTAAGGGATCAATTCATACACTAATTGGAAGACCTTTCTGAGTGGATCATGATGTAAGGCTGGACTTATCCAAGCATAAAGGGGAAGTTTTAAGTTATTAGATAGCAGATGGAGAGAGGTTATGCATTCCAATCTGTTCACCAGACCAAGCAGGATGCCAGATTACACCACCCAGAAGACCAATGGGCATGAATAGCATTACAGCAAACTTAGAACAAGAAGAGGCTTGGATCAGTGGACATAATATACCAGTAATAGACCTTGAAGGCTTACCAGACCCCTGGGAAAACAACATCATCACCCCTGAAGTACCAACAGAAAGAGGATGGGAAGAGGTTTTCAAAAAACAGGAAGCTGAAGAAACTTTGGAAATCTTTCAACAAATATTTGGAGGATTCTGGACCAACCTTGAAGACATGGAGGGAACCCATTTGGAAGAATTACCTGCAGCAGGATTGGAAAACTCAGACTTCATGGACCTACTCAATACTTACACTGGGAACACTCTTCTAATCCATGGTGAATGGCCATCTCATCATGGCAGGGTCCCATGGATAGTCAGGTACTGCTTGTATTATGGGGAAGAATGGGCTAAGGAGTGGGTGGAGCATAAGGTAGCTATGGACCAGGTAATACCAGACCATTTCAGGTGGTCAGGTTACCTGGAGGAGTGACTTCCCTATCAAAAAAAAAATTAAAATAAAATAAATGAATAAATAAATAAATAAAAATAAATGAAAAAAATGAAAAAAATGAAAAAAAAAAAAAAACAAAAAACAAAAAACAAAAAAAACAAGTTTTCTTTATATTCAAATAGTTTGTCTGTTCCTCTCCTGTCCTCTTCTCATTTTTTCTTGTTGACTTCACGCGTCCTGTTGTAGGAACAAAAGGCCAGCCAGTTGCCCCTGGTAGAACCAAGGGTAAGGGAGGGTACCAAAGAGTCTTACCGCAAAAAAAGGGGGGCATGTTTCTCTGTTATTAAATCAAAAAAAGGGAGAAGACTGCACCGCGTGTACTAGTTCATTTCTCCTTTTCTTGCTTCCATCAAAAAAAAATAAAATAAAATAAAATAATAATAATAATAAAAAAAAAACAAAAAACAAAAAAAACAACAACAATCAAAAAAAAAATGAAATGGAATAATATGTAAAAGAGGCCTGCCTGGATGACATTCTTGTATCAAAAAAATAATAATAATAATAGTAAAAAGGGAAAAAAGGGGGGAAGGGAAGATGGGACAAGCAAGAAATCATTAAGGAGACACGCGCAATAGCTGGCAATAAATCAGGGACCTTTTCTGTAACAATAAAAAAGGGGGACCACTAAGGATAGAAAAGAGGGGGAGCCGGCGGTCATCAGATACTTTTGTTTCAGTTAACAACAAGGGGAAGGGCACAGGGGAGCCGTCAGTCTCCGTTGCAAAAAAAAAGAAAAAAAAACATATATATAATAATAAAGGAAGGTGGCAACCTACTAATAAGCGCAAAGGAGCTCAAACCACTCCCTAAACTTGTCCAATTGAGCCTGAATCCCCTCAATGGTTGTCAGCCTACTAGATGCCAAGGATCTCACTCCTTCTAGCTACTAGAGGTGATAGAAAGTTTGGATCAAAAATAAGATAAAATGCAAGGTATGTGATTTGGCTAAAAGGGTTAAATTTATTTATATATTTATAAAATAAATTTAAATGGAGGGGCCAAGACCTTAATGGATTTGTTGAGCCCTCCGGAACACAGGTATATGCCTTTTAAGGAAAATATAGGAGCAATTGTGGTGCCTGTGGGGTTGACAAGGACTCCTTTCAAGAAGGGTGTGTGTAATTTCCTTGGGGCATAGGTTATGCAAAACCTACAAAAGGGGTATAAGTCAGCAGGATCACTTACTAGGTCTAGATCCGGACTTCTTCTTGATGAATGGGGAAATATTGAAGGATTCAGGGTGCTGGAAGTTGGTACTGGGGCAGGCTGAATGGTTGGTTTTTGATTTTGGCCAAAAACAGGGATTCAGGAATTATGGTATAAGATTTTATCAGAAAGTTTTCCAGGATCACACACTTATTTCTTATAAGGGTTTGATGGCTTGAGGAAGAAAATATCTGAAGCAATAATGACTACATGACTGGATGAATCTGGTAGAAATAGCTGGGGGAAGGTCCTTTATTTATATTGTTTGGGTCCCCTCATGGTACAGTCCTTTTGCCAGCCAAAGGAGGGTGACCCAGGCTAGTGCTGAGGCCAAGGAGCCATCAGTGTGTTCGTGTGGACCTGCTCTAGTTACTACAGAGGTACAGGAAGCCCTATGTCATCATGCTTGGGGCTTGATACATGTTTCCAAGCCTCAAGTGATATCATTGTACCAGCCATGTATCCTGATTTGAGGCTAATAATTTAAGTACAGGCCCTTGTTTACTGAGGCTAAGGACTTGGAATTATGTCCTAGACCTCTGAAACCTGTTCGCAACTCCGATTTTGAGGCCTTATTGGTCATTATTGGTTGTGTATGGGCTAATTTGTACTGTAACAGCCACAAATACATACAGGGGCCTTTCTTCCTTAATTGGGTGATACAGGGTTTATCTGAGGTTTGGGGACTTTTTGGAGTGTTATGGCCCAAAGCAGGGAATCTACTGTAGCTATTGTGACTGTCTTGGGGTGCTAAAGTATCTTCTTAGTACTGCAATAGGGCTGTAACATTCCTTTTTGGGAAGATTACAGGAGCCCTGTATCTTCTAATGTGTACATATTACATTTAGGGTGATACAGGGTTTATCTGAGTTTTGGGGGCTTTGGGAGTGTTCTAGCCCAAAGCAGGACATCTGCTGTAGCTATAGTGGTTGTCCTGGGGTGCTATAGTATCCTCTTAGTACTGCAATAGGGCTGTAACATCCCTTTTTGGAAAATTACAGGAGCCCTGTATCTTCTCATGTGCACATATTACATTTAGGGTGATACAGGGTTTATCTGAGGTTTGGGGGCTTTGGGAGTGTTCTAGCCCAAAGCAGGACATCTGCTGTAGCTATAGTGGTTGTCCTGGGGTGCTACAGTATCCTCTTAGTACTGTAATAGGGCTTTAAAATCCCTTTTTTGGGAAAATTACAGGAGCCCTGTATCTGCTAATGGGTACATATCACAATGGGTAAATATTACATTAGGGTGCAGGTCCCTAAATTCCGAATTTGTGGGGGGTAAGCTTACATAATTATGGGTTTCTGACCAAACTTTTGGTCAGAAACCAGTACTTGTGGATGTTACAAGCAAGGGTACATGAGTGAGCATAGTTCTACCTGAAGGAGTCAGAAATGGGTGGTGGTGCCAGTGGATGACCCTACCTAAATTGGCACCACAAATCCATTTTTTTAATAATATTTTTGGATTTCTTACATATTAAGTCTTTATTCATTATTTTTATTTTATTATTTCCGTACTTATTTATTAATTCATTTATATTTTATTTGTTTTAGGCTTTAGTCAGTTGGCTCTGAATAGTAGCCAGCTGACAAAGGTGGTACACAAGTGGGAGCCCCTTGGTAAGCTAATCATAAGTTTCCAGAGCGCAAAATGGAACGCATCAAAGTTTGAAGCCACGGTGGCGGGGAGTCCAGGGGGTTGCAACGTAGAGGATAATGGAGGAAAGAAAGTGGGGGATACATATTGGCGCCCTGCCAACGGTTTGTCAAAGGTTGGAGGAAGATGGGACTATTGGGCCCGGCCATTGATCCACTGCCTGAACTGCTTTTGCCGTTGTATTCAGATTCATGGTCAGAGGGAGGATCAGTCAAAGCTTGAGAAGAGGTGATGGAGGGAAGATTGGAGGAAAAATCCTCAATGGGGGCAGGGAAGCCATCAAGGGAAGACCCCCTGGAAGTAAGGGGGGATGACAGGGCGGCGACTGTAGATGAAAGACAGTCTTCCGGTCCAGTAGATGGCGCTGCCGGAAAGAGGAAAACCCAGGACGGATCAACAAACGACTTGAAGGCGGGGGCTTGTAAACAAGAGTTGAAACAGTCCTTGAGGCTGTGGCTAAGCGCTGGGGGCAAGCTTGGGAGAGAAAAAGAGGGGGCTGACTGAGCAAAATGTGGGCTTGAGGGTTTCTGTTTGGACGGGACAGGCCAATGATAGTCCACAATTCTGACAGAAGCCTTGGAAGATTAGTTGCTACCAGGTGGCAGGTCTGAAACCAACCACAAGGAAGGGGATGGGTGCTTGTTGATCAAGGGCACCCTAGAGAAAGCAAGAGAAAGGGACAGAGAGGCAGTTAGTACACCTGCAACCCAGGAACCCCCTTTGGGCTAGAAAAGGAAGAAACCACGACTGACTTGGGGGTGCGGCTAAGCGCTGGGGGCAAGCTTGGGAAAGAAAAAGGGGGGGCTGACCAAGCAAAGGACAGCCTCAAGGATTCCCGCTCAGATGGGAAGACCAAATGAAATCCCACAACCGTGATGGAAGGCTTGGAGTATGAGTTCCTACCGGGTGGCGGGTCTGAAACCAGAAACGAGGAAGGGGATGGAGGCTTTTTGATTGGGGGCATCCTAGAGAAAGCAAGAGAGATGGATGGAGAAGCAGTTAGTACATCTGCAACCCAGATCATCCTTGGGTGGAGAAGAAAAAAACTTGACTGACTCGGGCAGCGGACAGGGAAGACCTGGGGACATGATGGGGAAGGAGGGAAGCAAGGAGGAAGGGGTCCTTATATACAGTATAATAACCCGTGAGGAGAAGGAAGGATCAAGGAGTTGCCACCAAGAGGAGGGGGAATTCCTAGCAGAAGCAGCAGGAGTCAGGCAAAAGAAAAGGGGGTTGAGTAAGGCTGGCTGGAGGGACCCCCCCTTAACACAAAGGGACTCTTACCTGGATAGATTAGGAAGGAATGCAAAAAAAAACGTACCCATTGGCAGATGGAGGGAGTGGGCTTGACATAGGAAGGCCGGGGCAAGGACCCCATTGAGACCCGGTAACACTGGCCACCGTCACCAGTAAAGAGTTGGGCGGTGGACTGAAGCTGCAGGAAAGGGACAAATAAAATAAATAAGTAAAGATATGTATATCAATAAACAAGCAAACAAAAAAAGAGAGAACAAAATATAAGTTATAGTCAACAGTTAAACAAATAAAACTCACCACTTGAGGGAAGGGGGACAAGAGGCAAGGCATCCAGACCAGAGGGAGGAGGTGTACAGGAACCAGGATGTAAGAGTTGCCACCATTGGTTTGACGTGATTGGCAAGGGAGCGCGCGGTGTGGTGTCAATTTATAGACACGGATTGGGAACTGCGTCGCGGCTGCGCGCTCAGCATTGGAGGCAAGCGGGCTCAGCATTATGGTATGCTGAGTGCTCAGCAGCAGCAGCCGCTGTTTGGCTCCGCACCTAGTGGACGGGTTGGGCTCAGCATTGAATGCGGTGTGGTTGGCAATCCGCCCTGGAGATCAGATTTGGAAGGTAGTGCGCTCAACTAGGTTTGCGGGCTTGCCAGTTTGGATACGTAGGGGCGGAGCAATCCGCGGGCTATAAAGGAACGGACGGAGCGCGCGTGCAAGCACGCGGATCACGCCGGATAATACCGGACATCCACAACGGGCGCGGACAAACGGATACGGACAGGCGCGGTGCAAGAACCGCATCATGAGAAGGACAAACCGGAGGGACAGAATGGCGTATGGACGTTGGGGGGAGTTTGGTACCGAGGTGAGGAGAGGAGGCTAGGGTTTCTGTTTTGGGATTGTTTTCTGTTTTGTTGTCATACTTTTATTGCGCGTGTACTTAGGTTAGGGTTGAGAGGGAGGACTTATACTCACTCTTGACTCCGGGTTAGGAGGGGAGGGGGATGGAAGGAGACCATCACATCATTGGATTGGATCAATCATCTCACCAAGAGATTAAAGTAACTCATACCGGATACACATCTAGGTGGAAAGTTCTTAGGATTGAAGGATTGGCAATTTCACTCTCTCTCTACTTTTCTTTATATCCTTATCTCCTTATTTCTATTTCTCATTTAAGTACCACTTTGGGCATCCTCATCTCCTTTCAGATGCAGGGAACCGTTAACTTCCAAACCTTGGGACAATTATAGGGGGAAAACCCTTATTCTTTCCACATCTGGGGTTCTGGCCGGGCAATAACCTTCCATTTCTTGTCTTTCAAAGGTAACTGGGCGCGATGTCCTATCCATACCTCCCTACAGTTGCTTCCTCTTCTTCTTTTTCTTCCCCTTCTGTTTCAGGGTCCGCTACTCCAACCCCACTGGCGTCTTCCATCCCTCCTCCTCCCCCTCCCTCTGCTCAACCCAGGACAAGCTACGCTGTTCCCCCATCGGTCTCCAGTGACCATGAACCCACTTGTCCAGTTTGCATCAGGCTGCAGGGATACCCTCACATCCGATTCAACACTGCGGATGTGGAATGATTCATCTTGAGATACAAAGGTATTGCAGATGCGGAAGGTGCGTTGGACGCCAATAAGGCCCGGCTTGTTGTCCTGTTCATTATTGACAAAGAGAAGCTCTGGGATGTGGAGGTAATGGAAGGCTACAAGAATCAGGATTGGCCAAAACTGAAGGCGGAGATCCTAACGCGGTGGGGTAGGAGCAAACCTTGATTTTGGGAAAGCAATTTTGACCACGTGGCCTTGGAGGCAAGCGCGCGCGGAGGAGTCAGAACTTGGGTCGAGCTGGCGGATTACACCTTGAGGTTTGATTGGATCTATTGGTACTTGTCAAAGAACAAGGTGGTGGCGGGACAGATGGGGGCCATGAAACGCGCGTTTCTGGGCGGTTTAGGCGCTCAACTCCGGGAAAGGTTTCAGCGGCATCTTTACAATCACAACTTGGTAAAGCGGTCATTGGACGGGAGCATTGCGCTCCTTCCCGAGCTGGCTGTCATTTGCCAGGCTTTTGAGAGTGAGCTTGACTTAGAAGAGCTTATTGAGGATACGGCTAAGTCCTTCCCAGCGGGAACAAAGAAATCTGACCCCCAGGTTCCGGCTCCGGCGCAATTTTTGACCCGGTTCCACCTACTTCCACGCGTGTTCCGGTTCCTCAACCCGCGCCTGCCCCTCTGGTAAGTGAATTGACGGAACTGATGAAGGATTTGAAGATCTGCATGAGCTGTATGGGCCAGCAGCAGCCGCAAGGGCCTCCACCTCATATGGTGGAAGGGTTTTGGCCACCCGGTACCTTTGTGCCAAGGGGGTGCTTGTACTGCGGGGCAAACAGTCATTGGCAATTGGTGTGCAAGGAGCTTACAAAGGATCTCAACGCAAGATTGGTTTGACCGGCTGGGATGGGTTACATTTTTCCAACGGGCAAACAGATTCTGATGGAGCCAAGCCAGCCAACCGCAATGCAGCAGGTGCGCACACGGGATCAGGAGGCGGGAACAATGGCGCAAGCGTCACTAGGCATTTTTACCAGTCCTGGATTGTGGCAACCACTTTGGGTGGAAGCTGAGGCAAGGGTAGTGGAAACGGTAGAGAAGGTGGCGGTCTCCAATAAGATGGAGGTGGATGCAAAGGAGCAACCCCTATCAACCGTTCCGAAACCAGCTGCACGCGTGCCTGGAATTGAGGCACCGGCAGCAAATCCTGTAGGGAAGAAGAAAGCGGCGGACATCGTGCGTAGGGTGATGGGGAACAAGACTCCGGTCCCGCTGACCTTGGGGGAACTGGCGGCTGTGTCTCCGGTGGTGGTAGACAAGATGGTGCAGGCGTTGTGGGATTGCGGTCAGGGCCGGGTACCTCAGATGGTGCAGCGGGTTCATGTGGCGCGGAAGGAGGAGGAGCGCAAGGAGTGTGAGTTGAAATCAGTTTTGACTCCGCTCACGTACGTTCCAATGGTCATAGCGGGGAGGAAGGTGTGGGCTATGGTGGACAGCAGTTCAATGGTGAACCTGCTGCCATCACGGATGGTGGATGATTTGGGGTTGGTTTGGTGGAAATGCGCAATGGGTCTCCGCGCGCTTAACGGAGGGGAGTGTTGTGTGGATGGGGTAGTTGAGGAGGAGGAGGTCGAGGTGGCCAGGGTCCGTAGGCATCTTTCTTTTCTTTTGGTTGATTGTGGGGATGTGATTTTGGGAAGGCCGTTCATGTTCAGGTTCTGTTAAAATTTGGGTTGAGGAATCCAATGGGAGAAGGATGAAGAGGAGATGAGGAGTTCTTATGTTGCCAAGGGGAGAAAATCAGAGGATATTCAAGGGAGCACTCCCGGTTCAAAGTGAGGAAGAACTGATGATGATGAATTAGCTGAACTAGTACTTGGTTTAAATAGACTAGATACAAGCCAAAATAGCACAGACCAATTTGTGGTACAGGCAATAAGAAATATAATGAATAATGAATGAAGTAATGATCAGAGAGATACCACATAATCAGTGACACACAAAGCACAAGTCAGAGACACTTCAAGGAAATAAGACAGGACATGTGAGTGACAAAAGAAGAGCCGAGATCACAGACAGCTGAGGCGTTAATTCTAGTTGATCTGACACATCAAACAGACATTATAGTTAAGAAAGACTATGAAATGAAAGGAGTTCATTAGAGATAAGAAGACCTATAGATGAACAGTGACCAGGGCTCATGGCTACAAGATTTGATCATAGAAGGATAATCAGACTACTCAGACTAGCATTCTCTCAGACATAATCATAACTTAACCTCAAAATAATCAAACAGCAAGAGGGTCAACTGATTAGAGATATGAGAGACATTATTCATCATAACATACTACTTTTATGAGGCCCATAATGTTGAAAGATAATTTAGGTTAAAAGTAATTTTTATTTAATAATTTATTTTATATTTTAATCAAGAAGAGAATGAGGCCACAAGTTGCCAGAATTCCAACACCCCTCCCCAACTAGTGACCAAAAGAACTGATGAACCTACTGACCATGGAAAGTCAAGGTTTTGATAGGCTCAAGGTTGAGTGGAAGCCAAGGCTGAGGTTCAGATGAGGGACTGGCAAGAGCGGAGTGGAAGGCGGCGCTAATGGATGAAGGGAGCAAGCGCAAGATTGGATAGGCAGGAGGCATTGGTGGAGGGAGAGGGTAATGGATGCTGAGAGTGAGGTGAACAACAAGAGCTGGATCAATTGAGCGAGCAAGAATGTGGGGGCACAGAGATCGATCAATTGAACAAGCCAGGAGAATTTGAAAGGGAGGATGGACCAAGAGCGATTGCAAAGGGCAAGATTGATTGAATGAGCACAATGGAGGAAAAAGAAGAAGAAGGAGCAGGATCAAATTGGCAGGTTGATCAAAGTAGAAAAAAACAATCATAATGGTAAGGGATAATGATGGAAGTATTGATCAACCTGAGTGCGAGATTGATAAGATGGCAAGGACGCAGAATCACTTGATGAGATGAGCGATTAAGGTTGATTAACATGACCCAAAGATGATCAAGTTGCAGAACAAGAAAGTAATAGCAAGGGGTTCCAATTGAACAAGAATGGTAAGGACTGGACAACCAAGCTAGGGTAATGAGGTGAGGGAGATCAGGCCGATACAATCAATATTGCAAGATTTCTACTTTTTAAGCTTTGGCCAAGATTGTTTTAAACAGTTGATGCCTGTGGTAGGACAAGGCTAAAGTGACCGTTAAAGACTGCATCAATAAAGTCGCGAGTGGTTGAAGGCAATCAAGCCAATGCAATCAAAATCAAGAAAGATGAAAACAGTATGACCAAAAGAGTGCACGGTCATGAAGGGGATCACAAGAGCAGATAAAGGAGATGGCGCAATGGAGGGGAGCTTTGACTGTTAATAGTGTTGAAATTTGGGTCAAGGAATCCAATGGGAGAAGGATGAAGAGGAGATGAGGAGGCCTTATTTCGCCAAGGGGAGCGGATCAGAGGAGAGTTGAGGGAGCACTCCCGGTTCAAAGTGAGGAAGAACTGATGATGATGAATTAGCTGAACTAGTACTCGGTTTAAATAGACTAGATACAAGCCAAAATAGCACAGACCAATTTGTGGTACAGGCAATAAGAAATATAATGAATAATGAATGAAGTAATGATCAGAGAGATACCACATAATCGGTGACACACAAAGCACAAGTGTGAGACACTTCAAGGACATAAGACAGGACATGTGAGTGACAAAAGAAGAGCGGAGATCACAGGCAGCTGAGGCGTTAATTCTAGTTGATCTGACACATCAAACAGACATTATAGTTAAGAAAGACTATGAAATGAAAGGAGGTCATTAGAGATAAGAAGACCTATAGATGAACAGTGACCAGGGCTCATGGCTACAAGATTTGATCATAGAAGGATAATCAGACTACTCAGACTAGCATTCTCTCAGACATAATCATAACTTAACCTCATAATAATCAAACAGCAAGAGGGTCAACTAATTAGAGATATGAGAGACATTTTTCATCATAACATACTACTTTTATGAGGCCCATAATGTTGAAATATAACTTAGGTTAAAAGTAATCTTTATTTAATAATTTATTTTATATTTTAATCAAGAAGAGAATGAGGCCACAAGTTGCCAGAATTCCTACAGGTTCCAAGCACAAATGGTTTTCAATCCGGAGGCGGGAACGGAGGCGTTGATGGTGGAGGATTTGTCCAGCGGAAGGTTCCAGACAACTATCTGCAATCACGGGCAAGGAAAGTGGAGGAGAGTGTTGGAGTATGAGGAGGAACCGGATGCGGAGTTGGCCTGTGATGGGCAACCCTTGGAGGATTTTTCCTAGTCGACCAAGGAGACCGCATGGAACAAGCTCCGGTTTTGCGCAGGCGGTTGACTAATGAGGAGCAGGGAGGGGGAGGAAAGAAAGTGCAGGGCGCACACGTCGCAGAAGTAAGTCCCTTTTCTCAGTATGGATTGCCCGAGGGTACTACGCTTTGAAAACCCTATCATTGTGCCACACTTGTGAGCAAAGGCAAAAGCCGTGGTTCTGTTCTGTGCAGGATCTACAGTGAAAGATGCGTGCGGATGATGCGGTGCAACACTGGAAAGTACAAGCCGGTTTTGCGGAAGGTCTGACCAAGGAATGAGCCAATGCCCCAAGAATTGAACGCACCGCTTTGACCAATTGCTTGGTTGCGGGACCCTTGGGTCATGCCGATTAAGGCTTTGGGGTGGGTTACTAGTTTGGTGCGGATCAAAGAGGAGTGGATTGCAGCTTTCAATTTTGGCCCAACGGGATGGTTGAGCAGGAGGAGCGTGAGTTGCTGGCTTTGGTTCTGGTTCTTTGGGAAAGAGCGCTCGCGTTTGGACATGAAGAGCGGGGGCTTCTGAAAAACAATATTGGCGACCCCTATGTCATCCCAACTGTTGATCACAAGCCGTGGCAGATCAAGCCAATTCCGATACCGCGGGCGGTCCGGGAGCAGTTTCTGGAGTTGGTGCGGGAACGGGTGAAGACTGGCCTTTACAAACAGTCAACGTCTAGCTACTCCAGTCCAATTGTTGCGGTAGTTTAGCAGGACCAAAAGTTGTTGAGGATTTTTCATGATCTGCAGCGGCTCAACTCCTTTACGATCCGGGAAGCAGGACGGCCCCCCCGCGTTGACGAGTTCCTTGAGTCAATGGCCGGGCGCGCTTGTTATGGTTTAATGGATGTGATGGGGGGATACGACCAGCGCAAGTTGGATCCTTGCTTGCAGCCTCTAACGGCATTTGAGACTGGGTTGGGAAGAATGCAGCTGACTCGGCTACCGCAGGGCGCGACCAATTCTGTGGCAGTGTACCGGGCGCAAATGGCTTGGATCCTGAAGGATGATCTTCTGGAGGGAGTCCAAATCTTCATTGACAAAGCGGGCATCAAAGGCCCAAAATCCAATTATGGAGGAGCAGATCTGGTTGAAGTTCCTGGCGTCCAATGTTTTGTGTGGGAATACGTGCAGACGTTGGAACGCATCCTGTTTCGCATTGAGGAGGCAGGACTGACGGTGTTGGGGAAGAAGTTGGCGGTTTGTGTTCCGGCGCTCAAATTCCTGGGCCATGTTGTTGCTTCCGACGGCCGGCACATTGCAGAGAAAAAGCGGAACAAGGTCCTTGAATGGCTGACCCCGCGGACGGTGTTGCATATCCTTCAGCTCTTGGGATTATGTAGCTATGTCCGTATGTTCATCAAGAGGTTTGCTGAGGTGGCAAGCCCGCTCCCATCACTAATGCGGAAAGGCTCAGAGTGGAATTGGGGAGAAGAGTGCAATAGCGCGTTCCGGAAGCTCAAGGAGATTGTGGGACGTGACATTGTGCTCCACAATCTTGACTACAATGCAGGAGGAATTAGGCTAGCGGTTGATTACAGCAAATTCGGCGCGGGGGGGTTCTCACTCAAGAGGACAACAGTAAGGATAGGCCGGTGCTTTACGAGTTGGTCACCTTCACTCCAACGGAAAGCCGGTACTCTCAGCCAAAGTTGTTGTTGTGCGGGGTCACCAAGATTGTGCGGCAGCTTCAGTATCTTTTGTGGGGGGTTCACTCTGAGCTTTTGGTGGATGCAGAGGCGCTGGCGCGGATGATCAATTCTCCGGCGTTGCCCAATGCTCCCATGACCAGGTGGGTGGCGTTTCTTCAACTTTTTTCCTTTGCTGTTGTTCATGTTCTGGGGAAAGCGTTCACTATGCCCAACGCGTTGTTGCGGTATCCAAGGGACAACCCGTTTGAGGAGGCGGAACTGCTCAATGTGGAGACACCGGTTTTCAAGGTAGGGGTTGTGGAGGCAGGCGTTCAGCTGCCGCTCCGGCAGACCGGGCAGTATGGGATTCTTTGTGATTACTTGCCAGACCTTTTTTTTCCCAATGGAACTACAAACAAGCACATGCAATGGGCAAGGCGGCGAGCGGAAAACTTCTATGTACAGAAGGGGCAGCTTTGGCAGCAGAAGACTCCGGTTCCTCTTGTGGTTACCAATTCAAGGGCCGGTCAGGAAGCTATCCTCCAAAGCCTTCACGACAATCTTGGCCATCAAGGGAAGGTCAAAACGCGGAGGCGGGTGAAAGAGCGGTTCTGGTGGCCAGGGGTAGTGCGTGCGGTATGGGAATGGTTGGCGTCCTGCAAAGCCTGTCAACGGCGGAGCGCAATATTTCCTAAGGAAGTCGGAAACCCCACAGGGGAAGATGCCCTCTTTGTTTGAGTCTTGCTTGATGTCATCCACATCAAGGCCAGTAAGTTTGCCTATCTGCTCGTCGCGCGGGACAACCTGTCCGGTTGGGAAGAAGCGCGTCCGTTGGTCAAGCTCTTGGCGGACAAAGTTGCTCTGTTTCTGGAGAAAGATATTTTTGCATGGTACGGGTTGCTTTGTCTGGTTACAGTGGACGGAGGGGCTGAGTTTTGCGGCCGTTTGGTCAAATTGGTGAAGAGTTGCGGAGCCAAGTTTGGCCAAGTAATGGAGTATTATCCCAAGGGGGGCGGCATGATCAAACGCAGGCATCAACAAATCAAGGAAGCCCTGGTCAAGATGTGCGGGGAGGACGGTAAGCGCTGGCAGGAGACCCTTCCAATGGTTCTGTTCCCAGATTGGATTTTGGTGAAGCGGTCAACAGGCTACTCACTGTACAAGTTACTTTTTGGACAGCGCCCTGTGCTTCCGGTGGACATTGAGTTGGAGACGTTCCTGGGGGTTTACTGGTGGAAGGTGAAGACCTCCGCCTAATTTCTCAAGGCTTGCGCCAAACATCTCCTTTGACGGGAAGGGATGCTTGCAAAGGCCACGGACCGGCTGAAGAAGACTTGGACGGCATTGGTGCGCTATTGGGACAAGCGCTGCTTGCGTTGCCTCCGGGATCCCTTGCGGAAGGGGGATTTGGTGCTCCTGTACAACCAGAGTCCGGAGTCTCAGTGGGGGAAGTTGTTTACTAACTGGTGGAACGGCCCGTTCCACGTGTTGTCCAAGTTTGAGGGCGGAAGCTATCAGTTGGAGGAATTAGACGGTACTCCGCTGAAACAGAAGGCGGCAGCTTTGCATGTCAAGCGCTTCTTTGCGCAAGGATCTACCTTGTTTGACAAGACAGCGGAAGGGGGTGACGGATCAGATGAGGGGAGTGTGGAGCGCGGAGATGGTGTAGAAAAGCAATCCGGGGATTTGTCTTTGGGCGGAAAAGGAGAAAACGTGCCGTTGCAAGGGAGTAGGCGGTTGCGACCAGCTGGGGAGAGTGGCCAAGTTGGGGGGGGAGGTGGTGGGGGTAGGGCATAAGTTTTGATTTGGTGAGGGGGTGATCTAGCCGGTTCACAGCCAGAACAACTATACACCCCAGAATGTTTGTTTCTCTATGTTTCTTTCTTATCTGGATTGTGGGGTCTTTTCTGGCTTGGGGTTTTTGCAGGAATCACGGGCCCGGCACAAATCAGGGTCCATGAACGCGAGGACAAGCACCGCGGAACCGGGATGTGAGGACAATCCCGCAGATGGTGGAAGCGGGACAAAGAGCAATTTCCGGGCGGTCTACGTGCATCGCGCAAAAAAAAAAAAATGTGTTCTTTTCTATTTTTCTTCTCTGTTGGTTTCTTTTTCTCTTTTCCTTTTCTCTCTGGATATCTTGAGGATGGGTGGTTGGTATGGGAATAAGCTTGGGTTGGTGAGGGGGTGCTCTAGCCGGTTCACAGCTGGGACAACTAGGCACCCCAGAATGTCTGTTCTCTTACTCTCTCTCTCTCTCTCTGCCCTTACGGTGGCACGCGCTGGTGTTTGGTTGTTCTGTTTGTTACAGGATGGGTAGGGGGAACTGTGTGGCAGTTTGTCTGGGGTGGTCCAGGTGCCCCTTTTTGGAATGGCTGGTCACTTACGGTTGCTCACAAAGCAAAGCGGGCGGACACGGACCTCAATCTCAAGCTCATTCTCACAAAGCACGGTTGCACACTTTTTCTCAGAAGATTAAGACCTCGCGCGGATACGTGTATTTTCTTAGGAAAAAGGAAGCGCGGTACAACCAAAAGAAAAGAAAGGGAAAAAGGGGAAGGGGGGGCGATGCGCCTAAGCCATCTTCATCATCTCCTCCATTTCCGCCCTTGACAAAGCCAGTAAGGCCCCGAAAGACGCCAGGAGCTTGCGCCAGGATTCCGGGGATTGGGCGCTGGGGGTCGCAAGGTAATCCCAAAGCATTGTGGTTGACCTTTCTGCAAGAACCTCAAAGCTGGCCGCCGGGAGTGCCATTACAATTGGGATTTCCGGGATCTTTGGAGGGCTTGGGGGAGGAGCGGCCGGTGAAGATGGGGCCTCCGGGGAACCAACAGGGGGGCTTGGTTCAGCCAGAGGCAATTATGGGACAATGATGGGTGACGGAGGCAGAGGGACGTTGGGGGTCGTAGGCCTCTCATCTGAGGCTGCTGGTGGCGCAGGCGGTGGCGGGGTTCCTCATGGATCCGGGGTGGGAGCAGCCGGTGCAGGTGCCGGAGCAGCGCAACTCCAAAGAATTTCATTGAGGCGCAGGTCCCTTGCGCCTTCCGTGACCCGGACGCGATCCGCCCAGGATTGCAAAGCCCTCCGGAAATCATTGAATGACAGGAAGTCCTCCTTCCACAGTGGCCCCGCGCGGCAAAGAGGAGAAGCCAAGTCGCGACCCTTGCTTGGTGGAGGACCGCGGAGAGGGGAGCGCGGTGTGGTGCCCCATCCTGGACACCCTGGCCACCTTAAGACCTCAATCCATAAACTGTTGCGCAAACGTACCGTCCGGCTGAACAACTTATCCTCAGGCTCATCCAAACCGTCCTTTACCTGCGCGCGCTGCGCTTCCATTATCCCCGTTGCGCGTCCTTTATCCGTGTTGCTTGTCATCTCTGCCGTTGTCATAGCAGGTCCTTATCTTTGTTGTTGCGTCTCTTCATCTTTGTCGTCGCGCGTCCCAATCTCCTCATTGCTACCGTCGCGCGGCGCTCATCCATGATTTACTGAATCCATCCCAACCGCACCCCCAAGCATTTGGCAAATCCTTGGATCCGTCAAACCTCCCATTGCACTTGATCTATCAGTCGTGGATCTCAAGGCTGTCAGGATTTACTCAACTTTCTCAAACCAATCTCCGATCCGCCCATCCGCGCTCTCATGGACTTCATCCATCACCTTTCCTGGGACTCTCCCACCCACTCCCGCCTTCGGAAGAGTGCCAACGACCGCCCGCAGACATCCGCGGCGGTTTGGTTCATTTCTCTCTCCCACCCGCTTCCGCCTTTGGACAAGGGGTGGGTGACTCTGGTATTGTTACGCGCGCCCAACCACAGACGGACGCGAGTGACCACATGGTTGCCTTCCCTTTTCCGCTCTATTTTTAGAATCCGTTGTATATAGTCTAATAGGGCCTCCTGCCCAGATAAGGAGGGGCTCTCCCCTGCTTTTTTTTCATCATTGGAAATCATCAGAACATGGAACAATCCAGAATGAAATCAGCACACCTTTGATCCTTGAGCCTCCATACTCAACCCTTGATCCCTGATCCTTATCACCAACCAATAGCCTTGCTAGTTGAAGAAAAATTCTGTCTGTTGGAATTTTTGAGTGTGTCATACCACTCCTTGATCCCTTTCTCTGACAATACTGATCCTGATCCCTGATCACCTTTCTGGAGCCAATCACAATTGATTGAAGAGGTCTTATTAAGCTTAAGACCTGGAGTGTTATACCTCCCCTTAGCTTCTTTGCAGTTGCATTCTGCCAGCCTACTCTTGAGTCCCTTGAGAAGTGTTGAGGTTATCCTTGCTTCAAATCAGTTACTTTTTGTTTTAGAGCTTCTTAAACATTGTGCTTTGTCTTGTACAGCCACCCTCAGTTATCTGGTACCCTTCAAGCGCTTGATTGTGGAGAGTTGGGCAGGTTCATTGAGAACCTGGAGGTTGCTTGGGTTTGAGTTGATCATCCCCAATCTTCTGCTGACAACCAGAGTTATTAGCTTGTGGGCGTTTTTTACACACAACAGCTTTTGTTCTTGGAACTCTAGGAAGACTTTAACTTCTTTTGTTCAAGTTTTCCCTGCATAATCTTGTCTCAGATAGTGCTGTTCCGTCGCTACCAAACTATTATCATCCTTATCCTCTACTCCTTGATTCCTCATTTACCAGGTTCTGGACCTTGATCTTGGTTACATTTAAATATTTTTGTAACACTCAGGAGGGCAGCCTAAACAGCACCTTTCCCCTCCGCAGAACTGCCACGGCCTAGCACCGTTTGGAGTCTTAAAGCGGCAGAGTCCACGAGTCCTCCAAGATGGTGTCGTCGTTGGAAACTACAAACGGGTCTGGACAAGCCCTCTTGCGCGGCCTGGGGCAAGAACTGGATTGGGGGGGAGCTCTGGGCATGCCTTCACTAAGTGAGAAGCAACTGTGGCTGCGACGGCAAGCAACACAGGCGCGTTGACCAGGAACAATCAAACACGCATGCCCGTTCCGGGCGCAGAACTTGCATGGGAGCATGGTGGCAATGGAGCGGAAGGAGGATGGGGGAAGGTGGTAGTGGGAGTGGTGGGGGTGGTAGTGGAAGGAGCGGGGGTTGTAGTATGGTGAAGCAATGGGAAACGTCTGGGGACAGAACTCAAGTTGGTGGGGGGATGTGGTGTCAATTTATAGACACGGATTGGGAACTGCGTTGCAGCTGCGCGCTCAGCATTGGGGGCAAGCGGGCTCAGCATTAGGGTATGCGGAGTGCTCAGCAGTGGCAGCTGCTGGATTGGCAGCAGCCACTGTTTGGCTCCGCACATGGTGGACGGGTTGGGCTCAGCATTGAATGCAGCATGGGTGGCGATCCGCCCTGGGGATTGGATTAAGAAGGTATTGCGCTCAACTAGGTTTGCGGGCGCGCCGGTTGGGATACGTATGGGCGGAGAAATCCGCGGGCTATGAAGGAACGGATGGAGCCCGTGTGCAAGCACGCGGATCATGCCGGATAATACCTGACATCCACGATGGGCACGGACAAACGGATACGGGCAGGCGCAGGGGGCTCCAAGTAGGGCACGGTGCAAGAACCGCGTCATGAGAAGGACAAGCCGGAGGGAAGGAACAGCGTATGGACATTGGGGGGAGTTTGGTACGGAGGTGGGGAGAGGAGGCTAGGGTTTCTGTTTTGGGATTGTTTTCTGTTTTGTTGTCATACTGTTATTGCGCGTGTACTTAGGTTAGGTTTGAGAGGGAGGACAAATACTCACTCTCAAATCCAGGTTAGGAGGGGAGGGGGATGGAAGGAGACCATCACATCATTGTTTTGGATCAATCATCTCACCAAGAGATTAAAGGAACTCATACCGGATACACATCTAGGTGGAAATTTCTTAGGATTGAAGGATTGGCGATTTCACTCTCTCTCTAATTTTCTTTATCTCCTTATCTCCTTATTTCTATTTCTTATTTAAGTGCGACTTTGGGCATCCTCATCTCCTTTCAGACGCAGGGAACCATTAACTTCTGAACCTTGGGACAATTATAGGGGGAAAACCCTTATTCTTTCCACAGCGGTCAACAAACCATTGAGGGCCAAGCTGCAGAGAGGCGTATGCACTGGTCAAATGGGACAAAATAACATAGAAATAAATATAAGTAATAAAGAAAAGACAGAAGGAAGATATAAGATAGAGAACTAATTGAGAAGGTGACTCACCATGGGCTGTATTCCGATTGAAAAGATTACTTGAAGGTATGGAGGACCTCTGGCTGGCCCAGATGAGAAAGCCACAAGCCATAAGACAGGTGGCAAGCAACTACAGCGCGCAGTGCGCGAGGTAGGGCCAAATGTGGGCCCTAGAAGGTGGGCGCCTAGGGGCCGCAGTTGAGTTTGCGCGCCCCGTCAGAATCTGAAGAGCCCCGGGCTTGGGCTAACATCAGGCCTGCAAAGGGGAGGACCCACTATTGGCAACATGAGGGACCTGGGGCGACATGCTTCCGTCAGCCCTGGCGTTCTTTTTTTTTCCCTCTCCGCTCTCAAACCCGGCCTTGGAACATTTGGTCCTTGCAAGACCTTAAACTGCAGAAAGATACACACCCCCACCTCAGCTACGCACTTGAGACCAGAAAAAAAAAACCAACATCAAAAAAAAATAAAAATAAAATAAAAATAAATAAAATAAAAATAAAAATAAAAATAAAAAATAAAAAATAAAAATAAAAAATAAAAAAAAAAAAAAAAAAATTCTTTGTACAAATCAAAAGAAATGGAACCAGATATCATGGCAGCAAATTTTAAGAGCGTAGAAAAGAAGATCCATCCTGTCAATCAGCCCATACCTCAAGATCTGAACCCACCCCTCCAAAGGCCACCTCTCTCCAGGGATCCTTATAGAACCCCATGAACGCCTCACCCTCCATGCTTTGCACCAAAAAAAAGGATAACAGAGGAAAGACTGAAGCTGGTCAATTTTGGGCCTACCAACTGGCTGTCTCAGGAGAAATTCAAGCTCCTTCAGCATGTGATGGTCCTTAGGGAAAGGGCAATTGCCTTTACAGAAGAAGAAAGAGGCCTCCTCAAGCATTCCTATGGCCTTCCCTGTAGGATACCTACAGTAACTCATGAACCATGGAAAAAAAAGGCCATACCAATACCCCAAGCAATCAAGCCAGCCTTTACAGAGCTGGTAAGGAAAAGAATCCAAACAGGCATATATGAGCAATCCACCTCCAGCTACTCAAGCCCAGTCTTCCCAGTAAGGAAGGCCAATGGAAAACTGAGAATTGTCCATGACCTGCAGCCTCTCAATAAGGTGACTATAAAAGATGCTGGGGTGCCCCCCAAAATAGAACAATTTTTGGAACCATTTTCCGGAAGAGCCTTTTATGGGTTAGGAGATATCATGGGGGGTTATGATGAAAGGGAATCAGATTATTCTGACAGGCCACTAACCACCTTTGAGAACACCCTTGGAAGACTACAACTTACAAGACTACCCCAAGGAGGAGCTAATTCCATAGCAGTGTACCAGGCCCAGATGACATGGATTCTCCAGGAGGAAATCCCAGAATATGTAGGGATATTCATTGATGATGGGGGAATAAAGGGGCCCAGGACTAGATACAATGAAGAATGCCTAGAAGAAAATGCTCAGATAAGAAGGTTTATTTGGGAATATGCTACAATCTTGGAAAGGATCCTATTCAGGATATAGGAATCTGGGCCAACCATCTCAGGAGAAACGTTTTCCTGCTGTGTCCCTGCCCTCAACATAGTAGGACACATGGTATCCCAGGATTGAAGAAGGGTGGCAGAACAGAAGGTGAACAAGATCCAGAGTTGGCCCCAACCAAGGAATAAGAAGGAGGCCAGGGGATTTTTGGGCCTCTGCTCCTACATCAGAATGTTCATTAGCAACTATTCAGAATTATCAGCACCAATCAGAAGGCTAACCTGGGATGACGTGGAATTCAAGTGGAATGAGAAAAGTGAGGCAGAATTTGTCCTCCTCAAGAAGATAGTAGGAGAAAACATAATCCTCAAGAGTTTGAACTATGAAAAGGGAGCAGGGAAGATAATTCTGGCAGTGGAATCAAGCTACATAGCAGCTGGGGAAGTACTAATGCAGGAGGACAAGGACAGGAGGCCAAGGCCAGTTTATTATGAATCTGTAGGCTTCTCAAAAAAAGAAATAAAATACTCCCAATCAAAGCTAGAACTGTGTGGTGTGGAAAAGATACTCAAAAAACTCCAAACTACACTCTGGGGGCAACATTTTGAGCTGCAAGTAGATTAAAAAGCTCTTATTGAAATGATCAACACCCCAAGCCTCCCAAGTGCCCCTATGACCAGATGGGTTGCCTTTATTCAGCTATTCTCCTTTGACCTAGTACACAATCCAGGGAAGACCTTCACCATGCCAGACAGTTTATCAAGAAGGCCAGAAGACCCAGAGGAAGAACTCAAGGATTTTGATGAGGAAGAAGAATGGATCAGCCCACACCCAGGTCTGGGGACCAAGTCACTCTACTCCATAGGAGACCCATAGTTACCCAAGGGGGAAAATAAGTTCTGGATATGGATGAGGGATTACCTAACAAACTTGAAGAAACCAGACGGGAGTTCAGACAAGGAGTTCAACAGGATTAGGAGGAGGTCACCCAAATTCTATATGGAAGGAGGGAAGCTAATGAGGAGGGGGACCTGGAGCCCACAAGTAGTAATTTTCTCAGAAAGGGAGAAGCAGGAGATTATGAGGAAGCTTCATGAGGAAAGGGGGCATAGGGGAAGTGGGGAAACCTACAGAAGGGCCAAACTCAGTTTCTGGTGGGAAGGAATGAAGAAAATGAAAAGTAAATGGGTATAATCCTGTGAACAATGTCAGAAAAGGAGCAAGCTTCAGCAAAAGGAAGAAGGAAAGGCCACAACCACTAACACTCTATTCCAGAAGGTGGCTATGGATGCAGTCCATGTCAAGGCAGGAAAATGGAAGTATCTAGTGGTAGCCAGGGATGACCTCTCAGGGTGGGCTGAGACAATAGTACTCACCAGCCTGAGCTCAAGGAATATAGCCAATTGGTTCCTATCAGAATAGATTTACAGATATGGGATCCCTAAGGAAGTAACAGTGGATGGGGGAGGGGAATTCAAGGGGGAACTCCAGAAGGCCATAAAAAGAGTAGGGACCGAACTTAGGGTGGTCACCCCTTACTACCCAGAAGCTCAAGGAATGATAGAAAGAGGCAACAAAGAGATAAAAAGATGCCCTTGTAAAAATCTGTGGGGAAAATGGGGCCCAATGGAAGGAACACCTACCCTTGGTCACCTTTGCAGATAGGATCTCCACAAAAAGGACAAAAGGATTCTCCCCATTTGAACTTCAGTTTGGACAACCAGCTGTACTGCCTATAGACCTAGAAATGGACACCTTCCTGGGAATAGAATGGGACCAAGTCACAACCACTGCAGAACTCTTGCAGGCAAGGGCCAATCAGCTGGCTAACAAGGAAGAAAATATACAGAAAGCCCAGCAGAAACTAAAGCAGGCCAGGGAATTTTCAGTAAAATACTGGGATCAGAAGCTAGCTCACAGGATAAGGGAACCACTAAAAAAGGGTGACTTAGTCCTAGTCTACAACAGAACCCTGGAATCACAGTGGGGCCTTTTATTCAAGAAAAGGTGGAATGGGCCCTATAGGATAGTGGAACAAATCAAAGAAGGGCCTTATTTGATTGAAGAGTTAGATGGGACAAGAATGGCCAGAAGGGTTGCAGCTAGCCAGGTCAAGAGGTTCTATAGCAGGGGGCTAGTAGGGAAGAAGATGAGAATGACAAAGAGGAACCAGAGGAGGAAGAAGTCTCCTAAGCAAGAGCATAAACTGCTGATCCATAAAATAAATAATAAAAAAATGGGGAAAAGAAAGCTCCTGAGCAAGATCCTAAACTGCAATTAAATAAATATACATATTGCTTCTCATGAAGATTATTACTGTAGAGAATTGCAAACCAAAGAGAACAGGGGATACTGGAAAGAAAGGAAGAACTGAAGACATCAAAACTGGTTTAAATCCATACTGGACCCGATTCATAATTTCAAGATGTGTCAAGGTATCAAGGAAAAAGGGATCAATTAATTTTAAGCTAGAACTGTCTGATTGAAGGTGTTATAGTAGATGTGAAAGGGAAAGTTATCTATCATGTTTGAATAGATGCAAACAGGGTGTTAAGGCTTTAAATTCAACAAACGATTTAGGGGAAGATAGGAAAGATTTAGAGGAAAATAATCTGTCTTTGGCCATGAAGTACCACAGTATATGGAGAAGGGAAAAGAAGATTTAAATTCAGGGAATCAGTTAAATCCAAGGAATCAGAAAAAAGGAAAATGCCAAAACATGTCTTTGCCCAGGAGAACCCTACTATAAATCAACAACCAAGAAGAATGGAAAGGATTAATTATACTTTTACCTGTTACATGGATGCACTCAAGAAGGAATGAAGAAGGAAAGGTGTGAAGATAAATCATCAAGATTGCAACAGGACCAACTGGAACACTTGGAATTCCTTGGATCTTTGTGTTTTACTGTTATTATATAATTTATTTATTCTGGTATTCAAAAGGAGAAGAAGAGGATGGGGAGTCTGATGTCTATAGATAAGGAATGCCATGGACAGCATTAAGTTGGGGGAGGATGTGGTAGACCAAACCTGGTCTATAGCCATCAGACTCAATTTTCTAGTATAAATATAATCCCAATCATAAATTTAACCTCAGAAATAGATTTTAAACCAAAAATAACCCATATTCACCCAGCCAAACTACCCCTCTATCTCTCATGGTTTAGAAGATACAGCCAAAATAAATTGTGGACAGCTCATATCACACCCAGGTATCACAAACTAGTGAAAGGCCATATGGTTATAGTTGGAATCCCTAAACACATACCAGTAACATCTCACCATAACACCTCAACCAAACATACAACCAATCACCTAATCTGTATACTCAGAACCATAAGCAAGACCACGTGTAAACCAAACAACCAGCAGTACAAGGCATCACAGAACTACCCAGCAATATATATGCAGGCAGTCTGGACCATTTGTAAACCAAACAACCAGAAGTACAAGGCATCACAGAACTACCCAGCAATATATATGCAGGCAGCCTGGACCATGTGTAACCAAACAACCTACCAGTACCAACAACCCTCAGCACCACACAGCAATTTATGTAGCCAGAAGCATGTGATACCAAAAAAACCACCAGTACAAGTACCACAGGGCTACCCAGCAATATATGCAAGCAGCCAAGACCATGCAGCACCAAACAAACCACCAGTAGATGCACAGCAACACATGTAGGGAGAAACAAGTAGCACCAGACCAACCACCAGTACTCCACAGGAATATATTGTATCTGCACTTCACAGCAGTTTATGCAGGGCTGTGCATGCATGAAATCCCTGTACCAGCTTTTTCCAACCAGCAGAATTGCCTTGGTTTCATGCAGTGTCTTTTGTCCAACAAGTAGAATTGCCTCAGTTTCATGCAGTGTCTTTTGTCCAACCAGCTAAAATGTCTCATGTACCTGTATCCCACTGTAACAGGGAAAGCCCCAAGGCACCCTCAGGGGAAGCCCTGAGCATCCCCTGAGGACCAGATTTTCTATTTAAGGAGGGCCTCTCTGCCCTATCCAGGTTTTATCCCCCACTATCATCACCCCATCTCATCAGCCATTTGCCACCCAACCATCTGTGGTCCTACCCAGATATATATAAAAAAAAAGGAGACTGTCAGTGTAACAAAAAAAAAGGGGAAATCAAAAGACCAATTTTATAACCTCATCAACCATTGAAACCACCCCATTAGGTGCTTTGAATAAGGTTTCTTCTGTGACCTAAATATTCAGCACCAAATTAAAGAAGCACCACCCTTCAGTCAATAAATAACCCTTACAAAGAAAGAGAGCACAAACAAAAAGGGACTACCAACCTTTTTCCCCTACCCAGCCCCCTGTGGGTAAACCCATCCTTGGGTCCTCTCCTGAACCACTACTTTGATAAAACCCTTGAAACCTTTAATATTGGGATATTGGTCAATATCACACATATCTGATCAACCACTAACCAATAAGCCAATACATCTGGTCCATTCTTCAACAACCCTACCAATAACAAGTAATAACCAATCAAGGTCTGATCTGAGACCTATATTAAGTCTCAAAGAAACCAGCCATTAATTTAAATGAATTATTCTTCAGACTTACTATAGTACTAGAAGGGCAGGAAATTCAAAACCAAAGGGGCTTTGTGAGGTTCAGGTTCCTCATGTTTTTTCCTAGCTGGATCAGATTGATAAGTAGTACCAGCAAGACTGGAGGAAGAGATAGCTGGAGGGTACCAAGGTTGAAGAGTACAACAGGAAGATTGGAAATCAAAGGAAGCAAGGGATGCTTTCATTGGAGGTGGAGGCTGATAAGAGGCCACCACATGATGAATAGGGCAAGATGAATCAAAAGGGATCAGAGCACCATTAGGAAGAAAGAAATTGTTCCCCTTCTTCTCCACCAACTTTTTCTTTATATCCTTCTGGAGTTCCAGGTATTTTCCAGTTCCATGGCCTTCCCTATGACAGTAGTAACAGACCAGGGTAGTTTTAGGGACAGAAGTAGAGGGTTTAGGAGTAACAAGAGAAGAAATCTTTTGATCTATTTTTTTCTCAAAAGCTCAAAGGATCTTGGTGATTTTGTCTAGAGTAGTAGGTTCTCAAGTATAATTAGGATCTGCTTTAGGTCTTTTATCTGCCATCATCTTATTCATAATATTGTTGGATTCTTTAAAAGAAGGAGCATGGACTGGTTGAGTTGTTCTAGGTTTTTCAAAAGTTAAAGCAGTTTGAACTTTCTTAACTTCATCCACAGTACTCCTAATGATAAGAAAAACAGGGAGCTTGAATTGATTCTCCGTTGTGGTGATAATAGATCGGGATTTTACCAATTTGTCCTTAATCCTTTCCTGAACAGAAAACAAAAACAATTGGAAGAATTGTGCTTGAACTTTGTCAACTGAATCAATGTTATCATTTTGGATAAGATAGTTTTGGATAGGATCCCAAGACTTCCTGAAAGACTGATAGTCAGAGGCTGAAGAGACACCACCATTTGAGATCCATTGAGAGACAAGAGCATCTAAGTCCTGCAAAGTAAACCAGGCTACATCTATTTTACCCCAATATGCCAACATTTCCTCCCTCAGAAGCATCCATTCATGGGATTTCAATCCTTCAAATGACTCAATTAATTCCATGACTTTATCAGAGATAAAGAATTTTAACTGGTAGGCCATATTGTATTTGCTTGCTCCATCCACTTCAGCAGCCATCTTGTAAGAGTCCAAGAACCATTCAAAATTTACCCCATTGAACCCCAAATTCTAGTTCTGAGGTTTTATCTTGACCATCTTGGGTTGAGCATAGGTGGTTGGAGTACCAGTAGATGCAATTTCAAATAACACAATTCCTAGAGGATCCAAAGAGCAGATTTCCAAAGTGGCTCACAAGTGTGGCAAGAGTAGGGTTTGAAAAAAAACAACAAGTACCTTGCCCAGATGGTTCACAAATTGGGAGGACTTACTTCTAGGATAATTTGCCCCCACGCATAAGATCTGAGAATAAAAAGAGGAACAGAGAAGAAAAAATTGGATTTCAAAGTTGATTCCAAACATTGATGATGACCTTGGGACTGTAAATCCCAAGTTTGCTAGTTCAATACCGGCCCAGGGGACCAAATTTAAAACTCCAAACGGTGCTAAGCTGTAGGCAGTTATGTGGAGGGGAAAGATGCTGTTGAGGCTGCCCTCCTAAGATTTACAATAATATTTAAATGTAACCAGAATCAAGGTCCAGGAACTTTTAGATAAGTAATCAATATAAGGATGAGTTTGGGAATAGTCGGTAGCAAAGGAATCAACACTATCTGAGGCAACATGGTGGAGGGAAATACTTGAAAAAAATAAGTCAAAGCTCTGTTCAGATTTCAATGGAACAAGGCCTTTGGAAGTAAAAACACCCACAAGCTAATAACTCTGGTTGTCAGCAGAAGATTGGGAAAGATCAACTTAATCCCAACCAACCTCCAGGTTCTCAATGAACCTGCCCAACTCTCTGAAATCAAGCACTTGAAGGGTACCAGATAACTGTGGGGGCTGAAAAAAAAAAAAGCAATTTGTTTGTGGAGCTCTAGAAGCAAAGCAATAAAAGATTCAAACAAGAATAACCCAAAACTTCTCAAGGGACTCAAGAGTAGCGTGGCAGAATTCAACTTTCAAGGATAAAGGGAGGTATAACACTCCAGGGTTTAAGCTTAATAAGACCTCTTCAATCAATTGTGATTGGCTCCAGAAAGATGATCAGGAAGGATCAAGACCAGTATGGTTGGGAAAGGGGATCAAGGAGTGGTATAACACACTCAATAATTCCAACAGACAGAATTATCTTCAACCAGAAGGGCTATTGTTGGTGATAAGAATCAGGGTCACAGATGGATGGATCCAAAATTTGCATATGGAGGCTCAAATGATCAAGGGGCAATCATGGATATACCCAGAATCAGGATCAGGATCAAATTTACTATGATTACGGGGGGACATACACACACACTTCCCTGGATTATTCTGAAAAAGCAGGGGAGAGCCCCTCCTTTTATAGACAAGAGGCCTGTAGACTATTTACAAGAGATTTTTACAAATTGAGCAGAAAAAAAAGTTCTTTTTTTAGGATTGTCATGAGAAAATAAAATGAAAAAAAAGAAAAAAACAAAACACTCAAAAAAAAGATGAATTGGATAAAAAATGACAGTAATGGGAAGACCCCCGCAAGTGCCAATGATGGGCATGGGCAGGAGAGTAGCTAGTGATGGGCCTGTGGACATGCTGATGGGCCCGGGAAACAGTTGAGACCCGCACGAGAGACTGGTGATCTGGAGGTGGATCAAGGCGGTGGTGCCAATGTTCCAACAACCGCAAGCAACACTTGCGGTCATCAGCCAATGGATTGGGCAGGGGATGATTTTTGGTGGTGTAATGATGATTGTGTTGGTGCTGGTGTTGTTGCCGTGATGGAGTGGGGGACGCTGGAAGGATCTGGCATGATAGGTGAAGGAGGAGCCTTTGATGAGGGATCCTCCCAACTCTGAGAGACTGGGCCAACGCCTTGATCAATTTCAGGGATCAAAGCTGAGGCCAAGTTTGTTTTGGGAGAGCTTGGTGGGTGGTAGTTGGTTGTTGGTAGGAATGGATGATCTCCGATGAACAAGGGGATTGATCTTTGGTGATTGAATTTTGAGCATGATTGATGGATGATTGAAAGAAGACATTGTTGATTAACAATGGATTTTTTAACATCATCCTTGAAGGATGAAAATCAGTTTTGTAGGTCTTGATCATCTCATTCAACCTGGTTTGATCCTTGAGGTAACGGATGACAGTAGCGGTAATCCTGGGGTTGGTCCAACTAGCGCCATGATCATGGTGCCATGATCATGGCTTGGAAATATCTTGGCAACCATCTGGATTGTCCAGCATTGTATGGTCAGATCTAATGGTGGATGATGGAATGATGATGAGGTGAGGATTGATGGCTGTCTGCCGCCGCATTTTGCAAGCAAAAGGGAAAAAAAGCGCCTGAAGAATGAGGAGTGAAGCAAGGAGGACTTGAACACCAGGCACAGGGGTCTAGGCACTGAGAGATCTTCCTAGAAAACTGTGAGAATGGAAAGCTGAGACTTGGAAACTGAATTAGGGGATCATTTTGGAATTTTTTTTTTTTTTTAAATGAGGAATAAAAAATCATAAAAAATTTAAATTTTTCCACAGTGATCTTGAGGTGCCCAGATTTGGTCACCACAGCATGGCAGTTGCTACTGACTCCCATGGGTAGTTGAGCAACTACTGCGCGCGGTGGTTGCTACCTATCACCAGCCCTGCAGATAGTTTACCAACTACCTTGCGTGGGCCCTTAGGAACCAGCCGGACCATTGCGCAAGGCAACCAGCCGGCTCACTGGACAGCCCCCCTCTCCCCAAACTGAAATGGGCTTTAGGGTACCACCTATACACCCTGCAGCCCTGTTCCACACCACATGGGGCCCACAGAGCGCCATCATGGGGTGGGTAACAATATGAAAACAGATAAACCAACAAAAAAATCCAGAACAATGGGCCCTGCACCCTTTTTAAAACTATATCAAAGGTTTTCAGGGCCCCTGTGAAAGGGCCTGTAGTGTAGGTTTGGACCCAAAAGGGTACATTTTGGTTACTGTAACACCCTGAGAGTGTTTACTAAGAATAAATAGAGGCCTAGCTTTGTGCTAGACGGCTCAAAAGGCACCAAAAACCCATACAACACCCCCCTTGTGTCCCTTGTATTTAAACCTGTACGTAACTAAACTTTACCAGGAGTGTACTGTCCAATTAAGTGACTGTAAAACACCCCAATATGTACAAAGGAGCCTCATAATAAAAATATTGTTGCAGAATTGGGTCCCCAGAGCATTTATTCAAGCCCCCCGCTTCAGGAAGCCATGGCTTGTATTTAAAAATATTAATTGAATACCACTTGTTTGGCAGATACAATGAGGTCATCAGGGGTACAGAAACATGTATCAAGCCCCAAGCATGATGGAATTGGGCTTCCTGTACCTCTGTACTGACCAGAGAAGTTCTAAAAAAACACTGATGGATCCCTGGCCTCAGCACTAGCCTGGGTCACCCTCCTTTGGCTGGTAAAATGACTGTACCATTAGGGGACCCAAACAATACAAATAAAGGCTCTTCCCCCAGCCATTTCTAGCTCATTCATCCAGTCATATAGTCATTTTTGCTTCAGATATTTTCTTCCTCAAGCCATCAAACCCTTCTAAGGAATAAGTGTGTGATCCTGGACCACTTTTTGATAAAATTATAGACAAAACTCTTGAATCCTTACTTTTTGTCCAAAATCAATATCCAACCATTTAGCCTGTCTCAGAACCAGCTTCCAGCACCCTGAATCCCTGCATATTGGTCTACCATCAAGCATAAGACCGTATCTAGACCTATTAAGTGATCCTTCTGACTTATACTCTTTTTGTAGGTTCTGCATAACCCAAACCCCAAAGAAATTACACACACCCTCCTTGAAAGGAGTCCTTGTAAATCCCATGGGCACCACAACTGTACCTATATTGTCCCTAACAGAAATATACCTGTATTCTGGAGGTTTAAAAAATCCCATTAAGGTCTTGTACCCTCCTTTTAAGTTTATTTTTATAAATATATAAATAAATTTAACCCTTTTATCCAAAATATATCTCTGGCATTTTTCAACATTTTTACTCTAATCATTTCATCACCTCTAGTAGCTAGAAGTAACTAGGTCCTTGGCATCTAGTAGGCTGACGATTTGGGTTCTGTCCAGGAAATAATTGATATAATTATTGATCCTGTGCCATTTTTAATAATATATTATAATTTTTCAAAAATTAACCAAAAAAATCCAAAAAAATCATTTTAAATTACCCAACTTTAAAAATACTCAAAAATTACTAAAGAAAATCAGAATAATTATTTTCTGATATTTTTTTGGAATCCTTACTCTGCGGTGGACTCAAAACCAATGCAGAAATTATTAAATACTATCTTCAAATCCTAAAACTCTGAAAAGAAGAGTATATCTCAAATTCCAAACCAACTGATTGGGAACTTCTATCTCCTTTAGAACAGAAGAAATTTATTTCTCTCCACTCAAAACTCAGAGAGGAACAAGAATTTGAAGAAAGTTATTTGTTTCAAGGCCATCTTGAAGTATCATAGAGATTGGGCTAAGACTCAACCTCCTGCTCACATCAGATTCAAGTTATTAAAAAGTGAGATTTTTTCCAAAAATTTCTTCAAACTTTTTTTTTATCATCAACTGACTTATAAATTTTTTATCTGGTAATTTCTAGTTTCTGGACCACCCACTGCCCCATCAACTTCAACTGCTACCACTCCTGAAGTAGCAGCACCACCAGTTACCACTCCAGTGATAGTACCCAACTACCCTGTCATAGAAGCTCCCATCCAACCTAGGTCCTCAATCAGAGAAGAATCTGTGGCCACTCCAAACTCAGAGAGTAAGCCATATCAACTCATTTATTTTAAGCATTTATGTAAGTTACTGATTGCTTTTAATAAAAACTTCTAGACTCAGAGGACCAGATGGATGCTTCACCTCTCTTGCCCACTCCAGAGCCATGCGGAATAATCCATCTGTTGACTCTACAAAGCATGAAAGAATTGGGTATCCAACAAATCCAGAGGATCCCATCCCCAGCTCCTTCTCAAGGAAAACAAGAGGAATCCTGGAAAATGCTAATCAAGGAACACATGTCCTTGTGGCAAAAGGTAATGCAAGCAGAGAAAGAAGACAATGTGAAGATCCAGGTCTTCTATTGCAGGCAGGCCCAGATTTCCCAAAAAGCTTTGCAAAAGTTCATAAACAAGCAGGGGCTAGAGTAGTAATTGAAGGGGTGGAATCCTTGGGACCACCTCAAGAAAATCCAGCCTCCTCCCAAAAAAAAGGGAAAGGTAAGATCCTCTTACCAGAAGAGATCAAAGGAGGATTTCAACAATCCAAAGAAATGGGCAGAAGTGAGAGCTCTAGCTCAAGCATTAAAGGGGGCCTACAAGAGCTATTTTAGATAGTTCTTATTCCAATAGTCTTAGAAATAAATTTAGTTCTTTAGATAATAATATCTGTTTGTGCCCCCAAAAGATCCACCAACTGGAGGAATAATTGAGTATCCCTGAGTACCTCCTTGATTTAAACGTGGTAGTTACTACTGCCATTATAAAAAATGGAGTGTCCTCTGATCTCCAAGAGATCAAGACTCTTTTCCTGGAAGAAAGAACCAAGAACAGGATTAGTTATGAGAAGTCCTTTTCAGCCTTGAGAGAAGATGTAATTAGACATCAACCTTCAGCTAGTAATGACTCCCTTGAAGCAAACACAAAGAGAGCATAGGAACCAGTTGGAGAAGTCTATAAATGAGCTCAAAACTTGAATGGATATGCAGCTCAATATGTTAAAAATGATATCAGAGATGTAAAATTATCCCAGATTTTTCAATCTGAAGCTGTTAACCATTCTGAGAAGAACATTCCTCCTCCTAGGTTCCCCAATCCTAGGTTTAATCTGGCCCCCCTTCACAGGAACTATTCTCCTGACATGGAACAAGCTATTAAGCTGCTGCCTCCTATCACAGATTGGCCTAAGTTTTTGAGAGAAGGAGAATGTGATCATATAAGTTTCATGAAATAAATCAATCATCATATTCTTTCTTCAGGCTTACCAGAGACCATAGCCCTAGTAAGATTAACCAGACTCTTTGAAGGGGTTGAATTGAGTTGTTTCATCTCCAAAAGAGAAAAAGTAGGAGATGTCCAATGGAAAAAATGGAAAGAACTCATCAGAGAAAAATTTGGTAATTGAGTTTGGAAGAAGAAAATTCTCAAAGCCTTTGAGCAAGATTTCTTTGATCCAGTTAGAGATCACCCTCACCAATGGTGCTTGAACCAGAAGAAGAGTATTGACTGTGTCTACCCACAGGCTTCTATAGAGGAGATTACTGAGAGATTGCTAGGAAAATGCAAAGGACACCTAGAACATAATGTCCGGTGCAGAATACCCATTGAAGCTGACGTTCCCACTCTTATAGGAGTCATGGAAGAAATAATTGAAATGATTTAACTGAATAAAAAGCCCAGAGACAGACCTAGAGAGCTCTGGACCCAACCTAGAGAGACAAAAGAGGTTGGTAAAGAATTAGTGTTAGCCGCTCCCCAATGGAATGCGGTTGACAAAGCCAACCCCTCTGTTGAATGTTGGAACTGTGGAGAGAATGGGCAAAGACAATATGAATGTCCTCATCCTAGGAGAAAGATAAATAATATCAACACTGAATCCAATAGTGAAGAGGAAGGCAATGGCTTAGACCTGGTCATCCAACAACATGAGGAAGAACCAGAATCATGTCTGGTCAATGTCATCTCAGGAGATATAGGTTCTAACATGGATATTAACCATGTCAAACCAGAGTCCCAACTACATCAGAAGTGGGACAAATCCATGAATTTAGATCAAATCTCTGATGCCAAAACCTTGATTGTGAAACCAGTCACTGGCAGGAGCTATAATTTAGGTAAAAACTGCTTTTCCACAGGTATGTTTGAAAGGAAACCAGTCAGAGTTTTGCTTGACAGTTTAGCCTTCTTCCAGCCCTAGAAATAGCTTAAAACAGCAGTATGCACTTGACTACTCAAGAAGTTCCTTATATTCTAGAGAGAGGATGGGTACCTAGCATGCCTAAAGAAAGTGTCAACCAAAAGCTTGTCAATGTTCACCAAACAGCCCTGGACTTCAAGAAAATTCTGGACAAAGCTAATCATCATGCCCAAGAATTTTTTCAGAGAGCTTTTGAGTATAATAAGACTAGGTGGTACAAAAGCCACAAGGAACCTGACTTTTAAGTAGGCAACCAGGTCTTACTTTCCACAGTGAACTTCAACAATCTAGGAGGTAATAAGAAACTGAAACCAGCCTTTGTAGACCCTTTCTGCATAAAAATGCTCCATGGAAAGAATGTGGTTGAATTTATCCTCAGTAAGGAATTGTCCAAGAAAAACCCAGTTCTTCTGGTTAGTCTGATTAAGAACTATAACCCTAGGGAAGCTGAAGACCCACCTGCCCAAAATATTCCCTTAGAAATCCCACAGGAAGGCAGCAAGGGCAAAATAAGCAAAATCCTTAAATAAAAGAAAGAAAGGGTCAATGGAAAGGATGTCAGGCTGTACCTTGTCAGATACAGAGGAGAATCAGCAGACAGGAATAAGTGGCTACCAGAAAGTAACATACCAGATGGCCCCATCCTTCTGAGGAATTTCAGAGCTGCAAAAATGAAAGATTAAAATCTCCAACCAAGAACATCTTTTACCTTTTGCCCCTCCAAAAATTTCTTCTGGGTACACCAATCTTGAAAGGGGGGAATATCAGCTAGCTACTATTCAGAACCAACTGACTAAGGCCCCCAAAAATAAAATAGGTAAATAATCCATTAAAAATAAAAATTAAAATTAAAGAATAAAACCTTAAACTGTAATAAATCTAAAAAGATTATTAAAGAAATGGATTTGTGGAAGGTTTTATTCTTTAATTTTTATTTTTATTTATTAAAGAAATTAATTTGTGGTGCCAATTTAGGTAGGGTCACCCACTGGCACCACCCCCAAAAAGTTACTCCTTCAGGTAGAACCATGGTTCACCTGTCTACCCTCCGCAACTGCGCAAAGAAGCTACGGCACCCGCCAGCAAGCGGAATACCCTTGGAAAACGCTCAAAAAAGCCACAGCATGCTTTAGTCCATAGCCCGGCGCGCAGCCTCACACCCTCTGCAACCGCGCAAAGAAGCTACAGTATGCTTTTTTCCATATCCCCGTGCACAGCCGCATACCCTCTGCAACCATGCAAAGAAGCTTCCCGGCCCCGCAAGCAGTCAAGCAACTACCTTGCGCAACCCTCAAGTAGTTGCTAGCCAGAGACTACCGCGGGTGGCAGTTGCTACCAACTACCGTGCGCGGAGGTTGCTACCTGTTTCCAGCCCTGCAGGTAGTTGACGAACCATCTTGCGCGGGCCCTTAGGAACCAGCTGGACCATTGCGCAAGGCAACCAGTGGGCTCACCGGACATCCCCCCTCTCCCAAAACTGAAATTGGCTGTAGGGTACCACCTATACACCCTACAGCCCTGTTCCACACCACATGGGGCCCACATAGCGCCACCATGTGGTGGGGAACAGTATGAAAACAGATAAAACAACAAAAAATCCAGAAAAATGGGCCCTGCACCCTTTTTAAAACTATATCAAAGGTTGTCAGGGCCCCTGTAAAAGGGCCTGTATGGTAGGTTTGGACCCATAAGGGTACATGTTAGTTACTTTAACACCCTGAGAGTGTGTACTAAGGATATACAGAGGCCTAGATTTGTGCTAGATGGCTCAAAAGGCACCAATCACCCATACAACACCCCCTTTGTGTCCCTGGTAACTAAAACTGTACATAACTAAACTTCACTAGGAGTGTACTGTCCAATTAAGTGACTTTAAACCACCCCAATAGGGGGTATCAAAGTTAACCAAACCCGCCATTTTTTAATGGCGGGTTTCAACCCAAATCCGCCATTTCAAACCCGCCATTAAAAATTAAAAAAACCCACTTATTTCAGATCAGACGTGTCAAAGTTAACCTGAAATAAGTGGGTTTTTTCAAATAAATTATTTAAATGCTTCCACCACCTTTCCGCGTCATACACCCCTGTCTTCCCACCTCCTTCTACCTCCGACCTCATTGGAAAATTTTTTACCCCCACCCTCATCATAAAATTGATTGATCACTCTCATCCACTTTATCGCTCTCAAAACTTCATCACTCTCATCACTTAACCGCTCTCATCACTTGATCACTCTCATCCACTTTATCGCTCTCAAAACTTCACCACTCTCATCACTTTATTGCTCTCATCACTTGCGTAGCCCGAACTCTTTCAAATGGCCCCTCAGCAAACCTCCCCCCACAAGTCCAACACACCCAAGAGAACATTGCCAAGGAACTCCACAACAAACAATCCTCCCCCATCAGCTTCCAAGGGCTCAAGTCAGCTCAAGAGAGCTGATCACATCATCCTGGTAAACTGGCTGAAAATTCCCTCCAACTACAATGCCTGCTTTGGATCCGACAACAAAACACGTGTTGGCCAACCTCAATCCTCTAAGGTCAATGGTTATCTCCTGATGGCCAATGAACTCAAGAACAAAACAAAAGGTAGGCTGGATCTGTCATCCAAACAGACGAGGGAGAGGTTCAAAAACTATCAAGCCAAGTACAAAAAGGCCCACTCCATGTCTATCTCCACTGGCTTTGGTATCACAGACTTGGACAAAGCCAAAGGAATCAACTTGGTGGTTGATAAGTTGGACTCCATCTGTCCTTTTTATATTCAAATGGATGAAATCTTTGGAAAGAAGGCCAACATCACCCCCCTAGCTGCTTTTGATGCCCAACAATCCGATTCCGTTGATGCCAAGGACTTGGCTGGGGATGCTCAGCCTACCAACGGGGACCTTGATCAAACCTTGGCCTTGGAGTGGCCCCCATCTGATGACAAGGAGGATATTCAAACACAATTGGCTCCAATCACTTCTACTTTGGTATTGATTGATCAGTCAATCCCAACCTTGGACCCCTCACTTCCTTCTTTTGATTGCTCTCTTCCTGGGGCAGAACAACTGGAGAACTTGCCCAATGAGGAGGATGTTATTCCTGGATCACCGTTGCCATCAACATTGGCTCAAGTAAGGAACTAAATTGTTTTTGATTCTTTCTGGTTGCTCCTGACTGATTTACATTGTAAAAAAACAGGCTCATCCATTTTTGATTGGCCAAAAACTCAAGCCAATGGGGCCTCCCACATTGCCTTCAAATACTAGTGGGGACTTTCAGACTCAAACCTCCTCTGCCAAGGGTAAGCAAAAGGCCTCCAATTCCATCAATGTCAACCCCAAAAGTCATCAAAAGAGGAGAAACACTTCCAGTTTTTCGGGCTTTGAAGAAATCATGGAGAAGCGAGATTCATGTAAGTTGATTGATTCAATATCCTTGCTTTCAAAATCATGCTCATTGCCATTCCCCTCCAAAAAACAGTGAAATAACACATTGTATCAGATAAACTTCAGTTTGAAAAGCAAAAGTGGGATTGCCAACTGGCCATGGATGGTCAAAAGCAGCAAGCCAAGACTTTGGCTAATAAACAAAAATTGGATGCTGAGTGGAGGTTGAAACAAGCTGAGCTAGAGTTTCAAAAAGAGGAAAAGTAGAAGGATCGGCAGCAAGTGCAACTGGAAAAGGAGAGGGAACAACGGGCAAACAAAAAAAAGGATAAGGTATCAGTAGCTTTGGCTTGCATTGGCAGTTGTAGATCGGTAGAAGAAATACAGCAGATTACTCAAATTCTGGGCTTGTAAATATATTTGCATGGATGAAAGAAAAACAAATTATTTTTTACTACAACAACGTTTGAGAGCATTCTTAACCCCACCAATATACAAATCTTTTTTGTTTTTATTGATATTTTTTTCTCTACAGTAAATTTGGCCGTTTTTCATGTCCCTACAAGTGCTCTGAGTTTTTTTATTAATTTGGAGTGACATGGCCATTCTGGTATGGGTTGCTGTGTCCACAGCTGGAAAGGTACAGTGCTTGTACTTGTTAGCCGCCCAAACCATTTTGACTATACCTTTTTGCTTGAAATAAATTCCAAAGCCAAGGTCAGAAAAAACAAATTGACCGTCCGAAACTTGATATTCATCCATATCTTCAATAAGTCGACCATTTGATTTTTTGGTTGGGACCACAAGTAAAAAGGAATAGCCAGAGATGTCGCCTTTGTCAATATGAGGAGAATTTTAAAAAGAATCCGAGGTGAAAGTGAGGTGTGGGGAGCAATCAAAAGGTTTAGGCTTGGAACCAAATTCCAACAAAGAGAAAGAGGGGATGTTGCTGTCCTTCATGGTATCACGGTTTGATTCAAAGGCAATTTTGGCCAAATTACAAAACATTTTTCCTAAAATTTGGGATACTTTGTTGGCCTTCAAGTTGAGGACAGCGTACTCTTGAGGAGAAGATCTAATGGAAGATTTCTTCACATAACTTCCAAATAACTCCAAAGGGTTCATTGATTTTTGCCAACCAATTGCCCACATTTTTCCACCCCAAGATCTTGAGGGACCAACTGGGTTGACAAATTTTTTTGAACTGTGAAGGAATGTCATCACAAAGTTGATATCTTTCTTATCTTTCTCAGATAGTCAATCCAAAGGCACAAATTCAATGACGGCAACAAGAGCATGGTGATCAGATTGGTCAAGAACAATAACTTTTCCATGGTGGAAGAAGTGGAAAGCCCCAATTGTCTGTTTTGCTTGCTTAAATTCTTCCTGGGTGGGTTTTCGAGGGTTGTTTTTCTTTTCAGCCATGATAGCAGGGTACAGATCCAAAGGGCATATCTTTCGTCTTGACCAGGCAAACTTTTCCTTGATCAAGTTGTCAGTCACTTCCAAAGAAATTTCCGAATCCCTCATTTGAGCCCTCCTTTTTCTACGATTCCTCTGCTTGCCACCTCTCTTTATGTTTTTCATACCATCTCCTTCCATCTTTCTCCCTCCCAGGCACTTGCTGCACCCAAGGTGAGGATCAAGGTGAAATTTGAATGGATGTATAACATTTTGAGTTTGGTAGGCATTGAAGGAATCAATATCAAAAAAAGGGTTGGACAAATGAAAAGACCGGTCAAACAAATAAAAAAAAAATGTCAGCAACGTTCTCATTATGGAAACGGTGGGATTAAAAAAATAAAAAAGAGATGAAAATCAAAGATTCCTCTGCTTGCCACCTCTCTTTATGTTTTTCATACCATCTCCTTCCATCTTTCTCCCTCCCAGGCACTTGCTGCACCCAAGGTGAGGATCAAGGTGAAATTTGAATGGATGTATAACATTTTGAGTTTGGTGGCCAGTGAAGGAATCAATAGATATCAAAAAAATAGAATTAGCCGGAAAGGAGTGGTAATGATGAGGAGCCGCAGCCGGCATCATACTAGGCGAACCAGACTGTCCCAGGACGTAGCTTGGTTGGCATAAGACTTGAGAGAATGAGTTCTGGCTGAGCTTGAAAACCTAAAAAAAAAAAAAAAAAAAAAAAAAAAAAAAAAAAAAAAAAAAAAATGGGGAAGTCAGTTCCTGTACCCTACAAAAACCCTGCATTGATTGGCCCAAACGATTGGCCAATCAATTGCGAATCAATTGCTCAATTGATTGCCAATTGATCGCTTGATCGATTGCCAATTGATTGCTCAATCGATTGCCAATCGATCGGGCAATCGATTTCCAATCAATTGGGCAATTGATTGCCAATTGATTGGGAAATTGATTGCCAATCGATTTCCAATTGATTGCCAATCGATTTCCAATCGATTGGGCAATGAATTGCCGATCAATTGAGCAATCAATTCGCAATCAATCGAGCAATCAATTCGCAATCAATTGGGCAATCAATTGCCGATCGATCGACCGATCAATTCGCAATCAATCGGCAATTGATTGCTTGATCAATTTGCAATCAATTGATTGAGCGATTGATGGCCGATCAATTGTGAATCAATCAAGCGATTGATGAGAGGAGAAATTGGAGGAGGGGAGGGGATCACCTTGAGGGATTGACCTTGAGGGATTGACCAAGGGATCCAGGGGGGGACTACAGGTTGAATGATCAAAGGATCAGCAACTGGTGAGGGGAAGGAAGAGGAAGAGCATGGAGGGGGCTTACTGGGATTAGGAGGAGGGGATTCAGTGAGTGAGGTGAGATGAGGTGGTGGTGATGAGTGAGGTGGTTTGGTGAGGAGGAGGCAGGGTTTGACCGGTGTTTGAGTGGGGTGGATCCAGGGGGGGACTAAAGGTTGAATGATCAAAGGATCAGCAACTGGTGAGGGGAAGGAGAAGGAAGAGGGTGGAGGGGGCTTACCAGGATTAGGAGGAGGGGATTCAGTGAGTGAGGTGAGATGAGGTGGTGGTGGTGAGTAAGGTGGTGGTGATGAGTGAGGTGGTTTGGTGAGGAGGAGGCAGGGTTTGACCAGTGAGTGAGTGGGGTGAGGTTGAAGGGGTTGAGTGGTGAGGGGGAGGGGGGTGGCATTTGGTGAGTGGCAGGGTTTGAGGTGGAGGTGTTTTTGGATTCAAGTCCACTAAAAAAAAAAATAAAAAAAAAACTCAGCCTATGAATCTTGGGTGAACAACCAAAACCAAAAAAATACGGTGAAGGGAATTTTTACCAATTTCAAAATCAAAAATTACTCATCAAAGCGAGCAAGGGTGAGAGGAAGAATCCGCTCTCTCATAGAAGAAGATGAGGGACCAGATGAGACAGGGATGATTTGAGGCGGATCAGGAATATCATCTTGGAATATTTTGTCCCATTCATCTTTGATGTCGGCCGAAAGGTTGTGAAGGATTACACAAGTGATAATCCAGTTGATGAGGAACCTCATATCTTTGGAACATTGGAGCTGGTTTTGCATCTCCCATAAGCTGGCCCATCTACCTTTCAGAATTCCTATGGCATGCTCAATCCGAACTCATGATTGGGCAAGATGATAGTCAAAATCGGTTTTTCCTTGATCATTGGACAAAACATTCCGGTATGCTGGAACTACATATTTCCCACTAGCATAAGCCAAATTGGCCAGAAGGTATTGATCTTGGTCAAAGTAGATCTCTGGTTGTTGGGCAATCCGCATCCAATTGAAAACATATGAATCATGACAAGAACCTGGAAGGCCAGCATGGAGGGAGATGAACTTCTTGTTGTTATTGCAAAAAAGTTGTAGTGCCACGGAGTATCTAAACAAAGAGATGGAACATATTTTGTCAGTGTGTGATCCAAAGTTTTATCATAGCAATTGGAAAAGAAATGAATCAATTGCCTTTTTTTACGATCAAAATAGTGGTTGCCATCTAGGTTGGGTTTTTGACTCAAGGGGATGGTGGTTCCATCAATGAAACCAATGCAACCAGGAAAGCCTTCTGTCTCCATTACTTGAGATATCTCCTTGCGTTCTTCTTTGGTTGGCCATGAAAGGACCAAGCAATGGAAAGATAGGATAGCAATCATGACTCTTTTGGTGTATAAGTCAATGCTTCCGTTGTGGTAGTCCAAACCTGTCCTATAGCCATCAGACTCACTTTTCTAGTGTAAAAACAGCTCAAACCCTCAAATTAACCTCAGAAATGGATTCTACATTGAAAATAACCCATAGTCACTCAGCCAACATACCCCTCTATCTCTCATGGATTAGAAGATACAGCCCAAGAAACCTTCAACTGTGGCAAACTCATACCCACCCAGGTGTCACATCTCTGTGGAAGACATAAGGCATACCTAGTAAACCCTCAAGTACATACCAGTGGCAGCTTATCCTCAAGACCAGGACCACACAACAACCAGTCCAGATAAGAATACAGCAATACAGATCCAGGAGGCAGTGCAATCAGTCAGATCCAGTCACCTCATCACCATACAGCAATACAGATCCAGGAGGCAGTGCAAGCAGACCAGATCCAGTCACCCCATCAGCAAATACACAAACCAGAGGCTGTGCAGAGGCATACAGGAACAATATATGCAGGAGGAAGTCAAACCAGTCTCAACCAAAAACCAAACAAAAATGCAAGCATACATACAAGAGGCTGTGCAGAAGCAAATACAAGAACAATAAATACAGGAGGCTGTGCAGGAGCAGATACAAGACCAATAAATACAGGAGGCTGTGCAGAAGAAAATACAAGAGCAATAAATACAGGAGGCTTTGCAGAAGTTATACAGGAGAAATATATGCAGGAGGAAGTGGGACCAGACTTAAGAAGAACCAAACAAACCACCAGTATTGCACAGCAATACATGTAGGTAGAATCAAGTAGAACTGAACAAACTACCAGTACAGCACAGCAATACATCTTATCAGCACTACACAGCAATTTATGCAAGGCTGTGCATGCAGGAAACCCCTGTACAAGCTTTTTCCAACCAGCAGAAATGCCTCATGTAACTGTATAACATTTTTCCAACCAGCAGAAATGCCTCATGTAACTGTATCTCACTGTTCCTCACCAGAACAGGGAGAACTCTCAGGGGAGGGCTTGAGCACCCCTGGGGGCAGGAATTTTCTATTTAAGGAGGGCCTCTCTGCCCTATCCAAGTTGTATCATTAACGACCCATCTCATCATCTATCCATCCACCCCATCAAACCATCCATCTGTGGTACCTACCCAGATACATATTAGTAGTGAACCAATTATAAAGAAACAGGAAATCAGAAACCAATTTATTAACCATATTTAACCAGTTAAACCACTCAACAGGTGCTTGAATAAGGGTTCTTCTGTGACCTAAATATTCAGCACCAGATTAAAGAAAACCCACCCATTAATTAATAAATAACCCTTACAAAGAAAGAGAGCACAACAAAAAGAAACTACCAACCTTTCCTCTACCCAGCCCCCTGTGGGTAAACCCATCCTTGGGTCCTCTCCTGAACCATCCCTTTGATAAAACCCTTGAACCCTTTGATATTGGGATACTGGTTAAGATCACATATATCTGATCAATAATTAACCAATAATCCAATACATCTGGTCTATTCTTCAACAAACCCTACCAATAACAATTAATAACTAACCTAGGTCTGATCTGAGACCTATTTTAAGTCTCAAAGAAACCAGCCATTAATTTAAATAAATTATTGTGCAGACTTACTATAGTACTAGAAGGGCAGGCAATTCAAAACCACTCTTAGTATATACTATTACTCCAAAGGAGTAGAAGCAATAATAAATTCCCCTTCAAGGACTGCCAGCAAGCTATTTGCTACTTTATTTATATAATCCCACAGGAGTCTCTACAATTGGTGTCCCAACAGTGGCTGTTTCCTTCAGATTTGATTAGTTATTAAAAACCATAAAAAATATTGGTGGATTATTAGCCTCAAGAATTAACTCAACATTCAGCAGGCAGAAAGAAACCCATACCAGATAATTGGAGACCTCAAGGACCAACTCAGAGGGATTGAAGATAATAACCAAGAAGTACTATCTTCAATAATCAGGATGGAGAAAGAACTGCAAGAAAAAACCAAAATACCCAGTGGATCCCAAGAAAATCCAGAGGAAGACCAGGAAAGAAGTCAGAATCAGCCAGGACCTGCAGAAGGAGCAATGGGGAAACTTGCCAACATTACCAAAGTCATAAACCAAATACTTGAAGAAAGAACACCACAGGGAATTTCAGATACCCCATACACCCAACCAAGAACCAGATTTCAGACCCCAACCCCAAGATCAGCATATGGAAGAATCCCAGCAGAAACCATGGAAGAATCAACAAACCCCTCCATAAGCCCAGGAATAAATATATATCCCCAAGCTTGAGAAGAAGGAAGAAGAGCTCATAGGAGCCAATATACTGAAGGAACCCCAGCCAGAAGACCAGTCCAGGATAACCCAATAATCAATAATAATGAAAAAAATGGAGTGTTATTAGATGGAAATAAAGTGAACCTTGAATTTGATGGAACAGAGGTGGAACACTTTATTAAAAGAGTGGAGAAACTGGCCAGGATTCAGAAGGCAGGGGGAATAGATATAGCCCTACAATTACCTTTTCTAGTACAAGACAAGAAGATCAGGGAGTCTATTGAAGATATGGAGGGACATGAATATGCAGACTGGAACCTTTTGAAGAAGGAACTAAAAAGGAAATGGGGCACAGCTACCCCCCTTAGAAGGTTCAATGAGGAGTCCATACCAAGGCTTCTCAGACATACTCAAGAACAGGGAGGCATCAAGACCAAGCATGACTTTAAGAAGTTCATTGGGAGTTATGAAGAGATGGTTCTTTACTTCATCAGAATGGGTTATGACAACACCAACTAGGAGAGTGGAGAGAACCTCTGGAAAGCTTTGTCCACTGATCTCAGGAGGGAAGTGAACAGGGAATTGGCCCATGCAGGGAGAATCAAGATTGCAAGAGATGGCAGATACCTCCCACCAGATTTGGAAACCTTGAAGGAATTTGTGGAAATGACCTTGGCCTTGTGGGATGTGGATGAAGAAGAAGCCCCTAAACCTATCATCAAAAACTTAGTGGAAACCAAGAAGGAAGTGAAGTTTCAGCAACTAGGAGTAGATGAGCTCTTGAAAATGAAGGAAGATATTGCAAAACTCACCATTGCTTTGAATCAGAAGCAGGCACCTCCCCACTTTGATAGGACCAACCAAGGGATGGCACCAACCTACAGACCCCCAGCTCCCAATGCAGGACCCAGATGGCCAATCAAATGTTACTATTGCAAGGATGAGCTCCATACTCAACTCACCTGCCCAGAGTTAGCAGAAGATATAAAGGCAAGGAGGGTCTTCAAGCAGGGACCCAACTACTACTTCCCAAACAGAGAACCCATACCTTATAACAACCAGGAAAGCTTCAGAGATCAGGTCAAGAAATTCTCAGAGGCTCATCAAGTCCCAAAATTGGAGGAACCTCAGAAGCAGGAAGAACCAACCAATGTTGCAGCATTTTTGAAGACTGGAAATTGGGAAGCTTGGACACCACCAGAGGTAAATATGAAGGAATCTCAAGTGCAATGGGGAATGAGAAGATCGCAAAGGTTGGCTGGAAAACCACCAGAGAAGGATAACACCCAGGAGGCACCAGTGGAAGACCAGGGACCTTCAGCACCAACTAAAGAAAAGGCCCCAGAACCAAGGAAGAGGAAGCCAAGCTATCCAGGAGCATGGGTGGAAATGGATCAAGATTCTGAGGATGAAGAAGAGCCCCCCAAAGCACCTGTCAAGGAACCAGTAACTGAACCTGTAAAGAAGAACCCAGTAAAGTCAGAACCAGTGGATACTCAGGAAGGAACCAAGATGGAAGAAAGTTTGAAGAAGAAGATATTAAAGCAGAACTTTAACCTTACCTTGGAGGAGCTCCTTTCAGTTGCACCAAATTTCTTCCAGCAGTTAAAAGATATGAATCCTGAAGGAAATTTGGACTTAAACAGGGCCACTAAAGAATCAACCATCAAGACCAACAGGAGGATCAATGGATGTCAACACCATTTTGAAGACTATTCAGATGATGAATACCCATGCTCCATAGGCAACAACCTCACCTATGCTTGTCCATTGGGATTTATTGAAATATGGATTAAGGGAAAGAAGATCAAGGCTCTTGTGGATACTGGTGCTGAGTTAAATGTCATACCAGAACATTTGGCCATTCAGACAGGCTTGGTGTCCAGAGAACTATTCATGAAGGTTACAGGAATTGGAGGCCACTCTACCCCACTAATTGGATTGGCTGAAAGAACAGTATTTGAAATAACACCTGGGGAACCAAAGTCTGCCCACTTCTTCATAGCCAAAGGATCAATTCATACAGTACTTGGGAGACCCTTCCTAGTGGATCATAAAGTCAGGCTGGAATTATCAAAGCATAAAGGAGAAGTCTTAAGCTATGAGATAGCAGGAGGGGAAAGGTTATGCATCCCAATTTGTTCACCAGATCAAGCAGGATGGCAGGTCACACCACCTAGAAGACCCATGGGTATGAACAGTATTACAGCAAACTTAGAGGAAGAAGAAGCCTGGCACAGTGGACAGAACATACCAGAAATACACCTTGAAGACTTTCCATCATCACCATACAGCAATACAGATCCAGGAGGCAGTGCAAGCAGACCAGATCCAGTCACCCCATCAGCAAATACACAAACCAGAGGCTGTGCAGAGGCATACAGGAACAATATATGCAGGAGGAAGTCAAACCAGTCTCAACCAAAAACCAAACAAACATGCAAGCATACATACAAGAGGCTGTGCAGAAGCAAATACAAGAACAACAAATACAGGAGGCTGTGCAGGAGCAGATACAAGACCAATAAATACAGGAGGCTGTGCAGAAGAAAATACAAGAGCAATAAATACAGGAGGCTGTGCAGAAGTTATACAGGAGAAATATATGCAGGAGGAAGTGGGACCAGACTTAAGAAGAACCAAACAAACCACCAGTATTGCACAGCAATACATGTAGGTAGAATCAAGTAGCACTGAACAAACTACCAGTACAGCACAGCAATACATCTTATCAGCACTACACAGCAATTTATGCAAGGCTGTGCATGCAGGAAACCCCTGTACAAGCTTTTTCCAACCAGCAGAAATGCCTCATGTAACTGTATAACATTTTTCCAACCAGCAGAAATGCCTCATGTAACTGTATCTCACTGTTCCTCACCAGAACAGGGAGAACTGTCAGGGGAGGGCTTGAGCACCCCTGGGGGCAGGAATTTTCTATTTAAGGAGGGCCTCTCTGCCCTATCCAAGTTGTATCATTAACGACCCATCTCATCATCTATCCATCCACCCCATCAACCCATCCATCTGTGGTACCTACCCAGATACATATTAGTAGTGAACCAATTATAAAGAAACAGGAAATCAGAAACCAATTTATTAACCATATTTAACCAGTTAAACCACTCAACAGGTGCTTGAATAAGGGTTCTTCTGTGACCTAAATATTCAGCACCAGATCAAAGAAAACCCACCCATTAATTAATAAATAACCTTTACAAAGAAAGAGAGCACAACAAAAAGAAACTACCAACCTTTCCTCTACCCAGCTCCCTGTGGGTAAACCCATTCTTGGGTCCTCTCCTGAACCATCCCTTTGATAAAACCCTTGAACCCTTTGATATTGGGATACTGGTTAAGATCACATATATCTGATCAATAATTAACCAATAATCCAATACATCTGGTCTATTCTTCAACAAACCCTACCAATAACAATTAATAACTAACCTAGGTCTGATCTGAGACCTATTTTAAGTCTCAAAGAAACCAGCCATTAATTTAAATAAATTATTGTGCAGACTTACTATAGTACTAGAAGGGCAGGCAATTCAAAACCACTCTTAGTATATACTATTACTCCAAAGGAGTAGAAGCAATACTAAATTCCCCTTCAAGGACTGCCAGCAAGCTATTTGCTACTTTATTTATATAATCCCACAGGAGTCTCTACACCGTAACTGACTGAGAATAGATTTTCCAATTGATGGATTGCTGCTCCATTTCCATTTGACCCCAATCTACAAAGATCAACGGCAAGTTGGATGGCTGGATCGCGTTGAGGATTGCAAGAATTGTTCTGGAAGATGTGGTGGTCTTCAATCATTGCCAAAAGTTTCATGAAAGAAGGCAACAAAGTTTGGAACAGTTGCTGGAAGCTTAATTCAGGGATGAGATGAAGCTTTTGCCTTTCATACATAGGGTTATGGAGAGTGTGTATTCTTGGAACCATTTATTGCTTTGCCAACAGAGAATTCAAAGCTAACCAAGTTGATTCCAAATCAGAGTCTGAATCAGAGTCTGAATGGGAGTCAAACAGTAGCAAAAGTTCAGTCAGCTTTTTTGCATTTTCAACTTGCTGGCGGGATGTTTGATTGGACATGTTGAGAAAGGTGGTGAGTGATGTGGGGTGATGAGATGATGATGGGATTTGTGTGAAGATGGTTATGTGAAGGTATGTGAAAAACAATAGAGATGTGTGTGATGCAATGGATATGGGACCAGTATGGATTTGCTGATGTGGATGGGTGTTTTTGATGTGATGGATGGTGGATGGATGATGATGCAAAAATGGCGGGTTTAATGGCGTGTTTGATGATTGAAATCCGCCATTTTCATGAAACACGCCATTTTGAAATACACCAGTTAGGGGGTATGTGTATTTCAGAAACCCGCCATTAAAAATGGCGGGTTTCATCAAAAAAAATGGCGGGTTTCTAATGGCGGGTTTGCTAACTTTTATACGCCCTAATATGTACAAAGGAGCCTCAGAATCAAAATATGATTGCAGAATGGGGTCCCCAGAGCATTTTTTCAAGCCCCTGGCTTCAGGAATCCATGAATTATATTTAAAAATATTAATTGAATACTACTTCTTTGGTAGATACAATGAGGTCATCAAGGGTACAGAAACATGTATCAAGCCCCAAGAATGATGTGATAGGGCTTCCTGTACCTCTGTAGTGACCAGACCAGGTCTACACAAACACACTGATGGCACCCTGGCCTCAGAACTAGCCTGGGTCACCCTCCTTTGGCTGGTAAAAAGACTGTACCATGAGGAGACCCAAACAATATAAATAAAGGCTCTTCCCCCAGCCATTTCTAACTCATTCATCCAGTCATATAGTCATTATTGCTTCATATATTTTCTTCCTCAAGCCATAAACCCCTTATAAGGAATGAGTGTGTGATCCTGGACCACTTTCTGATAAAATTATACACAAAACTCTTGAATCCTTACTTTTTGGCCAAAATCAATATCCAACCATTCAGCCTGTCTCAGAACCAGCTTCCAGCACCCTGAATCCCTGCATATTTGTCCATCCATCAAACATAAGTCTGTCTTCAGACCTAGTAAGTGATCCTGCTGACTTATACTCTTTTTGTAGGTCCTGCATAACCCAAACCCCAAGGAAATTACACACACCCTTCTTGAAAGGAGTCCTTGTAAACCCCATGGCCACCACAATTGCACCTATATTGTCCTTAACAGACATAAACCTGTGTTCCAGGGCGTTCAACAACCCCATTAAGATCTTGGCCCCTTCTTTTAATTTTTTTTTATAAATATATAAATAAATTTAACCCTTTTAGCCAAAATATATCTCTGCCATTTTTTAATATTTTTACTCTAAACCTTTCATCACCTCTAGTAGCTAGAAGAAGCTAGGTCCTTGGCATCTAGTAGGCTGACAAAAGGACTCCAAGGTTCCTGGTATCAGTAAGCTGACATGGGGTGAGGAGCAGTTGTGGGTAATTTGGAGGAGGATTGAAGGTGTGTGGAAATCAATGGAGACAGACGCAAAAAATGTATGAGATGCCACACAGGCAGACAAAAGGGGGAAATACAAAAGGAGGAGGGTTAGTGAAAAAAAAAGTGTAAAAGTCTTGTATAGACCCATCACTAAATCCTCAAGATGAAGGGGGAACTAGAACTAGATGGCTAATACAACAATTTTTTCTAGAACCCAGGATTGATTTCAGATGGAGATAGCTTGGCAGAGGGGAAGGTCAGAACTCTTTTACAATAATTGAGGTGAAAGTAACTCAAAGAGGGGGGATGAAAGGGAGAAGTGGTTGGCGTACCTGGCTTGGTACAGGGGAAGGGAAGAACTCTACAGAGCTAGAAATTGTAGGGGGAATTGGAGTATTTATACACCTAATGGCTGTTCTTATTGAAAAATCACTTTTTTTTGAAATGTGTGAGAAGTTTTCACAGATGGTGGGAAGGATAAGTTTGAGGGGTTTTCATGTTGGCTGAATCAGGATTTTTCTGCATAGCAATTTTTAAGTATGCCAGAGATGAAATTTTTACCAGATAGGGGGTCTTCCTTGGTGTTGTAAAATTATTTGCAGGGGATTTCAGTCATAGGAAGATGCTTATCTAACACAAGGATGCATAAAGGGTGGGCAAAATGTTTCAGGGCACATCATCAGGTTGTGGATGACTGCTGGAGAATGAGTCAGGGAGGGTGAGGAAAGAGGGGAGCAGTTTTTTGTGCTTTTGAAGTTTTATTTACTGTATAAAGAGGGAGATTTTATAGTGGCAGGGGCCCATTGAATAAGAAGGATTCAAAAAGAAGAATAAATATTTTGTAGTAAACTATAAAAGAATAAACCCAAAATTTGCTGATTATCATCCCTCCTCTTTTCTGTCCCATTTTTGTTTAAATTTTTACCCAGAAATCTCTGTGGGTCTCAATTGCAGAAATTCACCCAGAAATTCAGAATAGAAGTTAAAGAAAAGCTCTCAATCTGGAATTCCACACCACACCAGTCAAGGTTAGCTTTCTCAAGGAAGGTGGCATTGTTGGGATACTTCTAGAAAGGGGTGGTGGGGTCCACTCTGCCTTTCTTGGGATATCTTTTCTCCTTGGGGCTGCATTGCAGGAAACTTCCTAATTTTTCAGGGTTTTTTTTTGTTTTTTGGAAATTTGATTCACCCTTCTTTTTGTTACCCTTTGTTTATCTTTCTTTATAATTCTTTATTTTTCACTGAGTTGGATCTATCATCAAAAATAAATTCACCCCTTGATTGGATAGTTTCTGGATTATGGATCTGTCTAAACATAGTGTCCATCCTACCCTATATCCCTGCATCCAATCTGATTTTTATGTAGGGGGGATATGATCAGGGGAAAGCACTCTTTAAATGAGGGGCCTCAAAATTGGGGTTTTTCTGATACTCTGGGGTGTGCTGCTTCACTCATCAAACCATGTGTGTTTTTTCCTTTTTTTTCCCTTTCTTTTATTGGGTTACATAAAATAGAAATGATTCTTGAATTTCCAAAACTTTGAAGCGTTTTTTAATAAGTAATAAGTAGGATCTGATTGGAAGGGTCAGTGAGTGAACCCACATAAACTTTTATGAAACATTCCTTTTTTTCTTTTTTTTTACAAATTTATGAGTTTTTATTCATTTTGATTCTCACTTGATTTTCATTGAATTGATCATGTTAATTTTATTCTGATACTTTGGAGGCTTGCTCTGACATAGTAGCAAGCTGACACCTAAAATGATTTGGCTGGAATTTCTGCATCTCAATGTGATCCAATTCTTGCAATGAACTTCCCATATTTGGAATTCCAGTTATATAATTAGTTTCAATGGTTCATTCAAATAAGAGAACCAGAAGAATATTCTCAGAGCTCCCCTGCATCACAGCACTTCCAATCATCTTCATTCTCATTTTTTCAACAAGTTTTTAAATGAGTTTTGGATAAGTTTGAACTGATTCCCCATTAACTCAAGTGATACTGACCTTGAGAATTGCAATGTTTTGTTTCCTCATTTTTTTGCACAAGGACCAAGTTTGTAGTTTGGGCCAGAATATTCACCAAAAATACTCAAAACACAGTATGCAGGACAAGTTAAGTCTGGTGGGATATCCAGATCCCAGAAGTTTGATCTTGGTTCAGTCAAACTGTTGACTATCATGTCCTTATTAGATTCACTCATTCCTTGGAATGTTGTTCATTGTTGCAGGATATTTGATTCCCAAATTTCAGGATGGTATTGATACTTTCCTCCATCTTTCAGTCCAATTCTTACATCCCTTTGACATGATTTCATGAAATTTCAAACATGAGCTGGAGGCTCCGCTGCAAAACATATCTTCACTTCAGTAACACATCCCCTATGCATCCAAATATCAGGCTTCGAATGGTAGTGAAACCAAGGACTTGATTATAAAAACAGTGCGGTAAACAAAGAAAGGGGCAAAAAATATTCCTTTGATGTAGGAGAAGAAAGTAAAACGATCACATAAACGTAAAAAAGACGGTTGAAAGAGGAAAGAAGAAATTCAAACGGAAATGATGAACGACCAAGAGATAGAAAAAGAGCGATTTAAGAAAGTGGGAGGATGAAACGAGTTTCCATCATCAGAAGAGTATAGTGATACGATCATCGGAAAATATTGAAAGGATGACTTCGAGATGCTAAAATATTACAGAAGAATATTTCTATGGCGGATATTTTCAAATGACAGGACCTCAACTTCACAATCTGCTTGTCAGTACAGTAGATTAGTTTCGTTTCACCCACTCCTCAGCTTGCGTACTGTGGCAGAAGAATTAGAAAAGATCCAGAGATTATTAGATATTATAAAACCACAAGTCATCACACTTGGGTTGAAGGGCCCAGCTTTTCCGGAGATAAACAAAGGAACGAAAAAGGAAAATAAAAACAAATGGAAAGGAGCAAAATGGGGAGACTTACTTTTCGAACGTAGTCTTGGGCAGTAGATTTGAACAAATCGTAATCCTTGAGATATTGTTCAGCAATACTAGCAACAATGGCGTCATCGGCTATACATGCCACATCATTAAGACTGCATCAGTTTCGTTCTTGACGTTCTTTCCAGCAAAAAATTAGTCATGACGGCTGTCATGGCAGATAGAGAAAAAAAACTGCTGACGATTAGGTTCAACGAGTAGGTTTATGATAGCCCTAAGCACTGTAGTGACCGAATTCAGCATTCAATTAATAGAGAAACGAATTTCAGTCACGATGTAGCTGTTGCAATCGTCGACTCGATAGTTGAGGCGAAAACAGGCAAACCGTGTTCAAGCCTAATAGAAGGTTTCCAAGCATCAGGTTTTAGGAGGCCTATACATAGTAAGCCTTCTTGCGTGATATTTGGATGATAAATCCTGGTTAAAAATTTGATGGTCTTGAAAGTGACGATATGAACCAAAAAGGAAAAAGAGGAAAGGCATGTTTTTTTCTCAGTGATCATTCAGAACGTTTGAAAAGATCGATAGGACCATTCCATCAAACGGATGAGTTGGTATGTTGCCTTCCTATTCATCGTCGCATCTGTTGGGGCACTCTTTCTTATGGGTCCGCAATAGTTGTAATGATGGTGACGAACCGGTGCTTTAAACGGATACTCTAATGGAAATGTAGTTTCAATCTTGAACTTTCCTCCTTCGTAACAAGATCCAATCTATCGAATGGCGAATGATAATGATCATGATCATGCAATCATGGCAAAAGCACAAGCAATTAATAAATTTTCAAATACTTCCTCGTTGTACTTCAAAGCATGCTCGGTATTGGTCAATCAGATCATGAGACACTAAAATTTCAATCAACTGCTTACGGGACCCTCCATGATGCCTGGGAAGATTGTGGAGTGAACCCAAACAGAGGGGGGGGGGGGAAAGAACGAATGAAATCAGTCCGCCAATAGACAGAGGTTTCTTCTCTTGATGTTTTTAGAACTCCCGCGTATCTAGTGTCTTTGTGGGGTGTTTTTTCCAACACGGCTTGAATATCGCAGAACAACCGTGAAAGCTCTCATCGCAACACGTACCAGTCCAATGCAAGACGTTGTTTTCGTCTGGTTCCATCGTCACATAATCGATCGGATTGGCTTGTAGATCGGTGAATTCCTAATTGATGATGAGCATCAAACACAGGATGACATTTCGTCACGCAGAAATAAATCAAGGGAAAGCACCAAGAAGTCACTTCAGTAATTAAACGTCTTTAGCACGAACAAATCAAGTAGGAAAATACAACAAGGGTTGATTAATCACTTTAGCTATCCTTCGATTTGCTGACATCTGGACCGAATCACTTCTGCTCGCGAACCGTCGAGAGCTGATTGCTGTTTAGCGACAATTGATCACCGGGGTGCTCGATCGGACTGACAACTCTGCCTGGATCCAAGAGAACAAACGATGGTGTGTTGGATTTTGGCTAGGAAGTTAATTGCACGTGCTCGCCAGGTGGGTGACACTGGCCGCGGGGACTGACTCGACCGTGAGGAAGGGCTGAGGGCTCCGGCTGACTAAGTAGTATGGCTGATGGCGACATCGCGGGCATCCGCTGACGTGGGACCGACGGAGGATATTCACAACGCATCAACATACTCACGCGGACTACTCAACTAGTCGGAGGAAGCTCAAGTAGGACTATCGCGCAAAGATTAGATGGTCATATAATCATTACAGTATTGTCAGCTTGCTACTATGTACAGAGCAACCTGTCATAGCAACACAAAACTATAAAAAACAAATTAAACAAGAATATCTAAATTAACAAAAGAAGGAGTGAGAAATCCATAAATATTATTGAAGAAATGGATTCCTCACCAAAAATTAGGTAGAGTCACTCACTGACCCCACCCTTGAAATCCAAGTCCTTACATTTTTAAAATAATTGAAAAGAAAAGTACCAAAAATTATGACACCAGTATGGCACCTTTTGGCCATTCTAACATTTCACATGTGTTGTCACATGTAGGGTTTACACCTACAATTCACTCAGAATTGAGGTGTTGTGTATATTTTAGGAGTTACACGCGGAAATGTGTTATGTCACAATTACCGCGCGCAGCCCCGCATCCTTACATATCCCTACATACTCATAGTAGCAAATTCCCACGTACTAGAGACCTGCGTGCAGCTAATTCTGCCACGCATGCAGCGGATCCTACCCCACGCGCATCTGTACTGACTGATCCCCCCATCTGGATCTGTTGTGACTAATCTGACAACCAGGTACCGCTCAGAAGAGCTACAACCTAGTTAGGGTTGCCTGGCATTTGTAGCAAGTCGACATATGCATTAGTAATACTTTAAAAGGGTCAAGACGTAAATAAAATTAATAAAAATTAAGTTTAAAACATTTTTTAATAATAAATCAAAGATCAAGGATTACCACATAAATCATTGACTCTGACCTTTGAAGACCACAAAACACTACAAGGAGTGTTCATAAAAATTATTAAAAATTATCTACGTGATCAGCAGATGATAGAAAATCAGTAAACATCCACATCTGTTCACTTTAAAGCAATACTAATAGTACAGATGAAGGATGAGTGCAGAATGATCAAATTTACGCCATAATAGATTAACAGATCCTGTGGCTAAAATAGTACAGAAATCCAGCAGATCTAAAGTCAGCTGATTGACAGCGCCAAGTGGACGTGCTAATCTTGCCCTGACTGGCTTGTCAGCCTCAGCCCATGAGCAGAACCCTCTCTACGTGCCCTGAGAAGCTCAAAATCACCCCAAAAAGGTATTTATACAGACCTCTTTGGATCCATTATTAAAAGATTATTGGTTTACAAGGAATTATTATTATCAATCAGACACCATGTCATTGTTAGTCAAGTGCTTATGAAGAGTCTAAGCATGTGATTTATGACTTAGTCTGTAGTATTATTATTTCTTAAACCAATCAACCAATTGAAGTTAGTCAAGCAAAAACACCCCACCTGCTCTGAAACCCTTCCTATCTTTGCAGGATTTTCATGGTGAAGAACTCTGAGTGAGTTTTTCCCTTCCTGTCTTGGCCTTGCGCTTTTTAGCCCAGCCATGTTAGTGGATAAGCCCTTTCTAAGGCGCCCATCTTGAATCCAAGGTTCTTAAACTGCCTAAGGAGGCCCCTTGAAGAGAGGTTGCTTTGTCTGTAAAGACCCCCAGTAGTATAATACTGTGGCCCCTCTTTTATATATATATTGAAAACCTTTTATTACCAAACCAATTAAACCTTGCAACTGCTCTTATTATATTATTTATTTGATCCTCTAAGTGTTTATTTTTGGAATAATAATAATTATTATTATTCCAGTATTTTTATCACTCTCTGTAGCTAAAGGACTGCAAGGTTCCTGGTATCAGAGGGCTGACAAGTATCATGGTCATTCATGGAGACCAATGATTCCAAGGGCTTGAATGTCACCTTGGAACCTTTGACAAGTTGGTTGAAAACCAGAAGCAATTATGACATCCTTCAAAGGTCCAATCCAATGGAGAAAGATGAAGTGGTTGATAATCAGACCATCAAAATCAGTTTTGGGCTGAGAAAGGGTCCCTTACCATATAATTCTGCTAGGCTAGGGTAAATGTGATATGGGAGAGGTAAAATTTGGGTTTTGTTTTTGCAAGTGATATTTCTGGTGCTGGGATCAAATCCATGGCATTAAGATCAAACCCATATGCTTGTTTGCCTTATTAAGGAACTGGAGCACATCCCAAACTCATCTCATGCATGGATGCCAGTTTTCATCTTAGTCTTTAAAAAAACACTTTGGTATGTGAAAATTTCAACCTTTATTTTTCCAAACAATAGAATTCCTCTAGCTACACATGGAGAAAACTTTCAAAAACAAGATTGAAATGGTTTTGGGTTTAGTTGTTTAAGTTTGATTGGATTTAAACAATCCCTTTTTTGGTTAGTTATTACAGATTGATGAGGGCTTTGAAGAGAGGAGACCATAATTTAATTTGCTCAGCATTTTTTCTAGATCCAGACCTGATTCAAGGAGGTTTTTTTGTTGGTTAATTTGCCAGAGGAATTATGTTGGCATTTTTCCCAAATATTTCATCCAATAGAATGTCAAAAGGGCTTATTTAATTCAATTTTTTAAACACTACTTTGATTGAACTGGATTAACCAGCTTTTATGATATCAAACCTAGTTGAGATGTACATAGAGTGGGATTTGTAATACCGGGCCATTTGGTTCTTGAATCTATCCCTTGATTTTTTTCAATGAAAAACCAGCCTACCTTTTGTTTGATTCTTAAGCTCATGGGCCACCAGGAGATAAACATTAACTTTAGAAGATCATAGTCTTCCAAAAATTTAATTCAGCTCTATAATCAAAGAAATCAGCATAATCTGGGGAAACTTTACACCATTATAAAAGGACAAGGTGATATTTTTGCTTTATTTGACCCAGATATTTGAAATTCAAGAGAGGAGGATTTTCTGTTGTTTATTTTCTTGGTGAAGTTTGCTTAGTTTGTTGCTAATTTTTGGTAGAATTTTTGCTTTTGATTTTTTGAGGGGCCATTTTTATTGAAGAGTTGAAAAGGATGAGGTGATCAGGCTTGGAGTATAAAGTAGCAATCAAAAGATGAAGAGCAATTAATTGATGATGTGGGGAGTGTGAAGCAAAAATTCAAAGATGAAAAGGAATGAAATCATGAGGTGGGGAGTGTGAGTTAGCAGTGGCAAGATGGAGATCAAAAAATTGATGAAGTGGGAAGTGTAAAGCAGAAATTCCAAGGTGATGATCAATTAATTGATGAGGTGGATAGTGTGAATTAGAAATTGCAAGATTAAGATCAATAAAGTGATGAAATGGGTAGTTGGAAGTAGCAATTGAACAATGAGTGAGGATGAGGTTAGAGAGTGAAGATGCAAGTATGAGTGGTGAAAAGGACAATATCTCCAATGAGGTTTCAGATAGAAAAAACAGGGTGAAAATTGGCAGAAGATGTTTTCTGAAACTGGTTTGAGGCTTTGAGTACCTTCAAATACTTGATTTGACAAATTACACTTATTTTTCCAGTAAAATTTGCACACCTAATTTGAAGAAAGTGGGTTTTTATTATTTCTAATGGTGGGTTTGAAATGGATTTTTTTAATTGAAACGTATAATTTTTAACAGTATTTTTTTATCAAATTGTATATTCACTGATATATTTTAGGCCCTCTTCATCCAATATGAAGTTCAAAATTTTTTGCACCTGCTCTACTTCCATTTCCCCAGTTCTATCTACAGCATTTTTGAACCAGTCCAATAATTGGTCAACATCATTCAACCTGAAACCCACCATGGGTTATAACTTGAGTGTATCTTGGCTTGAAATATTTGAGGAAGGCTATTCAGAGGATTATAATTGAACCATCCCACTCTACAAGGAGGTTTTAAACCAGAAACTGACACCACAGCTGCCATGGGGGGTTCCTATAGTCAGAAGGCTTTTTCTAAAGGGGAGCTATCCTCCCAGAGGAAATTAATTCTCAGCCATCTAGATGCCAAGGAAATTGTACTTTATGGCTACTGGATGTGATTAAACTTTCAATAAGGCTTATAATTTTACTCAAAATAATAATAAAACTTATATTTAAGCCAAAATTCCTTTGGTAATATGCCAAATTATCTCATTGTATAAATATGTTAAATATGTTTTGGGATTAATTGGCTCTCAAAGCACAAAAAATTTACTTGCAACATTTTATTTTCTTTGAATTTCATTTTCTTTATATTCACAAAAACTTGAAAGAACTATGGTGGCATTTTCCAATTCATGAATTTGATGAAAATACAGATTTTTTCAATTCTTGGCTCAATCTTCCACGCTCATTATTTTGATTTGATATGGAAGACTTTTGGTTGGTTGTTCATTTATAATTATTTTATTATTGATTGAAGGGATGGAAAAACACCAGGTCTTTCCCAATACCACCCACTATCAAAGCTTTTGAGATTTTGAATGTGCACAAAGATTTTTTCAAATTACTCCTTTCCAAAATTTGGATGAATGAAGCAAAACAATGCTTCAGAAGGGCCTTTCTTTTTACCTTCTTGGTCACATCATGGTACTAAGCTATTTTCATTAATTAGAGGCAAAGGAAAAACAAACCTAAAAAAATTACAAGGGCTCCACTTAAACATGACATGAGAATGACCTGGGTAATTCTTTTGTGTTAAAAACCACCCTCAATCAAAAAAGAGGCCTTACAGGTTTCTATACCATTAATATCCACTGTAAATGAATATATTAGGTTTAATGAATTACTTGTTTTAAATTTCAATGCGCAAAAGGGTTCAAAGGAAGGATAAAAACAGGAAATTTACTTCTGAAATCCAGAAAAATAATTGAAAGAGTCATTTACTGGGGTGATATCAAATTCATTGTGACCAAAAACCATATCAGAGCCTAATTTTGGGTAAAGGTAGGATGATTTATCCTCCTTTTTCATTTTTTGATTTTATTTCTGTTAATTTCAAAATATCTTGTAATTTTTAATTCTCCTGAATTCTCTTTCAATATCCTATTCCCCACATTTTTTGAGGAAAATAAATTTTCAGGGTAAGTGGTATACCTCTTCATTTTTTTATGTGTGTTTTCCCATAAATATCAATGAAAAGGCTTTCCTGCATGTAGTAATCTAATTACATAGAATTCCCTCACATATTCTGATCCACTTGGGAATCAAGAAAAACTCAAAGAGCTTTTTACATACCCATTCTGCTACATGAAGGACTTCAGAAAAAACTTCCACATCTCTCATGTGGTGTCTGGGAGTTATCATAGAATTAACTTGAGAAATTAAAATATTTTTAAAAAATTGAATCAGAAAATCAGTTCAAGTGAAAAATTTCACAAGAAATGAGGAGAGTTCCTCAAGTTATCAGGATCTCCAAAAAGAAGAAAATGATTCACTATGAAACAAAGTGCTTTACCTTCCAGCAGGGGCTGCACCAAGAATTATTAGAATAGGTTGTTGGGGATACTGATTGGAAGATTGACTAGTTATTTTTTTGGTAAAATTCTGATATTTCATGTTTTTATGTGATGAAGTTGAGGGAAGTTTAAATCTTTGGATTTTTGTGTTATGTATCTTTTTTTGTCCTACCTACACATCCAAGGCATTTCCCTCAATTTACCAATACTTGCTTCATGATGAAGCAACCACCAGATCCCAGAAAAAAAATTCAGAAATTTCAAAAAAAAAAACAAAGGAAATGTCTTGAATTTTGTACCAAAAATTTCTGTTGAATTAAATAATAATTTTGAATAAAAATCATTATTTTTAGGGATTAAATTTAATTTGAAACTTAGTAATATTTATTAGTAATTTAATTTCGAATTTTAATTAAAAATAAATAAATTTGAAGGAAATTCATCCTATTCTTTCCTGATTTCATTGGGAAAAGGCAAATCTTGTAAAAATAAGTCCAAAAACTTGCAGGTTAATCTTTTTCCAGTCTTTTGATTTCAAAATGATGAACAATTAATATTTGAGTGCATATGAAATTAAATTTTTCAATAAAACTATCCTTTTTTTTTAGATTTCTGATTGTTTATATTTGCTTACAGAGAAGACTTATTTTACTTTCACAATAAAATTCTGATAATTTATATATTTTGTTTCTTGAAATTTAGAATATGCCTAGGTTTCTGGATCTGGTAGTTGCTGATAGAAACCAAAAGGCCATTTGGAAAATAAATTGACTGCCTAGTAGGCACAAAAAAAGAATCAGATAAGAAAAATTTCAAGAATTCTCAAAAATTTTACATATTCAAATCTATGTAAAATTAAGAAAATCTATGTAAAATTAATGAAATCTATGTAAAATTAATAAAATCTATGTAAAATTAATAAAATCTATGTAAAATTAATAAAATCTATGTAAAATTAATAAAATCTATGTAAAATTAATAAAATCTATGTTCAATTGACATTGAAATAGTTGATCTACTAACTTCAAAGATGGTTCAAAGAAAAACCAGCAGGCTGAAACAAGGTTTTAGAAGCTGAAAAACAACTGAGCAGGATATTTGATGAGAACAAAACCCTACCAGGCTTGAGTAAAAATGACTAAAAGTTGGACTTGACACCAGAAACTGTTTTAAGGGTGAAAATAGACAAAAAATCCTCTGCACACACTCTCCAAGAAAAAAGACTTGACAAAAGAAAGCTGAGTGAAAGAGTCAAAATGTTAGTCACAGCTCAGGAGTGGGGGCAAGGTATTGGTTGCACCAAATTAGTTGAGTCCTGGAATGAGATCCCTTTGAGTATCTTGGTTGACCTTGGTTTTTTGATTTCTTGCTCCAGTGATGCCAGTCAAAGGTTTTGTTGGTTATGAGAATGGTTGTCCCCTGCTAGTTGTTCATTGAGTTGTCCTTGTTGAGGAGAGTAGATGCGCGCAGTACAAGATACAAGATGAATATGCAACAGGACCTTGTAGCTGCACACTTCTGAAGAGATGGAAGCAAATGACACAGTATGATAAAATAAAATAAAAAGATTAAAAAGATAAACAAATAAAAAAATAAAGATAAAGATAAGAACAAAATAAGAGTGAAGTAATGAAAATAAAAAATTAGATATAAAAATGAATTGGATCTCAACACCCCCCCATAATTCAGTGAAACCTCCCTTGAAAAAAGTTGGCCATCAACAGCTCCAAGGCTTGTCTGTTTGAAGCCTTGGTGAGAGTTTCTGCAATCATTGAGTTGGTGGTGATGAGGTCTACACAAATCTTCTTTGCTGATGACTGATTGCATAGCCATTTCATCTTCATGTCTATATATTTTGTTTTTGAGTTTGACCCAAAATGTTGGATTTTATTTACCAGTCCCTTATTGTCCACATGAAACCTGGAAGGGAGAATTGACAAATTCTTCCATAGGTCCTGAATGATGGATTTGATCCAGATTGCTTCTTGTTTGGCATTGGTCAAAGCATTCAGCTTGGCTTCAGTCAAGGAAAGCGTGATATTCCCTTGCTTTCTGCTCTTTCATGCCATAGGTGAGGATTGCCAAAAGATGATGTAGTTGGTCTGAGATTTCTGGCTGCATGGATTTTTGGCCCAGGTGGAGTTAGTGTAAACCTCCAAAGAGAACAATTCCTTTGTGTTGGTCTGCAGATTCAGAGCAAAGGAGGAAGTTCCTGCTAGTTATTTCCAGACATGAATCACCTCTTTCCAGTGAGTTAGACCAGGGCTTTGATTGAACCAGGACGGAATTGAGGCGGATGCAGAGATGTCTGGACGGGTTTGAAAGGAAAGATAGTTCAGCAACCCAGTGAACTTCCTAAAATTCACTCCAAGTTTTGCAAATTTGAGTTGGTCAATCTGGGAGGCAGGAGACAGTTGAATTACTGGTGTAAGAGGGGTTTGAACAGGTTGACAGTTTGTCAGATTGAGCTCTTCCAGTGTCTTTTGAATAAGTTTGTTTTGATTAAGCGTTATTGCATTGTTAACCTGAGTGAACTCCATCTCTAGGATTGTATCATGTTGGTGTGCTGAAGAATGTGGAAATCAATTGAGAAACCTTTCTTTGAGCCAGTCCACTTCCCTGGTCACAATAAGATCATCAACATGAAAGAATAGGAAGGAGTGCCTAGTTGATTGAGTGTATAAGCAGGGATCAGCATTGGATGTAGTGTAGCCAATCTCTTCTAGCCAAGTAGTCAGAGTCAAGTACTAATTTGAGGGAGCCTGACGCAGTCTGTAGAGAGATTTTTTTAATTTCAGAAACTTGGATGAGCACGGGCTCTCTTTTGGTTTGAGAATGAAAATTTACTCTTCCAGAGGAGCAAACAGAAAAGCTGCCTTAACATCAAATTGCCAAATTTCAAGCTTATGATCCAGTCTGCTTAGAAGAAGAAGAAGTAGTGTTGCAAACTTCCCTGTGGGCGCGTATGTATCACCAAAGTCTAGTCCAGGTGTCTGTTGATTTCCCATGATGCAGAGTTGAGACTTTTGTTTTTCTGGTGACAGACTTGTTGCTGGTTTGACTCTGTCTACCCATATTGTCCTGAGGAATTGATCAGGTTCAATTTCAGTTTCTTCATAAACATATTGGGATTCTATCTCTCTGAGCTTAATCAATCTCTCTCTCAAAAAATCAGAACTGTCTTCCATTGAAACTGAGGTGTAGGAGTACTTAGCTGGTTTGACCAACAGGTTCTGTTTGCATAGGTTGTACCTGGGAAGTTACAGCATTGGAGAATCTTCTGAGATTTCAGAAATTTGGTCAGCTTCAACCATTGGAGTAACCTCCTTGGCAGCATAGTCAACCAGATCATTTGCGGGGCTTATGGGAAGAAGATCAGAATCAACTGCAATAGCTTGATCAGAATGTTCAGGGTCCTCCAAACCACTGCCCTGGCACCAGTTGCCTATTGTTATGGAATTTTCAAATATTTTTAGGTTGGCATCAAAATCCAGCAGTGTAATGTGCTTAGTGTTGACTATCTTGTTTTCTGCTGTTAGAACCTTGTAAGAAAATAAATCTTTGTTGTAACCAATCAGTTTACCAAACAAACCACTAGGTTCTAGTTTAGAGAAGGAAGGCCTTTCTTTAAGTATATAGCTGACAGGATTCCCAATTGGATTAAAATAGTCAATACTTAGGCTTTTTCATTTGAACATTTCATATGGAGATCTCTTAGACTTTTTTGAGGGAATCTGGTTCAGCGCCAGTGCGCATGATTTGACAATTGTGTTCAAATGATTTTTTTGAAGTTGTGAGTCAAAAAGAACCGTAAGGAGGGATTCCAGAATGAGTTGGTTGAAGCGTTCCGCCAGTCAATTTTGTTGTGGGTTATATGCATTGGAAAAGGTTTGTTTGATGTTATTTTTCCTGCAGTAATCAAAAAGATTTTGATTCCAGAATTCTGTCCCTCTGTCTGAGTGGATAATCATAGGAAGATAATTGAATCTCTTGTACTCAACTTCAATGATGACCTGTAGAGTGCTTGCCACCTTGTTTTTGCTTTTGAGCGGAATTACAGTAAAAAAATGGGTACAGCTATTGACTACTGTTAGGAAATAAGATTAATTGTTAACGCTCAAGGGTTGTATTTTTCCAACTAGATTGCAGTGAATTTCCTGAAAGGGTCTCTTGGCACGTGAGTGCTTATTCTTAAATGGGGTCCGTGAAATCTTGCTGATAGCGCAAGCTTTGCAGGTTGACACCTTCTTTACTTTTATGCCCAATTTTTGTCAAATTCTCCCATAACTAGTGTGACCAGGAGAATTATGGATTAGTTCATCCTGAGTGAAGTGAGTCATTGGACCTGACTTATGATTGGTAACACAAAGAATAGGTATATTGCATTCATATACCCCTACTCTTCTCCAGTCCTTTTTCTGGATTACAAATCTTCCTTGTCCAAAATCAACAATGAATCCATTTTTTATGAGAGAGTGCATAGACAACAGGTTTGCAGTGGAGCTAGGTGAAAACAGAACATCTAAGATTGAGAGTTCCCTGTTTTTGTCATCAAACAGCTTGATGGTACCCACCCCCTTGTAGCAAAGAGAGTTCCTTCCTGAGGTTGTTGAAATTAAGCCCGTCAATGATTGGTCTAGGTGAGAAAATAAGCTGAGATCAGACACAATGTGTTTTGATGATCCAGAGTCAACTACAAAACAGTTCAAATTGAAGAGTGAGCTTTTGTGAAAAAAGCTAACAGAGGTTCCCTCTGTGAACAATTCTGAGCCAGCTTTCTTTTTCTTTGGGAAAGAGGGTCTGAGATGAGGGTAGAGTTTCCAGCAATGCCCTTCTGGGTGTGCAGCCTTGGGATTGTGCCACTTGTCATTGCATGGCTTGACACTGGAGTTAAGAAAGCAAACGGAGTTTGTGCTATCTTCTTGTTCATTGGATGGAGCCTCCTTGTTCAGAAACCTGTTATTGTTGAACTTGCAAACATGATTGAGGACTTGATTGGGTGTTATCTTCTTATCAGAGTGGGTGATTTGTTGAATGACGGTATCTATAGTCAAAGGTAGTTTTTCCAAGATGAGGTAGGCAATTATGTCAGCAGGTAGATCAATTCCAACCTCATGCAGTCAAGACATAGCCAATTTGGTGTCAGTGATGAACCCTGGAATATTCAAATGTGAAAAAGGAGTACGCAAAAACTCCTTGAATATCCTGGCAGAATTGGAGGCATGATTGGAAGCAAAGTATTTGTTGATGTCCATCCAGATTTGATGTGCATCCTAAATCTATGTAAAATCAATACAATCTGTGTTAAATTAGTGTTAAAATAGTTAATCTATTAACTTGAAAGATGGTTCAAAGAAAAACCAGAAGGCTGAAACAATGTTTTAGAAGCTGAACAACAACTGAGCAGGATATTTGATGAGAACAACACCCTAACAGGCTTAAGTAAAAATTACTGAAATTTGGACTTGACACCAGAAACTGTTTTAAGGGTGAAAATAGACAAAAAATCCTCCGCACACACTCTCCAAGAAAAAAGAATTGACAAAAGACAGCTGAGTGAAAGAGTCAAAAGGTTAGTAACAGCTCAGGAGTGGGGGAAAGGTACTGGTTGCACCAAATTAGTTGAGTCCTGGAATGCGATCCCTTTGAGTATCTTGGTTGACCTTGGTTTTTTGATGTCTTGCTTCAGTGATGCCAGTAAAAGGTTGTGTTGGTGATGAGAATGGTTGTCCCCCGCTAGTTGTTCATTGAGTTGTCCTTGTTGAGAAGAGTAGACAAGCGCAGTACAAGATAAAAGATGAATATGCAGCAGGACCTTGTAGCCGGGTGCGTGAAGAGATGGAAGCAAATGAGAAAGTATGATAAAATAAAATAAAAAGATTAAAAAGATAAACAAATAAAAAAAATAAAGATAAAGATAAGAATAAAATAAGAGTGAAGTAATGAAAATAAAAAATAAGATATAAACGTGAATTGGATCTCAACAATTAGTAAAGTATAAGTAAAATCAATAAAGCCTGTAAAATTAATATATATGTAAAATTCACAACATCAGCAAGAAACTGTCAGAATATGACTAAAGAGAAATTCCATATGTTTTAGTCAAAATCTAAAACAAAGATCCACCAGTTTCAAAACACATCTAAAATGCAACAACCACTAGCAGGTGAGGCAAATCCTTTCATGGTGATAGTTGCTTTTCATGGATGACTGCTTCTCTTTTGGCACTAAAAATTCATGTGTGAAATGAAATTTCATAAATTCCAACTGCTTCATTTAGTTTTTTGAAAATCTATGATTTTAATCATTATTATTATTGCTATTTTTCTTGATGATTTCAGATATGTCTGATTTTCTTTGTTCACTGGGCCAAATGGCTGTTGAAATTAGAAGGCCAAAATTCAATTAATGATTCAACTAAAATTACTCAACAAGTCTATCTGCAATAGCTCAGCATCATGGTAACACACACAATGAAATTTGTAGGAATAAATTAAAACATAAAGAAATGATGTCATTGCCATTAGAAAAAAATGAATAAAAGATTGGTCTTGTACTTCAAAACAGTGTAAAAATATGCTTTCAAAGCATCTAATCTGTAATCATTTGGCATGAATCAACTTGGAAATGATTCATAAGTGATGAATATAAATCTCAGTGTTTTGTGGGAAAGTTTCTTTTGAGTACCTGGAAAAAATTCCATGAAATCAGAATTAGATTTAATCCCTGGATAAAGCTTTCCAAAGTTGGTAATAGGAGGTATGGAAACCATCAAAAAGCCCTGTGAATAATGCAATGAGGATTTACCACAAATGTTCTACCAAGGATAGACCACATGGAGTCAACAGCAGGGCTCTTGGGCATAGCTCATGTCTATCTCACCCTTGAAAGACTGGTTATACCCTTCTACTACCATGATAGAACAAAAGAACTTTATAATGAAGGGTCATATCTAGGCTAGTATTTCTTCCTTCATTCAGCACTCATTACTGAGATAACTACCTCAAACATATTTCAAGTCTTGTTCACATCACAAGTGCGTGATTTTTTAATCTATCTGGCATTCTGAAGTGAACATTTGGATCAATACTTTATTGACTTCAAATTCCACCTGTATGCATTGGAGTTGTGTAAACAAGCTGCAGAGATTTTAAGCTCAAAGCCATTCAATCTAGTTACTTTGTTGATAATCCACAGAGGTTTCTGTTATCTATTATTGGTATAAACATCCCTTTTAAAGGCCCTTCAGTCACCAACAATCAATGTCATTGTTTTCAATTTGATTCCTGGGCATAAAGGATCCAAAAGTCCAAGAATTATCATCATCCCCCAAGTTTTTTTTTTTTCAAAAAAACAATAGACTGAGTTTAAACACAACAAACAATTTAAAACGCTTCGCCTGTGAAGGGCAAATATCCCAACCAATCAAGCTATCTGGTTGATTATTCCAGCCAAATAAACTGAAGAACAATGTAATCGTTCATTTTAATTACTGCTATCACCTCAAGTACCTGGAAGTAGGCTAGGTCCTTGGCATCTAGAGGGCTGCCACAGTTCTGACGATTGAATAATCTCGGATTCGATATAGTAGTTCTGAAGGTCTAGTTCGATTAGTCATCTCGCTCGTAACTCGCCGCTAGTTTAATAATCAGCTCAGAGCGGGAAAGTCAACGGTTTCAAAATAGATGGCAAGATAGCTATTGAGGCCGGCATGACAGTAAACTTACCACTTGATCCACCCGCCTTCGTTTTCGAAACTCTAATCCATCTCGTTAGACGCCCCTGCAAGGACAACTTAAGGACTGGACCATCAAACCCAGAAGACTGAATTATTTATCACTCAAGGCTGCTAGGGTCCATCGGTACTAAACGATCGAATCCCTTACTCTATAGCCCATTTGGAAGGCCATGAAGTAGACTTTGGATTGATTCAAAATCATGAGAAGAATGACGATAAAGATCAAGTTGTGGTAATTTTGTTGGATACCATTTGGCATGCAAAGTTTTACGACCTCTCATTCTGATGGAGAAATACGAAGATGAAAAACTAGCGATTTAAGTAATAAATAATCTCAATCTATCAAAATGCAGCGAACAAATGAAACTTGGTCAAATGATATCATTCTATTCAGCTATCCTTTCGAACAAGTAAATGTAAGCAAATCTAGATTGATCGTTGACCAAACAAGATCAAATTCCAGAATAGGTTAAAATAATGATATCGAGCGAGGTAAATCGGCAAGACATCGGAAATAAGAAGGGTAACTCATTAATCTGGGAGTCTACTTTAGATTGGTCAAGACATTGAGTATGAGGGCCGGACTTACGGGGCTAATGAGTCCGCACTCAATGGACCTTTTTCCGCGATTGCAACCTTCTCATCGTTAAATAGAATCCAGTGGGAGGCCGACTTGAGAGGAGGATCAGAGGTTGTAAGATCAACTTGATCACTCTTAACATGAGCGACGTAATGGCCACTAAAGACAGAAGGGCCCTTATGCGAAATAAAGGCTTTTAATTTGAATCGACCAGGTAGGTTTTGATCGCCATATTGAGGTCGATCGACCCTCTTTGGAGCTTTGCCTTCTGTGTTATTAGAATCATTTTGACCACCTGTCGTTGATCCACCGTCATCATTTGGGTGACTGAATAACCATTCGACTGCTCGTTCGAGATTTCCATCCTGATTTCCGTACAGATACACAGATGAGTCATCGTGAACAACTGAGAATGGGAGCGAGACTTGCTGAATGCCACTAACTGTCTCATTTAGCGCTTTTTTGGCTTGATCGAAGGTGAATCCCATGTCCGCTAGCATCATCACATCTTCCTCACTATGACATGACGACTGATTCGGCGTTTCTTCAACTTCGTCATGAGAGCAAAAATAAAAACATCGATGCAATAGAGTGGCTAGGCGTTAGGTATTTGTTTGATGTGTTCTAGTTATTTGAAGTGGATAAATACGTACCCTCGACATCATCTGCATGCTCAAATAGCCAGTTCATGGCATTCTCGACACCAGAATCACCCGTTTCTTGGATGGCTTTTCGGCATTTACAGGTGGAAAACCCCATGCCTTCCAGAGTACTCAAGGTCTCCAGATTAACAGATCGTTCCGCTTCAGTTCACAGGTTCCGAGAAAAAAAATGAAACCAGGGTGAATATAGACATCCATATGTACATGTGCCCCCAGCTTATAATAAGCCCCGGCCCAAATTCTTGAAAAGTAATGGAGACCGTTTGACGCACGTGGAGCTTCCTCATGATTGTCGGGCAAAATTTCTTCACCAGGTTGAATTCCCGCTCCAAAATACTTTTCCAATACCACTTGATGGTCTCGAATAATGACCGGGATCTCTGATCAAATGAGATTGGTCCCGACATTGGTCAAATTCAGATCAAGGACTTTCCTACAACAGTTGTGAAAGGCAGGACTAAAGCAAAGAACTAACGAAGTTTCTTGGGGACCCAGTTAACCATAGCAAACCGGCGAGTATGAATAATCAGGTATTTCGGAAATGACGCTATACGAGAAGTTCTGCAGGATAGATGACGGCATGACCCCAAAAGTGTAACTATCAAGGGTTAGCGTCGTTTTACTAAACCTGATGAATTCTTGATTTATAGTCAACAATCACCAACGTCAGCGCAGTCGTCTTAGATTTACACCGAGGGCAATTGTAATCAACGGTCTGTGGTGTCGTGAAACTTTCGAGACATTCTTCGAGCGATACAGGTTGATAAGCCGTTTGTGGCGTGGTGCCGATGATTGATCCCTCTCCTGGCTCCGTGTTGGAAGTAATAGGATTTGCAGGAACCGGGAGACTTAATGCCTCTTGCTCTTCATATCGATATCTTACCGACTGGCAAGATGAGCATTGCAGCTTTTCTTCAAGATCAAATCGAAATGGTAAAGTTGGGTCCAAATCGTCTTCGTTCGTCAAGTTGGGTGGATACGATGCGGTGAGTTGATTAGAATTTGGTGCTCGAAGCTGGCGAGTTTGACGCTGAATAAATTGAAACAAGTGTCTCAGAAATTCATCGGCATCTTGCTGACGCATAGTTGAAAATTCCGGATGTCCTTTGCCAATGAAAGCCTTGAACATCATAGGTTTGATGCCTTCCTGGAAAGCTTTGGCAGCTGAGGGATCAGGCTCATCCAATCCCTCCCTGGACGCATTGTGAGGGTTCGTAGTATGGCCACTCGGCAGAGCATATCGGCCCGAAATCAAGCCATGGGCAATTTTGCCCATCTGACATTCAAAGCATTCCGCTGGCCTAGATGCCGCACAGTTCAAGTTGTGAAAATCGAACACTCCGTCATAAAACCTTTTCCTGAATGGTGGCAATGCAAAGAGGACTTGAAGAACGGATGCAATGTAGCAGCTGAGCCCCAAAACCACTCATAATGGTAAGTTAGTCTACTGCATTCAAGTTGTAGTGCTGCAAGCAGCGATGGCCTACCTGTTACCCAAATTCTTGAGACCAGTAAACCCGGGGCCCTGGAGTGGTAGTAAGTCACGGCCCTCCTCACCAGACATGGAAAAATCAAATTTCATATTATGCTCGACTTGCTGCCAAAACAAAAAATGAGTGTTGAATTGTGGTAAAGGGGACATTTAGGAATGAGAAATCAGTCGAGATGAACCAAGCTGGACGACACATAAATGAACGTGAGAGGACGGATAGCCAAAGATTGGAGATAAGGACATGGCACGTACCAATTCAGTCATACTTTTTTCGGTTTTTTCCTGTTTAGCGATTTCAATCGAAAAATGGGCGAGATGCTCCTGTAGACGCTCGTCTGTTCGAGCGTCATCACAGCTGTAGCAGTAGATGTCTAGAGGATTCGAATGTCATCATTAGTGTACTAGTATGGGCGAACACATCATGAGGGCAGTGATGAGCACACCAGCAGATCCCTCGGCAGTAATGGTGCCCAGCTTGACATTGACGCAATGACCTGTCGCTTCATAGTGTTGAAGTGCATGTCCATTTCCGCCAGTTCCACCGTACTGAGGTCGGCCGCAACCCAAGGAGCCGCATTGAAGGCAAAACCAAAGATTCGAAGATAATTCACACGCGTGGCAGGTAGCTGAAGCTGGGCAAAAAGATTAGGGTTACCTTTGGTGATTTCTCTGATTGAAACTCACTCCTGGCGTGCTTCGGAATGTTTTCAGAGGCACTGGATTTATGACAAGGATGATCAATAACTACCTTGTACGGCTGGTACTGGGTTTGGGACCTGCTTGAGCCCAGTCACATGACCACACGTTTCGATTTCTTCTTCCCATGCTTTCACCTCACTGGCTTGGACTGAGGAGGACGAGGATAGGATGGCCATAACCGCTTGTTCGATCTGCATCCAACACGTACATGAGGCCACCCGGGTTATAGCGACCAAGGGACAAAGATATTCAACATGTTGACGGCGCAAAAACGTTGGGTGGACCAAGCTTCCTCACTCTGGGTTCCACGTGATCCGACAGTAAAAATTCTTCCCTCTCCTTTTCTAATGAATAATGCACTAACAAGGTCTTAATTTGGAATTGATTGGCTTCGTCCGGTTCTGAAATCGCCAATTTTTTCAAGGGAGGTTCAGCAGAAGAACTGCGATGATGTGAATCGGGTTTGCGAACACGTCGCACATTCAAAGCGAGCAAATGGCCTGTCCTCTGCGCATGATGAGCGCCACTGAAATTAAAAAAAAGTGTCACGGTATCAGCTCCGGATCATCCCCCTACCCCCCCCCCCCCGAAAAAAAAACATTGTAGTGGGGGATAAGATTGCTTGAGGCAAGGGCAAGTGTATAACGAACTGGTTGAAATGCACACATCCACCGTTGAAGCAAGTCAAGCACACGTCGATTCCCAATGGACTATCTTGCGAATCTGGTTTTGGTAAACTTGCACATCCATTAGTCAACAAAGCAATGAAAAAACTTATGACATGGAGTCGAGCAAAAAATGACCTAGAATGTAATCAAGAGAACGGCTAACTGACCAAAACATTGAGTGCATTCCTCACGATAGACCATCGACCTCGAATCGGGAAAATTGACTTGACCAGCCAGCCGGGCAAGATCGTAGACCGGCATGTTGAGTTGCCGATTGTCTGGATTGATGAGGGGTGGACAAGTAGATGGTATGCAAGAGTGATGATTGCTTCTTTTTTATACATATATCCTCATGCCCACTCTAGCAGACGGGTAGATCCGACGTCTGCGCGGGGGGGGGGTCCTGATACTCGACCCGCGGCCGCACTCCCGCGCAGTGCCAGCTCTACAGTCATGCGCCGCCCGCGCACCCCTGATTGCTCTCTGGTCAATGCCGACGACCATCTTGCAGTGCTAGAGCGTCTCCAATCGTCTCGGTAAACCCGCTCGTTAGCTAAGTTCACCGAGCGATCTGCACAATCGTGGAAAAATTTGAGCTCGCTAGTAAGCGAGCTTCACAAATCCGGCCCAATTGCCATAAAGTTGTGGGAATTTAGCGAGCTTGCTAGCTCCATCCTTGAGTAAAGCTTCCATACCCTCTACTCCATCGACCGGCCACACATCCTTTCAATATGCTCCGATAAGACCTCCCGCCACCATCCCGGCTCAGATATCATCTCCCCTCGTCACCCCAGCCCGCGCCTTTGTGCTGAGAGTTAAAAAAAATGAGATGGCAAAACGGCCCTAGCTAGCGACCCGCTATGTGGCACACAATTGTGTGTTTTGGGTTGCTACCTAGCTGCCGCAACCCTATGGATTGCACAATTGCGAAACATGGGCGTGAAAAGAATTGAAGAGTAGGAAAACCTGGACCAAGCTATCATTTCAATCAAACACGCAGAGTCAATGATCTTGAGCACAAGTATTGATAAACATAAGAAATCAAGAAGACTTTAAAAGAAAGAAGAAACAGTTAATCACAAACAAGCGAGCACAATTCTACAGGCTTGATGATGGCCTCTAAATAGACTAAGTAGAACTGTGTGCACTATACTCCAATAGACCAATCTGAGCCTACCAATCGTTCTTGATGTCCTGAGTCGTAATGCTGGTTTAGAAGGAAGTTAGGGTCAACCCTGATAGTGAGTTGATTCATACTTTGGTACATACTATTTGCTGCTGGGACTCAAATTGGATTGGGTGGAGGTCGTAACTTCTATCTTGATGGTGACAATCTTGAGACTCAGAATGAGATGGTTGGTGATTATTATTCAGTCTTTGTTGAATCTCCTTGAAAGTTGAGGAGATGGCATTGACTGAGCGCATTGGTGAAAGTCCAGTGACATTGCAGCAAGTCGCGCGAATGATCTGATGAACTGGCAGTAGACACTCATGAAAGCTACGGTACGGATAAGGACAACAGAGATGGGAAAATTCTGGAACAGTACTTGTGACGCAGACAAAGAAACAATGAAAGAACCCAGATGACAGTGAATAGTGACTGAGCAATAATCATAGCAAATGATCAACACACCGACTCAACTCATTATCAGTGGTGATAAGTTAAGAACCAACATACTTGGCCAGTTTAGAAACAGCCATTGCATTGGCTGCTTTGGTCAAAGGATCAGCCAGCATGTTGTGAGAAGAAATGAGTTCAATTTGGATAAGTTTGTCTTGCCAGTAATTTCCCAGGCTTTTGAGTTCAATATTGATATATTTGGCTTGAGACTTGGTTCCAAACTTTTTGATTTTGTTGTTTAAGAACTTTTTTTCAATAAGATGCATTGGGGGATCACAGGTGGTTTGCGATACTTCAGAGATCAAGTGATTTAACCATCTGGCCTCAATGTGACTAGTGGAAAGTGAGTTACACTCAGATTCAGTTGAAGAGAGAGAGATGCATCTCTGCCGCTGACTTGTCCAATAGAGGGGGCTTCCCTTGAACAGCGTGATGAAGCCGGTTTGAGAGAGGCAAGTTACAGTTTTGTTGCCACAGGTGGCATTGCTGTAGGTGATAAGATGGTTGGAATTGTTTTTTAGTCTAAAGGTCAATTTGTAGTCAATAGTCTTGAGTAAATAGCGCCACAACTAAATGACTTCATTCCAATGGAGTATTCCAGGGTTTTCCAAAAATCTAGCCAAATTGGAAACAGCATAGCTGATGTCAGCACGTGCTAGCGTTGCTATGAAATTCAGTCGTCCAATGGGGAATCAATAGTTGACATTTAGTTGTTTGAATAGATTGATCTCTTCTTCTGTAGCCGGTAACAGATGTACACCAGTTGAGCAAGGATTAGATAGAGGTTTTGCGTCCAAAAGATTCAGCTCCTCAAGTCCTTTTTGAATGTGGTTTGGAAGAGAGAGACTAATTGAGTTTTTGTCTTTCTCTACCTTCATTCCAAGCAATGTATCCGCTTTGTGAGCTGATGAGTCTTTGAACTTGCTTAAGAAGAGAGACTTGAAATTATTCACCTCCCCCACCACAACTAAATCTTCAACATGGAAAAACAGTGAGGTAACCCCATCTTTGTGATGATAAAGGCAGGGGTGGCAATTGCTTTCCGTAAAGCCTATGCTGCTTATCCATTTGCTGAGCGTCTTGTACCAGTTTAGCGGAGCCTGCTTCAATCCGTACAGCAATTTAACTAGTTTCAAATATTTTGTCTTTCTCTTGGAGCCAATGGGAGTCTTGATGTATACATTTTCTTCCAGCGGTGCATGTAAGAATGCCCCTTTTACGTCAAATTGAAGGATCAGAAGGCCCTTGTCAACTGAGTATACCAGTAGAGCCCTTAGTGAAGCAATCTTACCAGTGGGTGCGAAGGTTTCAAAATAATCAATGCCGTAGCGTTGGTTGAAGCCTTGTACACAGACCCTTGCCTTGAGCGTGGTTTGACCAGTGTGGAGATCCTCCTTGTGACAGAAAGCCCAGGTTGTATTGAGAGGGTTGGTCACTTCAGCTTCATTGGAGTTCTCCCATAAACCTAGTTCCTCCGCCATATTCAGCTCCTTGTTTATGGGCGTGATCCAGTCAGAGCCCTTGAGCGCTTCTTGGATTGAAGCTGGTAGAGTGAAGTGATTATAGCCATAGCATTCCGGCGGTTTAAGCTGGGTTCTGTTGAAAAGTTTGGGAATTAACCTTTCTTGAACAGACAACGCTGAGCTTTCAGAGTCAGACATGTGCTGGTCATTGTCCAAGGGAAGTACTGGTTTGATATTGGCTGAGGTGTCAGGGTCAGTTTCCTTGGAAGTTGATTCCGGCTCTTTACCATTTGTTGAACCAGGTTGGGGCCAATTATTTTCTTCTTCATCTTCACTGAGGCTGGCTCCTCCTTTTGTAGCTTGAGATTTCAGAAAAAGAACGTGTTTGGTGTTTATGATCCTCCCCAATTTGGTGAGTATTTTGTAGGAGAGCAGTCAAGGATTGAAGCCCACAAGGAAACCTTCCTCACCCTTCTTGCTGAGTTTTGAAGGAATCTTTGTATTGTTTAGTAAGCAGATGCATCCCCTACCTATAGGCTTTAAATAGTCCTTTGGTAGAGGCGTTCCATGCATAAGTTCCCAGGGGCTTTGTGATTTGACGTCCTGGGGTATCTGGTTTAAGGCAAGACAGAAGCTTTGAATGACAACAATCCAGCAGCTTTTAGGAACATTTTTTGCCAAGCTAAAGACTGATCTGAGTGATTCCATGATGTTGCAATTAGCTCGCTTGGCTTTACCATTATGCTGAGAGTGGTAGGGTTTGCTGACTAGGTGATGTGTTGCGTTGGATTTGAAGAACTTTGATAGGATTTCATTCACCAACTCTCCTCCTACATTGGAAAAAACCTTGACTGGGAACCAACCCTTCTTCTTAGCTTCATTCTCAATTGCAAAGATGATGGTCTTGGCAGCCGTGTCTTTGCTTGGCAAGGGAAAGTAAGATAGGTATCCTGAGTAGTTGTCAATGACAGTGAGGAAATACCTCATGCCTCCTTTGCTCTGCGGGTTAAGTGGTCCCATTAATTCTAGATGCAGGCAATAAAAAACTTGTTCAGCTGGGTGTTGTTCCTGGTTGAAAGAGGACTTGGTGATCTTTCCTTTCTTACAGGCAATGCATTCAAATTCTGACCGGATATCTTTGCTGATTCTATAACCTAGATGCTTTTCAATTTGTTCCAAAATGGCATGACCCGGCGTTTGGTGAAGTTTCTGGATATTGTCCAGACTCATGAGGCAGGAAAGTTCTTCAGTTTGAGATTTGAAATTGATAATTAAGAGATTATTATCAATCACTCAATCAAAGATAGTGGTTCTTCCTTTAGTGAGAGCAAACGTAGTGGGAGAAGACTTGCTGTTGACCTTTAGTTTACACCCTTTGTTAAGTAGAGCCCCCAGCAAGATTAGATTTACTTTTGCATCAGGAACCCAAGCTGCATTCTCCAGGTTGATTTTTCTTTTTTTGAATGATAGAGTGGCAGTGCCAAGACCCTTTATGGGGATGCCTTCCCCTTTCTTTCCAGTTTTGATGAGTTCGCTTCCAGATTGTTCAACTAGGGTGGAGAACATAGATTTGTTTCTAACCATATGTATAGAGCAGCCACTATCAAGAATGAAGCAATTAGTTCCAGTTTTGTCCAGTTGATTCATCTCACAGAAAAAGGAGTAATGATGAGCCTCTTCAGACCTCTTTTTACCTTTCTGTTTGAACTTGTTTCCGGTCTTGGGTTTGAGTTCAGGATGTTCCTCCCAGCAGCTTGTTGCAGGATGAGTTCTGACTGCAAGATTATGCTTCCCATTTTTGCAGCGCAGTCAATTGGAATTAAAGTAATTCTGCGAATAGAGGGCTGAATTTGTTTCAGATGTTTCTTTGGATTTGGATTGAACCTTGTTTTTATGTTGAACAAGGTGATTCAGTACAAGGGCTACCGTTAGGTCTACTCCAGAGTGCATAATTTGCAATTGCATTCCTTTCAAGGATTCTGGTAATTTGAAGAGAATCAAATAGCTCAGAATGTCGCTTGGTAGATCAATCCCAACTTTGTCAAGTTTTCCAAGGTGGAGCTTGACTGAGGTTACAAACGCATCTATGTCATTTTGATCAAATCCTAGGTATAAGAAATTGAAGAACATTTTTGCTCTATTTGCGGCCTGGTTTGATGCAAAGAGCTCTTTAGCTGCTAGCCAGATTTGTTGAGGAGAATCCTTGTTGTCAGATGTGATAATTTTGGTGTGCATTGCTGGATTGAGCTTAGACATCAGGTAGGCAGCGGTCTCATCTTTGTCTGGAATGCTTTCATCTGGATTGGGTGTGTTCATAAGGTGGAGGATGCCACACATTTTGAAAAGCCTTTCCATTTTCTTCTTCCAAATTGAGTAGTTAGTCTCTGTCAAGAGAGGAGTAGATTCCATCAGAGATTTGAGTGCCAGCCCTTTAAAGTTGCTGTTGCCTCCAGGTCCAGGTGAAATTGATCCTTGATTCATTTTGGTAGCTGAGTGAGTTTTTTTTGACTTTGAACCGTGAAAAGATTTGAAGAGTAGGAAAACCTGGACCAAGCTATCATTTCAATCAAACATGCAGAGTCAATGATCTTGAGCACAAGTATTGATAAACATAAGAAATCAAGAAGACTTTAAAAGAAAGAAGAAACAGTTGATTACAAACAAGCAAGCACAATTCTACAGGCTTGATGATGGCCTCTAAATAGACTAAGTAGAACTGTGTTCACTATACTCAAATAGACCAATCTGAGCCTACCAATTGTTCTTGATGTCCTGAGGCGTAATGCTGGTTTAGAAGGAAGTTAGGTTCAAGCTTGATAGTGAGTTGATTCATACTTTGGTACATACTATTTGCTGCTGGGACTCAAATTGGATTGGGTGGAGGTCGTAACTTCTATCTTGATGGTTACAATCTTGAGACTTGGAATGAGATGGTTGGTGATTATTATTCAGTCTTTGTTGAATCTCCTTGAGAGTCAAGGAGATGGCATTGACTGAGCGCATTGGTGAAAGTCCAGTGACATTGCAGCAAGTTGCGCAAATGATCTGATGAACTTGCAGTAGACACTCATGAAAGCTACGGTACGGATAAGGACAACAGAGATGGGAAAATTCTGCAACAGTACTTGTGACGCAGACAAAGAAACAATGAGAGAACCCAGATGACAGTGAATAGTGACTGAGCAATAATCATAGCAAATGATCAACAGGGCAATAAAACACTTGTTAGTTATTTTTTTGAGCTAGCAAGTTGCTTCCTAACAATCCAAGCACTCCAACAATTGAAGATGCTCTAATGTTGTGGAAATTTAGGCCCTGTTTGGGCCCACACAAAGCGTTGTATGGTTGGTGTTTGGTGTCCACCCATCCAAATTTTTGAAAATGACAATTTTTGATGCTTGCTAAGGTTACAGGTCTCCCATAGGACAAAAAACCCACACAATGCCAGATTTAAGTCTGGACCAAAAATTGGGCATCATGCATGCATATACACGTCCTCTCTAGCCTCTATCTGCTTAACTATTGACTTTCCCCCCCCTTTTCCCTTTACATTTCCCTCATTGCTGGTGGATGCCAAACACAGCTCCCCTCAACACCATGTGTCACTTGTAGATGCCAAACACCTTGCACCCGAAAATAAGGTTGCATCATTTTTGATTTTGCACAAAATCAATTATGATGCTAACCTTGTTTACCAAATGAAAGTATAAAATGCTTTGTGTGGGCCCAAAAAGGGCCTTGGGAAGCTTGCTAGCTCCATCCTTGAGTACCTCCGCTTTATCCTCTACCCTACAAACCCACCATATATACTTTCAATGCCCTGTGATACCACCTCCCACCATTATGCCAGCTCCACTATCCCCTGCCCTCCCTCACCCCAGCCCCAAATTTGTGCTGAGATTGATAAAAAATGGAAATGGAAAAGTGGGTCTAGCTAGCAACCCACTCCACTATGTTGCAGAAAATTGTGTGTTTTGGGTTGCTAGCTGCTTCTGAGGCCTTATGGATTGCACAATTCTGAAAAACATGCATCAAACAATTTGTAGAATTTTTTTTTTGCTAGCAAGCATTTAACTAAAAAACCAAGCTCTCCACCAATTGGAGATGTTCTGATTAGTGACCCTTCCCTGAATTAGAGCATCTTCAACTGTTGCTGATAACTTTTCAATAGCTAAGCCCTTTCTAACCAAAAAAAAAATTGCAAGAAAGATCATTAGCCAGTGAAAGGTGTAATTTCACTAGTTAAACTTGCATGAAAGTTAGCTAACAAGGGTGAAAATGCAATTTTCCACCCCTCCACAACCATTTGGCACATTTGGAGGGGGAAAAGGGATATGGGGGGGGGGGGAGGATTGATGATCAGGAAGGATCAGAGAAGATGGTGGTGACTTACCTTGAAAGCCCAATGAGATCATGGATGTCATCAATGAATGACTTTCTGATGGTAGAAGATGTGGATTTATGGGGGTTATAGTGAATACTGCCAAGGGTTGGTGCTAGCAAGATCCATGAATCTTCATTGATTGGCTGATTTTTGACCAAATTTATGCAGCTTGCTTCATAGAAATGTCCCATATAGGAAAAAATTATGGTTTTTGCTTGGTAAACTTAGACAAAAAGAAGTTTTACCAATAAAATTTTGGATGATCTTAGATAATCAGGCATAAACTGGCACATCTATAATTCTTTGGTGTGAATTCCCACGCAGAAACACTTCACTCCAAAGAACTTATCATTCTTAATAATTTTGTTGATAGCACATTCATGGGCACTGATTGATTGCAATGTCCCAGGCATATGCTAATCCTTGTACATGCTTCAAATCTGGGACCCAAATTTACAGAAATTCCCAGTTCATTGCAAAATTCAGCTAAAATCCTACATATCTTCATAATGGAACTTCAAACTACAGCCCAATCAATTTTTTTATTATGCTTCTGATTTCCATGACTGTGGTTGAAGAGCTCAAATTTCATCAATAAAATTTTTATTGGGAACATTTCTTCAATCTTATTGACATTTTTTATGGATAAATATTGAAAACATCCTCCAAGTTATGTTTGTAATTTTCTGATTTTTTCTGTGAATTTTTTAAATTAAACTTGAAAATTTGTAACTGAAAGAAAATTTTTTCCAATTTCTTGTGGATGATATTTCCAATAAACTTCTCCAAATTTCAAGGAATAGAAATTTTGCAATAGCATCTGCAGGAAATTTAAGAACCTTGAGATCAGTGAATTACTTTTATGTGATTTTCTTTTGTATAATGCCCCAAATTTGGGGAGGGATGCCATTTTACAAGTACAGTATGGAATTTTACTGGTGTGAATCCAAGAGGTGCATAATAATACATTGGTAAAAGAATTCAACCAAGGAAATCAATGCCAGATGGGGTGCAGAAATTTTTTCCAATATTTTTATAGAGAGTAGATTTATTCAAAGATTCTCCTCATTTGAAAAATTGAATATTTTAAGTTAAACTGTGGTTGGAAAAATACCCCAGAATAAAAAGAATTAAAACATAATATTTTGAATTTCCATATGCTTTCAAAAGGTATCAATGTTGAGGAATATTTGATCCAAATTCCTTCCATTTTTTTTCAACAGAAAATAATATTTCATGGAATTTTTCTGAAATAATGTTACCCTCTGACAGTGAAATTTTAAAATTTTTCATCTACTCCTATGAAAATATTGAGTTTTTGAGGGTTGGAAAATACCAATTTTGACCTCCTTTGAAAAAGGCTATGAGTAGCCAACATTTTTCTTTGCAATCTTAGCAACTGACCCAGGTTCAATGGTCTTGCATCTCCATCAAGCTTTTAGACCTGGCATCCCCAAATTTGGGGTTTCAATCTAGTTAATTGATCGAAATTTTAGTTTTCAAACAACAAAACTTTTATTTATCCAAAATCACTCATAAAAATTCAAATTGCATTGCAAAAACTTAAATCAGTGTACCCAAACCTCATACCCACCCCCCAAGTGAAACAAGGTGCAGAATTGAAAAAAAAATGAATGACTTCAAAGAGATTCTTTGTTTTTTTTTGGGAAAAACTTAAAATTAATTGAAGGGTGTTAAAATGTTGAGTTCAATGGTGAAGATAGTTGTCATTGTGATGGTCATGGGATGAAATCAGATCAAATAATTTTAGTCTGGGAAAATGCATAGACTTAGTGATTACAAAGAGGTGAAAAGGAGAATAAATTTTCAAACTGATTGTTCAGGGGAAATTGGAAATGAATGCAGTTTTAAAGAGTCTTTCTGGATGAACATGGTTGGATTCCATATTTCAGAATTCACATTTAATCATGATGATGAAATACTGATCAAATATAATGACTATGAATGAGGTTGAATCTTTTCTTAGTAATGCAACTAGTAATTGGTTATTTCAAAGAACTGAGTGGCTTTCAAAATTTGAATTTTGTGCCACACTTTGAATTTCAGAAAGAGATCTCCAGGTAATCAAGACAAATTTTAAATTTGGATGTATAACAAGGAGAATTGGTTTTGAAAGCATGAAAGGTCCCTTGATAGTTTTAAATCATGACCAAAATATTTTGACCTGAATTTTTTTGCTTAATTTCAAATCATTTTCTAATATCATAATTGTTTGGAGTAATTTTGACAGAATATTTGTGAGTTTATTGGTAACTTGGATATTAAAGATCTTCATGAATATTGGAGAGGTTTTAAAGGGGAGAATTAATTATATTTGAATGAAGAAGAAAATATTGATTGGATTAAACAATGTTGACCAGATTTTATTGAGATAGAGATCTTCTTCAATTGAGTTAATCCTATTGAATTTGGGGATTTTCATTATGATACATTGTTAAATATATAATTTTTTGAATGCATGTGGGTAAAGGGTATGGCTATTATGAAATAAATTTAAGAATTTTTTTTGGTTAGGATAGAAATATTTCCTTGGAATTTTATTTTTTTCTTTTGGATCTTAAATCATTGTGAAATAATTGAAGCCTACCTACAAAAAAAACCTAAAAATGAATAAATATCCCTACCAAAATTCATGCATAAGGTTGGAAAAAAACAAAAATAAATTCAAATAATTCTTCCTTCAATAAATTAATTTTTGTCATTCTATTTTTCACCTAGACAATCATAATAATAATTTATTGAAAATGAGGTATAAACAAAAATCCATAAAAAGAAGAATTCAAAGTTCAAAAATTTTCAAGAAAAAGAAAAAGAAAAAGAAAAATAAGCTTTATCAGAGTTAGCAAGACACCCATTTTCTTGATGTCAGATTCCAGAAAAATACTCAAATTTCAAACACACAGTTAAATATAAGAAAAAATCCCTTCTTTCAAATACAAAAGGAGTTAACCAAAAAATAATGTGTTTTTTTTTCAAATAAAAACTATAAAGTTACTCATCAACTTAAACATGCATCAGAAAACACCAGTAAAAACTTGGTTCCAACTTCCTTCCATCTTAAAAGTCATTGGATATAACACCACTTTTCTCTATGAACTCTTTCCACTTCAAAATTTTAACCTCATTGATCTTACCACTTCATTTTGCTCATACATTTGGCACTCTAATCACTGCATTGATAATACTATTTCCAAATGGCCCCTCAGAAAACCCCCCTTGAAAAACTGGTAAGCAAAGATCCCTAAGGAACTCAACAGACAACATTTAAACAATTCTCAAGCTTCCTCCCCCACCAACTTCCTAATTATTTATTTGATTAAAGAAAGCAGCTCATCTTATACTTGTCAAAAGGCTCAAAATTCCTATCAAAAATGATCATACTTGCTTTGGTTCTGGCAATGAAACTGGGTTTGGCTGGCATTCATCTTCAAAGATAAATGTTTATCTACTGATTTCCAATGATAGGAATAATAGATACAAAGGTAGGATTGATTTTTAATCAAACAAAATGAGGTTCAAATCCAATTAATATTGGGAAATTTATGAAAAAGACAACTAAATCTCAATCTCAATGTTATTTGGTCTCACTGATTCCAATAAATCCAAAGGAAGAATTTTTTTTGTAAATATTTTGAAGTCAATCTCTGCCTTTTGTGTTCAAATGCATGAAAAATTTGGAAAAAATATTGAATATAACCCAGATAGCTTAATTTTTTCCCATAGATCCATCTTGATTGATTCCTAGGGAATTTTACCAAATTGTCAGGTAATTGATGGTGAAAATGAGAAAGAATTGATTGATGAGAATTCTTAAATTCCCCAGAGCGTAAGGCAAAGGAATATATTCCAAAAAGACAATTTCTAATTGGGTCTACATAAGCATCAATAGTCAACTACAATTATCATTTTGATCCAAAAATTTCCTCTTTGAATATTTTGCTTCAAAGCTTTGATAAAGTCATCAAGAATCCTCAAAAAATTGAGGAGGAATATTATGATGCATCAAATGGTGCCAAAAAGAAAAATCTATGTCTCTATCTACATTAAGTACACATTGTATTGATTTTTCTAGTGGATAATCACTTATTTCCTGTAACAAGCCCAAAAGCCTTGGTAAAAACCTAAATCTTAAGACAATGGAACCTCCCACTTAACCACCTAATGGCCAATGATTTTCAGCTACAGTCATCCTCAGTAAAGGGAAAGGGGAAATACATCCAATTTCCACCACATAAGCCACAAAAGCCATCAAAGGCACAGAAACAATTCCAGCTTTGGAGATTGTGAAGATTTAGTTGAAAATCAAATGTTTTTCTTATTGGTGAGTTTATGTGTACTACTAACATGGTATACCTCTCAAAGAAGTTGAATTCCAGGAGTAACACAATATTTTTGGAGTGTGAAACCAAATTAATCAGTTTTGAAAGCAAATATTGGGGCAAAAAATGGAAATTTATAAAGAAAAGAAATGAGGTGAAAAAATTGCTCAGGAAAATCAGCTTGATTCTCAGTTAAATCTTAAAAAAATTGACCTGGAGTTTGAAAAATATCATAAGGATAAGGATTAAGAGAAAAAGGAGGAATATTGGATTGTATCAGACAAAGGGAAAAATTATTCTTTGCTGTGGCATTTTTTGCTAGCAGTAGAACGGTTGGGGAAAGGAAAAAATTTATGTGATACTTGAATTTTAAATTAATTTCTTTGTATGATTGAAAAAAAACAGAGTATTGTTGTTTACAAAAACATTTGATACTATAATTGATGCTTCTGATTTAAATTGTTTTTGTTTTTCTATTTTTTTTAATAAAGTGAATCTGTCCAGTAACTGAATCCTTGCTGCTGTTGCTTGTGCTTTTATTTATTTTAATGAACATAGCCATTGCTGTATGGGAAGCTGATTATGCAGCAGAAAAATTACAATGCTTGTAATTTTTAGAAGCCCAAAAAATTTTTAAAGTAAACATTTTTTGCATCAGTTCCAAAAACTAAGTCAGGAAAAACAAACTGAATTCAGAGAACTTGTTTTTCAATTGATTTTTTTGTTGAAACCACCAGGGGACAATAAAATGAAAAGATGAAACATGGGAAAAGTCAGGGAACATGACTCAATGTTCAGTGAGTGGAGATCCAGTGGAAATCCATTCAAACCCTTCTAGAACCCTGTTTTGACACTGAAAAAATTCAATTGGCTCATTTTCTCAAAATATCATTGTGCTTGCATGGACTGAATTTCTCACATAGTTGTTTGTTTGGATGATTTAACAACAGTTAGAACACTATTCACACACAGTTTTTATATGTGATAGTGCTGATCCATACATTTTTTATGGGTAGAGGTCTTAAAAATGAAAAATTGATGGGTTTTTGAGGTTCAAGGGAAAATTTTCAAAAATGATGATGCACCTTTGATTGATCTCTGTATGAGCTCCAATTCCAATTTAAATTATTAAGTTTGATTTTTCTTTCAATTTGAAACTTTCAAATTTTTGAGGTGCAAGTTATCATATTAGAAGTTTGACTTGCTTCAAATCTGTGAGTTTTCCTGTGTTTCAACAACTGTTTTTGTGGCTAAATTGAAATTTGAAGAAGAATGGAGTATTTCACATTGAGCAAACTCAGAAAAAACTAAGAATAATTTATTCCATTGAGCTCACTGAAATTAAAACAACAATGAGAATTGGAGGTTCCTTGTTTAAAAATCACAATTGAAACAGATGCACACTGCTTAAGGTGTCTTTCCACACATTTATAATGTTTGAATAAATTAACTAACACAAAAAACAGTCAAAAACTTGTATTTACATTAGTTTTTTTTATATCATCCAGCAACCATTTTGGTGTTGCAGTAAGTATGATTGAATCCAAATTTTCAATTTGGGGTTTAATTTTAAGGGAGATTATTCCAGTTTTAATCAAGGAATTTAAATATTCTGACTAATAACAGTTTTGAGGAATATTTTTCCATGCATGAAGGTTTCTTGGAAGTTTTGATCCTGGCTTTCTTTCATGTTCAATCAACTTAGTAATTCCTTTTCTTCCTTTCAACTCTCTGATCCTTTTTTTGGTTTGAAGATCCAAAATGTGAGGAAAACTGGTTTATTTTTCAGAGTGCCAGGCTGATTCAACAGAAAGATATTTTGTGTCTTCAACTTCTTCTTTATCCAAGCACCATTTGGGAGATGGGAGAAGTAATTTTCCAAATTCTGGTTCAAACAAGAGTTTGTCTGCTTCAATTTTGCCACTGTAAATCTGAATAAAAAATATGAGAGGAAATTAAACTTGAATTATTTTGGAAAACTATGCAACATGCTTATTTATAAGAAGTCTCACCTGAGGCCATATTTTAGCTTTTATAGGATTTGTATTAGGGATTTTTTGAATTTTAAAATTCTGGCCACAGACCCATCACTCCAAAATTGGCCTCAAGAAATAAGTATTAAGGTAATCAGGATTGAGGGGAATATGATTTTATGTGCATTCTGGTTTGCAAAGAAACCAATTTTTGCCAATTATTGATATGGAAAATTGATCAAAGATGGTAATTGTTGAATGTTTCCATTCAAAAGCAATTGTATTGATATTATAGTCTTGAAAATAGATTTGACATACCTCCAGGTAGACCTTGGGAACTTTTTCTCTTTTTCCAATATTGATGATTTTTTCATTTGGCAATTTGTTTGATACCAGCTTTTCAAGTGAATTTTGAATAAGTTCCCAACTATAATTGTTGTTTTCAATGAGATATAGTGGTCTGTGATATTATAGATATTCTTCTTGTTTATTTAGTACTAATAGTGCAAACAAAACAACTGATCAACATAATGGGTCATTATGAGATGGGATGAATTGAGAAACTTATTTTTTTGTGGCTTTGATTAATTTTGGAGAAGGATGCCTTCTAATGATGATTTTGGGAGTAATCTGAAAAGGGACTGGTTGAATATGAAGAAAAGTGAATATTCAAGTGGAATTTTTATATATTTCAAATAATGGAAGATCCTTAATCAATTGTGTGGTTGAAATACTTGAAAGAAAAAATTTATTTTTTTAAAATATAATTCCTTTTTAGGTTCCAAAATGGTTAAAAAATTGTGCTAAGATTCAAGCTAACTGTGGAAAATACAATTTAAAAATAATTCACATAGCCAATCTTTCAAAAAATTGATTGAATTCAAAATTTCAAAGTTTCAGATGAAAATAATACAATGGTATGCAGCAAAAAAACTTCCAAAGCTTTTTAATTCCAACTTGGAAATGATCAAATGCTACAAAAAATTTTCATAGCTCTGAGCCCTCAAGAGCTATAAATATTTTTTTCCTGCCCCCTGGCCTGGAATTTTTCCCAATTTGGAAACCCCTCGGAGGGGGCAGCCCCCTCCGGCCCCCAGGGGCCTGCACCCTCCTAGGGATGCAGGGGCCCCTCCAAGGCCCCCCTGGCCTGACAGTTGCTCCAATTGGGAAAATTCACAAGGCAGGGGGTTTCAGCCTAATGGATGCCAAGGACCTAGCTCCTTCTAGCTACTAGAGGTGATGAAAATTTTGGAGTAAAAATGTTAAAAAATGCCAGGGATATATTTTGGCTAAAAGCGTTAAATTTATTTATATATTTTTAAGAATAAACTTAAAAGGAGGGGCCAAAACCTTAATGCGGTTGTTGAGCCCTCCGGAACATGGGTATATGTCTTTTAAGGACAATATAGGTGCAATTGTGGTGCCTGTTTGGTTTACAAGGACTCCTTTCAAGAAGGTTGTGTGTAATTTCCTTGGGGTTTGGGTTATGCAGAACCTAAAAAAAGAGTATAAGTCAGCAGGATCACTTACTAGGTATAGATCTGGACTTATTCTTGATGGATAGACCAATATTCAGGGATTCAGGGTGATGGAAGCTGGTGCTGAGGCAGGCTGAATGGTTGGATATTGATGTTGGCCAAAAAGTAAGAATTCAAGTTTTTTGTCTATAATTTTATCAGAAAGTGGTCCAGGATCACACAATTATTTCTTATAAGGGTTCAATGGCTTTAGGAAGAAAATATCTAAAGCAGTAATGACTATATGACTGGATGAATGAGTTAGAAATGGCTGGGGGGAAGAGCCTTTATTGATATTGTTTGAGTCCCCTCATGGTATAATCTTTTTACCAGCCAAAGGAGGGAAACCCAGGCTAGTGCTGAGGCCAGGGGGCCATCAGTGTGTTTGTGTAGACCTTCTCTGACCACTAAAGATGTACAGGAAGCCATATGTCATCATGCTTGGGGCTTGATACACGTTTATGTACCCTTGATGACCTCATTGTATCTACCAAAGAAGTAGTTTTCAATTAATATTTTTAAATATAAGTCATGGCTTCCTGAAGCCAGGGGTTTGAACACATGCCCCAGGGACCCCATTCTGCAAGAATATTTTGAGTCTGAGGCTGTTTTGTACATATTGGGGTGTTTTACAGTCACTTAATTGGACAATACACTGCTAGTAATGATTAGTTACATACAGTTTTAGTTACCAGGGACACAAGGGGGGTGTTGTTTGGGTCTTTGGTACCTTGTTAGCCATTGACCACAAAGCTAGGCCTCTGTTTATCCTTATTACACACTCTCAGGGTGTTACAGTAACTAAAATGTACCCTTTTGGGTCCAAACCTACCGTACAGGCCCTTTTACAGGAGCCCTGACAACCTTTGATATAGTTTTAAAAAGGGTGCAGGGCCCATTTTTCTGGATTTTTTGTTGGTTTATGTGTTTTCCTACTATTTTTCACCACATGGTGGCGCTCTTTGGGCCCCATGTGGTGTGGAACAGGGCTGTAGGGTGTATAGGTGGTACCCTACAGCCTATTTCCGTTTTGGGAGAGGGGGGGGCTGTCCAGTGAGCCGGCTGGTCACCTTGCACAATGGCCCCCGCAAGGTAGCTGGTTGACTACTTGCAGGGCTGGCAACAGGTAGAGACCACCAGGCGCAGTAGTTGCTTGAATACCCGCAGGAGTCAGTAGCAACTGCCTCGCGCGGTAGTTGCTGACTAGCAACTACTTCAGGCTTGCGCAAGGTAGTTGCTTGACTGCTTGCGGGGCCAGCGCGTGGCGTAGCTCTTTTGCGCGGTCGCATAAGGTATTCACCTGCGCGTGGGGCTATGGAAAACCTATTTTTATCCATAGCTCCTAAACTAGACATAATTATGGGTTTCTGACCAAATTTTTGGTCAGAAAGGCATACCTGCGGATGTGATGGGAGGGTACACAGGTGAATTATGGTTCTTCCTGAAGGATTATACTTTTGGGGGGGGTGCCAGTGTGTGACCCTACCTAAATTGGCACCAAAAATCCATTTCTTTAGTAATATTTTTAGATTTATTACAGGTTAAGGTTTTATTTCTCAATTTTTATCTTGATTGATTATTTGCCTATTTATGTATTTATTAGGGCATATCAACATTAACCAAACCCACCATTCTTTAATGGTTGGTTTCAAACCAAATCCGCAATTTCAAAACCACCATTAAAAATAAAAAAAACCACTTATTTCACATCAGAAGTGTCAAATTTAACATGAAATAAGTGGGTTTTTCAAATAAAGTATTGAAAGGTTTCTGTCACCTGTCCACTTCATCCACCCCTGGCTTCCCACCTCCTTCTACCTCTGACCTCATTGGAAAAAAATTTGATTCATTTCTCTTCATCTCTTTAACACTATCCTCATCACTTCATCACTCTCATCACTTTATTGCTTTCATCACATCCAGCTAACTCTCATTGGATCACTATCCTGATAATTTAATTACTATCATCCGTTTATTGCTTTCATCACATCCAGCTAACTCTCATTGATCACTATCCTTATCACTTTATTGCTCTCATCTGTTTATTGCTTTCATCACATCCAGCTAACTCTCATCCAATCACTATCCTTATCACTTCATCGCTCTCATCCGTTTATTGCTTTCATCACATCCAGCTAACTCTCATTGGATCACTATCCTCATCACTTCATCACTCTCATCACTTTATTGCTCTCATCACATCCAGCTAACTCTCATTGGATCACTATCCTCATCACCTAATCACTCTCATCACTTTATTGCTATAATCTCTTCATCACTCTTGTCACTTTATTGCTCTCATCTCTTCATTGCTATCCTATATCTGTAAGAACTGACTCTCCAATACTCCACTTTCCTTAAACAGACCAAAGAACTCAACAAAGCCAGCCCCAACCCTGCCTTCATCCTACCAACAGGTCATCTATCCTGGACTCACCAGAAATGCCATGCCATCACCCAACGCTCCTATGATGTGACAAGCAAGGCATCCACATTGTCATCTCAGGAAGCTCATTCTCTGCCACTACAGACTAGCAAGTGACCCTCCACTACCTCAGTAAGCAGATAATTAAAAACCTCCATGTTGAGATTCTCATACTCATACTCAATCCATCCATAAGAAAATCAGAAACTTTGAGCTTATAGTGCCTTATACAAACCTGTTGCAAACACTGCAAGATCCACATAAAAATTCCTCACTGATCATTTATGGCTCATCTTTCCAAACCTCAACTCATCTGCCTCAGCTCTGGAAGCTGGAGCCTATATCCTCTATCTCTTACTTCCAATGTATTTTTCATCTGTTACAGTCTTGGGATCTCTTTAAAATGTTGGAAATGAATTCAAAAGAGTCAATTGTATGTTTTGGCCCCAGGGCATGAAAGAAATCACAATACTCTGACTGTCCTACATTGTAAAAGAGAGGGTCTCTTGTGTGAATTTTACGTGAAAAGATTGTATTAACGCAAAGTAGGTAAAGGAAGAGTCTCTTCTCTGTTAGGGACAAATTTGACCGTCTCTGATACACAAAGAATTTGGGACACTTTGAGATGGTGTAAATTGATGGGATGAGAGAAAAAAGAAATACATTTTTTGGCAGTACATCAAGGGATCTGGTACTGCTGGTGGTCCACATTGATGAAAAAACATGTTTCTACCTTGCCGCGTTGACATGAAGCATTCAGCTGATTGGAAAATTGTGTATGAAAGATGATCCTTGAAGCCCTAGATTTGTTATTCATTTCAGATTTTGGGAAGTCAAAATCTAGGCAATGGTGGGGCAACTTTACTTCAATATTGATTGACTGATGACAAATATGACATTGAAAATGGTTGTTGCACCTTTTCTTGATCTCTTCAATTTTATCTTAGTTGTCTAACATTGCTTCCTCTGGATGATGTATTCATGGGCAAGATTAGTGAATGTAAAATTGAGGTTCAGGATTCAGAACCAGTAGAGTTGAGCAAGATGTTTGAACATGTTTACAATCATGAAATTCAATGGGTTTGGTTTGGTCTTGATTGGTTGTAGCTATACCCCAAAGTTTTTTTCTCATTCCATCCACACCCTCTGGGCAAAACCCTATCACAATGGAATTGGCGCTTTTGAGGGTGTGTTCTGTCCCAGGGGTGGGTCAGGACAACTGTCTTGTTTCTTGGTTTTAAAAGTGGAAGTATCTTGTTCAACAAGCCGGGTGGTAGCGTCCAGTTGTGTTTGACTTGTCTTGTTCTTGGTTTGCTGAGCAACTTGAAAATGCCTAGATTTGTAGGGAGTGTTCCAGACCCATTTGAACTAGAAGACAAGACTCAGTCCAAGTTTGCGCATGTCAATCCTGGAAAGTAAATGACAGATGCAGAAAGATAGGAGGTGATAAGAGCAGAAAAGGATAAGGAGAGAACCTGTAGAGAAACCAGTTTACTTGGAAATATGTAACAGATAACTTTCATCTCCCAAGGCCTGTAATGTTTTGTTCTGAACTCTCCTCTTTTAAGCTCTCTGTTGTGCTTTCAAATCCTACAAGGCCGATTGGGCGTGGAACCAACATAAGTCCTTTGATTAATCTTGCCATGATAATAAAACCAAAGCAGGTAGCACACATAGAACGGTGGGTATCTATGAAGTACAGGGTGAAGAGTGGATGCAGTAGCTCTTTTCTTGATCTTTGAAGTTGAGGGTTGGGTTGGATCCATCTTTTTGAGTCAAATGCACGCTATTGCAATACTCAAGAAGGAAATTTTTAGAGTACAGCAGCCATCCATATCCGAATGGACAAAGGATCAATGGTCAGACCAAATAAATATAGAAGTGTAGTAGGTTACTTTGGAGTGTCCCAGTAGCAAGTCACAGGTTTTGACTCTAGCTATTGACCATCTCTATAGAACAGTGCCTGGTCATGCATTGCAGCAGTTCAGTAGCCAACCTCAATAATGGAAGCCTTGCATTTATTTTCTCTGTCAAACAATAAAAGGGCTCATGAGGGGGGGGGGGGGGGTTGGATGAGATGGAAGATGGGGTGAGGGATGACTTACTTGACAGGATTGGTTGAGGAAGGAGGCTGTGAGTAAAGATCTGAGTGAGTGAGATGATGAGTTGGGGGGGTAGGGGGGTAGGATGAGATTGAGGACTAGTTTCCAATTGTTGGCCCTCAAGTTGGATTGGAGGAGGATGGATAACCTGAGATGGTAGGATGGTAGTGTATGAGAGGAAATGAGGAGATGGGTGCCATTGGGGGAGAAGGAGAGATGATGAACTGAGGATGAAGAACTTGATGGATGTTGCTGTTTTTGGTGTTGTTTTTGATGCTGTTGCTGTTGTTGAGCTTTTTGCTGCTGCTGTTGTGATCCTGGTCCTGGTGAACTGGATCTCAAGTTACTGATAGTGGTTTGAGTTGGTGGTGATGGTGGGATTTTAGGATTGGTTAGGTTGAATGACCAGGATGGGGTTGATCAATCAATGATGGGTAGGATTGAGAAGTTGATGGTGATTGATGATGTGATGGCTGAGTGGTTTGTGGTGGCTAAGATATTTTTGGATGAGTAGGCTATTAGATTTGGTCCCTGATGATTGGAGCTGGAACCAGCTTGGTTGGTAGACCCCAGTCAGAGTCAGTTGAGTCAGTCAATGAGGTGTGATTTATGTATACAATCAGACCTGAGACTGACACTTGTGGTGAGTCTTGATGGGTCCTTGGTCCTCCTCAATGGATGTAGTCATCCATTAACAATAATGAATCCCATACTGAAGGAGTGTGAGGGTGGATGAAGGAGATGGGGGCATTCAAATTTGAGTGAGCGCACTTGAACAAGATTGGTAAGATGATGAGAGAGTCAAGGGTTAGTCAAAAGATCAAAGGTGAGGCGGAGGGAACAGGGAGATATTGATTGAAGATGGTTGGATTATTTGTCAAATCATCTCCTCCAATCTTGTTCCCTCCCAATCATATACTTAGATTGGGGTGAGGATCAAGAGGGGATTCAATTCTTTGTATAATATTTGGGGGTTTTGGAAGAAGAATTGGCAGTCCAGGAAAAGGGGATGAGGTGTGTGTGAAGCAATGGGGATGGGATTGGGATGGATTGGCTGATGTGGAGGTGTGGATGGGTGTTTTGCATGCCATCATGGTGGATGGATGATGATGCATAAACGGCGGGTTTAATGGCGGTTTTGATGTTTGAAATCCGCCATTTTCATGAAACCCCCCATTTTGAAATACACCAGTTAGGGGTATGTGTATTTCAGAAACACTCCATTAAAAATGGCAGGTTTGGTCAAAAAAATTGGCAGGTTTGCTAACTTTGATCCGCCCCATTATTATTATTCATTCAGTTTTATTTTTAGGGGCTTTAGTCAGTTGGTTCTAAATAGTAGCCAGCTAACAGGGGGAATGAGAGGGGCTTTCCCCCTTCTAGGAGTTGTCCCAATTGGGAAAAATTTGAGGTGGGGGGCATGAGAGGGGCCTGCCTCCTGGCCTGGGGGGCAGATGTTTGGAACCTCCTCTTAGGTTGCAATTGTTATAATATAAGAACCCATTTGAATAATAAGAAAATTATTGCTTATTTTTCAAATATTAAAATTTCTTCAATTTCATTCTTGTAAATTGGAATCTCACTCAAATTGAACTTGTTTTTGGCAAGTATGAGAAATTGAGATTGGATTTAATTCCTTTATCCATAATAGGAAGGGTTTCATTTTGATGAAAAAATTATGAATTGTCATGAAAAAAAATGGAAAAACCTTTATCCATTAAAAAAAACCAACATGAGCATAGAAAGTGACTTAATTCAAAGTGAGATAAAATAAAATTCAAATGGAAGAAAATTCATACTATTGATGAATCATGGTTCAATGATGACTATGTAATGCCTACTTTTTTTCAATAGTTTTGGTTTCAGTTGCAAAATGAAAGCAAGAGATGTCTGATTATGTAGCATGGGTGTTGAAATAGGAAATAAAAAATGCTTATTACATGATACAATACATTATCAAAATATGAATTGTTGCAATTTGAGACATGGCAGGTTATCTAGAAACCAAGGAATGAGGGTTTCATGAAGGTAATGAGTTCTGGAGGAAGGAGGGAACAGGGTATTGATGTATCAGCTTTTAATCTTTAATCAATGAAAATGAATTGTCTTTCATATTTCTGTTTTAGAAGGTGTAAATAAAATTCCTATTCAAATATTTGATTTGATCTTCCAAATTATCCCAGTACATTGCAGATCTTTTGATTGGTTGAAAGGAGGAAGGATTGGATTCCCATGGGTTTCAGACCTGGTTTTCAGCAGGAGCCCACATGCAGAAAATGGCTACATGTTCTGCATCTTTTCCCATGATGATGTTTCCCTAGTTTTTACGGGGAATTTTGCATAAAAAATTTGATGTAAAATTGATTTGAGTAGAAAAATCAAAATAAGAAATTTTTGTGAAATATTCCAAGGAGGAGATGGAGGGTATGCATTTTTCATGCATCATTCTTTTTTGGTTGCATTAAAAGGAAATCCAGTCCAGTTTCTAAAAAATGCTGGCTAGTATTGGGGAGACCTGGCCAGATTTAAAATTAAGATATATGAAATATTGGGGAGTATATTGGAAGGAAGATTCATTAATGTATCAAAAAAATAATTCAGAAAGATGCATTGAGTTTTTAATTTTTTTTTTGCATCTTTTAACCCCAAAGTCTAAAAGGCCAAATTGGGTTGACAAAAACTTTGGAACAGTGGAGGGAGGAGTTCACAAATTTGATATTTTTCTTATCTTCCTCAGCTATTAAATCCAATTTTAGGAATTTGATTATAGCCACCAAAAATATTTCATCAGTTTTACTTGGAACAATTAATTTTCCAGAGATGAAAGAATAGGATCCCTTTATTGTGGTTTTTTTCTTAGTTGAACTAACTGGGGGTGGGGGTCATGCTTTGAACCCTAGTTTTAATGTTTGAAATCATCTTTCAAATATCTCATCTCCTCCAAAAAGTTCAACTCAGTCTAATTCTATGAAAAAAAGCTATTGAAAATAAAATGCATTCTGCTTACCACTCTTGACATTCAATAAAAGTGACCTTCTATATCCAGAAACTTGGCCATCATTGAATTGCACTTTGCAGAACCATATAAAAATTGTTCTGATTAACTATGAGATTGGTTTTGAACCCTTGCACTTTCACTTTCCATTTAGCTACAGAATTTTCAAAAACCCAAGATGCCAACCAAATCCATTTGTGGTCAACTTCAAACCATCAGTTTCAACCTTGTATAACCAAATAACTGTTTACTTCCCAATGTCATCAAGGCTTCATTTTCCCAGGAATTAGTCTGCTTTTTCATAATCCAAATAATTTCATACTCTGCCATTTTCTTTCCATTTTCTAATCATTTTATCCTTGCATTTGAATTTTTTAATCACTTGCTTTTGGCTTTTAACTTGATTACATCATTCAATTTAGGGTTTTGATAAATTCAAAACCCTCAACGCATACACAACTCAAAATGGGTTGTGTGGAACTTTTCAAAACCCATTTGATTCTTTTACAATTTACACAACCCACAGGGTTGCAAAAATATGTTCACAAACCAGATGGGTTGTGAGCTGGGCCACACAAACCATTTTGAGTTGTGGTGTGCCATTCACAACTAGGTCAAAAAAAAAACTTAAAATCAAACTCAATTCAAATAAATAAAAATAAATAAGAATAAATAAAAATTTAAACAAAAAAAACAAAAAAATTAAAAAAGAATTTAAAAAATTGAGAAAAAATATTAAAAAATTAAAAAAAATTGAAACAAAAATAAAAAAATGAAAAACAATAAGAAAAAATTGTGAAAATTTCAGAACTCTAGGGCCATAAATGCATATTAATTGAAATACAAATAAATAAAATAAAACATTTAAAAAGTCTAAAAAAATGAAAAAATTGAGCCCATAAAAAATAAATGGGTAAATAAAAAGAAAAAGGAACAATATATATGCAACACAGCCCTGAAATAAAATACAATAAAATATTATTTTTGAATAAAATATGATAAAATATAATAAAACACAAAAAGTGTTTTGTGTATTAAAAAATAAATTGAATTTAATCAAAGCAAAATTCAACTAAAATTAAATCAAATTAAAATAAATGTAATCCATATAATTCCATTTCATCATTTCAGAAATCCAATCAATCCACCCCAAAAAATGAGGAATGTAAGTCCACCTCAATGGACCAAACCTAAAGTAAAAACACCAAAAAAAACAAGTCCAACTTGTTTTAAGCTGATTCCATCACAAGAAGTCTTTTTAATTCTTATGATGGGATCAGCACAACAAAAGTTGAAATTATTTCATTAGACTAGCAAAAAAATAAATCAAACCCCTCCCCCAAAAAATTGGGCTAGCCCACTGAGGTTAACTTGATATAAGTCCACCTCAATCAACTAGCCCTCAATTAAAAACACACACAAAAAAAAAGAAGAAGTTCAACTTGTGCTACGCTGATCACATCATAAGAAGTAAAAATACTCCTTATGATGGGATCAGCCCAGCACAAGTTGAACTGAATCTGCAATAAAATATTGTTTGAAAACCTCAACATGATTATTTTAACTCATAAAACTTAACATAATTATTTTCAATATGTGATAACACTTTATATTAATAAAAAAACAAGATCAGCATCAAAATTACATGTTAGGCTAAACCCAAATGATGAAATGATATGATTTCTAAAACTTGGAATAAAAATTCAGTTGATATTTGAGATGATCAACCCAACCAGAAGCTTGAAGCTTTCTTTGAAGTGAAAGAAGATGGTTTGGATACAATGGGTGGGATTGGAATCATATCTCCCTCAAGTAATAAATGAACCCAGTGGTTATTGTTAACAAAGGAAATGAAGATGGCATCTGATAGTTCTTTTACAACCATTTTTATAGTAGTATAAGTAAAAAATGAATTCAATGAAAGGAAAAAAATTGTCCTTGAATAAGTATGTGCTATTATTTTACCCATATCCACCTTGAAAAGCCATTTTGAATAGGTAATTTTTTCCTTGATGTCCTCAACTTCAATTTTTTTTATTGAGCCTTTATACCTCTTTGCTACCACCAATCATCTTAGCATAGCATGCCTTATGTTTCTCCTATTTTTCTATCATTTCCCTTTGGAATTTAAAACATGGTTTTTAATCAGAAACATGAAGATATCAATAAACAGTTCCTTTAGAATTTTGTTGATTCAAATGAAATTTTTTTTAATAAAATCCACAAAATACTAAACAAATAGAAACTGGTCCTAAAGGAAATGAAAGCCAATCTTACCACTCACTTACAAGCACACTATTCATATCTATTCTCCTTTTCAACTTTCAGTAAAAATAATTAAAGCAACCACAGACTAACAAGTGTCCCAGTTTTTAGCCACAACAAATAACAAATACCATTTATACTGGCCTTGCTACAACGGATGAAATCCACCAACAGCTGAGATTATCTGGAAAAATTGTTTCAAGCATTCTACATCATTCCAAACCCAGATATTTCCTTTATCCATTTATCAACCCAAGCTTACAATATCCCAAGCATTAAAATTCATAGAAAAATCCATAAAGATCAAGTTTCAAAAATAGCTGGCTTCAAAAATCCTCCTTTCCATCCTAATTCAAGCTTCTATCAATCAAAAATGAAACATTGGGTGGCATATATGCAACTCTGTCCTCACCCTTGAACAAAAATTGTAAAAGGGACTATTTTCAAGTCAAATTTGATCATCATAAATATTTTCTCAAATAATTAACTTTCAGCTCTCTGATACCAGGAAAATTGTGGTACTTTAGCTAAAGAGAGTGATAAAGTCATGGAATTCTAATATTCCAAAAAGAAAAATGTAAAAAGCCCATATAATAAATATTTTTAAGAGATAATTCAAGGTTTGATTGGTTTGGTTGAATTGTTTTCAATATATTATAAAGAGGGGCCACAGTATTATACTACTGGGGATCTTTAAATATCAAACTCTCTTCAGGGGGTCACTGTGGACAGTATAAATCCCTGTACTGGTGGTAAACTTAATGAATCAATCAAGAAGGAAGTATTATCCAACTAATTGGTGATAATGGCCAGGAAAACTAGCACACAAGCCAAGGCAGGAACAAAATAACTCACTTCTTTGAGAAGTAAATCACAGGATACCTGCAAGGATTCAGATAAAGTGTTTCAGAGCAAAGGTGGGGTTGATTGCTGACTAAACTTCAAGAAATCAGTAATGGTTTCAGAAATAACTTAAATATATATCAGACAGGGCCATAAATCACTTTCTTAACCATTTTCAGCACCTGATCACGGATGGCAAAGTGTGTGGAAAATAATTCATAAATTTCTAGTTAACTGGGGAACAAATAATCCAAAGAAGGTCTGTATAAATAACTTTTTTGGGAAGAAAAGAGCCTTCTAAGGGCACGTAGAGAGGGTAATTCTCAAAGGCTAAGGCTATTAATCCACCCAGGGCATGTTTTTAAGGTCCTTAAGGTGCTTTCAATCAGCTTAACTCAGATCTGATGTGTCAGCTTGTTACTATGTACAGAGCAACCTGTCATAGCAACACAAAACTATAAAAATAAGAATACCTCAATTGACAAAAGAAGGTGTGAGAAATCCCTGAATATTCTTTAAGAAATGGATTCCTCACCCAAAATTAGGTAGGTTCACTCACTGAACCCACCCTTGAAATCCAAGTACTTACATTTTTAAAATAATTAAAAAGAAAAGTACTAAAAATTATGACACCAGTATGGCACCTTTTGGCCATTTTAACATTTCACACGTGTTGTCACATATAGGGTTTACACCTAAAATTCACTCAGAATTGAGTTGCTGTGTATATTTTAGGAGTTACACGTGGAAATGTTATGTCACAATTCCTGTGCGCAGCCCTGCATCATTACATACCCCTACATACTCATAGTAACAGTTTCCTGCGTACTAGAGACCTGCGCACAGCTAATTCTGCCATGCACGCAGCGGATCCTACCCTGTGCGCATCTGTACTGACTGATCCCCACGTCTGGATCCGTTGTGACTAATCTGAAAACCAGGTAGCGCTCAAAAGAGCTACAACCTAATTAGGGTTGCCTGGAATATGTAAAAAGTTGACATATGCATTATTAAAAATCTAAAAGGATTAAAACTTAATTAAAATTAATAAAAATTAATTTTAGAACATTTTTTTAATAATAAATTAAAGATCAAGGATTACCACTTAAATCATTGACTCTGATCTTTGAAGACCAGGAAACACTACAAGGAGTGTTCATAAAAATTATTAAAAATTATCTACCTAATCAGCAGATAATAGAAACAAAGTAAATGTACACATCTGTTCACTTTAAAGCAATAATAATAGTACAAATGAAGGATGGGTGCAGAATGATCAAATTTACGCTATAATAGATTAACAGATCCTGTGGCTAAATTAGTACAGAACTCCAGCAGATCTAAGATCAGCTGATTACCGGCACCAAGCAGACGTGCTAATCTTGCTCTGACTGGCTTGCCAGCATCAGCCCATGAGCAGAACCCTCTCTACACGCCCTGAGAAGCTCAAAATCACCCCAAAAAGTTATTTATACAGACCTCTTTGGGATCCATTATTCCATCATCAGTTTACCAGGAATTATTATTATCAATCAGACACCATGTCATTGTTAGTCAAGTGCTTATGAAGAGTCTAAGCAAGTGATTTATGACCAAGTCTGTAGTATTATCATTTATTTCTTAAAACCAATCAACCCTTGAAGTTTAGTCAGGCAATCCACCCCATCTGCTCTGAAACCCCTCTTATTATTGCAGGATTTTAGTGATAAAGTGCTCAGAGTGAGTGTTTACCTTCCTGTCTAGGCCAGTGTGCTGTTATGCCCAGCCATTAGTGGAATAAGCCCTTTCTAAGGCACCCATATTCATTCCAAGGTTCTTAAACTACCTAAGGAGGCCCCTTGAAGAGAGGTTGCTTTGTCTGTAAAGAACCCCAGTAGTATAATACTGTGGACCCTCTTTTATATACATATTGAAAACCTTTTATTACCAAACCAATTAAACCTTGCAAACGCTCTTATTATATTATTTATTTGGGCCTCTAAGCATTTATTTTTGGAATTATTATTATTATTATTATTATTCTAGTATTTTTATCACTCTCTGTAGCTAAAGGACTGCAAGGTTCCTGGTATCAGAGAGCTGACAACTGGGGGCGTGGCCGGGAAATATCCTTAAATAATTAATCTTGGATTATTTATTCCTTGGACCAGTCTATTCTTTCTTTAAAATAAGTTAAAATACTTATAACATATATTTTTGATCCTTTGTTTCTCTGGTGGATCTTAAAACCAACGGAGAATTGATAAATTATTATTTGAACCTTCTTAAAACAAAAAAAGAAGAAAAACTCCGTAAATTTGTCCCTATTATTATAAATCCTGAGCAACAACAAGAGAAATTGCTTTATTATAAACAGCAGGTTATAAAGGACAAAGAACTTGAGATTGAAAGAATTATCAATTTAAATTCTTTATTAAGGCAACATAAGGAGTGGAAAATTTATCAAAGGAAGCTTTATATTTATAAAATAAATAATCCTGAAGATAAATAAAAATCCAAAACCAATAAAAGTGATTATTTTTTTAAAATATCATCTTTCCATGTAAAAATACAAAAAGAAAATATTAAACTTATATTTTTTTTTGTCTTTATCCATCCCAGTGGACTTGGGTTTTGGTGATCTCATTGACCAGGACCTCCTAGAGGATGTCCCAGACAGTGTACCCTTGGACTTACACTTGGATTTATCCCAGGATCTGATTGGAACTCACTCAGACCCCATTGGAATACCCCCCAAGGACAGTTGTGACCCCAACCAAGTGTTGGTTTCCTTGAATTTAACTTTAAGTCAGTTAAAATAAATATGAAAAATTATTAAAAATATAAATCCACAAAAAATATTATTTTTTCATATTTTTAAGTCTTTTCTCAAACTTTTTGACGAAAGACTTACTCATTTTTTTGTTGCTATGTACCAAAACAGGCGCAACACCGTGCAACAGGTAGAGCCCCATTGTATGTATTGGAGATAGTGGGTTAGTTGGTAGGTAAATATAATAATGTTTTAATTAGTTTGATAAATTCAATGTTGAATGGATGAATGAATGAAGGAATGGGAAATACAACTGAGTGGAGGAGGTCTTTTATAGACAACATCTTCCTCACCGGTATGACTATTTACAAGCTAGGAGGGAAATAATTGAAACATGCTTTCCTCCTTGGTTTCTTTGTTTTACCATGGAGTGCAATGAACATGAAATGTTTACATGCTCTGATAGTCCTTGCTATTCATATCTATATAGGACATTTCAGAAAAAAATACATAAGAATTTTAATTGTTTTATTTATACATATCATACTTTCTTTTCTTTTCTTCATTAGTATGATATAATGCAATTACTGGGCTACGCTTATACTTCTGTGATGTATTTCACAGATACTTAATCTTTCATAACTTTATTATACAAAACATACTGAGTTGATTCTTTTTTCTGTCATGGTCCAAATTGTATTCTCTTTCAATTGGTAATAGAATCAATTTGTTATAATGAGTATTTTTCCCTCAACAGGGATTACAATCTCAACAGTATGGATCTCTGCCTGGAGGAACCTGTACACGCAAGGACTCCAGTCGCGAGCACAATGAGGGGGCTCAAACCCGTGACCATAGCATCATGCGGGACAACAACGGCAAGAAATGCGGCCACCAACTCGACCAACAGAGTGTTGGAGAACCACCCATTGCCCAACAAGTTATCCCAGGAGGATACCAGTCCTCCTATGCCACCCTAGCTGGACTCAACCAAGGAGGAAAGAGTCAAAGTATTAGTGAAATAGCACGTGAGCTATTGGGAACAATTCAAGTTGGCTCAGACCCAGGAGGATCAGCCAGGTATGAGAAAAGCTATTTCTCTGGCAAAGAAATCTCAGATTTCTCTGCAAAATTTGATCCCAAAGAAAGAAGTAGAAGGCTACATGCAGAACTGGAATCCTTGGGATCAGTTAGCTTCCTTAAAGGGAAAGGACCCCAAAAAGAAGAGGTCCTCAGCCCATCAGAAGTTAAGGAACCCAAAGGATTGGGACAGCATAATATCCCTAGCCCAGAAGTCAAAAAAAGGTGCACCACAATTAGATGTACAAGCTCTTAATAGCTTTTCTGTAAATGTTTCTCACAATTTTACGGTTATCAGCCAATGTTTTGACAAAGTTTATCAACAATTGGACAGATTGAGTCTGAGTATTTTCAGAGTGATTGATACCCAGTCTCAGACCATGAGAATTGATGAGTTAGAAATACAAAAAATCAAGGATAGTATAAAATCTAGTAAGTTGGACCTGATGAAACATATTGATGATAACCAATCAATTCTTCAGGAAGATATTCTTGCAACCATGAACCAGCTTAAGGAAGAAGTTAAGAAAACTAGTCCTAATCCTTCAGCTCACCTGATTAATAAAATTGATTTACTAAACAACAAACTTGATTTGGAGTTAGGTATGATTAAGAGTGATCTTAGAGATCTTAAAGTAAATTCTACCAACTCCCTGTCATACTGACACCAAACTCAGTCTAACATGAGTCTAACCCTCAGGCCTGATCTACTTTCTCAGGAACTTCAACCTCAGGGCTCAGGAGACTTACATCAATATGTCTCCAGTAACTATATACCTCAGGATCTTCATGCAGTACATATCTACATATAGTCTAACCTCATACTATACACAGATAGACTCCATAGGCTTGCACATACTCAATCTCCCAGGCTCTACTCTACCTCTCTGTCTAACCCATACCTCTTTGGGTTACCTCTCTGTCTAACCCATACCTCTATGGGTTATCTCTCTGTCTAACCCATACTTCCTCTGTGTGGTTTATCCTTTGGGAATCTTTATGTACATCCTCTTGCAGATTGTATTACATACTCTCTCTACTTAGTACATAGTTTCATGACTCCCATGTAAACTTTACATCCTTCAATTGTACTTTCCCAACTTAGACAGCTCAGACCTGGAACCTTACCCCAATGTAGAAGCAGCCTAACCAAATGTAGTAGCATACCTGATCAGCCCTCTCTGTTACTGAGACTGTTCCCATGACATCATGTGTATAGTCTGAGCCCCAATCACTTGTACCTTTGTTGTAGTTCCAACCTCTTGTCTATTTAACAGGCCTCCTCTTCCCTCTTCCTGATGTTCCCCAAGAAATAAGTTTACTACTTCTTACTAGGAGATGTTTCCCAGCAATTGTCATTCAGCACCCTTCAACCAATCCTCCTCTGCTCCTTGTAGTCTCCTTCAGTAACCTTGCCCCTAAGCCTACTGTGGGTAGAGACCCCTCTGTGCCAAGCCCTGCTTGCATGTCAGCAGACCTTGTGACATTAAACTGATTTCTTCCCCATTAACCCCTTCTTCACCAACCACACTCCCTATCCCTTTTAGACAGCATCAAATCTTGCTATTGAGTTGTGGCAATTTTTGTTTGCTTTATTTCTGTCCCAACCTTGAACTTGGCTATTTGATTTGTGGCCATTTTCATTGCTTCCCTTACCTTACTGTCAAGCCTACTCAGAGATCCAGCTCTCCATCCTCTAAGTATCACTTCAACGCTTTGACGCTTTGACACTTTGACGCTTCAACGCTTCGACACTTCGACGCTTTGAAGCTTCAACACTTTGACGCTTTGACGCTTTGACGCTTCAACACTTAGACAAGGTATAGTAACCAGTATTTGACTGTCCCATAAAGGTAATCAGAGGAAGAAAAATTCCTTTTAATCATTTTATTCTTGCTCAAAGGTGAAGAAAAACTTTTGGGTAACTAATTATTCTTAGAAGTAAGAATGACCCCACAACGTGCTCTTTTTTCTCACATTTCTAGCCCAGCAGTAACCCGCAGCTCTAGGGGGAGAGGTACCACTGAACCTACTGACCATTCTAACCCTAGATCTTGTGGAACAGGTAGGACTTTTTCTAACTTGGCTGCACCAGTGGTTAACACTTCCACTCCTATGGATACAGGTTTATTGGAACCTATTCCCCAAGTATCCCTTTCTACTATTCCTTCTTCTGACAATGCTAGCCTCCACAGAGTAACAGGTCAGTTTCCAAGCCCAGGTTACCATGGTTTGGACTCTCCTGCCTATGATGCAAGCATGGTCCCAATCCCAGGAGAAGGTGAGGAAGATGAAGAGGATGAAGACTCAGGATTTGATTCTAGAATCTTGAGTGGCCTGGGTTCACCATCCCCAGAGGGTAATCCTAGTCAAACTTCTAATGCAACAGCAGTCCCTTCACCTTCCCCACACACCAACCTTCCTTCCACCACTCAGGCTCCTTCAACTGACCCTGCCCTGCTGGCCATTCTTCAGCAAATGACCACTGCAATGACTCATCTTTGTAAACCTGCTGACCATGGACCCTCTGCTAACTTTAAATCTCCATCTATCAATGCCCCAGATAAATTTGATGGAACTAACCCAACCAAGCTTAGACCTTTCCTTCAAGCTTGTGAACTCCTTTTTGCAAATGATGAGAGAGTTTTTGCTAATGACAGAAAGAAAGTATTTTTTACAGTCTCTTAACTTTCAGGAAATGTCAGTCAATGGATCCAACCCTATCTTGCTCACATTGGTAATCATGAGCCAGACTTCATACTTAACTCCTGGCTTCTATTCACTCAACAGCTTCATACCCTTTTTGGGGATTGTCTAGAAATTCAGCGTGCTGAAAAGGAGTTAACCCTTCTTAAGATGAAAGACAATGGTTACGCTACTAACTATATCACTGAATTCAGGACACTTATTACCAAGGTCTCTGGGTGGGGTGATAAAGCCTTTTTCTTTCATTTTAGACAGGGTCTCCCATGCCAGATTACTGGACCAACTAGCTGGTTATGATGGACCTCAAGAAACCTTGCAAGACCTAATGGATATTGTTCTTAAGTATGACACTTGTTACAATGAAAGGATCCGGGAGAAGTCCTTCACTCTCCCTCAGACCTCAAGACCTGCACCCAGTCCTCCAAATCCTCAGAAATCTCAACAGACCAGCCAAACATGTAGGTTTAAGGGGAAGGCCAAGACAACCCCTACTAATTCTACTCCAACCTATGTCCCCAATCCCAATGTGGGAGAGGATGGAAACCTCAAGGCTGAAGAAAAAGCTAGGCGAGAAAGAGAGGGTTTGTGTAACTACTGTTGAGGAACTCACAAAATTAGTCTCTGCAGGAAACTTCCAGATTTTAAGCCTGGCCAGAAGCCCAATCCTATGAAACCAAAACAGGGAAAAGACTAGGTGATGGGAATGTGGTACTCCTTGACCATCACCCTCCCAATATTTGAGTACAAACTTTGGAAAGAAAAGACGCTAAACCTCCTTCCAAGGACTTATGTTTTGTTTGCTTGTCCAATAACCAGGCTTGCAGTGTACTTGTTGACTCTGGAGCAACTCAAGCTGTTATTTCAAAATCTATAGTTTCAAAGTTTTCTCTATCACTCAAACCTCTGACCACTCCTATCTTCTTATTTACCTTCAGTCCTTCTGACTCACCTTCCCAGGAAATCACCCATAAGGTTTCCTTCAATTTCTCTTTGTCCTCTTTTCCCAACTTAGAATGGGATTTCTTGGTTGTTGATACTCCCCCCAAAGAAGACATTATTCTAGGTATTGAGTTCCTCCATTTCTGGAACTCAGAGGTAAATTGGCAACTGGGATTGATCACCCCAAGACACCAACCAACTTTGGATCATTCCTCTTCCGTTGAACTCTCCTTGGCCACTACTTCCTTTCCGCCAGTGAACCTGCAGGTCACTGCTCCTGTCCCCTTTTCAGAATCTATGCACTCACAACACTTCCCTTTGAGTTCAACAAATACTTCTGTGAACAGGATATTCTTTGGACATTCTCTGAAATTCTTGGAGGATATGGAGAATCATCTATCCGTTCAAGTTTTGCGTATGATTATTTCCACTTCTGACTCTGACCCAAAGCAGGCTACTGCAGAAGGTTTGGATGAAGACAAGGAAACTGATGAAATTGAAACTGTGATGGAGAGAGTTCCTGATGCTTATCATACCTTTTTAGATGTTTTTTCCAAGGTAAAAGCTGATAAACTCCCTCCTCATTGCGCTTACGACCATCATATCAAACTGGAAGGCCCTATGCCTCCAGTTGGGCCTATCTAATCCATTTGTTACCATGAGAAGGAGGCCCTACAAGCCTATATAGCGGAAAATATAGAGAAAGGTTTCATTGGCCCCAGCACTTCCAGCACTGGAGCACCTGTCCTCTTTGTAAGAAAGAAGGATGGTGGTTTGCAATTGTGTGTTGACTATTGCAAACTCAACGCTGTGACTCAAAAGAACCGGTATCCCATTCCTCCCATGACTCACTTATTAACAGTCTTTTCTGGTTCTACCATTTTTTCCAAAATTGACCTCAGGGGTGCTTATAATCTCCTTCAAATTAAGGAAGGGGATGAAAATCTTACAGCATTCAGAACTCAGTTTGGGAGTTTTGAATATTTGGTAATGCCTTTTGGACTCACCAATGCTCCTGCCTTTTTTCAATTTCTTGTTAATGACATTTTTGCAGACCTTCTGACCATCTGTGTGGTGGTATACCTTGATGACATTCTCATTTTTTCCAAAAACTTAACAGAACATACAGCTCATGTGTGTGAAGTCTTGAACAGACTTTGGAAGAACAACTTATATGCAAAAGCTTCTAAGTGTGAATTTCATGCCTCCTCAGTGGACTATCTAGAATATTTCATTTCCAGAAGTGGCATTGAAATGTACAACTCCAAGGTCCAGAAGATCTTGGACTGGCCACCACCAACAAACAAAAAGGCCTTGCAACAGTTTTTGGGCTTTTCTAATTTTTATCGCAGGTTTATCATTAACTATTCCAGGAAGGTGCACCTCCTCACTGCTCTAACTGGAGCAGATCACATTTTTCCTTTATCCCCAGGGGCTTTGCAGCAGTTTGAGGACCTCAAGGTAGCCTTTACTAAAGCTCCTGTACTCAGACATTTTGATTTTTCCTTAAAAGACTTTTTGGAGACTGATGCCAGTGACTAGGCCCTAGGGGCTGTCCTCACCCAAGTCTCTCTTGATGGATCCAAAAACCCAATTGCTTTTGACAGCAGGAAATTGGGTAGTGCTGAACTGAAATATGAAATCCACGATAAGGAACTCCTGGCCATTGTATGGGCCATCAAGATCTGGAGAGCTTACTTCCTCAGTCTTTCTTCTCCTTTTGAAGTTCTCACTGATCACTTGTCTCTTAAATATTTCATGACCTCCAAAGTCTTAACTTGTTTCCAAGCCCGTTGGGCTGAGTTTCTGTCTGAATTTGACTTCACTATAGTCTATAGACCTGGAAAGCAATCAATAGTGCCTGATTTCTTGTCACGTCAAGACAATGTTTATCCCAAGGGGGGGATGCCCTATGCAGAAAAGAATCCAGCAAATGTCAAACAACTCTTGAAACAGACTGACTTTGAACCTTCTAGAATTTTCTTTATCTCTGCAAAACAGGTTGAAAATCAATTGGAAACCTTAATTCAGTCCCAGATCTCCAACAAATGAACAGATTATTCAGAAGCTACATAAAAAGGAACAAGTAAAGAGTTACCTTATAGACCCAGACACTGGACTCCTTATTTTCCAAAACAGAATAGCAATCCCCAAGGAGGATGAACAACTCCAACTTGAAATACTTTGACAAAGACATGACTCTCCCCTCTCTGGCCACCCTGGACAAGACAAAACAGCTGATCTAGTCAAAAGAGATTTCCATTGGGAAAATATGAATTCCTTTATCAAAGATTATGTTTCTTCTTGTTACCTTTGCAGCAGAAACAAAGTCAGTCACCACAAAAAGTTTGGACTCCTCCAACCATTACCAATTCCAGATTCTCCCTGGACTTCACTCTCTATGGAATTCATCTCACAACTGCCACTATCCAATGGGTTTGACTCAATCCTTGTGGTAGTTGATTGTTTTTCAAAAATGTCACTCTTTATTAAAACCAGAACTGATATCTCCTCTGTGGAGTTGGCTAACCTACTAATTTCTCATGTTTTTACTAAACATGGCCTCCCAACTGACATTTTCAGTTACAGAGGATCTTTATTTGTTTCTTCCTTTTGGAAACTTGTATGTGAAAAATTACAGATAAAAAGAAATCTTTCCACAGCTTATCACCCTGAAACAGATGGAAAGAAAGAACGAGTAAATCAGATCCTAGAAAAATTTCTTAGGATGTATGTCAGTTATCACCAAGACAACTGGGATACCTGGATCCCCCTTGCTGAATTTGCTTACAACAATTCCACTCACACTTCTACTAAGAAATCTCCTTTTTTCACCATCTATGGACAACACACCAACTTTGACAGTCTCCATGTAGTAGATGATCAACCTGCCAGCCACTACATAACCCAGATTCACCAGAATCAGAAGTTATTGGGTATTGAACTGGAAAAGGCAATTAAAACCTACAAAAGATATGCTGACCTAAAAAGAAGTGACTTTCCTGCCTCATTTGCCATTGGAAACAAATTTTGGCTCTCTTATAAAAATATCAAAACTAATCGTCCAACTCATAAGCTCTCAGAGCAATGGTTAGGTCCCTTTTTGATTACAGAACAGATTGGAAAAAGTTCATTCAAGCTTCAACTCCCTCAACAATGGTCCACCATTCACCCTGTATTCCACTCCTCCTTACTCAAGCCATATCAGGACAACTCACTATCCTCTAGGCACCAACCACCAACTGAGCCAGTCAAAATTGATGGTGAAGAAGAATGGGAAGTGTCTCAGATATTGGATTCCAAACTTAAGAGGGGGAAATTATCTTACTTAGTTGAATGGAAAGGCTTCCAGAATGACAAGAAACGCACTACTTGGGAACCTCACTATAATCTTACCAACTGCCCTACTTTACTTCAAGACTTCCATACACTCTATCCTTCAAAACCAAAGTCATCCTTAAAATAAAACAATATAAACCATATTCTCCTTTTCAAAAAAAAAAAATAATAAATAGATAAAAATTCTTTCTCCTTTTCCCTTTTTCAACCTTAGCAAAAAAAAATTCAATTAATCCCTTCCAAAGAAAATATAAATTAATAAGTCATAAAAAAAAAATTCATACAAACAACTTTTTAGATAGCTTCACACATCAATTCTTCCAACTCTTTTACTCTAGACATCCAAGTATTTACTAATTTTAACTTGGAAACTTGATAAGAATTTGGCCCCCTTATAGTAGTCCCTACTTCAAAAGTATGCCCAGCTAAAGCCAAAATATCAGCTAGTCTTTTCTTTATCTCTAAAACTTTTTTCTTTCTAGCTTCTAAAAACCCATACTTCTCTTTTCTTATCTCACTACCCCAACCCTTCTTTAAAACTTCCTGAAAATTTGAATTTAAAGTCCTAGAATTCCTACTATAAATCTCCAAAGAATGATTAACTTGATCTTCATTTAAAACAGAATCTTCTCTGAATCTTCTTCCTTCCATCATCTCCAATAACCTTTCCCCATTTTCCAATTCCTCCAACCAGACCTCAGTTTCACCTCTTTTTTCAATTCCTTTCCTTCTATTCCTCCTGTCTTCCACCACCTTCATCTTCACCTCCAAATCCTTCATCTTGTTCCTTAAATCTTCTAACTCCAAAGAGTCATCTTATCTGCCCCCTTCTTCAACGATGATCTCTCTCCCTTTTCCTTTACCTATCTCTTTAGTGGTTCCTCTATCTTCATCCATATCACTCAATTCCATCTCCAAACTCCCTTTGGCGTCTTCATCGTTGTCTCAACTTTGACAATCCACTTTGACGATTTGCTTTGACGCTTTGACGGTCAGCTTCTACGCCTTGACGGTTTACTTTGACGCCTTGACATTTGACGCTTCAACAATTTGCTTTGACGCTTCAACGGTTCGCTTTGACGCTTTGACAGTTTGCTTTGACAGTTTGACAAACCCCCTTGATGCTTTGACAAATCCCTTTGACGCTTCAACAAACCCCTTCAACGCTTTGACAATTTCCTTTGACGGGTTTGATGGATTCCATAATACCCTTGTTTCGTACCCTTTTTGGAGAAACCTTGACCAACTCCTTGTCTGAATCTACGTGAGGGGTTCCCCATTGTATAAATGCCTCACTGCACTCCTCCTGTGGACGCCTCAACGTACCATCTATGGCCAAATTGCCAGTTCAACGCAGTTCCTCCCTCTTTTCTTGCGTTTTCTTCAACCTCTCCTGCATCAAACGGACTATTGCAAAACTTTTATCAGCACTCCAGCACCTCCAATATTAAATCCAGAAGCACTTACCTGAAGATTCATTGAGTCTGGATGAGTAACCCAGGGTCATGGCATCATCATCTGGAGCCTCTTTTACTTCAAAAGGCTGACTCTTCTCCAGGACCCATAAGGTTGGCCCCAAGGCCTTTCTGCCTTGCTTATCCATATCACAAATTCTTCCATACTACCTACAACTTTCACATTTGGCATTATTGTGCTTGATACTGGTGGTGCAGATTCTTCCAAGCTTGAAGCACCTATCACAACTTGGGTAGTATTGCTGGACTGGATAATAATTGTTGGTCTTCTCTATTGGATAGGTTGGTGTAGGTGATCTGGTGTAAGGAGATAAAGGTGGTAATGGGGTGGATGGTGGTGATGGTTGTGGGTAAGGGGAAAGAAAACTCAAGTTAGACATGGCTGAAGGACAACCTGGATGGCGTCTTCAACCTCTCCTTTTATGGTCATCAGGAGATGCCCTCTTCTTCACCAGGGGGTACTGTCATACTGACACCAAACTCAGTCTAACCTCAGTCTAACCCTCAGGCCTGATCTACTTTCTCAGGAACTTTAACCTCAGGGCTCAGGAGACTTACATCAATATGTCTCCAGTAACTATATACCTCAGGATCTTCATTCAGTACATATCTACATATAGTCTAACCTCATACTATACACAGATAGACTCCATAGGCTTGAACATACTCAATCTCCCCGGCTCTAATCTACCTCTCTGCCTAACCCATACCTCTTTGGGTTACCTCTCTGTCTAACCCATACCTCTTTGGGTTATCTCTCTGTATAACCCATACTTCCTCTGTGTGTTTTATCCTTTGGGAATCTTTATGTACATCCTCTTGCAGATTGTATTACATACTCTCTCTACTTAGTACATAGTGTCATGACTCCCATGTACACTGTACATTATTCAATTGTAATTTCCCAACTTAGACAGCTCAGACCTGGAACCTTACCCCAATGTAGAAGTAGCCTAACCTAATGTAGTAGCATACCTGATCAGCCCTCTCTGTTACTTAGACTGTTCCCATGAAATCATGTGTATAGTCTGAGCCCCAATCACTTGTACCTTTTTTGTAGTTCCAAACTCTTGTCTATTTAACAGGCCTCCTTTTCCCTCTTCCTGATGTTCCCCAAGAAATCAGTTTACTACTTCTTACTAGGAGATCTTTCCCAGCAAGTGTCATTCAGAACCCTTCAACCAATCCTCCTCTGCTCCTTGTAGTCTCCTTCAGTAACCTTGCCCCTAAGCCTACTGTGGGTAGAGACCCCTCTGTGCCAAGCCCTGCTTGCATGTCAGCAGCCCTTGTGACACTCCCCAGTCATTGACATGGAAGAAACTAGACCTTCTATGTTCACCAGTACTCCTAGTGTTCCTCTCAGAGCCATGAAAACTAGGAATGAATCTTTTAGGCCCAGTCCTACTCCTAAGATAGAACAGGCTTTGAATTTACTTCCTCCCATTACTGAATGGCCTAAATTCTCCAGAGAAGGAGAATACAAACATGTCAGTTTCATTAAATTCATTTATTATAAACTTGCTTCTTATGAACTTCCTGAAACAATAGTTGTGGTAAGATTGCCCAGACTATTTGAAGGAGTGGCTCTTGATTGGTTTATCAATAAAAGAGAAGAAGTTGGATCTTTATCCTGGAGTTCTTGGAAAGAACTGATAAAAGTACAATTTGGTACTAGGATTTGGAAAAGAAAGATGAAAACGTTTGAAACCACTCAGTTTGATCCATCCAAGGACAAACCTCATAAGTGGTGCTTAGACCAGAAAAGGAGGTTAGACTGTTTTTATCTGGATGCTGATAAAGAAGAAGTCAATGAAAGACTTCTCAACTTATTTCCCGGACAAATCAACCACAATGTAAGGTGCAGAATGCCTATGGACTCTGATATTTCTACCCTGATAGGTGTATTGGAAGAAACTATTGATATGAATGGTCTAGATAAGAGAGTCAACAGAATCCCCAGAGAACAAAATACTAGGAACAGGGAAGAGTATACGGCCAAAACTAAGGAATCCCCTGTCACTAATCCAACTACCTTGGAAATAAAGAAGACTCCAGAGTCAAAGGAAAAAGTATGTTAATTGGAACTGTAACCAAACAGGACATGTAAGACCTTATTTTCCTCTACCTAGGAAAAGGATTAATCCTATTGAAGGAGAATAGTATGATAATCCTGACCCCACCTTGATGATACTGATGGATCACTTTCTGAGTGTGAATTGATGATCACTAACCCCATCAATGTTATTGAAGGAAGTATTGAGTCTTCTCTAGACATCAATTCTGTTAATGAGGATTCTAACTTACCTCAAAAATGGAATCCCAACATGAGGATCCACGACATCTCTGAGGCTAAGGCCTTGATTCTAAAACCTTCTGCTGGTAAAAGTTACACTTCAGGAAAAACATGCTATGCAACTGGTTTAATCAAAGGTTCCCCTGTCAAGTTACTTCTAGACAGTGGAGCCTTTTGCTCTTGTGTTGGTTCAACTTATTTGAAGGAACAAGACCCAAACTGGAAAATGAACTTATTACCCGTACCTCAGGCTAAGTTCAGCAGTTGTAATTCTTCTCTTAATGCTGTTGGAGTATGGTCCTCTGATATCATACTCCATCACTCTAAAGGGTCACTTAAACTGAACATTGAATTTGTAGTACTCCAGAACGGAGTATGTGATTACTTCATCCTTGTTAATGATTATCTTTGCTTGTATGGTATAGATGTATTCCAAAGCAAGGGTAGATACTTCACCATAGGAGGAGACTGGAACAAGAAGTTTTAAATATGCCATGTCAATGCTCAAACTTCTGATTCAACTTATGAAAAACACTTAGAGAGTTTCAATCAGGAATACTTCTCTCAAGCAGCTTTGAATCCCCTGCTCAATGAAAAAAAAGACAGGACATCCTACAAGTATGCTTTGAAAATAAGAATGCTTTCTGTACCAAGGATCACCCCATTGGTAACATCAAAGGACATGATATGATCCTGACTCTAACCATTAAGCCTCCTTACCCACTTAACCTCAGGAGATCTGCTTACCCTTCTAGTCCAAAATCTAGAGCTGCTCTGGAAACTCACATCCAAGATTTGGTTGACCTACAAGTCTTAAGGAAAGTAGGAAACAATGAAAAAGTAGATATCACTACTCCAGTGATTATAGCTTGGCATGATGATAAGTCAAGGATGGTTGGAGATTTCAGAATGGTGAACAACTACAACCAAGCTGATTATTATCCAATTCCAAGGATTGACCATGCTCTGCATAACCTATCAAAAGCTAAGTAAATCACTACCATGGACATGCTGAAAGGTTTTTGCCAAATACCTATCAGCCCTGATAGCTAAAAATTCATGAGAATTATCTGTCATTTGGGAATTTATGAGTATCTAAGGATGCCTTTTGGTATAAAAAATGATCCTTCTCATTTTCAAAGGATTATGGACACAGTTCCAGGATTGTTCATCAGAAAAGGATGGATGATGGTTTACATTGATGATGTTATCATTTACTCTGATGATTGGGATACCCAACAGGATAAAGTAAGATTAGTCCTCAAAACCATATCTTCCGTGGGATTAAAGGTATCAATGAAAAAGTGCAACTTTGGCTATGGAGAACTCAAAGCCTTAGGACACATTGTCTCTGGACTAACCTTAGATGCTGACCAAAACAAGATAGCAGCAGTGATGAATAGGCCAATGCCTCAGAATAAAACTGAACTCCTATCTTTTATTAGCTTTTTCAGCTACTATAGGAAGTACTTACCAAAGTTTGATCTTCTAACCAATTGTCTGTATGAAATCTGCAACAACACCACCTTGTTCAAAATGACTCATGAAAGAGTTAAAAATTATGAGGAACTCAAGATGGCCATGACTTCATCTCCAGTACTGATTCAGCCAGACTATTCTAAACCCTTCAAGCTCTATATAGATGCTAGTATTGACGGGCTAGGAGCTGCATTACACCAGGAAGTCATAGAGGATGACAAACCAGTGGAAAAACCTATACTCTTCATGTCCAGACAAGTTAAGGATACTGAGAAAAGGTATGGTGCAAGCCCAATGGAATGCCTTGCTTTAGTATGGGCTCTGGAAAAAACTTCATTACTACTTGGAAGGCACCAAGTTCACAGTGATTAATGACTGCAATGCCGTAAGGACTTTGATGAACATGAAAACCCCTAGTAGGCACATGTTAAGATGGCAGATAGCCATACAACAGTACAGAGGTCAGATGACCATAGTTCACCAAGCTGGTGCTAAACACCAGAATGCCAATAGTTTGAGCAGGAATGCTTTACCCAATGACCAAAGTAACCCTGCTTATGACTCAGAGGATAATGATATCTTCCCTATCCTTAACATTAACATGTTGAACGTTGAAGCTCCTATAATGGGAATCACACATTTGTGAATTGGATGAATCCTTGATCAACTCGATCAAAGAATCTTACAATTCTGGCATGAAAACTCTGATCACCATTATGGAAAGTACTTCTCCACCATCTGAACTGATCAATAGCCTACCTGAACCCCTCTTGAAACAATACAAAGCCGGAAGGTTCACCATATGGGATGGTCTAGTATACTACAGGCATCAACATTGAAGTGTTATAGTCTTAACTAAGATGACCATATCAAACAATTCCTGGCTGAATGCCATAATAACTGCTCAATTGGTCATTTACCTGCTGATAGAACCTTAGATAAGGTTAAAAAAACTGCTTGGTGGATCATTTGGAGAGACTCCACTATCCAGTATGTTACTAGTTGTGAAACTTGTCAGAAGTCCAACAGGACCACTGGGAAAAGGTTTTTCCTACCGCAAAAGATTGCTGAACCCAAGAAAAGATGGGAGATCATCAACATGGACTTTGTAACTGGACTACCACCAGGAGGAGCCTATTCCTACAACTCAGTCCTAGTCATTGTGGATGTGTTCTCCAAGAAAGCAAATTTTCTACCTAATCACAAGGAAGACACTGCTATGGAAGTTGCCCTATGATTTTGGAACAGACTCATTGCTGATTTTGGAGTTCCCAAGATCATTATCAGTGACAGAGATCCTAAATTCATCTCTGAGTTCCAGAGAAATCTTCATGACATGCTGGGAACCACCTTAGCTTTCTCTACAGCTTATCAACCTCAGATGGATGGCTTAGCTGAAAGAATGATTCAGACCCTGCAAGACATGCTCAGGAGATTCTGTGGCTTTGGTCTAGAATACAAGAATTTTGATGGCTATTGCCACAATTGGGTTAGCCTTTTTCCTGCACTAGAGATGGCCTACAACAGTAGCAAGCACTCTACCACTAAGGAAGCACCCTACATACTGGAAGGAGGATGGATTCCTAAATTACCCAAGGATAACCTTAATCACCAGCTAACAAATATTCACCCTACATCATTGGATTTCAAAAACATGATAGATGTAGCTAATAAACATGCTGTTAAGTGTGTCCAGGATGCTGTGGAGTATAACCAACAAAGGTGGGATAAAACCCATAAGGAGCCTGATTTCAAGATTGGTGATCAAGTCTTGATCTCTGCCACCAACTTCACCAACTTAGCTGGAAATAGAAAGCTTAGACCAGCTTTTGTTGGACCTTTAACCATTAATAAACTTCATGGTAAGAATTCTGTGGAAGTAATCCTTAGTGATAAGCTTTCCAGGAAACAACCAGTCTTCCCAGTTAGTCTCATCAAACACTACCACCCAAGGAATGGAGAATATACTCCTTCACCTGAAATACCTGTTGCAGAAGAACCTGAAAAAGAAAGAGGAAAAATTAGCAAGATCCTTAAAGATAAAAAAGAAAGGATCAATGGAAAAGATGTCAGAATCTACCTAGTTAGATACAAAGGAGAATCAGCTGATAAAGATGAATGGTTGCCTGAACATAATATCCCTGATGGACCCTTAAACCTAAGGAACTACAGAGCCAGCAGAACAAATTGACCCAAAATTTTTTTTTTTCAGATATAGATATATCTTGGAGTGAGGGAATGTCAGCTTGCTACTATGTACAGAGCAACCTCTCAATAGCAACACAAAACTATGAAAAATAAGAATATCTCAATTAAGAAAAGAGGGAGTGAGAAATACATAAATATTATTAGAGAAATGGATTTCTCACCCAAAATTAGGTAGGGTCACTCACTGACCCCACCCTTGAATTCCAATTCCTTACATTTTTAAAATAATTAAAAAGAAAAGTACTAAAAATTACAATGTGGTAAACCAAATCTGTCCTATAGCCATCAGACTCATTTTGTCTTATTAATTATTATTCTCATATCAAATTCAAGTCAAAAAAATACTAAATAAATTTAAAACCCCTCATAAACTATACTCTAAACTAAAACCAACCTGAAAACCCAAATCAATCACCAGATAAACCCCTTCAACCATATCAACACCTGTCACAAAAACAACCCAAAACCTGGCACAGACTCGATTATGTCAGATGGATTAATGAAAATTCTTAATTTAATATATAATCAAAAGATTATGCTCAAAATAACCACACAACAAAACAACATACCCCATACCAGTAGGACTTAAACCATATCAGTACCAATGTTACACTACAACCAGTACTATGAAAGCAAGTTACACTACTTTTCTGGAGCTTTCACCACCGGATAAGCCCTCTGAAGCGTCCTATCAATAACTTTGATACTCAGTTTTCCACCATTTCAACAATACAACACACACACACATGCACCAACAGAAGTAGGGGCTCATGCAGCCAAGTATATCTCAATTCTCACCAACCAGCAATAACAACTCACTACACATGACTTTTCTGGAACTTTCACCAGAATATAAGCTCTCTGAAGCGTCCTCTCAAGCACTCTGATACCCAGTCTGCCACCATTCCAACCATACAACACACACACATGCACCAACAGAAGTAAGGGCTCATGCAGCCAAGTATATCTCAATTCTCACCAACCAGCAATAACAACTCAGTACACCTGACTTTTATGGAACTTTCACAACCAGATAAGCCCTCTGAAGCATCCTCTCAAGCACTCTAATACTCAGTTTGCCACCATTCCAACCATAAATTGCACATACATGCACCAACAGAAGTAGGGGCTCATGCAGCCAAGTATATCTCAATTCTCACCAACCAGCAATAACAACTCAGCGCACATGACTTTTCTGGAACTTTCACCACCATATAAGAGCTCTGAAGCGTCATCTGAAGCACTCTGATACTCAGTTTGCCACCATATCAACCATACAACACCTGCAAGCCACAATCTCAAGTCACCCAAGGGGAAATGTGGTAAAACAGCATACCTCATATCTCCACAACTAATTACATTGAAACAGCATGCAGGTAGTTCCTGCAACATTTTATACATGATACGGGATCAAAAGCGTCCTAAGAAACACCCAGCACATGACCTTCCACCACCAAACCCATGCAGGTCACACCATTCAAGCTACCAAAGAGGGCTTGCATCTGCCAAGCATGTTTCATGCTTTTCCCAACCAGCAAAATTAACTCAAGCTGCAGGCAACTTCTGCATCATTTTTTATACAAGATAAGCACTCAGAAGCTTCCAGATCACACAATTCTTATCTCTTATCTCATATCTTAGCCTCAATCTCAAAGATTGAACTAAAAAATACAGTTATCTTGCAGCCTGATTTACACATTTTATCACCAGAATGATTTGTCTCATCTAACTGTACCCTCCTGTGCTTCAACAGTGCAGAGAGAGGCTCAGAACCTCACTCAGGGGAGCCCTGAGCATCCCCTGAGGAATTATTTTTCCATTTAAGGAGGGCTCTCTTTCCCTATCCAAGTTGTATGGCATGGGATCAAGCCCCAGAGTATGGCCTCAGCCCCCACCCATGATGTATTACCCCTAAGATCTATGGCCTTTGCCTGATCAGTACCAGCTTTTTAATGAACCAGAATCAAGTTAAAAGGAATCAAACACGTAATTATTGTTTAAAATTTGACCAAACTCCTGGTGTCGTTGAAGAAGGGTTCTTGAGAAAAGGCCTGTTATTCAGCACCTATTTTTAAGAGGGAAAACCCCTTATTTTTGATTAGTAAATTCATAAAAGAGGAGGAGCACAACAGAACAACAAACTAACCTTTTTTTCCGCCCAGCTCCCTGTGCGCAAGCCCATCTTTGGCTCCTCCTACTGGTTAAACACCTTTTAGTCATCCCTTAAATCCTTTAATTGGAATTGGGAAAATAGTCAGAAAAAGTTAAAAATTCTTGATTATTAATTGGTGAAAGCTTGCCAGTAATCCAATCCAACCTGGAATAGCCTTGCAATTCCTAAAAATCTCTATTAATAATTAATCTAGGTCTGATAAGAGACCTATTTTAAGTCTCAAAGAAACCAGCCAGTAATTTAAAAAAAATTAATGTGCAGACTTATTATTGTTCAGGAGGGCAGGAAATTCAAAACCACCTTAGCTTACCACTATCTATTCAAGACTAGTAGTAAACTAAATTCCCCTTCTAGTGACTGCCAGAAAGCTATTTGCTAAATAATCCCATTATCCCTTGGAGTCTCTACAACAACCCCAGTATGGCACCTTTAGGCCATTTTAATATTTCCCACGTGTTGTCACGTTTCAGCTGGCTACTATTCAGAACCAACTGACTAAAGCCTAAAAACAAATAAAATATAGATTAATAATAAACAAATACCAAAATAATAAAATAAAATAAAATTAATGAATAAAACCTTAAGTTGTAAGAAATCCAAGAATATTATAAAAGAATGGATTTGTGGAGTCAATTCAGGTAGGGTCACCCACTGGCACCACCCCCGAAATCCCACTCCTTCAGGTAGAACCATGGTTTGCCTGTGCACCCTCCCATCACATCCGCAGGTATAGGTTTCTGACCAAAAATTTGGTCAGAAACCCATAATTGTGTTTAGTTTAGGAGTTATGGACAAAAACTGGTTTCGTCCATAACCCCGCACGCAGCTGCGGGTCATTTTTTTTGCAGCTAGGCGCGCAGCTCTTAGGAGCCACGGCACAACCGGCCCCGCAAGTAGTTGAGCGACTACCTCGCGCAGGACCAAAGAGGTTGCAGACAGGCAGTGGCCCCGCAAGTAGTCGCCCGACTACCTTGCACAGGCTCTAGGCGGCAGCTACCAACCAGCCTTGCGGGTAGTCAAGCGACCAGCCTGGTGGGTAGTTGAGCGACTACCACGCAAGGTAGTCGCCACTTACCAGCCCGCGGGTAGCCAAGCGACCACCTTGCGCGGCGGCCGCTACCTATCGCCGGCCCCCCAAGTAGTCAACCAACTACCCTGCGCGGGCCCCTAGTGACCAACCAAGCCACAGCGCAAAGTGACTGGCCAGCTCACTGGCCAGCCCTCAGCTCTCCCAAAACGGAAACCGTGCTGTTGGGTACCTCCAATACACCCCATAGCCGTGTTCCACATAACATGGGGGCCAGAGAGCGCCACCATGTGGTGGGGAATAGTATGAAAGGGGATAAACAACCCAAAAATTCGGAAAAATGGGCCCTGCACCCTTTTTGGAACTATACCAAAGGGTTGTCAGGGCCTCTGTAAAAGGGCCTGTACGGAAGATTTGTACCTAAAAAGGTATCTGTGAGTTACTGTAACACCCTTAGAGTGTGTACTGAGCATAAAAAGGGGCCTAGATTCGTGCTAGATGGATCACAAGACACCAGGAATACATAAAACACTGTCCATACCCCTTATAATTAAAACTGTACGTAACTAGTCACAACTAGGGGTGTACTGTCCAATTAAGGAACTGTAAGACACCCCAATATGAGAAGAAGAGCCTCAGGATCAAAATGTCCTTGCAGCATAAGGTCCCCATAGCCTGTGTTCAAGCCCCTGGCCTCAGGAAGCCATGGCTTATATTTATAAATATTAATTGAATACAACCTCTTTGGTCGATACAGTGAGGTCATTAAGGGCACAGAAACATGTATCAAGCCCAAAGCATGATGACATAGGGCTTCTTGTACCTCTGTGGTGACTAGAGCAGGTCCACACAAACACACTGATGGCTCCCTGGCCTCAGCACTAGCCTGAGTCACCCTCCTTTGGCTGGAAAAAGGGCTGTACCATGAGGGGACCCAAACAATATAAATAAAGGCCCTTCCCCCAGCCATTTCTAAAAGATGGATCCAGTTATATAGTCATTATTGCTTCAGATATTTTCTTCCTCAAGCCATAAACCCCTTATAAGAAATAAGTGTGTGATCCTGGACCACTTTCTGATAAAATTGTAGACCATAATTCTTGAATCCCTGTTTTTTTGGCCAAATTGAACAACCAACCATTCAGCCTGCCCCAGTAACAACTTCCAGCACCCTGCATCCTTGAATATTGGCCCATTCATGAAGAATAAGTCCGGATCTAGACCCAGCAAGTGATCCTGCTGACTTATACCCCTTTTTTGTAGGTTTTGCATAACCTATGCCCCAAGGAAATTACACACACCCTTCTTGAAAGGAATCCTTTTCAACGCCACAGGCACCACAATTGCTCCTATATTGTCCTTAAAATACATATACCTGTCTTCCGGAGCGCTCAACAACCCCATCAAGGTCTTGGCCCCTCGATTCAAATTTATTTTATAAATATATATATGAATTTAACCCTTTTAGCCAAAACATATACCTGGAATTTTATCTTATTTTTGATTCAAACTTTCTTTCACCTCTAGTAGCTAGAAGGAGTGAGGTCCTTGGAATCTAGTAGGCTTACATCACATATAGGGTTTACACCTAAAATTCACTCAGAATCGAGGTGTTGTGTATATTTTAGGAGTTACACGCGGAAATGTGTTATGTCACAATTCCCGCGCGCAGCCCTGCATCATTAAATATCCCTACATACTCATAGTAGCAGATTCCAGCGTACTAGAGACCCGCCCGCAGATAATCCTGCCACGCATGCAGCGGATCCTACCCTGCGCGCGTCTGTACTATCTGATTCCCGCGTCTGGATCTGTTGTGACTAATCTGACAACCAGGTACCGGTCAGAAGAGCTACAACCTAGTTAGAGTTGCCTAGCATATGTAACAAGTTGAAATATGCATTAGTAATAGTCTAAAAAGATCAAAAATTGAATAAAATTAATGAAAATTAAGTTTAGAACATTTTATAATATTAAATCAAAGATCAAGGATTACCACATAAATCACTGACTCTGATCTTTGAAGACCACAAAACACTACAAGAAATGGTCATAAAAATTATTAAAAATTACCTACGTGATCAGCAGATGATGGAAAATTAGTAACCATCCACATCTGCACGCTTTGAAGCAATAACAATAGTACAAATGAAGGATGAGTACAGAATGATCAAATTTATGCCATGACAGATTAACAGATCCTGTGGCTAAAATAGTACAGAAATCCAGCAGATCTAAGGTCAGCTGATTGAAATAACCAAGTGGACGTGCCAATCCTGCCCTGAATGGCTTGCTAGCCTCAACCCATGAGCAGAACCCTCTCTATGTTCCCTGAGAAGCTCAAAATCACCCCAAAAATTTATTTATACAGACCTCTTTGGATCCATTATTCCATCATCAGTTTACAATGAATTATTATTATCAATCAGACACCATGTCATTGTTAGTCAAGTGCTTATGAAGAGTCTAAGCAAGTGATTTATGACCAAGTCTGTAGTATTATTATTCATTTCTCAAAACCAATCAACCCTTGAAGGTTAGTCAGGCAATCCACCCCATCTGCTCTGAAAACCTTCCCATTATTGCAGGATTTTCGTGATAAAGTGCTCAGAGTGAGTTTTTCCCTTCCTTTCTAGGCCAGTGTGCTATTATTCCCGGCCATTAGTGGAATAAGCCCTTTCTAAGGCACCCATCTTCATTCCAAGGTTCTTAAACTGCCTAAGGAGGTGTCAGCTTGCTACTATTGTAGAGCAAGCTTCAAAAGTCACAAAAAATAACATAAAAATAATAATAATACAATTAAACTAAGAAGGAGTATGAAAACCATAAATATTATTACAGAAATGGATGCTCCACCCAAAATTAGGTAGGGTCACTCACTGACCCCACCCTTGAAATCCAACTCCTTATATTTTTAAATAATTAAGGAAAGAAAGACCAAAATACTACGGCTCCACTATTGAGTTTTTGGTCAATTAAATATTTCACACACATTGCCACGTATAGGTTTCACACCTAAAATTCAGTCAGAATTGAGGTGTTGTGTATATTTTAGGCGTTACAGACGGAAATGTGTTTTGTCAAAATTCCCGCAAGCAGCCGCGGCAGCCAATGCACCCGCCCGCAGCTGAGATACAGCCCTGTCACTCCTTTAAGTTTGTGTACGCAGCCCCGGGCCTCTGACAAGTACGCAGCCATGGGACTATGACTTGACAGAGTGACAGGCGGCCTGAGAGGCTCAGGTACCACGTAAACATGCTACAACCCACACAGGAACATTCTACATATGTAATAAATGTTCCTGTGAATAGTAGATAGTCTAAAAATACATAATATTATATAAAAATACTTAAATAATCCTTATACATATTTTTTATTTGATATAATTTAAAGTACCAAGAATGTTGAAAATAAGACAAACACAACTTCTAAAAATATATGAAAATACTTTAATATACTTTTATAACAATTTTTTAGACATCAATATCTTTGTGACATACTAAAAAAACTAATGATGTAAAAATATTACATGAATTTCCATAAATTATATTTTTAAGTAATTATCTTAACAAATCAACTGGAACTTGTAAATAAAGAGTAAAATCAATATTTTGACTTTTACTCTAGTTATATGATACATAATGAGAACTTACCTGACATCAATAATGTCCGTGAAGATGTCTTATAATAAAATTATTAAATTACTGGGAACATTTAATAAGGATAATTAATTAAATAATAAATAAATGGCATTGATTAGTGTTATTCACACGTCCTAATATCTATTATGAAGTAGAATAATTCCAATACCCTGAGGAATTAAATGGTAACCGTGCTATAGCACCAAGAGCACATGTCAGGCTACCCCTGGTTACCCTGCTAGCCTTAGTGTCTGTCCCTTTGAGCACCTGAAACCCTCAGAAGGAAAATATGGGGACTCCAAAACCTATAAATAAAGAGCTCTTTTGAGGATATTGATGGGCAGAGACCCAGTTATATTTATATCCAGACACCGTGCGAAGGTAATCAAATACTTATAATAGATAAGTAAGTGATTTAGGGCTAAGTCTGATCAATAATATCCATCCTCAACCTCTTTTATATCAATTAAAACTGCTGAACAACCTTATAAGCCCAGTATACAGGTTTAACCCATCAGCGCACGTCTCAAACAGATACCCAAAGGATTTAATAATATACCAGTAAGTTTTATTATCCTTTCCCTGTTGTGGCAACTTGGCTACAAGGCCCTGCCACTCCACCGTGTATTTTATACACATATTATCTTTGGGTAAAATATCCTTGAAACTAAAGAGCCCAACATAACCAGGAATACGTGTTTTCATACTAAAATCCCTGAAGAGAGGTGTTAAAAATCACCAATATAATTTTTTCCCCTCTATAAAAATATTTAATAATAAATTTATTCATATTTATTTAAAACAATAAACCATAACCAAATCACTTAACCTTGCAATAAGCTTAATCCAAATAATTTATAGATTTTTTCTGAATTCATTAAAAAATATATTTATTATTTATTCTATCACCTCTGGTAGCTAAAGGATAGCAAGGGTCTTGGCATCCAGGAGGCTGACAGGAGGCCCCTTGAAGAGAGGTTGCTTTTTCTGCAAAGACCCCCAGTAGTATAATACTGTGGCCCCTCTTTTATATACATATTGAAAACCTTTTATTACCAAACCAATTCAACCTTGCAACTGCTCTTATTATATTATTTATTTGAGCCTCTAAGCATTTATTTTTGGAATAATTATTATTATCATTATTTCAGTATTTTTATCACGCTGTAGCCAAAGTACTGCAAAGTTCCTGGTATCAGAGAGCTGAAATCCAATAACCCACACCTACCTAATAACAAGGTTGACAGCAATAACGCTGTTTCTCCTTGCAATGGCTGTCATCCGCCTCTAACAATCATCACCCCCCTCTGCCAAAACCACCTCAGTTTTCTCCAGGGCCCTTCCTTTCCCATCCTCCTCCAATCATCCGCGCAAGATTGATCTTCCCAAAACCGCTCTTGCGCCCTCATCTCCCATTGGTCGGTCACCAGACTATTGATCCGTCCTCTCCAGCGCATCCGCTTCACCTTCTCCAATTTTCATCCCCCCGGAAGTCTCCTCCGGCCGCTCTTGCGCGACCGTCTGCGGCCAGCAATTGCCAGGGCCCTTCAGCCTGTCCGCGCAGTTCTCCACCCGTGGGTCTCCTGCCCATGGCCATTTTTGGAAGGGGCTGGTGCTCTTCCATTCCTCCTCATCCAGATTTTTTTATTTATTTCAATCATTTTTTTTGTTGTTTGTTTTCTCATCAGTCTTTTTTTTCTCTCATGTCTTTTAAACTTAAAAAAAAAAATCCGCTCTCATTTGTAAACATCTCTTATAAATAGTCTACAGGCCTCTGGTCTATAAAAGGAGTGGCTCTCTCCTGCCTTTTTCCATCCATCTCATCTGATCCTTCTGACATAGTAAAAAATAATCTGATAATCCCAAAGGGCCTCTTCCCCTTCAGCTTCATCCTCATCCTGGGTATATCCATGATAATGCCTTGATACTTTGAGCCTCCATACTCAAATTTTTGATCTTACATCTGTGACCCTGATCCTTATCACCAACCATAGCCTTGCTGGTTGAAGAGAATCCCTTCTGCTGGAATTCCTGAGTGTGTTGTACCACTCCTGATCCCTTTATCAGACCATACTGGTCTGATCTTCCCCTGATCATCTTTCTGGATCCAGTCACATTTGACTGAGAGGTTTCTTTAAGCTTGAAACCTGAGTGTTAGACCTTCCTTTATTCTTTAAAGTTTAATTCTGCAACGCTACTCTTGAGTTCCTTGAGAAGTGTTCCTTATTGATTTGCTTCTAGAGCTTCAAAAACAAATTGATTTTGTTTTTTTCAGCCACCCACAGTTATCTGGTACCCTTCAAGCGCTTGATTGTGGAGAGTTGGGCAGGTTCATTGAGAACCTGGAGGTTGGTTGGCATTGAGGTGATCTTTCATCTTCTGCTGAAAACCAGAGTTATTAGCTTGTGGGCGTTGTTACTTACAACTGCCTTGTTCCATTGAACTCTGAACAAACCTTGAATTATTTTGTTCAAGTCTTTCCCTCCACCATCTTGTCTCAGATAGTGTTGATTCCTTTGCTACCAACTATTACTAAACTCATCCCTTACATTGATCCCTTATTTACAAGTTCCTGGACCTTGATTCCGGTTACATTTAAATATTATTGTAAATATTAGGAGGGCAGCCTAAACAGCACCTTTCCCCTCCACAGAACTGCCTGCGGCTTAGCACCATTTGGAGTCTTACAACAGAAATGGGAATTCTCACTCCCAATCATTCCCCACCCATCCCATCATCAAATTCCAAGAACCAACCATCCAACCTCCTTTCCATCCACCACCGCCCCTATCATCCAATCTGGTCACCTGCGCAATATTGGTCACAGGAGCAACCTCCATCCCCTGACTCAATTGGTTGTTCCCACAACCAATCTTGCACTCCCATCTCCCACATCAGTTGGTCATTGGACCATCAAACCAACCATCCCCACCCAAGCTTCCTCCTCCAATCATCACCTCCCGCTGCCACGTCCATCTTGAACGTCTCCAGCAGCCATCCAAACAATCTCACCCATTGCTCTCCTCCGGCCGCTCTTGCCCAATCAACCGCAGGCAAGCAATTGCCAGGGCCTGTCAGCCTGTCCGCGCAGTTCTTCACCCGCAGGTCTCCTGCCCGTGCCCATCATTGGCACGGGCTGGTGTCTCTCCATCCCCACCCATCCAAGATCTTCCCATTATTTCAATCATTCTTTTTTTTCTGTTTTCTCATCAGTTTCTCCTTTTGTCTTTTTTCTCATGTCTGTTAAAAATTAAAAATTGAAAATTAAAAAATAAAAAATTCAAATTGTGTTTTTTTCTGCTCTATGTGTGTTATCACTTTTACGTATTCTCTAGGGACCCATGGCCTATAAAAGGAGGGTCTCTCCCCTACCTTTTTCTGAATCATCCATGGGAGTGTGTGCAAATGTCCCCCCATTATCATAGTAATTTATAATCATTATCCTGGGTATGTCTTTTGATTGCCCCCTGATCCATTTCATCCTGAGTCTTTGGCCCTCTGAGGCCTGATCCTTATCACCAACCAATAGCCTTGCTGGTTGAAGAGAATTCTGTCTGTTGGAATTATAGAGTGTGTTACACCACTCTTTGATCCCTTCCTCTGACCATACTGGTCTCAATCCTTTCTTGATCATTTTTCCAGAGCTAATCACGTTTGATTGAAGAGGTTTTATTAAGCTTAAATCCTGGAGTGTTATACCTCTGTTATTTTTCAAATTTGCATTCTTCCAGCCTTCTCTTGAGTTCATTGAGAAGTGTTGAATTTATCCCTATTCAAATTTGTTTCTGTTTGCTTTTAGAGCTTCTCAAAACATTGTTCTTTGTCTTGTACGGCCACCCTCAGTTATGTGGTACCCTTCAAGCGCTTGATTGTGGAGAGTTGGGCAGGTTCATTGAGAACCTGGAGGTTGGTTGGGGTTTGATTTGATCACCCCCAATCTTCTGCTGAAAACCAGAGGTATTGGCTCGTGGGTGTTGTTACATACAAAAGCTTTGTTCTTTTGAACTTTAAACAAACTTGAAACTTCTTTTTTTCAAATATCTCCCATGTAATATTGCCTCAGATGGTGCTGTTCCATTGCTAGCCACTATTATCAAACTGTATCCTTATTACTTGATTCCTCACTGAAAGTTCTGGACCTTGATCTTGGTTACATTTAAATATTTTTGTAACAATAAGGCGGGCAGCCTAAACAGCACCTTTCCCCTCCAAGGAACTGCAACGGCCTAGCACCGTTTGGAGTCTTGCATTTGGTCCACCGGGACGGTGTAAGACTCTAAACAGTGCTAGGCTGTGGCAGCTCTGTGGAGGGGAAAGGTGCTGTTTAGGCTGCCCTCCCGAGTGTTACAAAAATATTTAAATGTAACCAAGATCAAATTTCAGAACCTGGTAAATGAGGCACCAAATGTAAGAGGATAAAGATGATAGTAGTTGGTAGCTGGGGAAAAAACACTATCTGAGGCAAGATGATGCCGGTGAAAACTTGAATAGAAGAAGTCAAAGATTGTTCAGAGTTTGACAAGACAAGGCAATTGTGAGTGACAACGCCCACAAGCTAATAGCTCTGGTTGTCCGCAGAAGCTTAGGAATGATCAAATCAATCCCAAAAAAACTCCAGGTTCTCAATGAACCTGCCCAAATCTCCGCAATCAAGCGCTTTAAGGGTACCAGATAACTGTGGGTGGCTGCACAAGAAAAAGCTAATTGTTTGATGAAGCTCTAGAAGCAAAACAATAACTGATTTAAACAAGAATAACCCAACACCTCTCAAGGGACTTAAGAGTAGCGTGGTGGAATTCAAATTCAAAAGAAACGGAGGGAGGTTTAACACTCCAGGTTTTAAGCTTAAAAAAACCGCTTCAGTCAAACATGACTGGTTCCAGAAACATAATCAAAGGATGATCCAGACCGGTATGGTAGGATAAAGGGATCAGGAGTGGTGTAACACTCTTAAGAATTCAATCAGTCAAATTCTTCTTCAACCAGCAAAGCTATTGGTTGGTGATAAAGATCAAGGATCAGGGTTTTTGAGTATGGAGGCTCAAGGATCAAAGGGCAATCATAGATATACCCAAATTTCAGTCTCAGATAAAGGGGAATGAGACCCCACAGATAATGTATTTCAAGGTGATAATGATGATGATATTCCCTCTGGTATGAATAGGATATGATGTGATACCATGTGCTACCCCTCCCAAAAGGCAGGGGGAAGATCCCTCCTTATATAGGCAGGAGGCACTGTTATACTATGTACAACTGATTCTACAAATAGAGGGGAATTTTTTTTTTTTTTTTTTTTTTTTTTAGATTTCAGGTGATCAGAAAAATTTGATCACGCAGGCCAGTGGAAATTCGGCCTCCCTGACTGGGGTGGGATCTATTCTCATCCCTTCACCATCTCTTGCGTCCTTCCATGGAAGGACGCGTGCAACAACATTGGGATCACCCACCCCTCACCCAAAGGCGGAAGGGGTTGGAAAAGATAATGAACCAGACCGCCCACAGATATCTGTGGGCGGTAGATGGCGTTTTCCCATTCCCACCCAAAGGTAGAAGGGGGTTCAAATGGAAGTTGGGAGTGGATGAGTCGATGGACTGGCTGTCAAGGTTGCCCTCCTCCTGGCCCGCTGCCGGTTGCCGTTGGTGGGGATGATGATCAACAGCAGTCATTGGGGTCAATGATAGGAGAGACGGCGGGATGACTGGCCGGATGATTGATCCAATCTAGGCTGATGGGACCAAAGAAATAATCAAGGGTGGGAGCGGGTGTGAAGGAGGGAGGTGCAGAGGCCGAGGGAGCAAGGATGCTATTGGATTCATACCAAAGAGCGGTTGGGCTGATGGGCAAAAGTTCTTGTAGTTTTTCCCACCCCTTGCCAAGCCAAGGGGTAGGTTCTTGGCTGATATTGGACCAAAAGCCGGCAGGTTGACTGGGAGAGTAGGAGGGTGTGCTGGAGTATGCACAGATGGGGAAGAGGTGGAATGATCAAGACAAGCGGGTTCCAAGACATGAGCCTTACCAAGTGAGGCGGAAAGTTGACCTGTTGAAGGAGAAGAGGGATGCAACAATACAGTTAAGATCAGCAACTAAGGATTGGGCAAGCAAGCCTGACCAAGAACCTTGTTATCAGAAACTTGGGTCAATGATTGCTTAGACGCAACCTTGGTCAACACCGGCAGTATCAGACTTTTTTTCATTTTTATTATTATTTTTGCCTTGCAGTTATCAAATCTGGTGGATCAACTGTTAGGCTGCTATTAGGAGGACATCCAGCGGTTGCCTGTGATGGTGCAGGATGAGGCAACGTTTGACGGGGGGAAGAGAGAATGCCAAGTTTGCTTGCTTGAGTGTTCATTGATTCATCAGGAGTTGAAGGACTTGATGAGCGCAATGACTTTGACGTAGGGGATGGAGGATCTGAGGTCGCAGTAGGGTCAGATCCTGAAAGATTGCCCTGATTTTGGGGTTTCTCCAACTTGCTGTGGGTTACAAGCAATGAGGAATCAGTGCTAGATGATGAGTGCAAGCTTTGATTGGGGGCCGCCTGGAGGATCACAAGGTCTTTCTGTGAGGACTCTGAATCTTGATGCACCTTTTGAAGATCCAGGGCAGTGGATTGATGTCAGCTGGCTACTATTCAGAACCAACTGACTAAAGCCTAAAAACAAATAAAATATAAATTAATAATAAACAAATACGGAAATTATAAAATAAAATAAAATTAAGGAATAAAACCTTAAGTTGTAAGAAATCCAAGAATATTATGAAAAAATGGATTTGTGAAGCCAATTCAGGTAGGGTCACCCACTGGCACCACCCCCAAAATCCCACTCCTTCAGGTAGAGCCATGATTCACCTGTGCACCCTCCCATCACATCCGCAGGTATAGGTTTCTGACCAAAAATTCGGTCAGAAACCCATAATTGTGTTTAGTTTAGGAGCTATGGACAAAAACTGGTTTTGTCCATAACCCCACGCGCAGCCGCGGGTCATTTTATTGCAGCTAGGCGCGCAGCTCCTAGGAGCCATGGCACAACCGGCCCCACGAGTAGTCAAGCGACTACCTCGCGCAGGACCAAAGATGGCCCCGCGAGTAGTCGCCCAACTACCTCGCACAGGCTCTAGGCGGCAGCTACCAACCAGCCTTGCAGGTAGTTGAGCGACCAGCCTTGCGGGTAGTTGAGCAACTACCACACGAGGTAGTTGCCACTTACCAGCCCGCGGGTAGCCAAGCGACCACCTTGGGCGGCTGCCGCCACCTATTGCCGGCCCCACAAGTAGTTGACCAACTACCCTGCGCGGGCCCCTAGTGACCAACCAAGCCACAGCGCAAAGTGACTGGCCAGCTCACTGGCCAGCCCTCCCCTCTCCCAAAACAGAAACCGGGCTGTGTGGTACCTCCAATACACCCCATAGCCCTGTTCCACATCACATGGGGGCCAGAGAGCGCCACCATGTGGTGAAGAATAGTATAAAAAGGGGATAAAAAACCCAAAAATCCGGAAAAATGGGCCCTGCACCCTTTTTGGAACTATACCAAAGGGTTGTCAGGGCCTCTGTAAAAGGGCCTGTACGGAAGATTTGTACCTAAAAAAGTATCTATGAGTTACTGTAACACCCTGAGAGTGTGTACTGAGCATGAAAAGGGGCCTAGCTTTGTTCTTGATGGATCAAAAGACACCAGGAATACATACAACACTCTCCATACCCCTTATAATTGAAACTGTACGTAACTAGTCACAACTAGGGGTGTACTGTCCAATTAAGGAACTGTAAGACACCCCAATATGAGAAGAAGAGCCTCAGACTCAATATGTCCTTGCAGCATAAGGTCCGCATAGCCTGTGTTCAAGCCCCTGGCCTCAGGAAGCAATGGCTTATATTTATAAATATTAATTGAATACAACCTCTTTGGTCAATACAGTGAGGTCATTAAGGGCACAGAAACGTGTATCAAGCCCAAAGAATGATGACATAGGGCTTCCTGTACATCTGTAGTGACTAGAGCAAGTCCATACAAACACACTGATGGCTCCCTGGCCTCAGAACTAGCCTGGGTCACCCTCCTTTGGCTGATAAAAGGACTGTACCAAGAGGGGACCCAAACGATATAAATAAAGGACCTTCCCCCAGCTATTTCTACCACATTCATCCAGTTATATAGTCATTATTGCTTCAGATATTTTCGTCCTCAAGCCATCAAACCCTTATAAGAAATAAGTGTGTGATCCTGGACCACTTTCTGATAAAATTGTAGACCATAATTCTTGAATCCTTGTTTTTTGGCCAAATTGAACAACCAACCATTCAGCCTGCCCCAGTACCAACTTCCAGCACCCTGAATGCTTGAATATTGGCCCATTCATCAAGAATAAGTCCGGATCTAGACCTAGTAAGTGATCCTGCTGACTTATACCCCTTTTGTAGGTTTTGCATAACCTATGCCCCAAGGAAATTACACACACCCTTCTTGAAAGGAATCCTTGTCAACCCACAGGCACCACAATTGGTCCTATATTGTCCTTAAAAGACATATACCTGTCTTCCGGAGGGCTCATCAACCCCATTAAGGTCTTGTCCCCTCCATTTAAACTTATTTTATAAATATATAAATAAATTTAACCCTTTTAGCCAAATCACATACCTGGCATTTTATCTTATTTTTGATCCAAACTTTCTATCACCTCCAGTAGCTAGAAGGAGTGAGGTCCTTGGCATCTAGTAGGCTGAAAATTGGGGGTCTGGCCGAGAAATAATTGATATAATGATTGATCCTGTGCCATTTTCAATAATTTTTAATAATTTTTCAAAAATTAACCAAAAATTCCAAAAAAATCATTATAAATTACCAAACCTCAAAAATACTTAAAAAATACAAAAAAAAATCTGAAAAATTATTTTCTGATATTTTTCTGGGCTTCTTACTCTGCCGTAGACTTAAATATTAATGCAGAACTTATCAAATACTATCTTAAACTCCTAAAACTCCGAAAAGAAGAGTATATCAAAAATTAAAAACCAACTGATTGGGAACTTCTATCTCCTTTAGAACAGAAGAAATTGATTGCTCTCCACTCAAAAATCAGAGAAGAACAAGAATTTGAAGAAAGGTTTTGTTTCAACCTCATCTTGAAGTATCACAGAGATTGGGCTAAGACTCAACCCCCTGCTCATATAAGATTCAAGCTATTAAAAAGTGAGATTTTTCCGAAAATCTCTTTAAAATTTTTTTAATTATAAACAAACTTATAAATCTTATATCTGGTACTTTCTAGTGTCTGGAACGCCCACTGCCCCATCAACTCCAACTGCTGCCACAACAGAGGTAGCAGCTCCACCATTCACCACTCCAGTAATAGTTCCCAACTACCCTGTTGTAGAAGCTCCCATCCAACCTAGGTCACCAACTAGAGAGGAATCTGTGGCCACTCCCAACTCAGAGGGTAAGCCACATTATCTCACTTGTTTCAAGCATCTATATAATTTACTGATTGCTTTTAATAAAATATGTCTAGACTCAGAGGACCAGATGGACGCTTCACCTCTCTCACCCACTCCAGAGCCAAGCGGAATAATCCATCTGTTGACTCTACAAAGAATGAAAAACTTGGGTATCCAGCCAATCCAGAGGATCCCATCCCCAGCTCCTCTTCCCAGCTCCTCCTCCCGAGCTCCTTCTCAAGGACTGAAAGAGGAGTCCTGGAAAATGCTGATTAAGGAACAAATGTCCTTGTGGCAAAAGGTAGTACAAGCGGAGAAAGAGGCCAATGTGAAGATCCAGGTCTTCTATTGCAGGCAGGCCCAGATCTCTCAAAAGGCTCTGCAAAAGTTTATAACCAAGCAAGAGCTCGAGCAGTATGTGAAGGGGTGGAATCCATGGGATCACCTCAAGAAAATCCAACCTCCTCCCAACAAAAAGGGAAAGAAAAGGTCCTCCAATCACAGGAAACCAAAGGAGGATTTCAACAATCCAACGATTTGGGCAGAAGTGAAAGCTCTAGCTCAAGCTTTAAAGGGGGCCTACAAGAGCTAGTTGTAGATAGTTCTTTTGCAAATAGTCTTAGGAATAACTTTAGTGCTTTAGACAATAAAATTTGTTTGTGCCTCCAAAAGATCCACCAATTGGAAGAGAAATTGAGCAGTCCTGAGTATCTCCTTGAGTTGAACATGGTAGTAACCACTGCCCTTATCAAAAATGGAGTTTCTTCTGATCTAGAAGAAATTAAGACCCTGATCTTAGAGGATAGAACTAAGAACAGGATCAACTATGAGAAATCATTTTCCACCTTAAGAGAAGATTTAATTCAACACCTATCTTCTGCAAATAATGTTTCCTTTGAAAACATTTTGAGAGAACACAAAAACCAGTTTGATAATTCCATCAATGAGCTCAAAACTCGAATGAATATGCAGCTTAATATGATTAAGAATGATATCAGGGACATGAAATTGTCTCAGATTTTGCAATCTGAAGCTAATAACCATTCTGAGCGCCCTATTCCGCCTAGATTCCCCAACCCTAGGTTTAATCTTGCTCCTCCTCACCAAAATTATTCTCCTGAAATGGAGAAAGCTATCAAATTGTTGCCCCCTATCACAGATTGGCCTAAGTTCTCTGGAGAAGGAGAATATGATCATATAAGTTTTATGAAATATATTGATCACCATATCATTTCTTCTGGTTTACCAGAAACAATAGCCCTAGTAAGGTTGCCCAGAATTTTTGAAGGGGTAGCTTTAGATTGGTTGATCTCCAAAAGAGAACTGGTAGGAGATGCTCCTTGGGAGGATTGGAAAAAACTGATCAAAGAAAAGTTTGGTACCCAAGTTTGGAAAAAGAAAATGCTCAAAGCTTTTGAGCAGGATTTCTTTGATCCAGTTAGAGATCAACCTCAACAATGGTGTTTGACTCAGAAAAAGAGAATTGACTGTTTCTATCCTCAAGCTTCTGTAGAAGAGATCAATGAGCAACTACTAGGACAATGCAAAGGACACCAAGAACATAATATCCGGTGTAGGATATCAATTGATGCTGATCTTCCCACTCTTATAGGAGTCATGGAAGAAATAATTGACATGATGGAACTTAATAAAAAGCCCAGAGACAGGCCCAGAGAGCTTCAAAACCGACCCAGAGAGACAAAAGAGGTCAGTAAGGAACTAGTGCTAGCTGCTCCCCAAGGGAATGCTGTTGTTAAAGCCAAACCCTCTCTTGAATGCTGGAACTGCGGAGAGAAGGGGAATAGACAACCTGACTGTCCTCATCCTAGAAAAAAGATAGATAATATCAATGGCAACTCTGATAGTGAGGAAGAAGGTGACGACTTAGACCTAGTCATCCAACAACACAAAGAAGAACAAGACTTGCACCCTGTCAATGTCATCTCAGGAGATAGAGGTTCTAGAATGGAAATTAATCATGTTAAAGGAGAGTCTCAACTACCTCAGAAGTGGGATAAATCCATGAACTTAGACCACATCTCTGAATCCAAAACTTTGACAGTAAAACCAGTCACTGGCAGGAGCTACACTCTGGGTAAAAACTGCTTTGCCACTGGTTTTTTTGAAAAGAAAATGGTCAGAATTTGTGCTTGATAGTGGAGCCTTCTGCTCATGCACCAGCATTGATTTCTTGAATTGTCACTACCCCAAGTGGAAAGAAAAATTACTCCCTGTGTCCAAGGCTAAGTTCAGTAGTTGCAATTCAGCTATAGACACCTTAGGAGTTGTAACAATGCCAATTTTTTTCCCACACAGTAAAGGATCTATAAGACTTCACCTTGAATTTTTAGTCTTGGAAAATAGCTTATGTAATTACTTAATACTAGTAAATGACACTTTCTGCTTGTATGGGATTGATGTGATCCCGAGCAAGGACCAATACTTCACCATTGAAGGAGAATGGAAAAAGAAATTCCAGATCTGTCAAATATCAAGCTCCGTAGAAAACAAACCTCTAGAGACTTTTAAAAGTGAATATTTTTCTCAAGCATCTCTCAATGATCAAATCACCTCTGATCAGCAAGAACAAGGTAAGAAAAATCCACAAAGAAGAGGAGGAAAGAGTGAATGGAAAGGATGTCAGGTTGTACCTTGTCAGATACAGAGGAGAATCAGCAGACAAAGATGAGTGGCTGCCAGAAAATAACATACCAGATGGCCCCATCCTTCTGAGGAATTTCAGAGCTGCAAAGAGGAAAGAATAAAATTCTCCACCCCAAAAAACGTTTTTCTGGGTACACCAATCTTGAAAATGGGGAATGTCAGATGGCTACTATTCAGAACCAACTGACTAAAGCCTAAAAAAAAAATAAAATATAAATTAATAATAAAAAAATACGGAAATAATAAAATAAAATAAAATTAAGGAATAAAACCTTAAGTTGTAAGAAATCCAAGAATATTATAAAAAAATGGATTTGTGGAGCCAATTCAGGTAGGGTCACCCACTGGCACCACCCCCAAAATCCCACTCCTTCAGGTAGAACCATGGTTCACCTGTGCACCCTCCCATCACATCCGCAGGTATAGGTTTCTGACCAAAAATTTGGTCAGAAATCCATAATTGTGTTTAGTTTAGGAGTTATGGACGAAAACTGGTTTTGTCCATAACCCCGGGCGCAACCGCGGTTCATTTTTTTGCAGCTAGGCGCGCAGCTCCTAGGAGCCATGGCACAACCGGCCCCGCAAGTAGTCAAGCAACTACCTTGCGCAGGACCAAAGATGGCCCCGCAAGTAGTCGCCCTACTACCTCGCGCAGGACCAAAGATGGCCCTGCGAGTATTTGCCCAACTACCTCGCACAGGATCTAGGCGGCAGCTACCAACCAGCCTTGCGGGTAGTCAAGCGACCAGCCTTGCGGGTAGTTGAGCAACTACCACGCAAGGTAGTCGCCACTTACCAGCCCGCGGGTAGCCAAGCAACCTCCTCGCGCGGCTGCCGCCACCTATTGCCAGCCCCGCAAGTAGTCAAACAACTACCCTGCGCGGGCCCCTAGTGACCGACCAAGCCACCGTGCAAAGTGACTGGCCGGCTCACTGGCCAGCCCTCCCCTCTCCCAAAACGGAAAACCGGGCTGTGGGGTACCTCCAATACACCCCATAGCCGTGTTCCACATCACATGGGGGCCAGAGAGCGCCACCATGTGGTGGGGAATAGCATGAAAGGGGATAAACAACCCAAAAATCCGGAAAAATGGGCCCTGCACCCTTTTTGGAACTATACCAAAGGGTTTTCAGGGCCTCTGTAAAAGGGCCTGTACGGAAGATTTGTACCTAAAAAAGTATCTGTAAGTTACTGTAACACCCTGAGAGTTTGTACTGAGCATAAACAGGGGCCTAGCTTCGTGCTAGATGGATCACAAGACACCAGGAATACATACAACACTCTCCATACCCCTTATAATTAAAACTGTACGTAACTAGTCACAACTTGGGGTTTACTGTCCAATTAAGGAACTGTAAGACACCCCAATATGAGAAGAAGAGCCTCAGAATCATAATTTCCTTGCAGCATAGGGTCCCCATAGCCTGTGTTCAAGCCCCTGGCCTCAGGAAGCAATTGCTTATATTTATAAATATTAATTGAATACAACCTCTTTGGTCAATACAGTGAGGTCATTAAGGGCACAGAAACATGTATCAAGCCCATAGAATGATGACATAGGGCTTCCTGTACCTCTGTAGTGACTAGAGCAAGTCCATACAAACACACTGATGGCTCCCTGGCATCAGCACTAGCCTGGGTCACCCTCCTTTGGTTGGTAAAAGGACTGTACCATGAGGGGACCCAAACAATATAAATAAAGGACCTTCCCCCAGCTATTTCTACCACATTCATCCAGTTATATAGTCATTATTGCTTCAGATATTTTCGTCCTCAAGCCATCAAACCCTTATAAGAAATAAGTGTGTGATCCTGGACCACTTTCTGATAAAATTGTAGACCATAATTCTTGAATCCTTGTTGTTTGGTCAAATTGAACAACCAACCATTCAGCCTGCCCCAGTACCAACTTCCAGCACCCTGAATGCTTGAATATTGGCCCATTCATCAAGAATAAGTCCGGATCTAGACCTAGTAAGTGATCCTGCTGACTTATAACCCTTTTGTAGGTTTTGCATAACCTATGCCCCAAGGAAATTACACACACCCTTCTTGAAAGGAATCCTTGTCAACCCACAGGCACCACAATTTCTCCTATATTGTCCTTAAAAGACATATACCTGTGTTCCGGAGGGCTCAACAACCCCATTAAGGTCTTGGCCCCTCCATTTAAATTTATTTTTTAAATATATATATGAATTTCACCATTTTAGCCAAATCACATACCTGGCATTTTATCTTATTATTGATCCAAACTTTCTATCACCTCTAGTAGCTAGAAGGAGTGAGGTCCTTGGCATCCAGTGGGCTGACAATTGAGGTACTGACAGGGGATACTCGATGAGTTGGGAAAAACTTTGGAAATATTGGTGCCAGGTGGACCAGGCAAAACCAATTGAGGTCAATGAGATTGGTCAGCAGCAGACAAACGTGATGCCGCAAGGGGCCAACAATAAGCAGCCAGAGATAAGCGTGGTTTGGGGATGACTGGAACTTGAGGAGTGCAATCTGGGGATTCATCTGAATCAACTTCTTTGACTTGGGAAACATCCTTTGATGGGTCAGCCTGTTTGTGATTTTCCTGTGACGCCATTGAGTCGTCCTGATGGTCTGATACGCTTTTGACATTGAGCGGTACGCAAGACACATTGAGAGATAATGAGGATGGAAGGATCAAGGGAGGATGATGGTGATTGGAGAGGGATATCTTGGGCCAATGTGGTGCCCCATCCTGGACACCCTGGCCAGTGCCAAGATTTTAATTTTTTTATGATTTTTCCTTATCATCATTCATAAGGCATGGTTATCAAGAAAAAAAAAAACCATCCATCTACACAATCCTCATCTTCTCAATCTTTTGGATCATCATCATCCTCCCATAAACCCCAATCCCCAGTATAGATCAAGTCGTGTCAGTCAATTCTGAAATTCAAACTTGAGAAGAGATTGATTACTTAGATTTTCTCAAGATGATCAATTGAGCTCAGTTTAGTTTGGGATTGAAAGAGTTCATCAATCAATGGTCTCAACCAGCCAGTAGTCACCCATCTAGTCACTCACCCGGTGATGTACTTCTCACCCCACATTGTCATGCTTGGCATTGGTGCTTTGAATCATCAACAGTCAATCTAAACTTGGGATTCTTATCACTCCTACAACCCATTGATCAAATCCTATCTCACCATCATCCTCTCAACTCACACCATCATCATCCAATACACTCATCTTCCCATTTGCAATCATCAAATCATTCATCAACCCCTCAAAGTTTTCCAGGTTGCCCTCCTGCAATCCGTTGACTCCTGCAATCCTCCCAAGCCTCTCAGCCGCCATCTTGATCTACCTCCCGCTACAACGGCCATCTACCGCATTTGGCCATCTCAAGCAGCCGTCCATTGATTCTTTCCACCCCTATCTGACCGGTCTCCCGCACGGCTTGTCTGTTGCCCGCGCGGGTCTCTTACGTTGCCGGTGCCCGTCAGACACCTGCCGGCGGTCATCCGCAGCCTAGGCAGTCGCCCATGCCTGTTGGACACCTGCCGGCGGTCATCTGCGGCCTCGGCAGTCGCCCGGGCCCATCAGGATGCCTGCGGGCGTCTTCTTTGGATTTTCGTTCTCTGAATGATTGTTTGTTTCTTTTTTTTCTTTTTTTTGTTTTCTCATGACACTGATCCTTAAAAAAAAAAAAAAAATCCGCTCTATTTGTAAATCTCTCTTGTAAATAGTCTACAGGCCTCTGGTCTATAAAAGGAGGGGCTCTCCCCTGCTTTTTCATATCATATCAGATCATATCATCATCATAGAAATCAATCCATAGGGGTGTGTGCTTGTGTCCCCCCATTATCAAGAAATTGAATCCTGATCCTTATCCTGGGTATATCTCTGATTGCCCCCTGATCCATTTTGACCCTGAGTCTTTGCCCCTCTGTGGCCTGATCCTTATCACCAACCAACAGCCTTGCTGGTTGAAGAAAAATTCTGTCTGTTGGAATTTTTGAGTGTTTTATACCACTCCTTGATCCCTTTCTCTGACCATACTGGTCCTGATCCCTGATCACCTTTCTGGAGCCAATCACAATTGATTGAAGAGGCCTTATTAAGCTTAAGACCTGGAGTGTTATACCTCCCTTTATTTTCTTTGGAGTTGCATTCTTCCAGCCTATTCTTAAGTCCCTTGAGAAGTGTTGAGGTTATCCTTGCTTCAAAATCAGTTACTGTTTGCTTTGGAGCTTCTTAAGCATTGTGCTTTGTCTTGTACAGCCACCCTCAGTTATCTGGTACCCTTCAAGCGCTTGATTGCGGAGGGTTTGGCAGGTTCATTGAGAACCTGGAGGTTGCTTGGGTTTGGGTTGATCATCCCCAATCTTCTGCTGACAACCAGAGTTATTAGCTTGTGGGGGTTTTTTACATACAACAGCTTTTGTTCCTTGAACTCTAAGCAGACTTTAAATTCTTTTGTTTGAGTTTTTCCCTGCATCATCTTGTCTGAGATAGCGCTGTTCCATTGAGACCAAACTATTATCATCTTTATCCTCTACTCCTTGATCCTCATTTACCAGGTTTTGGACCTTGATCTTGGTTATATTTAAATATTTTTGTAACACTCAGGAGGGCAGCCTAAACAGCACCTTTCCCCTCCACAGAACTGCCACGGCCTAGCACCGTTTTGAGTCTTACATTTGGTCCCCCGGGCAGGGATCAAACCAGCAACCTTGGGATTTACAGTCCCAACTTGAAGAATCAACTCCGAAATCCGATCCAATTTTTTTTCTCTTTCTTTTTTGGTTTGTTCTTTTTTCAGATCTGATTCGTGGAGGCAACTTGGTCCAGAAGTAAGTCCTCCCAATTGTGCACCATCTGGGCAAGATCCTTGTCATTTTTGTGAAACTCTACTCTTGCCACACTTGTGAGCCACCTTGGAACTCTGCTTGTTTGGATCTCTTAGGAACCCTTCAACATGGAATCTGCTGGATCATCTTTATCTGTTTGGGCCAAGATGGTCAAAATAAAACCTCAGAAGAAAAATATAGGCTTCAATGCGACCAATGTCAAACAATTCCTGGACTCCTATGAGATGGCTGCAGAAGTGGATGGTGCCAGTGAATATGATATGGCTTATCAGTTACAATTTTTTATCTCTTCTGAAAAAGTTATGGAGGTTATTGAATCGTTTGATGGATTCAAAACTCACAACTGGCGGCTCCTGAAGGAGGCTATGTTGGCCTATTGGGGAAAAATAGATGTAGCCAGATTTAATTTGCAGGACTTGGATGCCCTGGTTTCTCAATGGATCTCAAATGGTGGTATCTCCTCAGCCTCTGACTATCAGACTTTCAGAAAATATTGGGAACCTATCCAGTCCTATCTTATCCGGAACAATCACATTGATACGTTGGACAAAATTTGAGTGCAATTTTTTCAGTCTTTCTCTCCAGGAGTGCAGGAAAGAATTAAGGATGAATTGGTGAAATCTGGATCCATGATCACGACAAGAGACAATTGGTTCAAGCTCCCTGCTTTCATGGTTCTTAGGAATACTGTGGATAAAGTTGTTGGAGTCAATGATTGGATCATGGACTCTTACTCAACTCAGAAAGTTGAGGACTGGATTTGTAAGAAACAAAGTCGATGGGGTGAATTGCAAGGTCATGGAAAAGACCGGTTTAAATAGACAACTAGAGAGCCCCTCACAGGGGGCCTAGGGACTTGATGACTAATCAGCATTGGCAGAAACTATATGGACAAAAGACAATGTGATGAACTTATGGAGTAAGCCAATAATGAAGAATTCGTAAGTTAATAAATGACCAGGTGACATGTAGTAATAAGATTCTGTGACAGAAAGGATCAAGGCTATCAGCAGAAGACATAATACTCCAACAAAAGTGATGAAAGGTCAAACAGATCTCACCTTTGAAAAACCTAAAATCACTGAACCAGTCCTTGCCACCTCTTTTCAAGCATCTAACCAAATCATGAATAAGATGGAAGCCAATTGCAGACCTAAACCCAATCCTCAGGCCCACCAGGAGACACCTACTATAGATGAGATCACTAAATTACTTCAGGCATTTGAGAATAAAATAGATCAAAAAATATCCTCTTTAGCCACTCCTAAACCTGCTAATTATGTTCCTAAATCTACTATAGTCTGTTATTATTGCCATAGGGAAGGCCATGGTACTGGTAGATGCCCTGAACTACAGAAGGACAAGGAGTAGAAGTTAGTAGAGCAGAAGGGAAATAATTTCTTCCTTCCTAATGGTGCTTTGATCCCTTTTGATTTGTCTTGTCCAATTTGTAATGTCATGGCCTCTTATCAACCACCAACCCCCAAGAAGGCATCTTTGGTCTCCTTGGATTTTTGATCATCCTGTGGCCTTTTAGAACCTTGGTATCTTCCAGCTGTCACTTCTTCCAACTTCTCTGGCACTTATCAGTCTGATCCAGCTAAGAAAAGTCTTGAGGAACCCAAACCTCACAAGTCCCCTCCAGTTCCATCTTTGATCCTTTGAAAACCTGTCAAACGTCAATCCTCACCTGAGCCTCCTTCCTCTGATGTAGAAGAAATGGAAATGGAAAGGTTCCAGGACCACTCTGATCCTCCTCCTGTTCAATCTGTTCAGGCACCTCAACCTTCCAATCCTGATCCAGTACCTGCTCAACCTGATCATCCTCCCTCCACCCAGGCCAAAGTTTGATTTGAGAGGGGCATTTCCAAGGATAACCCCAATGCTGTGGAAGGAGTATTAAGGAAAATCTCTGATCTACAAATTCCTGATCTGTCTGTGGCTGAAATACTGTCAATCTCTCCATCTGTGGCTGAAGGGATTAAGAAATGGGTTTATCTTCAACAATTGGAGATTGGTCCGAAAAAAAAAGTTTCTTCTTGTACTTTGATGGAGGACTCTGGTGGAAAAGATTCTCCTTCAGATGCCAACTTGTATTCCTGTACTCTTGGTTTCCTCTCCTGCTATCTTGGTGACTCTGCTAAAATGGTTTCTCTTCTGGTGGACTCTGGTTCCCAGCTCAATTCAATTTTGGATGTCTTGGCCTGCAAACTTAAACTCAGCCCAAGGGTCAGCTTTCACTCTGTTTTTTATGGTATAGGGAATCAGTCATGAAAATTATTTGGTATTGCTGAGGATTTCCCGGTTTGCATTGGAAAAAATATTGTTTGAACTTGTCATTTCTGGATTACTGGTTTGGATGGACCTATGATCTTGGGAAGACCTTTCTTAATGGATATTGGTGCAACCCTAATCTTTTCTGATCAAGTTGGTGAGAGAATTCTTCTCCCTGATGCTTATGGCAGGAAAATTGAAGTCCCCCTTTGCTCCTTGGATTATGGTTTTTGGGAAAAAGATTTTCCTGGTCATCCTTCTAAATCTGTTCTGAAAGGAGAATGGAAGGGAATCTCTTCTTCCTCTCATGCTCATTTTTTATTGGATGAGTTGATCCTACTAATAGTTTTAGTTCTTCCCAGCCTCAGGCTTCAACGCAAGGATAAACCTCTGTCTCAGAGGCATATTTTTTTCCCTCATCATTTCCTTCTCATCCAATTAAAACTCAAAATAAAAAACATGAAAAATCTGAAAATCCTAAAAATATTTTTTCTCTATCTGGATCTTTTTTCTCCTCTTTTCCTCTTTATTTTCAGCCTTATCATTCTTCTCCTATTCCAGTTTTGAATCTCTGAAATGAGTCTAAAATAGATCTCAATCTCAATTCTCTTCTTGGTGGTTTTGGTATGAAGGACTATGGCCTTAGGTGGAGGCAATTTGGGGTAGAAGTAAGTCCTCCCAATTGTGCACCATCAGGGGCTCCTACCACTGTCATCTACCATGTGCCACACATGTGATCAATGCATCATAATTTGGATCCTCTATATGGAAAAGGCACTTCCAAGGATTTTGCAGAACATTGAAATTGGAGGATGTTGGAACTTGGTATCAGCTTTTGTAGTCAGTTCTTGCTGGTCAATGCTTGGAGGAAGCAATGATTTCTCTCTTTTGCCACTAAGTATAAGCCAGTTGCAAAAAAGGTTCAACCAGTCAACCAACCAATGCCTTTCAACCTCAATTCTCCTCTTATACGTCCTCCTCTATCTTGTGATCCTTACTGTGGTTTATCTCAATCTCTCACTGGTCCCTTGGTTCCTTGTGGTCCTGTTACTGAAGAACTTGTGAAGGTGGTAAACTTTGGTCCAGATGGATGGCTTCTTCCTGATGAGTTAAATTTGATCAAAAATTTCTTAGCTCTTAGAGAAAAATCTTATGCTTTCTGTGAAGAAGAGAGAGGTCTCTTGAAAGAATCCTATGGCCTACCTTATATCATTCCAGTAGTAGAACATGATCCCTGGAAAAAGAAAAAGATCCCGATCCCTGCTGCTAAGGTTGACAAGTTCATCAATTTGGTCTGCAAACAAGTCCATACTGGTATATATCAGTGGTCAACTTCCAGCTATTCCAGTCCTTTCTTCTGTTTTCTTAAAAGTTATGGTAAACTTAGAATAGTTCATGATCTCCAGCCTCTAAATAAGGTTACTATTAAAGACTCTGGTATCCCCCCTGCTACTGAAGAATTTGTCGAATCTTTCTCTGGGAGAGCTTGCTATGGTCTAGGTGATATTATGGGTGGATATGAAAAACAATCCTTACATCCAATTTGTTTTCCTCTCACTACTTTCAATACTCCTCTTGGTCAATTCCAACTTAATTTCTTGCCCCAGGGTGCCACCAATTTGGTTTCAGTCTATCGGGCTCAGATGGTTTGGATCCTCCAGGATGAAATCCCTGATCATGCTGGTATCTTTATTGAAAATGGCCAAATTAAAGGACCAGTTTCTGATTATAACAATGAGCTCTTACCCTGGCATTCAGGAATCCGTCAATTTATCTGGGAATATGCAACCACTTTGGAAAGGATCTTGTTCCAAATCAAAGAATCTGGCCTCACTGTCTTCAGATCCAAATTGGCTGCCTGTGTCCCTGCTCTGGAAATCGTTGGGCATGTGGTATGCAAGGAAGGAAGAAGGATGGCTCCATCCAAAGTCAACAAAATCCTCTCTTAGCCCACTCCAATCAATCCCACTGAAGTCAGAGGTTTCTTAGGTGTTGTCATTTATATTCAGATATTCATCCCTTCTCTATCCAAAATCTGTATTCCCTTGCGTTGCTTGACCAAGAAGGATTATGAATGGCTTTGGACCCAAGCTTGTGAACAATCATTTCAGAAGCTCAAAACAATTTTTGGGAAAGAAATATTCTTGATTAAGATCACTTATGGAGCTGAAGCTGGCAAGACCAAGCTGGCTGTTGATTTGAGTTATCAATCTTTTGGGGCTGTCCTTACCCAGGAAGACAAAAATGGTTTGGATTTTCATGCTCTGTATTAATCTCTCCTCTTTTCACATGTGGAATCTAGGTACTCCCAGCCAAAACTGGAACTTTGTGGTGTGGCCCAAATGTTGAAGAAGCCCCCAACAATTCTCTGGGGTCAACACTTTGAGTTACAAGTTGATGCACAATCCATCATCAAAATGATCAATGCCCCAAGCCTTCCGAATTCTCCCATGACATGTTGGGTGGCTTTTATCCAGTTGTTTTCTTTTGATATTGTTCATAGGCCAGGAAAGTCTTTCACCTTGCCTCACAGGTTATCTCAACTTCCTATTGGAGATGAATAATCAGAAGTTGGAGTGGATTTCAACAACAAAAAACCTTTCATTCAACCTGTCTTCAGCTTTTCATCTAAAAATTAATTTGGCTTCTAGAAAGGGTTCTGGCTTAAACTAGAGAAGTATCTTTCCACTCTCCAAAGACCTCCTGATCTCTCAGCTAAAGATTTTTGATCCCTTAAAAAAGAAAGTCCTCCAACTTCTTTGTAAAAGGTACTAGGCTTATGAAAAGAGGCAATCCTTGTGCCCTTATTATTATCACTATCCCTGCTAAACAAGATTTGATCTTGGAAAGTCTCCATGAAGGACTTGGTCATTGTGGGGAAACAGAAACTTATCAACAAATATCCAAACAATTCTGGTGGCCATCCTTCAAGAAATCTGTCTCTCAATGGTTCAAGAGTTGTGATTTCTGTCAGAAATGTGATCTTAGGCGCGTGGCTTAAATTTGCTATCCAACTGGGGAGTCCACTTTCTTTTGAAGGATTGCTATGGATGTGGTAAATATTGAGATTGGTGGAGCTAAGTACCTCATTGTGGCTAGAGATGATTTTTCTGGATGGGTTGAAGCAAAATTTCTTAAGAGCCTCAGTTCCAAATCAGTAGCAGCTTTTCTCTATGAGACTTGGACAATGCACTATGGATTTGCCCAATCTTATTCAACCCTCTGAGTTTGGTGGCAAACTGGCCAAAATGATCCAATTTCTTCCTGGTCAACATAGGGTGACCATTCCTTATTATCCTGAAGGTGAAGGCATGGTGGAAAGAGGCCATGCTCCTTTGAAGACTTCTCTTGTCAAAATTGGCGGTGAAAGTGGGAAGAATTGTTGCAAATTTCTTCCTCTGGTCCTTTTCTCTGATCAAATTTCAACCAAAGAAACCACTGCCTTATCACCCTAAAAAATTGTCTTTGGTCAAAGGGCTGTCCTTCCTCTGGATCTAGAAATGGAATCTTTCTTAGGTATTTCTTGGGAACAGGTTTCTTCTACCACTGATCTATTAGTTGCAAAATATAAGCAACTGGAGTGGAGTGAGGATGTTTGCAGTGAAGCTTATCAGAAGATTATGGAATCCAAAGAAAAATTGGTTCAGTATTGGGAAGATAAACATTCAAAGCAGATCAGGGACTCTTTGAATCCTGGTGATCTTGTTTTAGCTTATAATTGATTCTTGGAAAATCAGTGGGGAAAGCTTTTCTCTAATTGTTAGAATGGTCCGTATTGGGTGGTCTGCCAAGTCAGGGGTGGATCATATGTTTTGGAATAGCTGTATGGTACTCAGATGGCCAGGAGGTTCTCTGTTGATCAAGTCAAGAAATTTCATTTCTGTGGGGGTAACTTAGATCAGAAGTAAGTCCTCCCAATGTGTGCACAACCAAGGTCATCTGCTGCATCTTTGTTTTAAAACTCTACTGTATTCCACATATGTGAGCGCTTGGGAAGCCTCCTTTGTTTATCTCAAAAACTTCTAGGATTTTTTTTTGTTGGATGGATCAAGATTCTTTTTCTCTCCAATCACCCTCAAGATCAAATGGCCATTTTGTTTTGGGTTCCAATCATCTTTCTTTCCTTTTCTTGATATATGTCATCAAAATCAGATGCAGACTGGGGACAGTCTTTAAGTTGAAAAGAGATGTGGTTACCAAAACTGGAAACCCCAGGACCATTTCAGAAAAATTAAAATTTTTTATGATGTTTTTTATATTCATCATTAATCATTTTTTTTTTTAAAAAAAAATAAAATTCCTTTTCCTGAATCAGATCCCTTCAGACTTCACATCCTCCAGCTTTCCCATCTCCCAGCAGTTTAGTGATGGGTCCCTGGGGTGTCCAACTCCCCATTTCTTGAGTTCAATCCTTTTCCTCCTTGCCTTGGTCCTTTTTTTTTCCAAATGCGTGGGTGAAGACCCAGTTGGCTCAATCTTGTACACCTCTCACACCGGCTTGGCTTTGCATAACCCTTGCTGGCACCGGCATCACCATTGACATGAACTGCAATGGGAATTCTCACTCCCAATCATTCCCCACCCATCCCATCATTGAATTCCAATAACAAAGCATCCAACCTCCTTTCCATCCACCACCAACCCCATCATCCAATCTGGTCACCCGCGCAAGATTGGTCATGGGAGCAACCTCCATCCACTGACTTGATTGGTTTTTCCTACAACCAATCTTGCACTCCCATCTCTGAAATTTGTTTGTCATCCAACCATCTAACCTACCATCCCCACCTGAGCTTCCTCCTCCAATCATCACCCCCTGCTGCCATGTCCATCTCAAGCGTATCCAGCAACCGTCCAAACAATCTCACCCATCATCTGCAGGCCAGCAATTGCTGGGGCCCGTCAGCCTTTCCACCCGGTTCTTCACCCGCGGGTCTCCTGCCCGTTCCCATCATTGGCATGGGCTGGTGTCTCTCCATCCCTGCCCATCCAAGATCTTCCCATTGTTTCAATTATTTTTTGTTGTATGTTTTCTCATCAGTTTCCCTTTTTTTTCTTTTTTCTCATGTCTGTTAAAAATTTAAATTTTTTTAAAAAAAATTCAAATTGTGTTTTTTTTTCTGCTCTATTTGTGTTATCCCTTGTACGTAGTCTATAGGGACCCATGGCCCATAAAAGGAGGGGCTCTCCGCTACCTTTTTCTGAATAATCAATGGGAGTGTGTGCATATTTACCCCCTGTTATCATAGTAATTTATAATAATTATCCTGGGTATTTCTTTTGATTTCCCCGTGATCTATTTTATCCTGGGTCTTTGCCCCTCTGAGGACTGATCCTTATCATCAATCAACAGCCTTGCTGGTTGAAGAGAATTCTTTATGTTGGAATTCTAGAGTGTGTTACACCACTCTTTTATCCCTTCCTCTGACTATACTGTTCTTACTCCTTTCTTGATCATCTTTCCATAGCCAATCACATTTGATTGAAGAGTTTTTATTAAGCTTAAAAGCTGGAGTGTTATACCCCTGTTATTTTTCAAATTTGAATTCTGCAAGCCTACTCTTGAGTTCCTTGAGTGAAATTGTTGAGCATATAGTTGATAACTGATGGTGATGGAGGTGGATGATGATAGCATGAATTTTAGGTGATGATGATGATGGATGGTGATGATGAAGATGGATGATGATAATGTTTGATGATGGTCAAGGTATGTGATGATGATGATGGATGATGATGATGATGATGGATGGTGATGATGATGATTGATGATGATTATGTTCAAGTTATGGGGAAATGGTGGTGATGTTCAAATTTATGGGGTATTGGGTAAATAATGGTGGTTGTGGATGGTCAAAAATAATGAGTTATTGGGTTGTGTCATGGTCAAAAGTATGTGTTGATGATGGTGGATGGCCCAGGGTAATGGTGGTGGTTGATGATGATGATGATGATGGTGATGGTGATGGTGATGGTGATGGTATGGGATATGGTATTGGTGATGGTCACAGTATGGGTTATGGGATAATGTTTGAGGATGGTAAAAGTATGGGTTAAGGGTGCCTAAGAGGCATGGTGATCCCTGGAGGGAAGGATGGGGGGATCTTTTTGGGACCTGGATGGGGCAGAGATGCCCTGTATATATAGAAAATAATTCCCTCAGGGCTGCCCCTGAGGGTCTCCCTGGTACAGTGAATACAGTTCATGAGCCTTTTTGGCTGGTCAGAGGAGGAGGCTGTGCAGGATCTACATTCATGTACACCCTTGCATGAATTGCTGTGCTGCTTTGATACAGGTGCCCCCTGCATACATTACTTCTGTATAGGGGTGGTTTTTCATTTGAAACCCAGAGGTGAAAGGAATTTTGGTTGATATAGTTTCCCCTGTTGACTATCTTTTTGATTTATCTTCAAACCTACTTCCATTCATTCATTCTTGATTAATCCATGTAGCAATTCCAAGCATAGTTGATCCCTTCCATTCTCCTAGTTTTTTGATTTATAGTATATTATGGTTCTACTTGAAAAAAGACAGGTTCTGAATCCTTCTTCAAAATTCCTTGCCTTTATCCATATCCATCTATGATATGGTACCTCCTGGACATGGAAAAATACCCCAATGAATTTCTTTTAAACTTGAACTTTATTCTTAATCTTCACCAATTGTAAACCTTGATTCCCTGTTTGCACCTATTCCAACGTGATAGAATTCTTTTCCTTGGTATACCCACTTTAATTTCTTCTTTCTAAATCTTCTGTTTAAAGATAAATTATCCCTTGTTACTTTTTACCTTGACACTTCTTGAAATCTTGAATTTGATCCAATTGGGAATTCAAGCCATTCTTGATTTCTTCAGCTCTTCCCTTCTTTCTAGTATTTCATGTCCCTTGTTTCAAATTTAAACAGCAACAATCTTCTTAATGAAAGTGTATTTTTTTTGTGTGGGAAGTTCAAGGTCTTACCAAGGACCATAGAGGTGTTTGCTATTGAGCAACTTTGATTTGGTATGTGTAATCCAGTCGCAAAAGGGATTTGGTTCAAAGAGTGGGAGGGTGTGCAAGGTGCGCAAGAGGTTATGGACAAGGGCTGGGTAGGTAAGCTGTTGAGGATGGGGGCACGGTAGATGTTGTGGATTCTCTCTTGATTTTTGATTTCTGAGGCTGTAATTGATGTCAATCTTAATGGCAATCTCCCAATGTTGGATTGCAATGGATACAGCAACAAGGTGCTTTAATTACGCTTTAAGCCCCAAATTTTATCTTCTATTCCTTTATTTTATTTATTTATTGATTATGAATATTAATTTTTTGCATTCCTGGTCTCAAAGGTACACCCCTGGTTCAATTGGGAATGGATGATACCAACCACTTGGGAAACCAGGTTGGATGCAAAATCAAAATTTTCCTTTGCAACAGAGTCTTTGCCGGGGGTGCAAGTAAGTGTTTGATACTTTCAATTGGTCAATCAATCAACATGTGTGTTTGTATTAAATAAATCTTTTCTCTCATTTATTTATTTATTTAAAAAAAAACCTTCCAATTGATGTAGTTTGGTTTATGGAAGTGATCAATTGTAAGATTTTTTCAATTCAAATATTATTTCTCCTTTTTATAGTTTTCATATATCCAATCTTTATTTATTTTCTTCTTCTTCCTTCTGCATGACGCAGGCTGGGTAGAAGTTACGTTGCAATAAATTTGCATGATAAATCAGTCAATCTTCAGTTTCATTAATTACTCTGATTGAGCAATTGCTTGAATGATAAACATGAACTCTCCAATTGGGATTTTTTTATTAATAATATTCTTTTTCCTTCCTTTCTTCTTAATCCTTCCAGTTGGCAGGTGGGAAGCAATAAGATTGGACAAATTGCAATATTGGTTGGTCAATCCTTAGTTGCATCAATTAATCTGGTTGGCCAATTGCTTGCATTGTCTTATAATTGGTGCGTGGGGATAGGCCAAGCGCAAGTGGATTTTTTTTCATTTAATTTTTTTCCATTCATTCCAATTGGGGGATTGGAAGCAATAAGGTTACGCAAATAAAAAGATTGATTGGACAATCTCTGGTTTCATTCAATTAATTGGATCAACAGATTACCTGCATCATCAAATTCTTGATGTATGGGAGCAGGCCAACCGCAATTGGAGTCATCCTTTTTCTATCTTCCAATCAGCATGTGGACAGAGGTTGTTTTGCGGCCATTGGATTTTTCTGTTTCCGATTGGATTGGAATTGCCATGACAATGTCCTGTGCTTTTGTCTGGTACACCTTGTTCTTTCTTCTTTTTTCTTCTTTATTTTTTTATCCTCTTTTATTTATTTATGCAAATGGGCCAGGGCCTGCTTGTGCAATCCAATTGGATTCAGGCTGATTATCTTTGTTTGTGTGGTTTTCTTCTCCAATTGGTGGATGATCAATATTGTCAACCAATTGGTATTGCTGCTCAGACTTTTCCAAGATTGTTGGACTGTTGCAGTTGGAGTACCTGGCAATTGGGAACAAGGTCCTCCCCTCCTGGAAACATCTATAAATAGCCCATGGGGAGAGGCCTTTCTTCACAATCACTTCATCCCCCCGGCTCCTCTTGGTATCCATCACATGCTTTTTTTTTGAGCAGCTGGTCTTCCATAGTGTGTACATGCAATGAACATTGCTGACTCCCTTTCTTGCCACCTCCATCCATCCTCAGTCCACTTGCGTTTCACAGCCATTTTTGCTGTGTTGCCTTCTATTTGTACAATTTTCTCAAGATTTCTGAATCAATTGGCTTTTATTTGTAGTTTTTCTATTAGTATTCATTGGCTTCTTTGGTGATTTCAGTAGTCCCTGTGGTTGCAATTGGGCTTGTCACCAGGAAATTACTCGGTGTCCCAAGTTCAGAGGGAGATGGTAGGAAAATGGTGAGTATTATTCTTTTGTTGGTTCTTTATATATATATATATATATCATATATATATACATATATATATATAATATATATATATATATATATAATATATATATATATATATATATATATAATATATATATATATATATATTCAAGGATAATCAAATTGGCTTACTCCAATATTGCTTCTCCATTATCTACTCAAAGCCCAAAAAATTTGAAGTGTTTCTCCTCTTTTGAATGCTATTGGGGTTGATGTTGATGGAATTGAAGGCCTTTTGCTTTCCCTTTGCAGCAGATTTTTGTGTGGGAACATCATTGCTCTCATTTGAAGGGGATGTTGGAGGCCCCATTGGCTTGAGTTTTTGGCCATTCAGGAATGGATGAGCCTGTTTCTTTTGAATCTAAATTAGTCAGTATTAGCTGGACAGAAGATAAAAGAACTTGGTTCCTGAATTGAGCAGATGTTGATGGCAATGTTGATACAGAAGTGAAATCCTCCTCATTGGCCAAGTTCTCCAGTTCTTCCACCTCAGGAAGAAAGCAATCCAAAGAGGGAGGTGAGGGGTCCAAGGTTGGGTTTGACTCCTCAATCAATGTGGAATTAGACCTTATTGGAGCTGATTGTGTTTAAATATCCTCCTTGGCATTGGATGGTGGCCACTCATAGGTTTCTTTGGGATCACCATGGCTAGGCTGAGCATCCCCAGCCAAGTCCTCAGCATCAACTGAATTGGATTGTTGGGCATCAAAAGTGGCTAGGGGGTGATTTTGGCCTTATTTCCAAAGATCTCATCAATTTGAATATAAAAAGGACAAATGGAGTCCAACTTATCAACCACCAAGTTGATTCCCTTGGCTTTGTCAGTTGGTTATAAAAAATCCAGTGGATATTGACATGGAGTGGGCCTCTTTGTACTTGGATTGATAATCCTTGAATTGCTCCCTAATCTGTTTGGATGACAGATCCAGCCTACCTTTTGTTTTATTCTTGGGCTCATTGGCCATCAGGAGATAACCATCGACCTTGGAGGATGGAGGTCAGCCAACATGTGTTTCATTGTCCAATCCAAAGCAAGCATTGTAGTTGGATGGAATTTTGAGCTAGTTTACCAGGATGATGTGATCAGCTCTCTTGAGCTGACTTGAGCCTTTGGAAGATGATGTGCAAGGATTTTTGGATGTTGAGTTCCTGGGGTATGTTTGCTTTGGTCCATTGGATTTTTTAGTGGACTTGCAGGAAGAGGATTCCTGAGGGGAAATTTAAAAATTGTCAGCCTACTAGATGCCAAGGACCTCACTCCTTCTAGCTACTAGAGGTGATAGAAAGTTTGGATCAAAAATAAGATAAAATGCCAGGTATATGATTTGTCTAAAAGGGTTAAATTTCTTTATATATTTATAAAATAAATTTAAATGGAGGGGCCAAGACCTTAATGGGGTTGTTGAGCCCTCCGGAACACAGATATATGTCTTTTAAGGACAATATAGGAGCAATTGTGGTGCCTGTGGGGTTGACAAGGATTCCTTTCAAGAAGGGTGTGTGTAATTTCCTTGGGGAATAGGTTATGCAAAACCTACAAAAAGGAGTATAAGTCAGCAGGATCACTTACTAGGTCTAGATCCGGACTTATTCTTGATGAATGGGCCAATATTCAAGGATTCAGGATGCTGGAAGTTGGTACTGGGGCAGGCTGAATGGTTTGTTGTTCAATTTGGCCAAAAAAAACAGGGATTCAAGAATTATGGTCTACAATTTTATCAGAAACTGGTCCAGGATCACACACTTATTTCTTATAAGGGTTTGATGGCTTGAGGACGAAAATATCTGAAGCAATAATGACTCTGAAACTGGATCCCTCTGTTAGAAATGGCTGGGGGAAGGGCCTTTATTTATATTGTTTGGGTCCCCTCATGGTACAGCCCTTTTTCCAGCCAAAGGAGGGTGACTCAGGCTAGTGCTGAGGCCAGGGAGCCATCAGTGTGTTCGTGTGGACCTGCTCTAGTCACTACAGAGGTACAGGAAGCCCTATTTCATCATGCTTTGGGCTTGATACACGTTTCTGTGCCCTTAATGACCTCACTGTATCAACCAAAGAGGTTGTATTCAATTAATATTTATAAATATAAGCCATGGCTTCCTGAGGCCAGGGGCTTAAACACAGGCTATGGGGACCTTATGCTGCAAGGAAATTTTGAGTCTGAGGCTCTTCTTCTCATATTGGGGTGTCTTACAGTTCCTTGATTGGACAGTACACCCCTAGTTGTGACTAGTTACTTACAGTTTTAATTAAAAGGGGTATGGAGAGTGTTGTATGTATTCCTGGTGTCTTGTGATCCATCTAGCACGAAGCTAGGCCCCTTTTTATGCTCAGTACACACTCTCAGGGTGTTACAGTAACTCACAGATACTTTTTTTAGGTACAAATCTTCCGTACAGGCCCTTTTACAGAGGCCCTGACAACCCTTTGGTATAGTTCCAAAAAGGGTGCAGGGCCCATTTTTCCGGATTTTTGGGTTGTTTATCCCCTTTCATACTGTTCCCCACCACATGGTGGCGCTCTGTGGCCCCCATGTGATGTGGAACAGGGCTATGGGGTTTATTGGAGGTACCCCACAGCCCGGTTTCCATTTTGGGAAAGGGGAGGGCTGGCCAGTGAGCCGGCCAGTCACTTTTGCGCGGTGGCTTGGTTGGTCACTAGGGGCCCGCGCAGGGTAGTCAGTTGACTACTTGCGGGGCCGGCAATAGGTAGCGGCAGCCACGCAAGGTGGTCGCTTGGCTACCTGCGGGCTGGTAAGTGGTGACTACCTCGCGTGGTAGTTGCTCAACTACCCGCGAGGCTGGTCGCTTGACTACCTGCAAGGCTGGTTGGTAGCTGCCGCCTAGAGCCTGTGCGAGGTAGTCGGGCGACTACTCGCGGGGCCACTGCCTGTCTGCGACCTCTTTGGTCCTGCGCAAGGTAGTCGCTTGACTACTTTGAGCGGGGTTATGGACAAAACCAGTTTTTGTCCATAACTCCTAAACTAAACACAATTATGGGTTTCTGACCAAATCTTTGGTCAGAAACCTATACCTGCGGATGTGATGGGAGGGTGCACAGGTGAACCATGGTTCTACCTGAAGGAGTGGGATTTTGGGGGTGGTGCCAGTGGGTGACCCTACCTGAATTGGCTCCACAAATCCATTTTTTTATAATATTCTTGGATTTCTTACAACTTAAGGTTTTATTCCTTAATTTTATTTTATTTTATTATTTCCGTATTTGTTTATTATTAATTTATATTTTATTTGTTTTTTTAGGCTTTAGTCAGTTGGTTCTGAATAGTAGCCAGCTGACATTCCCCACTTCCAAGATTGGTGTACCCAGAAAAAGGTTTTTTGGGGTGGAGAATTTTATTCTTTCCTCTTTGCACCTCTGAAATTCCTCAGAAGGATGGGACAATCTGGTATGTTATTTTCTGGTAGCCACTCATCTTTTTCTGCTGATTCTCCTCTGTATCTGACAAGGTACAACCTGACATCCTTTCCATTCACTCTTTCCTTATTTTCTTTGAGGATTTTGCTTACCTTGTTCTTTCTCCCTTCCTGGGGGATTTTTAAGGGAATATTCTGGGCAGGTGGGTCTTCAGATTCCCTAGGGCTATAGTGATTAATCAGACTAACCGGAAAGACTGGGTGTTTCTTGGACAATTCCTTGCTGGGGATAACTTCAAGTGCATTCTTTCCATGGATAATTCTAATGCAGAAAGGGCCTATGAAGGCTGGTTTCAGTTTCTTATTTCCCCCTAGGTTTTTGAAGTTCACCGTGGACAGTAAGACCTTGTCCCCTACTTTAAAGTCAGGTTCCTTGTGGATTTTGTCCCATCTAGTTTTATTATACTCAACAGCTCGTTGTACACATTCTTGGGCATGATGATTAGCTTTGTCCAACATTTTATTGAAGTCCAGGGATGTTGGGTGGACATTGACAAGGTTTTGGTTACCAATCTCTTTGGGCATCTAGGTACCCATCCCCTCTCTAGAATATAAGTAACTTCTTGCGTAGTAGAGTGCATACTGCTGTTGTACGCTATTTCTAGGGCTGGCAGCAGGCTTACCCAATCGTGAGTGTACCCATCATGGTTTTTAAACTCTAAACCAAAAGAGCAAAACCTTCTTAGCATGTCTTCCAAAGTTTGGATCATGTGCTCAGCTAGACCATCAGTTTGGGGATGTTAAGCTGTGGAGAAAGACAATTTTGTTCCTAGCATATCATGGAGGTTCCTCCAGAATTCAGAAGTAAACTTTGGGTCTCTGTTGCTGATTATTATTTTGGGGATACCAACGTCAGCCATGACTCTGTTCCAGAACAACAGAGCTACTTCCATAGCTGTGTCGTCTTTGTGATTAGGTATAAATTTTGCTCTCTTGGAGAATCTTTCTACAATCAATATCACAGAGTTATAGGAGTATGGTCCTCCTGGCGGTAAACCGGTGACAAAGTCCATGTTTATTATTTCCCATCTATTGGTGGGTTCTGATATCTTCTGGAGAAGGCCATATCTCTTTCCTGTTTGTTTGTTAGCCTTCTGGCAGATGTCACAGGATTTGACGTAGTCAGTGGTATGCTCTCTCCAGTCAATCCACCAGGCTGTCTGCTTTACCTTTTCAATAGTCCTCTCTAATGAGAAGTGTCCCGAAGTGCAGTTATCATGGCATTCGTGCAGTATAGTTTTAATATGGGTTTTTGAGTTGAGGACTATCACACTTGAATGTTTATGACGGAAGTATAAAAGACCATCTAAGCTTGAAAATTTTCCTTCCTTATATGGAATAGAGAGTTCCTTTTCTAGACTCTGTATTAACTCATTAGAAGGGTTTTCACTTTTCATAATCTCTAGCAGTTTAAGGTGCTAAGGGTCATAACTCTCTCAGAAAGAATTAAAGAAAGCCAAATATAGATTGCAAACGTGGATCCCCAAGATTGGGAAGATGTCATTCTCATCTGGATCATATGCAGGGTTACTAGGGTCATTAAGGAGAGCCCATCTAATGAGTCCATCAGAATTCTGATGTTTGGTTCCAGGTTTGTGCATAATTTTCATCTGTCCTCTATACTGCTGGATGGCTATTTTCCATCTAAGCATGTGGCGGTTAGGGGTTTTCATGTTCATGAGTGTCCTTACTGTCGTGCAGTTGGTTATTAATTCAAAGGTACTTCCTTCCAGGTAATAGTGAAGTTTCTCCAAGGACCAGACCAATGCTAAGCATTCCATCTGGCTTGCTCCATACCTCTTTTTTGTGTCTTTAATCTGTCTAGATATGAATAGGATAGGTTTTTCCACGGGGATATCATTTTCTACTTTGGATTGGTAAAGAGAAGCTCCAATTCCATCAAGACAGGCATCAATATATAAGCGGAAAGGCTTAGAGTAGTCAGGTTGAGTTAGAACAGGGGGGGTGGTCATGGCTTCCTTCAAGGTTTCATAAATCTGCACTCTTTCATGAGTAATTTCAAATATAGAAGTCTTATTACATATCTCATACAAGTTTTTGGCTATGGTAGCAAAGTTGGGTATGAACTGCTGATAATAACTACAAAAACAGACAAATGAGAGTAACTCATTCTTATTTTGAGGCATTGGCCTATTGAGTACTGCAGCAACTTTGTTCTGATCTACTGCTAGGGACAATCCTGAGACTACATGTCCTAAGGCTTTCAGTTCATCATAACCAAAGTTGCATTTCTTCATAGATATCTTTAGTCTAACATCTGCTACTGTTCTCAGTACAAGACCTATCTTCTCCAAGTGTGTTTCCCAATTGTTAGAGTAGATGATAATATCATCAATATACACCATCATCCACCCTTGCCGGATAAAAGTTCCAAAGACTGTGTCCATCATTCTTTGAAAATGGGAAGGAGCATTCTTTATCCCAAAAGGCATCCCCAGGTACTCATAGATGCCTAAGTGACAGATAATCCTCATATATTTTTGACTTTTAGCTTCAATGGGTATCTGGTGGAAGCCTTTCAGCAGATCCATTGTAGTAATTTACTTTGCTTTTGAAATATTATGGAGGGAATGATCTATTCTTTGAATAGGGTAGTAATCTTCTTTAGTGTAGTTGTTAAACATTTGGAAATCTCCAACCATCCTAGACTTGTTGTTATGCCAAGCTATTATGACAGGGGTGCTGATTGGTGGAGCTGCTACCTATGTAGTGGCAGCAGTTGGAGTTGATAGGGCAGTGGGCTGTCCAGACACTAGAAAGTACCAGATATAAGATTTATAAGTTAGTTTATAATTAAACGATTTTTAAAGAAATGTTTGGAAAAATCTCACTTTTTAATAGCTTGAATCTTATATGAGCAGGGGGTTGAGTCTTAGCCCAATCTCTGTGATACTTCAAGATGAGGTTGAAACGAAACCCTTCTTCAAATTCTTGTTCCTCTCTGAGTCTTGCGTGGAGAGCAATCAATTTATTCTGTTCTAAAGGAGATAGAAGTTCCCAATCAGTTGGTTTGTAATTTTTGATATACTCTTCTTTTCGGAGTTTTAGGAGTTTAAGATAGTATTTAATAAGTTCTGCGTTGGTCTTTAAGTCTACTGCAGAGTAAGGAGTCCAAAAAAATATCAGAAAATAATTTTTCAGATTTTGTTTGTATTTTTTAAGTATTTTTGAAGTTTGGTAATTTATAATGATTTTTTCAAAATTTTTGGTTAATTTTTGAAAAATTAAAAAAAAATTATTAAAAATTGCACAGGATCAATAACTATATATCAATTATTTCCCGGCCAGACCCCCCATTGTCAGCCTACTAGATGGCAAGGACCTCACTCCTTCTAGCTACTAGAGGTGATAGAAAGTTTGGATCAAAAATAAGATAAAATGCCAGGTATATGATTTGGCTAAAAGGGTTAAATTCATTTATATATTTATAAAATAAATTTAAATGGAGGGGCAAAGACCTTAATGGGGTTTTTGAGCCCTCCGGAACACAGGTATATGTCTTTTAAGGACAATATAGGAGCAATTGTGGTGCCTGTGGGGTTGACAAGGATTCCTTTCAAGAAGGGTGTGTGTAATTTCCTTGTGGCATAGGTTATGCAAAACCTACAAAAAGGAGTATAAGTCAGCAGGATCACTTACTAGGTCTAGATCCGGACTTATTCTTAATGAATGGGCCAATATTCAAGGATTCAGGATGCTGGAAGTTGGTACTGGGGCAGGCTGAATGGTTGGTTGTTCAATTTGGCCAAAAAAAAACAGGGATTCAAGAATTATGGTCTACAATTTTATCAGAAACTGGTCCAGGATCACACACTTATTTCTTATAAGGGTTTGATGGCTTGAGGAAGAAAATATCTGAAGCAATAATGGCTCTGAAACTGGATCCCTCTGTTAGAAATGGCTGGGGGAAGGGCCTTTATTTATATTGTTTGGGTCCCCTCATGGTACAGCCCTTTTTCCAGCCAAAGGAGGGTGACTCAGGCTAGTGCTGAGGCCAGGGAGCCATCAGTGTGTTCGTGTGGACCTGCTCTAGTCACTACAGAGGTACAGGAAGCCCTATTTAATCATGCTTTGGGCTTGATACACGTTTCTGTGCCCTTAATGACCTCACTGTATCAAGCAAAGAGGTTGTATTCAATTAATATTTATAAATATAAGCCATGGCTTCCTGAGGCCAGGGGCTTAAACACAGGCTATGGGGACCTTATTCTGCAAGGAAAGTTTGAGTCTGAGGCTCTTCTTCTCATATTTGGGTGTCTTACAGTTCCTTGATTGGACAGTACACCCCTAGTTGTGACTAGTTACGTACAGTTTTAATTATAAGGGGTATGGAGAGTGTTGTATGTATTCCTGGTGTCTTGTGATCCATCTAGCACGAAGCTAGGCCCCTGTTTATGCTCAGTACACACTCTCAGGGTGTTACAGTAACTCACAGATACTTTTTTTAGGTACAAATCTTCCGTACAGGCCCTTTTACAGAGGCCCTGACAACCCTTTGGTATAGTTCCAAAAAGGGTGCAGGGCCCATTTTTCCGGATTTTTGGGTTGTTTATCCCCTTTCATACTATTTCCCACCACATGGTGGCGCTCTCTGGCCCCCATGTGATGTGGAACAGGGCTATGGGGTGTATTGGAGGTACCCCACAGCCCGGTTTCTGTTTTGGAAGAGGGGAGGGCTGGCCAGTGAGCCGGCCAGTCACTTTTGCGCGGTGGCTTGGTTGGTCACTAGGGGCCCGTGCAGGGTAGTTGATCAATAACTCGCGGGGCCGGCAATAGGTAGCGGCAGCCGCGCGAGGTGGTCGCTTGGCTACCCGCGGGCTGGTAAGTGGCGACTACCTCGCATGGTAGTTGCTCAACTACCCGCAAGGCTGGTGGCTTGACTACCCGCCAGCCTGGTTGGTAGCTGCGGCCCAGAGCCTGTGCAAGGTATTTGGGCGACTACTCGCGGGGCCACTGCCTGTCCGCGACATCTTCAGTCCTGCGCAAGGTAGTTGCTTGACTACTTGTGGGGCTGGTTGTGCCGTGGCTCCTAAGAGCTGCGCGCCTAGCTGCAAAAAAAATGACCCGCGGCTGCGCGCGGGGTTATGGACGAAAGCAGTTTTTGTCCATAACTCCTAAACTAAACAAAATTATGGGTTTCTGACCTAATTTTTGGTCAGAAACCTATACCTGCGGATGTGATGGGAGGGTGCACAGGCAAACCATGGTTCTACCTGAAGGAGTGGGATTTTGGGGGTGGTGCCAGTGGGTGACCCTACCTGAATTGGCTCCACAAATCCATTTTTTTTACAATATTTATGGATTTATTACGACTTAAGGTTTTATTCCTTAATTTTATTTTATTTTATTATTTCCATATTTGTTTATTATTAATTTATATTTTATTTGTTTTTTTAGGCTTTAGTCAGTTGGTTCTGAATATTAGCCAGTTGGCAAAAATAGAAAGAGGGATGAAGGCATGAAGGGCTATGAGATTGTTTAAGTGGTGAGAGTGATGATTTGATGAGAGGATGAGAGTGATGAAGCAAAGATAATAGGAAGAGATGAGAGTGATGAAGTGACAAGAGGGATAAAGCAATGAGAGTTAGGATGTGATGAAAGCAATAAAGTGATGAGGCTGATGAATTGATGGTGATAGTGATCCAATGAGAGTAAGCTGGATGTGATGAAAGCAATAAACAGATGAGGGCAATGAAGTGATAAGGATAGTAATGAAGAGATGAAGAGTGATGAATCAATTTTTTTTTCCAATGAGGTTGGAGTTAGAAGTAGGTGGGAAGCCAGGGTTGGATGAAGTGGACAGTTTGTGAAAGCCTTTAAATACTTTTTTTAAAAAAACCCACTTATTTCCAGGTAGCTCTGACAATTCTGATGTGAAATAAGTGGGTTTTTTGATTTTTAATGGCGGGTTTGCTTAACTCTGATTCTCCCTAATAAAAAAAACAAAACAAATTCCTAAATTATATCAAAAAAAATAAATTAATTAAACAAATTTAATAAATTAAAATTAAAATTGAAATTTGTGAACCTACACAACCCGTTCACAACTCAAAATGGGTCGCGTAGCGCAGTTCAAAACCAATCTGGGTTTTGAATGGCTGTTCAGGCCCCAGATGGGTTTCAAAAAGCAGTTCAAAACCCAGATGGGTTGCAAAAAGCAATTTAAAACCCAGATGGCTTGCAAACCTCACCACACAAACCATTTTGAGGTGTGAATGGGTCATGTAGGTTTGCAAATTTAACATTACCCTATTTAAAATATAAAGGAGTGGGGAATCAAAGTAGGGGTTAGTGAGTGACCCTTCCTAATTTGAAATTTGCAATCCCAATCTGCAGTAATACTTTGGATGTTCCTACTCCTTAGTCTTTTTTTTTTATTAATTCATGTTATTTCTGTTATTTTTGTTATTATTATAAATTTTTTGGTGCTTTCTCAGCTAGCTCTGACATAGTTGCTGGCTGAAAAAAATGGCCAAAAATTGCAATGTTGGTGCCATGATTTTTGGATTATTTTTATTGAAGAATTTTATGAAATAGTGAGAATTCAAGCGTGTGGTCAGTGAGTGACCCTACCTAATTTTGGGTGAGAAATACAAATTGTAATAAAATATGGGAATTTTCAGCTCATTCTTTGTGTTTTAATGAATTCATTTATTTTATTATTATTATTTTCCTTTTAATTTATGATTTTTGGTACTTTGAAAGGTTTCTCTGTCCATAGTGGCAAGCTGAAATTTCCTGACTTGATTTTTTGCATAAATTTCTACTTTGGGCTGCCAAAAAGTACAAGCATAGTAAACTTCCTGCTATTCATTCTGCCACACATAAAAAAATGGCTATGTCTATGAAAATTGATTGGAGGACAAGTAACACCAGCTGTTACTTAGCTTGTGCCAAGATCTACTCTAGGAAAATTTATGTTTATAAATATAAAAAATAATTTTTTTGGGGAGTTTCAAAAATACTATCAAACATTTTTTAAAATTGCAATTATTTTTCCTTGAATTGATCTTACTTTTCAAAGTAATTTTCTTACAATCAGCTACTTCCTTGATTTCCTTGGCAGGTCTAACACTCCCGGCAAATGCAATGGCCAAGGAAACATTTCCCCTTTTTTCAGCTGAAATTAAATCCTTCTCCTTCTTCTGTATCTCCAACTCCAGATCAGTTTGTCTCAAATTCAACTGTTTATTGAGCTTTTTTTTCTTCAGCCCTTTGTGCACCTCTTTGTGCTTCTTTATCTATTTTGACTTGAAGCACCAATTTTTCCTTTTTATTTTCCACTTCAACCCTATCACTTTCAATCTGGGGCTTGACTGTTTTGAAAGGCATACCAGTGAATTATTATTTAAAAATGTGTTGATAGTGGGTCAATGTACTCAGCCAAATCCTTCTTCTCAAGGATCTCTTCAAAAACTCAAAATCTGGAATTTTTCTTCTGCCTTTGATGGCTCTTGGGGTTGATTTTTGTTGAGTTTGACACAATTATATTTCCCTTTAAGGAGGATGTTGGAAGCTGAACATTTTCACTCCTGCTGTATGGTGAAGTTGGAGGTCACATTGGCTTCAGATTTTGGTTTTAAAAAGAGGGTGGGGATTTTTAGAGGACATCAGCTATTAATAACTAGAATTTTTAAAATAAAATATAATTAATGTTAACAACAAGGTAGTTTTAGCTGGTTGGGGAGGAGAGGATGCATCAAAGACTTCCTCCTCAAGGTTGATTGGACTGGAAATGACTTAGTCCAACTTTTCCAGTGAGTGATCCAAAGAGGCAAGTGTTGGGTCCAAGTATTAATTGGAATTCATCCTTGATTCAAATGTGGACCCCATTAGACTTGACCTTGGTTGGATATCTTCCTTGGAGCCAGATCATGGAAACTAAAAGGGTTACAAACTAAAGCTTTGTTCATAAATCAAGGTTTCCTTGTCATCCTTTTCACTTGGTTGAAGATTAGATACCATCTCCTCAGCATCAATGGACTAAATTATTTGAGCATCAGAATCAGCTAGAGGAGTGATTGTGGCCTTATTTGCAAATATTTTTTCAATTTGAAAATAAAAAGGACAGATGGAATCCAGTTTATCAACATTAAATTTGATCCCTTTGGCTTTATCAGAATCAGTGAGACAAAATACAGTTGATATTGAAATTTATTGGGCTTTTCTTTAATTGGACCAATAGTTCTTGAACTACTCCCTCATTTATTTCTGAAAAAGATTGAGCCTAACTTTGTTTTTCTTCTTCAGCTCAGTTTCCATCAGGAGTTAAAAATTTAAATTAGAAGATGGAGGTTGGCCAGAAAAAGGTCTTTTTTTCAATCCCAAAGCAGGCATTGTAGTTGGAAGAAATTTTAACCCAGTTGGAAATCATGAGATGATTGGATTTCTTTAGTTGACTAGAAAATTTGGAAGTAGATAGGGGAGGATGGTTGAGGTTTTCTGAACTGTTGTTCATTGAGTTCTTGGGGGAGATTCTCTTGGAATATTTTCAAGGGGAGGTTTGCTGAGGGTCCATTTGGATAGTGGAAGAGAATTCAAGTGATGAGAGTGATGAGTGCAATAACTTGATGAGTCTGATGAGGTTGCAGGTGGGAAGTCTTAATGGAAAGATGAAGAATGATTCATATAGTGATGAGGTTGGGGGTAACAAGTAGCAATGGAAAGATGAAGAGCAGAGGGATGGTCTATCAAATGATGTTGGAGATGAAAGGAATTGGAAATAAACAGGTGGATGGCATGGTCAAAGGTGTGTTGGATTTTGCATGAAACTTTATAATATTTATTTGAAAAAAACCATTTATGTTGAGGTAAATCTGACACATCTGATATGAAATGAGGGGAATTTTTTGAATTTTAATGGAATATTTGAAATTGGGTTATTTTGCTGAAACATGTCATTAAAAAAAATAATGAGTTTACTGACTCTGATATGCCCTAGTAAATATAAAAAATTGATTTATTTTCATAATAATTGATATTTCGAGTGGGATGCAAGTAAATTATAGAAAAAAAAGAGTTCAAGATAAATCTCAATATACCTTTTTTATAGTTAGAATAAAAATATGTTGAAAAATTCCAGCAAAGAATTCTTTGAGTTCTATAATAATAATCAAATGAAAAATGCATTCCTATGAATGAAAATTAATATTTCTGATTGAATGTAATTAAAAAACCATAAAGAAACACACAATAAAAATATTTGATAAGAGGCATTTAAATATTATCAAAAATTTTAAAATCAAATCCAATTGAGAAAACAATTAAATAAATATCAAAAAATTATTTCTTTCAATCAGAACAAACCTATCTGTATCACTCTCTTCATGGATCTTTTGTTTTTTAATTTTTTAATTTTTGAGTTCTTCCAATAAAAAATAGGGCTTATCAGAGTTAACCAAACCTTCCATTTTTTAATGGCACTTTTGAACCCAAATAGGCCATTTCAAATCTGCCATTAAAAATTAAAATATCCACTTATTTGAAATCAGATGTGTCCGATTTACCTAAAAATAAATGGTTTTTTTCAGATAAAGTATTCAAATGCTTTTACCACCTCAATCACACATCATTGTACGCCATAAACCCCTGGTTTCCAACCTCACATCCTTCTACCTCCAATGTCATTTGAAAACTTCTACCTCCAACCTTGTTGCAATAATCTGACTCATAAATCTCATCACTTTCTTTCTCTCAATAATTCATCACTCTCATCTGCTGATCAATCTCATCACTTTATTTCTCTTTTCACTTGATCTCTCTCATAAATTCATTTATCTTTTCACTTCATCACTCTCATCACTTCATCACTCTCATCACTTTATTGCTATTTTCACCTCATCACTCTCATTGCTTTATAACTCTCATCTCTTCATTGATATCATCATTTCTTCATCTCTGATCCCACCATTTCTCTCCTCATCACTTCATCAGTCTTATCATTTCATTTCTCTTACTCTTTCCAAATTTCCCCCTCAGCAAATTTCCCCCTGCAAGTCTACACAAAAATCAATTACACCAAAGCAAATCTTTGCAAGGAACTCTACAAGAAATAATCCTTGCCCACCAGCTGCCAAAGGCTCAAGTCATCTCAAAAGAGCTGATCACATCATCCTGGTAAACTGGCTCCAAATTCCCTCAAACTATGATTCTTGCTGTGGATCCAACAATGAAACACAAGTTGGCCAACCTCCTTCCAGTATTGCCATTACAATCAATATCTGTTCAAGTAAGGAAGCAATTTATTTTCTTTTCTGGTTAATCCTAACTAACTTAGAATCTAAAAAAACTGCCTCATCCTTTACTGAAAAGTTGAAAACAAGCCAATGGGGCCTCCCACATCACCTTCAAATAAGAGTCATCAAATTCCCACACAAACCTCCTCTTCAAAGGGAAAGAAAAAGGTTGTTCTTTTTCTTTTGAAAACCATGGTGCAGGATACAGATCCCAATTTTATAGTTTTTTTCCAGATCATAAAACCTTTTTTTCAATCCCTTCCTCCACCACTTCCAAAGGTATTTCAGAATATCTATTTTGAGAACTTCTTCACCAAAAAGCCTTATTCTTGCCACCTCTCTGTATGTTTTTCAAATCATCTCCTCCCATCTTGTTCCCTCCCATCCACATACTAAAATCAAGGTGAGGATCAAGAAGGGATTCAATTCTTGTATAAAATTTTGAGGGTTGTGGGAGAATAATTGGTGTTGCAGAAAAAGGATGGTTGTGGAAATGGCAATTGAACAATTGACAGAAACTATGCACAGAGATTGCATGAGATCACACTGCTGTAGAACTATTCAATTGGTATCCATCATTCCTGTCTTCCTTTTTCTTGTTCATGATATTTATCAGAGATGAAAAGCTGGAAGAAACCTCAACAGGGTTAAAAGCACCAGGAGGGCCCATTTTCCAATTTATGCTCAATTTGAAGGGTGCACTGGTCACCAACCAAGAGAAAGACCAATTTTCTGGCGCACAACACCAGGAAGGAAGTCTGGATGATGATCTGAAATGTGAGGGAGTTATGACAGGATGAGTAGGGGAGCCCTGCACTAAGGATATGTTCTAAAATTTTGGGATGGAGGTTACTTGCAATTGGCTGCAGGATGATGATTTTTAAGTCCTTCAACCATAACTTTTCTGTTTGAGTAGTTACTAGGTGACCTGAAACCCCAGCTTGAGAACTTTTGATTGCAGGATTGATGGAGTTAAGTGGAGATGATCAATTTGAAAGATGGTTTCTTGAGCCCAAGATCAGTTTGGGAAGAGATGCCAGTGATCCCTAGTGTGCTGGCAAGCTTTGCTGGGCTGAATCAAAAGAGGTATATATAGTCAAACTAGCTCTGGCTTGGATGATCTTGCAGCACAAGCAATATTTTGGATTGACACTCACCCTACTGAGTTCTTGTTGAATTTTTGTAGCAGAAGGATGATTGATATATTGATGATGCAAGGAATTAGATTGAGTCAAAGTAAGCTGAATGAACAGTTGGTTGAGGGATGAGTGATCAGGATCCAGTGGTTAATGGGAAGATCCATTTGCAGGGGAGATCATTGTTGGGCCTTGCTCACATAACAGCTGTGGGGTGTTGGTTGGGCAAGGTCCTTTGGTTGTTTGGCAATTGATTTCTTCTTCAGTCAATTGTTTTTACTGAGATTTCTATTGGCCATTCAATTTTGTGGAAAGCTCCTAGGGTTGTTTGGTTGCCAGGGGATGGTCCTGGTTGTTGCTTTTTCCACAATCAATTGCTTCTTTGGTCAATTTTTTGGACTGAGTTGTTTGTTGCAATTCAATTGACTGGCAAGCTCCTAGGGTCTTTTGGTTTCCAGGGGATGGGCTTGGTTGTTGCTCTTTTTGCAATTGATTTATTCTTTGGTAAATTGTTTGAACTGATATGTTCATTTTCCATTAAAAACAGGGAGACAGAACTGGTACAGTTTGGTGCCAAGAGGTACTTTTTGGCATCAAGTTCCAGGGGATTATCCCTATTGGAGTTCCATAGTTTGGGGATGATGTGAAGAAGGCCTGTAGTGAGAAAAGGGGGATTGAAGAGATCAAAAACCAATTTTAATAGATTATGGATGAAAACTGGGGGAGGATTGAATAAAAAATTGATTGAGAAGGCTACTGTTACTAGCCAAGATAGTGGGTTGTAAGTTTTGGGAAACATTGATTGTAAATCTGGTGGGATCTAATCCAAGGCTGATGGATTTAAGTTTGCTTTCAAGGGTTCATAGGAGGAATGATTGATTTGGATGGTGTTTGGATTCCTGACAGAGTAGGCTAGAGTAGCTGATCACCTCTTAGATGTGTGTTTTTCATGCAATAAATGTTGGATGGATGACAATTTGTAAATGGCAAATTTGATGTTTGAAATCTGCCATTTTGAAATAAACCTGTTAGGAGGTATGTATATTTCAGAAAATTGCCATTAAAAATGGCGGTTTTGGTAAAAAAAATGGCAGGCTTCTAATGGAAGGTTTGCTAAATCTGATACACCCTAATTTGTATTTGATTTTTTCCTATGTTTTTTTTTGAAAAATTATATTTAAGTTCAATGAGGGATGTCAATTTTAATTTAAAGAAATCAATATTTGAAATTTCTTTGATTATTTGTGCACTTCATTCAGTTTATTTTGTAATTTTTAATTTTATTTTAATTTCCCCCATTCCATAGGTGTATGTTTCATTTTCATACATTTTTCTTTTGGTGAAAGCATATTTACATTCCATCAGAGATATTGAGTTTTTTTCATAAAATTAAATTTTAATTTTATTATTATTTTTATAGTACTCACTGAATGCTTTGTTTTAGTTTTTCAAAAAAAAATAATTCTCTTCATGAAATGGCTATATGTAGCCATTTTGAGTGTATTGTTTTTTTTAGTGTAACATATTCACATCGCACTAAAGATATCAATACTTATTCAAAGAATTCAATTTTTTATTTTTGATGTTTTTTTTACTTGATGAAGCTTTTGTTGGAATATTTCAAATTATATAAATTTCCCTCACAAAACAGATAGATTTATCATTTTTGTATTTTTTTATGTTTGGTAACAGCTATTTAAATTCCATCAGAAATATCAAACTATCTTCAAAGAAATATGCTTGTCATATTTTTTGTAATTTTTGTTTAATTGATGACATTTTTGTTGAAATTTTTCAAAACAATTGAATTCCCAGAATCAAATAATTATATGTATATTTTTCAATTTTTTTTTGTGTTTAGTACACAGGCATTTTGATTCCACTGGAAATATTACATTTTGTGTGAAAATAGAGGAATTCTAATGATTTTTCTTACTTTTCATAAAGGGTAATGTTGAATTCACGGCCCATTGAGCCCTTGACACGACTCAAAATGAGCCGTGTGGCAAGCCACACAACCACGTTCAAGCCATGTCCATTTCCCCATGGCTCAAAGAACCATGCGCCCAACACACCATGGTGCGGGCTTGTGTGGGATGCATCACAACTAAATTCCAGCCATGTAGAACTCCATGTGACTTGAATGTAGTGGTGTGGAATCCCACATGCCACCGGACCATGGTGAGCCAAAAAAAAAAGGAATGAAAGCGTACTAACATAACCCATATCAACCTTGATTAAAAAAAGTACTAAGGGCAAAAAATATGATTTGCAAAATTTGACTTGTCCTCATGGAGCCTAGCTGCCTTTTGTAAAAATTGAGGGCAGAAAAATAAAACCACCTAACCCACTTGGAATATGAACTAGCAGAAAATTGTGATAAAAAATCTCACAGGTACCAATTATTCAAAAACCAGTCAATATTCCATTTGAACTTGATCAATCCAGCCAATTTCATTTGTCTTTCACAACAACCAAGTTCAAATAAAAATTGTATTTAAGCTCTTTGAACAGGAAGGAAAAACCAAGTGCATCACAGATTGCACAAAATCCACCATAGTAGCCGTACTTGGAGGGCTATTCAACATCAAAATGCAAATTTTATTTTTTATTTTTTATTTTTAAATGGATTGTGGTGAAGAATAGTGGCTTAGGCCTGACCAAGCAGTGTGCTCCCTAATTTCCAGTTTTTAGTAGTTTTCTTTGGTGTCAAAGGAGCAGAGGTGTATGACAGGTAGAAGTGGTTTGTAGGGAAGAAAGAACAAGACGACTTGGAAAGAATAGAGACAATATGATTCCTTACTTCATTTCCTTTAATTTGAAAGTTTCCACCATTCCACAAAAGGTGTTGCAGCTTTAAACTGACTAACCCTTCATACGTTCAAGATGAAATTCCAGCCTGTTAAAATCTACAGGGTAGTTGGCCAGATACATCACTATTGTTTCAGATGTAAAACCAATAATCAGGACATCTGAGGATGACTCCTTGGCTCACAAGTCAGGGGTATGTTATTCTTTTCTTGCTTTTCAATCTATTCACAGCACATTGAGGCAGGAAGGCTAAATAGATAACTGGAATGTTTTATAGTTTACTGTGATGGCGTTTGTACTACCAATTAACAATATCAGCCAAGCTCAATGTTGAGTAAGAAAAAAAAATCTGCAAAGCAGTAGAGGCCTATCACCACTCTGATCACTTTCTCAAAGGCTTGGATCAAATCATTTTTTAGATCTTGAAATTCTTCCAGACCAACACTCAGTAAAACTGCCTCACAAAGAGGAATCAGTGCATCAGGAAATGCACCCAATGGTCAATTTTTTTGCATCAAGGGATGAATTTGCCTACCAATTTGTGGGTCAGAAGTAGAATCAGTCTGGAACTGATGCAGGATAAGTGATTCTACTCCACCTGCATATGTGGCGGGCTTTTTATGGCAAGTGTGGTCCAGGGGGTGCCCAAAATTCTGGAAAAAATTCTGGGGGGTTGCACACCCCCAAAAATGGCAGATTCAAGCCATGTACTGGGGTACATGGCTCAAAATTGCTGTTTCTGGGGGGCAAACAGCTCTTATATGACCCCCCGGGGTTGGGTCTGTTTGGAATTGCCCTTTGTAGTTGTCTATGGGCCCCCATGGCTCAAGAAGGCCCTGCAGGGCTGTAAACAACTACCACATGGTTTGAGCCGTGAATTTATCATCACCCTTTCATAAATTGGATGAAGTTTTTTATTTCAAATTTGACCTCAGAGTTTAATTTCTTGCAAAAAATTGAAATTTATTTGATATTTTACTTGTCAGATAAACTTAAGTGATGCCCATCATTGAATTCTCCAAAAGAGTTTAACCCAGACAGACCCCGCAGGGGATCTGGAGGCCTTATATTAGCCCCCCAGGACCCTAATTCAGTTTACAGGCTTTGGGGGGCCCAGCATGCCCTCAAAAAGTGTGTTCTCCCACCCCAGGCACTCCTGTAAAACTCAAAAAGGTGTGGCATACCTCAAATGTCTATTTTGATGCCTTTTCTGTATTACCAAATCTTTTCAAGTTTCAAAATCCATCCCAGGATGGGAAACCACACAAGGAGAGATGATTATAGTAAAAAATTCACTGTAATGATGCCTATGATGCCTTTTGGTCAGATTTTAGCAAAAAAAGCTAAAATGACTCCCTTTTTGAAAAAATGGAATCATTTTAGTGTGTTTGAAGGGATTATTTTAGCCTGGGCCATAAAATTATTCAATAATTCAATTTTTATTAATTCATATGAATACTACCTGGATACAGTACAAAAATTATGCAAAAAATGCCAGCTAAGGAAATAGGTCAAGAAAATATTTTCTTTATGTTCAATTCTCTTTGAGTTTCTATCTCCATAAAACCTGTAGTCTATTTTCTACTAATAGAACCTCATCCTAACATCAAATGCTCTTCTTATGTTCATCCAATTCTTTAAAATCTCTTTCAAAAATCTCCAAACTATATCCCATATCTGTTTAATCAAATTATTTTCAATTTATTGTCCTTTTCCACCTCATTTTTCTTTTCCTTTCTTCCTAAAGAATAACCACTATTTTCAAATCCTCAAACCAAGCTTTGTCTGCACTTTTAGTCAGATTTACACCTGCTCCCCCCATCCTATGTTGTATACTAACCCTTTTAATTGGATTCTAATCTAACCTTTCCTTCTTTATTCTCAATGATTCTGTTTTTTCTTTTATTTTAATCAACAATTCCAACAAATCATGGGGTCCAGTCTCCCCTTGAATTGCTACAAGACCCACTTGATCTTTCTTTTTATTTTCCTCTTCAAGACATTTTTCATAAGCATTTTTCAAAAAATCTCACACATTTAGATCAATTAACCCCCTCTCTAGGTTGACCTCAGCATCCTTTTTTTATCCACTTTGATTCTTGAACACAAATATACGCCCTGTATACTTTACCCACTTTGATGCTTCAAAGAAGTAATTTGATAAATTTATGACTTCTTTGATTTCAATTTTCAGCCCCCATTGAAAAATTCAAAGGCCTGCTTTTTCACTGATTCAATACCCTAAATTATTCAGTTCTGTGCTTTACCAATTAAAAATCTTTCTTTGACTCTTGTAAAACATGCTTTGATTATCCAAAGCCCTGCTTGTATTTTTTTTACATTTCAAAACACTCAATGGTTAAATTTTATGAACTTGAAGCCTTGAAGACCCACTTCAATTCCCCCTTTAGGTCTCTTCAAAGTCAATTTGAAAAACATAGTCTTTTGAGCTCTTCAGAGGGTAACTCATTTGATAAATTCCCTAAAACCTGATTGAACCTTTCAATATCACTTATAATTCAAATAGAAGGCTAATTTCTCACTCCAACACAACCTCTTCCTTTCAAAAATGTTACTCTCCAATCTCTTTTGCATTGATTTGACTGCCCCAAAAAATAAAAATGCAATAAGCCCAACAAGAAATCCTCAAGTACTAACAAGAATCTTTGTATCATCTTGAAAACAATTCTAGTATTTTAGCATCCTCTTCTGGTGTCTTCTTTACAAAAGGATTTTGGCCTTTCTCTTTTATACTAATTAATAGTATTCAGTTTTATCCTAGATTCTTTTTGGTACGCTGGCTGGCTCTGACTAGTAGCAATCAGGCATGTCCTTCAGCAGCATTTCTGCCTCAAATCAAATACATATTTTCACTGTGACAAGCATAACCTTCACCAACACTCTTGCTACCAATTTTAGTGTGCTTTATGAATTATCTGTCCATTACAATAGCTCAACAATTGTGTAATCCTCTGAAATCCCTGAATCTATTCCTGATTCATCATTCTGAAACCATTTTGCCTTGAATTAGGTCCCTATAAGCTTCAGGCTCCAATATACCCTTTTTTTCATTGATAAAATCTTGAAATAGAGGGCAAAGCACAACAAGGTGATTCAATCATCTCTTTTATCTGTTTTTTTTCTCCCATTATTTCTAACCAACCAAATCAAAAGACCACTTCATGCTTGAAATCTGTTTCTTCTGGAATAAATAAATTTTATCCCACTCTGCTTTCACCTTTAGTAGCTAAAATTTGGTGAAGGCCTTGGCGTTGAGTGAGCTGACAATGGTAGCCTGAGTATCAGCCACCATTCAATCACAGCAGAAGCTTTATCATGGTTTCAACTTAACTTCTTCTCAGTTCTTTTCATCCAGCTACCATGTCAGAGTTAGCTGACAAGATACAAAAAAGTAATAATAAATACATAAATTAGATAAGTAACAAGAATGAATGAAAAAACTAATAAGGGGTAGGAATATCCAAATTATTTCTGCGCATTTGACTTGCCCATCCAAAATAAGGTAGGGTTACCCAGTGAACCCTACTTTGATTTCCCACTCCTTTCTATTTTAAAATATTTTCATCCTAAAAAGCATGGCATCATTATTGCACTTTTTGGCTTTTTTTGAGCTTCACATTATTTTTTATGTGGAATTTTGTCAGCCTCCTGGATGCCAAGACCCTTGCTATCCTTTAGCTACCAGAGGTGATAGATTAAATAATAAATATATTATTTAATAAATGCAGCAAAAACCATAGAATACTTGGATTAAGCTTATTGCAAGGTTAAATGGTTTGGTTATTGTTTATTGTTTTGAATCAAAATTGATTATTAAATATTTATAGAGGGGCCACAATTATATTGGGGATCTTTAACACCTCTCTTCAGGGATTTCAGTTTGCAAACACGTAGTCCTGGTTACTTTGGGTTCTTTAGTTTAAAGATTATTATACCCAAAGATAATATGTATATAAAATACACAATGGAGTGGTAGGGCCTTGTAGCCAGGCTACCACGACAGAGAAAGGATAATAAGACTCACTTTTATATTATTAAATCCTTTGGGTATCTGTTTGAGACATGTACTGATGGGTTAAACCTGTATACTGGGGTTATAAGGTTGTTAAGCAGTTTTAATTGATAAAAATAGGTTTGAGGACAGATATTACTGATCAGACATTGCCATAAATCACTTACTTATCTCTTATAAGTACTTGATTACCTTGGCACGGCTTCTGGATATGAATATTACTGGGTCTCTGCCCATCAATATCCTCAAAAGAGCTCTTTATTTATAGCTTTTGGAGTCCCAATATGGTCCTTCTGAGGGTTGTAGGTGATCAAAGGGACAGACACTAAGGCTAGCAGGGTAACCGGGGGTAGCCTGTCATGTGCTCTTGGTGCTATAGCCCGGGTAGCATCTAATTCCTTAGGGTATGGGAATTATTCTACCTTATAATAGACATTAGGACGTGTGAATAACACTAATCTGTCCTATTTATGTATTATTTAATTAATTATCCTTAGTAAATGTTCCCATTAATTTAATAATTATATTATTAGACATCTCTACGGATATTTTGATTTCAGGTAAGTTCTCATTATGTATTATATAACTGGAGTAAAAGTCATAATATTGATTTTACTCTTTATTTTCGAGTTCCAGTTGATTTGTTAAGATAATTACTTAAAAATATAATTCATGAGAATTCATGTAATATTATTACATCATGATCTTCCTTAGTATGTCACGAAGATATTTATGTATAGAAATTCTCATAAAAGTATATTAAAGTATTTTCATATATTTTTAGAAGTTGTCATTGTCTTATTTTCAACATTCTTGGTACTTTGCATTATATTAAGTAAAAAATACGTGTAAGGATTATTTATGTATTTTTATATAATATTATGTATGTTTAGACATTCTACTATCCACGGGAACCTTGATTACATATGTAGAAAGTTCCCTTGTATGTTGTAGCCTGTTTACGTGGTACCTGAGCCTCTCAGGCTGCCTGTCACTCTGTCAGCCCATAGTCCCACGGCTGGGTACTTGTCAGAGGCCCGGGGCTGCATACACAACCTCAACGGGTTGACACGGCTGTCTCTCAGCCGCGCGCGGGTGCTTTGGCTGCCGGGGCTGCGTGCGGGAATTGTGACAAAACACATTTCCGCCCGTAACTCCTAAAATATACACAACACCTCAATCCTGACTGAATTTTAGGTGTGAAACCTATACGTGACAATGTGTGTGAAATATTTCATTGGCCAAAAAGCTCAATACTGGAGCTTTAGTATTTTGGTTTTTCTTTCCTTAATTATTTAAAAATATAAGGAGTTGGATTTCAAGGGTGGGGTCACTGAGTGACCCTACCTAATTTTGGGTGGAGAATTTATTTCTGTAATAATATTTATGGCTTTCCTACCCCTTCTTAGGTTACTTGTATTATTATTATTTTTATGTTATTTCTGTTTTTTTTGCAGCTTGCTCTGCAATAGTAGCAAGCTGACAAATTTTCACACCAAATATTCAGTCAGAATGTATGAATTACATATAGTTTGTGAGTTATTAGCAAAAACAAGTTTTTGAAAAACTCCCACATGCAGCCCTGTGGAACTGCTGTCAACCCTAGGGCACCCAGCCAAGTTGTCCCAATTGGGATAACTTGGCAAGTGGGTGTGCAGCCCCAGGAAGGTGAACCAAATGCAGCTGTGGGACTTAGCCACAGACAGCTGCAACAGCTGCTGTCAAAATAAGCTACAGCAGCATTGAGGTACAAATGAAACATGCTACTGACCAAGTGGAGGCTATGGTTTACGTAAAAAATATATCCACAGGTACAGAATGACTAAAGACACAGATAAATCAAATCAGTATACATCAAAATTCAAATCAATATATTTTAGTAAAATATTTAAATAAATACATAAAAAAATTGAAACATAAAATATCAAAGGAAATATTTTAAATAAATGATTTCAATAAATAACCCAAGATTTTGAAAATAACTACCAACAACTTCACAGGACTTTAACTCCAACTCAAATTCACATAACCAAGACTCTTGTGGCATAAAAATTTCTGTAGAATCCCTAACAATGAGAATATGCTGTCAAATCTATGAAATTCCCATGAAATCCTGGACTAAAAAAAGATCATGAGAACAATGGAGCACTCTTCCAACCAGATTAACAAATTATTATTGGAAATAACTACAATACCACACTTACTCAGCTTCTACCAGTGTTACAGCACCTAGAGCACACGCTGGACCACCACTGGTTACCATGCTGGCCTTTGAACCTGTCACCTTTGGCCCCTATAGCCCTCAAAAGGACAGGCTGGGACCCAGAAAGGTATAAATAAGGATACCTTTTTATGATGTTTAGACCCCAGACCCAGTTACATATACATCCAGACACTATGCCAAAGTGATCAAGTACTTGTAAGTGATAAGTAAGTGATTCATGGCTTTAGTCTGATAATTTTTCCCCTTCCCAAAACCCTTATAAATGAATTTATGCTGCTAAAAGATGTCTAACCCCAGAACAGATTCAAAGTCATCCAGTATAAATTATTGCAGGTACCTAAGGATGATAATACTGAACCATTAAGTTATTTATCTCCTCATCACCAATAACCAAACCAATTAACCTTGCATTTGCTTTATCCATATATTTACCAATCATTGCTGCATTATTTTGAATAATATATTTATTCTTCACTCTATCACCTCTGGTAGCTAAAACGTGGCAAGGACCTTGGCACCCAGGAGGCTGACAGTTCTCAACCTGCATGTCTTGGAAAGAGGTCTGCTGTTGACTTCATCCTTCAGGTTTCAAAAATTCCAACATACCTTGAATTACCCACAAGAGCTTTGCCCCCAAAACTCACAAAACCATAGGGCAACCAATCAAAATAAAAAATAAAAAATAAAAAACTTCACATCCAGAGATACTCAAGAAAATTGAGTTACAACCCTTCATGTCAATTTACACTTCTTGTATTATATGGATATATGTCTTGAGAATATACCAGTCAGTGGATTTTCAACTTATTACTAACGAAAAAAACCGAAGAAGTGTTTCAATCAAGCCACTTGTGTATACCTTAATATATCGAATCAATTCCAATCTACCGTAAACTCCAATTGCAAAAAAGTGGCCTTGTACTTAAGATTTGTATGCAGAAGCAACCATGCAACTAAGGGGAATTAGACCTGTTGCATTCTTTGCGTGTGAGAGCAACTGTAACGATTAATGGTAATGACTCCGCCTTCGACCACGGTTCAAAAGGATATCTTTGTTACCATCCGATGATAATGACGAATGGCTATTGGGGATTGTCTGAGCTGCCGTCGTTAGATTCCGAACATCCTTCTTATTAGAGGTCTTAAATCGATGAAAGTCTTGATCATTGGTCTTGACAGCTGCAGATGCGGTATTCAGTCCAACGTTCAATTTTTCAAGTTCATTCAACTCACTAAATTGATATTAATCACTTGGCAAGAGGGGCTGATTTTTTGATTTTTTTTTATGGGAGATATGGGTGCGATCATCGGATCCTTTTTGTTTCAAGTCGCTATTCTGGTTGTGATTTTTGTTCAGAGTCTCAATTTGGTTTCCTATAATTGACTGCGACTTGGGAGCTGGCGGAATTAGTGTTAATTCTACTTGCGCATCGCATGAATGGGACGATGATGACGATAAGGGAGATGAAGATAATGTATGGCTGGTATTCGTATTAGTTGTGCTACAGCTTGTATTGCTTGCACTAGTATTCACGGTTGATGGGGTGGCACCGGTTGATTTGATGGTCAAGGTCAATTGGGGCTTCTTACTGGCGGTTGAACGGATCGTTGAGGTGGTCATGATCGCAGTGGGATTTTGAGCATTTTTACTGGTAATACTCGACTTCCTCTTAATGTCCGATGGGGCGGAGGATTCAGGTCGACGCATCTTTCTACATCATCCAAGGCCATGGATAGATTTCCATCAGTTTGAGGCAGGCACTTTTTCTTTCTCTTGGCCAATACTAAATACACAAGGACGTGATGTTATCTTTGAATGACTTACTTATTCAAGCTGGGTAGCGTATAGTTGACTTCTTTTCTAGCTCGTCGCGCCTCCCGCGGCCCAGCTCCAGATAGGTTGCTAGTTGCGGATGACAGTTGCTCGTAAATACCGGCTTCATTCTCAGCAGCTGTGAACGGTTGTTCCTCACTAACAGCGCCTAATTCTGCTCGTGCACGTTTTTTCTTCGCTATCGGTCGTTTTTCCCAACCTTCGTCTGGATTAGATGGGGATACGTCTTCTGCTGCTTCTTTCTCTTCCTTGGTCATCCCTGAATCTCGACGCTTTGAGCTTGATTGCTGATTAAGTAACAGGGGATTCAAGACCGATGAGGTTAATTCCAAGCCTACCGGACGGGGCCCTAATGACTTCCCAGCCTGTTTGGCGTCATGATCCGCGGTCAAACTCTCTTTGGGGAGGAAATTAATAGGTGGTAGTGAAAATACCGCGGGTGATACGGTTTCCAGAATGTGCAGCGGGGTTAAGCTTGTACGGCGTTGCTTTTTGGACTGTCGCTGACTAAGAACATGAGGTTTTTTGTCTGGCGGAAATACTCTATTTTGTTTTATTTCATTGTAATGATTCTTGGAGATTTCGGACTCCTGGGCATTATCATCACTATCACAGGAATCCGAAGATGGTGATTCATGTAATTCACTCATAGCACGGTTGGGTACCGAAAAGCTTTCTGAAGCTTGATCGTCGAAACTATCACTGGGATGCTCATCAGGTGCCTCGGTTGCGAAGCTATCTTGGGATTTGTCGCCTTCAGCCTCTGTTTGCACCTGTGGGCATAATTCTTGGGCAGTCTCTCCAAAAGCAGTCAGCTCCCCCATTTTCTGATGGGAGAGTGACTCATGGCCGCGCGGTTGTGAAGTTTGAGAGAACGGTGACATCAATTCTTGACGCTTAGTGGAACGAGCAGCCACAAAGGAATGTGAAGTTGAGTTCGAAGGATGATGAGAAAGGCCTGGAGGCTGGAGGACAGGGTGATGGAAGCTTGAAGTCGAGGGTTGCGGATCTGTTGGCCCTACTTGACTGACGCCAGGGATAGTCCAAATGATAGGAAAGGAAACGAGTGACATCAAGAAAGACAAAAACAAAAACTTCAGCGATTGAAGCAAAAATAGAAGCATTTGAAGGTGTTAAGGGAAGATAAAGCCCAAGGTAGAGACAAGATTCATAGAACACACGATAGTTCCTGTGGGAGGGTTGATTCCGATCGGTCTTCGGCTCCACTGCATTCGTTAATAAAGCTCAAGCGAAATTCTTCCGGTTCTGCTGAAAATTGACTCCTTCGTCTTTCTCTCAATGCCAATAACTCTTCACGGGTTCGAACAGCAAGTAAGGCAGGGGTTGAGTCACCAGTCGAATGGGTCATTGGGGGATTAAGAGTTGGGATTGAATCTGTTTGATAATTCGGTGATGGATTACTGAGTGGTAACGAGCATGTTGGAGGACGAGGTAGGGAAGATTCTAACGTTTTACATTGATTGGCGATATCGATCAAAGCCAATCGGATCGGTTCGATTTCCTTGAGGTGGAATGAAGGCTGGCTTGAGGCTGGTGGGGCCTCTGCTCTTTGGCGCCAGTATTGAGCCAATGAATGTGCCTTTTGAGTCTGGATTCTTAACTCCAAATTTTCGTTTTTAAGCTCCTTGACAACTCGTTCTAGTTCAGCAGTAGACTTGAGTAGTAACCTATTCTTATGAATCAAATCTTGATTCTGCTTTGAATGTTTTTGTTTAACTGGGTCGTGTTTATCGACGCGTTTTTTGACACACGTTAAAAGATCCAGAACAGAAAAACATTTGATTTGAACAGAGGATCAGTATAAACGTCCGCAGTTTGAATTCAAAAAGAAAAAAAGCATTTTATACTCACAATTTTCTAAGGCTTCCATCAAGATAGGTTGCAAGGAGGCTGCCGTTGGTGGACCTGAGCTTCTAGTTGCCGGCATGAGAGGGTGGATGGATGGATCGGACCGGGGAGGAAGTATGAGGCTAGATCGGGGTTCTACTTGCAAGAGGGTCAGGCGGTGTAAGAGTACCTTTGCATCGGTGATTGAAGAGAGACCAGAAGAATGTTGATCGATGCGTGATGTTCTGCTGAGGTCCCTTTGTGTTTTGAAGTTGGAAGTTGATGACGATGTCAAGGATGGTCAAGAGAGGCAGCCCTGCAACACTCAAAGGCGGGAAACCTCAGCGCCCCCGCCGGTCATCCCCGTCGGCGACCGATCGGGCTCCCGATGAGCTAGCATTTTTGGGACAGGAGAAATTCAATGGTCAGCCATGATCAAAGCTCCAAGTACTAAGAGGGCAACATATTTTTGTTTTGTCGAAGAAGTAGATTGATCAAGGTTTCAAGTATACTGGTTAGTGCGACAATTAAAATTATGGATTTTGACTTTGATATGGTTCTTGAGGTTTGTTTGGTCAAAGCTAGAACCTTCACAACTTCAAAACATTCAAATTGATTAGCATACTTGAATTCTTGATCAATGATCCATACTTTGAAAGATATGAAGATATGCTTCAGTGTGACAAGAAAAGTCTGCTATTATATCATAAGAAAACTAGTATTATTGCCCCAAATTTGGGGAGGAAAGTTTGCCCAATGCAAAAGCTTAGGGATGCAAGAGGTGCATCCTTGAGGTTGGGAAATGAATGGAGGATGCAGGACCAAGGCAAAGGATACCAGTGTTTACCAAGGGTGCAGGACCAAATATTTATAGTATACAGTGGATAATCATTTCTGATTGAAATGGATTGTGATGATTCCAATTGCAATTTCAAAATTGTGTTTCTAGGCAAATTATTCCCGAGCCAAAGATACAATACTTCCTCAAGAAAGAATTCCACACTCTTTGTTTGTAGGTTGAGATCTTTCCAAATGATTCAACAAATAAAAAATAAAAAATAAAAAATAAAAAATAAAAAATAAAAAATAAAAAATAAAAAATAAAAAATAAAAAATAAAAAATAAAAATTAAAAATTAAAAATTAAAAATTAAAAATTAAAAATAAAAAATAAAAAATAAAAAATAAAAAATAAAAAATAAAAAATAAAAAATAAAAAATAAAAAATAAAAAATAAAAAATAAAAAATAAAAAATAAAAAATAAAAAATGAAAAATAAAAAATAAAAAATAAAAAATAAAAAATAAAAAATAAATAATAAAAAATAAAAAATAAAAAATAAAAAATAAAAAATAAAAAATAAAAAATAAAAAATAAAAAATAAAAAATAAAAAATAAAAAATAAAAAATAAAAAATAAAAAATAAATAATAAAAAATAAAAAATAAAAAATAAAAAATAAAAAATAAAAAATAAAAAATAAAAAATAAAAAATAAAAAATAAAAAATAAAAAATAAAAAATAAAAAATAAAAAATAAAAAATAAAAAATAAAAAATAAAAAATAAAAAATAAAAAATAAAAAATAAAAAATAAAAAATAAAAAATAAAAAATAAAAAATAAAAAATAAAAAATAAAAAATAAAAAATAAAAAATTAAAAATTAAAAACTAAAAATTAAAAATAAAAAATAAAAAAGAAAAAATAAAAAATAAAAAATAAAAAATAAAAAATGAATAATAAATAATAAATAATAAAAATTAAAAATTAAAAATTAAAAATTAAAAGAAAAAAATAAAAAATAAAAAATAAAAAATAAAAAATAAAAAATAAAAAATAAAAAATAAAAAATGAATAATGAATAATGAAATAAATAAAAAAAAAAAAAAATTAAATGAATAAATAATAATAGAAAATGAAGTAAATAAATAAAAATAAAAAATGAAATAAATAAAAAAAATAAAAAATGAAATAAATAAAAAAAATAAAAAATGAAGTAAATAAAAAAAATGTAATTTGTCAATGGGTTACTTCTTTATGGCCTGCACTAACATCACACCTTCCAGATTGCTAAAATGACACCTTTTTTCAAAAAATGCATCAAAATAGACAATTGAGGTTTGATATGCCTCTTTAAAGTTTACAAGACTTCATGGGGTTAGAGAACACATATTTTGAGGGCGTGTTGGGCCCCCAGAGGCCTGTAAACATTAATTGGGGCCCTGAGGGGCTAACACAAGGCTTCCAGACTGTCAGCCTACTAGATGCCAAGGACCTAGCTCCTTCTAGCTACTAGAGGTGATAGAAAATTTAGAGCAAAAATGTCAAAAAATGCCAGAGATATATTTTGGCTGAAAGGGTTAAATTTATTTATATATATATAAAAATAAATTTAAAAGGAGGGGCCAAGAACTCAATGAGGTTTTTGAGCCCTCCGGAACACAGGTATATGTCTTTTAAGGACATTATAGATGCAATTTTGGTGCCTGTGGGGTTTACAAGGAATCCTTTCAAGAAGGTTGTGTGTAATTTCCTTGGGGTTTGGGTTATGCAGAACCTAAAAATGGGATATAAGTCAGCAGGATCACTTACTAGGCCTAGATCCGGACTTATTCTTGATGGATGGGCCAATATGCAGGGATTCAGGGTGCTGGAAGCTGATGCTGGGGCAGGCTGAATGGCTGGATGCTGATTTTGGCCAAGAATAAGGATTCAAGGGTTTTGTCTATAACTTTATCAGAAAGTGGTCCAGGATCACACACTTATTTCTTATAAGGGTTTGATGGCTTGAGGACAAAAATATCTGAAGCAATAATGACCATATAACTTGATCCATCAGTCAGAAATGGCTGGGGGAGGAGCCTTTATTTATATCATTTTGGGTCCCCTCATGGTGCAGTCTTTTTACCAACCAAAGGAGGGTGATCCAGGCTAGTACTGAGGCCAGGGAGCCATCGGTTTGTTCGTTTATAACTACCCTGGTCACTAAAGAGTTACAGGAAGCCCTATGCCATCATACTTGGGGCTTGATACACGTTTCTGTACCCTGAATGACCTTACTGTATCAGCCAAAGAAGTAGTATTCAATTAATAAAACATAGTGAAAAAGGCTAATTCTGAGGCTAAGGAACCATCAGTGTGCTCGTGTGAACCTGCTCTAGCCACTAAAGAATTATATAGAGCCTAATTTCATCATACTTGGGGCTTGGTACACGTTTCTGTACCCTTAATGATCACACTGTATCAGCCAAAGAGGTTGTATTCAATTAATATTTTTAAATATAATCCATGGTCTCCTGAGGCCAGGGGCTTAAACACATGCTCAGGAGACTTCGTTCTGAGGGCTGATTTAAAGTATGAGGCTCTTCTTTCCATATTTGCCCAATTTGGGTTTCTTTAATTGAGTAGTGAGCCCCTGGTTGTGACTAGTTACATACAGTCTACAGTGTACAGGGTACAGGGGAGGTTGTATGGGTGCCTGGTATATTATGAGCAAGTTAGCACAAAGTTAATCTACTGTTTATCCCCATTGCACACTCTCAGGGTGCTAAATTAACTAATATTAGTCTAATTAAATCTACTTAATTGGGTATTAAGCCAGTGGTTGTGACTAGTTACATACAGTCTTCCTTGTATAGGGTACAGAGGAGGTTGTATAGGTGTCAGGTGTCTTGTGGGCTAGTCAGCACAAAGCTAGGCCTCTGTGTATCCACAGTGTACCCTTGCAGGATGCTACTGTACCTATTGTGTACTCTTTTGGGCCAAAACCTTCTGTACAGGTCCCATTACAGGGGACCCTGACAACCTTTGATACAGCTCTTGTCAGCTTTCTACTATTGCAGAGAAAGCCGCAAAAGTAACTAAAATAACATAAAAACAATGATAATACAGCTTACCTAAGAAGGAGTAGGAAAACCATAAATATTATTACAGAAATGGATTCTTTATCCAAAATTAGGTAGGGTCACTCACTGACCCCACCCTTCAAATCCAACTCCTTCTATTTTTAAATAATTAAGAAAAAAAGAACCAAAATACTACGGCTCCAGTATCAAGCTTTTTGGCCAATGAAATATTTCACACACATTGTCACGTATAGGTTTCACACCTAAAGTTCAGTCAGGATTGAGGTGTTGTGTATATTTTAGGAGTTACGGGCGGAAATGTGTTTTGTCACAATTCCCGCACGTAGCCGCGGCAGCCACAGCACCCGCGCGCAGCTGAGATACAGCCGTGTCAACCCGTCAAGGTTGTGTATGCAGCCCCGGGCCTCTGACAAGTATGCAGCCGTGGGACTATGGGCTGACATAGTGACAGGCAGCCCGGGTACCGCGTAAACAGGCTACATCATACACGGGAACTTGCTAAATATGTAATAAAGGTTCCTGTGGATTGTAGACTGTCTAAATATACATAATATTATATAAAAATACCTAAATAATCCTTACACATATTTTTTATTTAATATAATGCAAAGTATCAAGAATGTCGAAAATAAGAAAATGACAGCTTCAAAAAATATATTAAAATACTTAAATATACTATTATGAGAATTGCTATACATCAATATCCTTGTGACATACTAAGGAAGATAATGATGTAATAGTATTACATGAATTCGTATGACTTATATTTTTAAGTAATTATCTAAAAAAATCAACTGGAACTTGTAAATAAAGAGTAAAATCAATATTATGACTTTTACTCCAGTTATTTGATACATAATGAGAACTTACCTGACATCAAAATGTCCGTAGAGATGTCTAATAATAAAATTATTAGATTACTGGGAACATATAATAAGGATAATCAATTAAATAACACATAAATAGGACAGACTAGTGTTATTCACACGTCCCAATGTCCATTATAAGGTAGAATAATTCCCATACTCTAAGGAATTAGATACTACCCGGGCTATAGCACCAAGAGCACATGACAGGCTACCCCCGGTTACCCTGCTAGACTTAGTGGCTGTCCCTTTGAGCACCTACAACCCTCAGAAGGACCATATTGGGACTCCAAAAGCTATAAATAAAGAGCTCTTTTGAGGATGTTGATGGGCAGAGACCCAGTAATATTCATATCCAGACGCCGTGCCAAGGTAATCAAATACTTATAAGAGATAAGTAAGTGATTTATGGCAATTTCTGATCAGTAATATCCGTCTTCAAACCTCTTTTTATCAATTAAAACTGCTGAACAACCTTATTACCCCAGTATACAGGTTTAACCCATCAGTACACGTCCCAAACAGATACCCAAAGGATTTAATAATATACCAACGAGTCTTATTATCCTTCCTCTTTCGTGGTAGCTTGGATACAAGGCCCTACCACTCCATTGTGTATTTTATATACATATTGTCTTTGGGTATAATAATCTTTAAACTAAAGAACCCAAAGTAACCAGGACTACGTGTTTTCAAACTGAAATCCCTGAAGAGAGGTGTTAAAGATCCCCAATATAATTGTGGCCCCTCTATAAATATTTAATAATCAATTTTGATTCAAAACAATAAATAATAACCAAACCATTTAACCTTGCAATAAGCTTAATCCAAGTATTCTATGGTTTTTGCTGCATTTATTAAATAATATATTTATTATTTAATCTATCACCTCTGGTAGCTAAAGGATAGAAAGGGTCTTGGCATCCAGGAGGCTGACAAAATTCCACATAAAAAATAAGCTTAATCCAAGTATTCTACGGATTTTTGCTGCATTTATTAAATAATATATTTATTATTTAAAATATCACCTCTGGTAGCTAAAGGATAGCAAGGGTCTTGGCATCCAGGAGGCTGACAATTGGGGGTCTGGCCGGGAAATATTCCATTTTATTATATTTAATACCTTGGACCAGACATTTTCACAAAAAAATAAAATCAAAGATAAAATTATCTGAATTTTTAACCGTGATTTATTATTAAACTCTTTTGCAGTGAATTTAAAAACCAATGAAGAATTAATAATCTATTATTTAAATCTTTTAAAGATAAGAAAAGAAGAATACATTAAAAATTATAAACCTACCGGTTGGAAAGCTATAACTCAAGCTGAGAAACTTAATATTTCTTCTGCACGCAAACACTTAGATAAACTCCTTGAACAAGAAGATCTTGAATGGCGTATCAACTTTCAGGCTCTATTAAGAAAACATAAAGCTTGGAAAAAATACCGCATAAATTACTTTTTGAAATATAAAAGTAAGTACACAACTTGCATTACCATATTATTTATAAAAGAAAATAATATTAACATATTTTATTAAACCAATAAAATACACTTTTTTACCAGTGAACCCTCCTGTACCAGAAACCACTGCCACTGAAGTGGATCTATTAGATCAGGAAGTCCCAGACATCTCCGGAAGCCCTGAAAATATTGATTGGACGGGTGAAGACCTCATTGGAACCCACCAAGACCCTGTAGGATTACCTACCAGAGATCAATTCAACCCCAATAAAGTCTTAGTACCTCTGAATATCAACTTAAGTGAGTTTTGAAATAAAACTTATTTTTACGGATTTTTTCTGTAAAAACACTTATAAACATATTATTCTGAAAATGATTAGACATAACACGAGAGCCTCAGGAAGAATTCCCTCCTATGGATCTTTGCCAACAGCTCTCAGCAACTGTGAAACCACCAGTAAGGACAACAATGAAGGGATCAGAACCTGTGAACCAAATGTTGATGAGAAAGGAGCAGAACCAACCACTTCTGCCCTCTCCCAACCTAGAGCCGGACAAAGTAGCAGAATCAAGCAACCCACCTTTACAAGAAGATTCCCTGCAGCCACCCCAGCAGAATCTGGCCAAGGAGTCCAGGATCAAAAACCTAGTCAGAGAGCACGTGAAATATTGGTAAGAATTCAAAGAAGCTCAAGCCAGGGAGGACATGGTATCCATGAAAAAGATAATCTCCCAGGCAAAAGCCACCCAGATAGCTCTTCAGAAAATGATTCCAAGGAAAGAGGTAGAATCCTACGTAGAAAAGTGGAATCCGTGGGATCAATTAGCCCAACTGAAAGGCAAAGGATCAGGAAAGAAGAGATCCTCTTCCCATCCAAGCCAAAGGGAAGGAAAGACTGGGACCAGATAATATCACTAGCTCAAAAGTGGAAAAAGTTTTACAACAATTAGCCTCTAACTCTGAGCCCAAACAGACCTCTAATGTAATTACTTCCTTTTCTAATGATATGCGTCATAATTTCAAAATTGTTTGTGAAAATTTGGACGGGGTTTATACCCAAATGGACAAATTGACCTCAGTAGTAGCCAAATTAATTAATAACCAAACAAAGAAAGTAGGAATGGAAGAGATTAAAGAACACACAGAGCAGTTATTGGAGACAATTAATCAAGGTAGGATTAAACAGACTCAAACAATTGAGAATATGTTATCCGGAATACAAGAAGATTTTATTATGTCTTTCCACCCCTTAAAAGAAGAATTGGCAACCACCACTAACACTTCTATTCTATCCCTTAGTGAAAAATTGGATGTGTTCAATAAAAAAGTGGACCTGCAACTTAATCTGATCAAAAATGATCTGAGAGACTTAAAAGTCCATCTGACCAACCCCTTGGGGGGTACTACAGTTTAACCAAAGCCTCCAAGACAAACTACTACTCCTTATGCACCACCCTTATTAGGAATGCATAGGAGTGACACCTTTAGGCCTAGTCCTACTCCTGAGATGGAGCAAGCTCTCAAAATGTTACCACCTATCTCTGAATAGCCCAAGTTCTCCGGAGAAGGAGAATAAAATCATATAAATTTTATTAAATTTACTGATTACACCATTAACTCTTATGACCTACCAGAAGCTATACCTGTAGTCCGGTTACCCAGACTATTTGAAGGAGTAGAATTGGACTGGTTTATCAGTAAGAGAGAAGAAGTAGGATCCCTACCATGGAATTCTTGGAAACTTCTGATCAAAGAACAATTTGGTTCTAGAATGTGGAAAAGGAAAATGATGATAAATTTTGAAAATTCCTCATTTGACCCCTCCAAGGACAAACCTCACAAATGGTGCTTGGAACAGAAGAAAAGATTGGATTGCTTCTATCCAGATGCTGATAAAGAGGAAGTAAATGAAAGACTCCTCAACCTGTGTCCTGGAAATCTTAACCATAGCGTAAGATGTAGGATGAGCATGGATGCGGACTTGCCTACTCTAATCAATGTGTTAGAAGAAGTAATAGACATGAATGGGTTGGACAAGAAATCCGCTTCTAGACCCAAAGAGAACTACACCTTCAACAAAACCGGAGAACAACCTCCTCTGATAAATGCCTCTGAAAATAAGAAACCTAATGAGAATAGGGAGAAAGAGAGGACACCTGCAGTTTTTTGGAATTGTAACAAGACTGGGAATATGAGAAAAGACTGTCCTTTACCAAGAAGGAAGATAAAAGTCTTGGAAGGAGAACAGGAGGTTGAAGAGAATCAGAACTATGAAGAAATAGATGATACTGAAGGATCTCTTTCTGAATGTGAATTGATCTTGACCAACCCTGTTAATGTTAAAGAAGGGGATATAGGTACTTCTGCAGAGATCAATAACATTTATGGGGATTATAGCCTACCCCAACAATGGGATCCTACTATAATTCCTAGACACATTGTGGATGTCAAACCATTAACAGTTCAACCTATGAGTGGGAAAAGTTATACCACTGGTCAAACGTGCTATGCAACGGGGTTGTATAAAAACAGACCCATAAGGTTATTGCTGGATAGTGGAGCCTTTTGCTCATGTGTCTGTGCGGAATTCTTAAACAAATGGGACCCCAATTGGAGAGAACACCTTTTACCTGTCCCAAAAGCCAAGTTCAGTTCTTGCAACTCTACTATGAATGCTATTGGAGTATGGACTGCTCCTATAATACTACCTCACACTAAAGGATCATTGAGAATACAAGTGGAGTTTGTAGTATTACTCAACGGACTGTGTGACTACCTGATACTGGGTAATGATGCCTTATGTCTATATGGTATAGACGTGTTCCAGAGAAGAGGAAGATACATTCACAGTAGGAGGTAATTGGGATAAGAAGTTTAAGATATGCACTATTCAGTCTAACTTCCCCTCCTCTACTTACCAAAAGCATTTGGAAGACTTTGATCAAGAATATTTCTCTCAAGCAGCTCTGAATACAAAACTTTCTGAGGAACAGAAGAAAGATATATTAAAAATCTGCTTTGAGAACCAGAATGCTTTCTGTACTAAAGACCATCCTATTGGTGATATTAAAGGACATTATATGGTATTAACATTGACCATTAAGCCTCCTTATCCTCCTAACTTAAGAAGACCAGGCTATCTGTCTAGTCCTAAGTCTAGAAAAGCTCTTGAGGAACATATCCAAGAACTGATAGACTTACAAGTATTAAGGAAAGTAGGACATAATGAACAGGTAGATGTCGCCACACCTGTAATGATAGCTTGGCATAATGACAAGTCAAGAATGGTAGGAGACTTCAGAATGCTCAAAAATTACACTCAAGCAGATTATTATCCTATACCCCGGATTGATCATGCTCTGCATGATTTGTCCAAGGCTAAGTACATCACTACTATGGATATGCTTAAAGGTTTTCACCAGATACCAATAAGTCCTGAAAGCTGGAAGTTTATGAGAATAATCTGTCATTACGGAATATATGAATATCTCAGGATGCCTTTTGGCATAAAGAATGCTCCATCACACTTCCAGAGAACAATGGATACAGTTCTAGGTACTTACATCAGACAAGGATGGATGATGGTATACATAGATGATGTTATCATATACTCTGATGAATGGGATACTCATATTAACCAAGTAAGATTAGTACCCCAGACTATCTCCAAAGCAGGACTAAAGTTTTCCATGAAGAAATGCAACTTTGGCTACGGAGAATTGAAAGCCTTAGGACATATAGTCTCTGGTCTAACTCTAGCTGCTGATCAAAATAAGATAGCTGCTGTCATGAACAGACCTACGCCTCAAAACAAAACAGAATTACTTTCTTTCATCAGTTTCTGCAGTTATTACAGACAATATATACCAAAGTTTGCTATGCTAAATAAAGGTCTGTATGAGGTAGCAAACAACAATAAACTATTTGAAATGACTCATGAGAGACTAAAGAACTATGAGGAATTAAAAATAGCTATGACCTCTACTTATCCAACCAGATTACTCTAAGCCCTTCAAACTATACATTGACGCTTGCATGGAAGAGCTAGGAGCTGCTTTACATCAGGAAAGGATAGAAGAAGACAAACCAGTGGAAAAACCCGTGCTCTTCATATCTAGACAGATCAAAGATACTGATCAGAATGCAGATAGTCTAAGTAGGAATGCGCTGCCTAATGACTCTAAAAATCCAGCATATGACCCTGAAGATCAAGATATATTTCCTATCTTGAATATCAATCTTTTTGCATTAAGTGATCCAATAATGGGAATCCACTTATGTGAATTAGACACTGCTTTCTTCAACCTAGTAAGGGATAGCTACTCTCACGAGATCAAGCTTCTGATCACCATTATGGAATGTGAATCCCCAGAAGAAGCTTTGATAAATAGCCTGCCTGCTTCACTACTTAAACCCTATAAAGCAGGAAGGTTTACCTTTTGGGATGGTCTCCTTTACTATAGACACCAACATTCCAGAGTATTAGTACTGAGCAACAAAGAGAAAATACAACATATACTCCAGGAATGCCATGACAACTGTTCATCAGGACATTTATCCACAGAAAGAACCTTAGAAAAATTGAAACAAACTGCCTGGTGGATAGACTGGAAAGAAGTCACTACATAATATGTTACCAGCTGTGAAACCTGCCAGAAATCTAATAAAACTACTGGAAAAAGGTTTGGACTCTTACAGAAGATATCTGAACCTACAACCAGGTGGGAAATTATCAACATGGATTTTGTTACCGGCCCCCCCTTGGAGGTACTCATTCTTATAACTCTGTCCTAGTTATAGTTGACAGATATTCCAAAAAGGCAAAATTCTTACCTAAACACAAGGAAGATAGTGCTATGGATGTAGCCTTACTATTCTGGAATAGGATTATAGCTGATGTGGGTATACCCAAGATTATAATCAGTGACAGAGACCCCAAATTCACACCTGACTTTTGGAGGAATCTACATGATATACTGGGTACTACCCTAGCATTTTCTACAGCATACCATCCCCAAACTGACGGATTAGCTGAAAGGATGATACAGACCCTAGAAGATATGCTAAGGAGGTTCTGTAGCTTTGGTCTGGAATACAAAAACTCTGATGGTTATTGCCATGATTGGGTCAGCCTACTCCCAGCCCTAGAAATGGCTTATAACAGCAGTAAACATTCTACTACCAAAGAAGCTCCTTACATACTAGAAAGAGGATGGATTCCAAAACTCCCTAGGAATAACGTGAACTATAACCTAGCCACTATTCATTCAACATCTCTTGAATTTAAAAAGATGATAGATGTAGCAAATAACCATGCTCAGAAATGTGTGGAAGAAGCTGTTGAATACAACAAACAAAGATGGGACAAATCCCATAAAGAACCTGACTTTAAGATAGGAGACCAGATCTTGATATCTAAAACTAACTTCAACAACCTGGAAGGCAACAGGAAACTGAAACCAGCCTTTGTTGGACCATTTGGTATCAAGAAGATGCATGGCAAAAATGCTGTAGAAGTAATCTTGAGTGAAGAATTATCAAGAAAACATCTGGTATTTCCTGTTAGCCTAGTCAAACACTTTAAAACAAGAGAAGGCAGCAACCTCCCTCCAGCAATAGTCCCAATAGAACCTGACCCTGTAAAAGAAAAAGGGAACGTCAGAAGGATATTAAGAGATAAGAAAGAGAGGGTACAAGGAAAAGACATCAGACTATACTTAGTAAGATACAAAGGGGAATCTGCAGACAAAGATGAATTGTTACCAGAAAATAATATACCTGATGGACCAATACATCTCAGAAATTAAAGAGCCAGTAAAATGCACTGAAGCACCTATGCAGTTAATTTTTTCTCCCAACTTTTGTCCAGATTTTTTTTCAGATATGACCATATCTTGGAGTGGGGGAATGTCAGCTTGCTACTATTGCAGAGCAAGCTGCAAAAGTAACTAAAATAACATAAAAATAATGATAATACAACTAACCTAAGAAGGAGTAGGAAAACCATAAATATTACTACAGAAATGGATTCTCCATCCAAAATTAGGTAGGGTCACTCACTGACCCCACCCTTGAAATCCAACTCCTTATATTTTTAAATAATCAAGGAAAAAAGAACCAAAATACTACGGCTCCAGTATTGAGCTTTTTGGCAAATGAAATATTTCACACACATTGTCACGTATAGGTTTCACACCTAAAATTCAGTAAGAATTGAGGTGTTGTGTATATTTTAGGAGTTACGGGCAGAAATGTGTTTTGTCACAAATCCCGCACGCAGCCGCGGCAGCCACAGCACCCACGCGCAGCTGAGATACAGCCGTGTCAACCCTTCAAGGTTGTGTACGCAGCCCCGGGCCTCTGACAAGTACGCAGCCGCGGGACTATTGGCTGACATAGTGACAGGCAGCCCGGGTACCGCGTAAACAGGCTACAACATACACGGGAACTTGCTACATATTTGGTAAAGGTTCCCGTGGATAGTAGACTGTCTAAATATACATAATATTATAAAAAAATACCTAAATAATCCTTACACGTATTTTTTATTTAATATAATGCAAAGTATCAAGAATGTCAAAAATAAGACCATGACAGCTTCAAAAAATATATTAAAATACTTTAATATACTTTTATGAGAATTGCTATACATCAATATCCTTGTGACATACTAAGAAATATAATGATGTATTAGTATTACATGAATTCTCATGACTTATATTTTGAAGTAATTATCTTAAGAAATCAACTGGAACTTGTAAATGAAAAGTAAAATCAATATTTTGACTTTAACTCCAGTGATATGATACATCATGAGAACTTACCTGACATCAAAATGTCCGTAGAGATGTCTAATAATAAAATTATTAGATTACTGGGAACATATACTAAGGATAATCAATTAAATAACACATAAATAGGACAGACTAGTGTTATTCACACGTCCTAATGTTCATTATAAGGTAGAATAATTTCCATACCCTAAGGAATTAGATACTACCCGGGCTATAGCACCAAGAGCACATGACAGGCTACCCCCGGTTACCCTGCTAGCTTTAGTGTCCGTCCTTTTGAGCACCCACAACCCTCAGAAGGACCATATTGGGACTCCAAAAAACTATAAATACAGAGCTCTTTTGAGGATGTTGATGGGCAGAGACCCAGTAATATTCATATCCAGACGCCGTGCCAAGGTAATCAAATACTTATAAGAGATAAGTAAGTGATTTATGGAAATGTCTGATCAGTAATATCCGTCTTCAAACCTCTTTTTATCAATTAAAACTGCTGAACAACCTTATAACCCCAGTATAAAGGTTTAACCCATCAGTACACGTCCCAAACAGACACCCAAAGGATTTAATAATATACCAGTGAGTCTTATTATCCTTTCTCTGTCGTGGTAGCTTGGCTACAAGGCCCTACCACTCCATTGTGTATTTTATATACATATTATCTTTGGGTATAATAATCTTTAAACTAAAGAGCCCAAGGTAACCAGGACTATGTGTTTTCATACTGAAATCCCTGAAGAGAGGTGTTAAAGATCCCCAATATAACTGTGGCCCCTCTATAAATATTTAATAATCAATTTTGATTCAAAACAATAAACAATAACCAAACCATTTAACCTTGCTATAAGCTTAATCCAAGTATTCTACGGATTTTTGCTGCATTTATTAAATAATATATTTATTATTTACAATATCACCTCTGGTAGCTAAAGGATAGCAAGGGTCTTGGCATCCTGGAGGCTGACAGCTCTCAAAAGGATGCAGGGCCCAATTTTTACAAACTTTCTGTTTGTTTGGGAATTCTCATGCTGTTTGCTACCTCTTGGTGGTGCTCTTTGGGCCCCATGTGGTGTGGAACAAGGCTGTGGGGTATATGTGAGGTACAGTACACAGGGGTGTCACGGTTCTACCTGAAAGAGCAGGAACCGGGGGGTGGTGCCAGTGGGTGACCCTACCTAATTTGGCACCAGGAATCCATTTCTGCAATAATATTCCTATTTTTCTTACTAATTTAGGGTTTTTATCTCATTTTTGTTTTTAAGTTATTATTTCCATATTTTTGTATTCATTATTATTATTCATTCATTTTTATTTCTGGGGTCTTTAGTCAGTTGGTTCTGAATAGTAGCCAGCAGAAACAGACCCCCTGTGGGGTCTGTCTGGGATTGAATTTTTTTGGAAAATCTGAATAGGTTGTATCAGATTTAAGCAAACCCAACATTTTTAATGGCAGGTTTCAACCCAAATCTGGCATTTCAAACCCGCCATTGAAAATCAATAAACCCACTTACTTCACATTGGATGTGTCAGAGTTACCTGACAATAAATGGTTTTTTTCAAATATATTATTTAAAGGATTTACCACCTCAACCATGCATCATTCCACATCATCACCCCTGGTTTCAACCTCTGACCTCATTGGAAAAATTGTACCTTCAACCTCATCCAAAAAATTTGATTCATTTCTTTTGATTCATTGCTCTCATCAATTCATCACTCTCATCTCTTCCTATCCTCTTTGCTTCATCACTCTCATCTCCTCATCACTTCATCACTCTCACCACTTTAAGGCACTCATTGCTTCATCACATAATTGCTTTCATCACATCCATCCTCTCATCACTTCATCACTTCATCCGTGCTTTCATCACATCCTAACTCTCATTGCTTCATTGCTTCATTTCTTCATAAATTTTTCCCACTTTCATCACACCCCTCCATCACTTCATTGCTTCATTGCTTCATCCCTTCATCCCTTTTAATCTTTTTAAATGGCCCATCAGCAAACCTCCCCTGGCAAGTCCACTAAAAAGTCCAATGGACCAAAGAAAACATCCCCCAGGAACTCAAAATCCAACAATCCTCCCCCATTAGCTTCCAAAGGCTCAAGTAATCTCAAGAGAGATGATCAAATCATCCTGGTAAACTGGCTAAAAATTCCCTCCAACTGTGACGCATGCTTTTTATCTGACAATGAAACAAGAGTTGGCCGTCCTCCATCCTCTAAGGTTAATGGTTATCTCCTGATGGCCAAAAAACTGAAGAATAAAAACAAAAGTAGGCTGGATCTTTCATCCAAACAGATGCAGGAGCAATTCAAGAACTATTGAGCAAAGTAAAAAAAAGAACACTCAATGTCAATCTACACTGGCTTTGGTATCACCAAATTGGATAAAGCCAAGGGGATCAACTTGGTGGCTGATAAGTTGGAGTCAATTTGTCCTTTTTGTATTCAAATGGATTAAAAATTTGGAAAGAAGGCCAAAATCACCCCCTTAGCTGCGTTTGATGCTCAGAAATACAATTTGGTAGATGCCAAGGACTTGCTTGTGGATGCTAAGCCTAGCAATGATGATCCAAAAAAAACCTATGAGTGGCCCCAATCCAATGTGGAGGAGGATATTCCAACACCAAAACAACCAGCTCCAATCATGTCTACATCAGCATTGATCAATGATTCAAACCCTTCCTTGAACCCCTCACTTCTTTCTTTGGATGACTCTCTTCCTGGTATGGAAGAAATTAACAACATGGCCAATGATGAGCAAGTTATTCCACTATCTACATTACAATCAAAATCTGTTCAAGTAAGGAAGCAAGTCCTTTTCTTGTCAGTACCATTAATCCTGACTGATTTAGATTGTAAGAAAACAGTAACATCCATTTAAAAACTTCCAAGCAATCAAGCCAATGGGGCCTCCCACATCACCTTCAAATGAGAGTGATGACGTTCCCACACAAACCTCATCTTCAAAGGGAAAGCAAAAGGCCTCCAATTCCATCAAAATCAACCCCAATAGCTGTCAAAAGAGGAGAAACACTTCCAATTTTTCCAGCTTTGAAAATATCATGGAGAAGCAAGATTCAATTAAGTGAATCAATTGAATCTGCTCACTTTCAAAATAAAGCTCATTCCTATCCCCCTCCAAAAAACAGTGAAATCACAAATTGAATCTGAAAAAATTCAATTTGAAAAAGATAAGTGGGATTATGAACTGGCTTTTGATTTTCAAAATCAGAAAGCCAAAAGTTTTTCTCATCAACAGAAATTGGATGCTGAATGGAAATTGAAACAGGCAGAGCAGAAGTTTCAAAAAGAGGAAAAGGAGAAGGATCAACCAGAAGAGATACTGGAAAAGGAGAGGGAACTACTGCAACGGAAAGAAAAGATAGTTTCATTGTGGCAATGGAATGTATTGTTAGTGGTAGAACTGTGGAGGAAACAAAGGAAATTACTCTTTTGCTTGTCTTTCAAAATATTGAATCTGATAATAAATTAAAAAAATATATTTTCAAATACAACGATGTTTGAGCCTATTTTTAACACCACCAATAAACAATTTTTTTTATCTTTCTTTAAATTTTTTTCTAGAATTTATATTTACACTTGTCAAGTCCCTGCAAGTGTTTTGGGTGGTTTTTTTTGATTTGAATTTACATTGCCATTCTTGTATGGGTGGCAGTCTCCACAGCTTGAAAAGTACAGTGCTTGTACTTTTTTGCTTCCCAAACCATTTTTACAATCCCTTTTTGTTTGAATTTGATTTCAAAACCCAAGTTGGAAAAACAAATAGCCATCACATACTTGATATATGTCCCAGTTGTCAATAATTTGGCCATGGGAATTTTTGGTTGGAACCATCAGTAGAAAGAAATAGGAAGAGATGTCAACTTTTTCAATGTGGGGAGAATTTTAGAAGGAATTTGAAGGGAAGGTGATGTGGGGGGCACAGTCAACAGGAGTGATCTGGGATCCCAATTCCGAGAAGATAAATAGGGGATGTTGTTGTCCATCATTGTTTCATGGTTGGAATCATGCACCAGTCTGGCTAATTTTTGGAACATTTGGCCTAGGATTTGATAGGCTTTGTCCAACCTAAGGATGAGAAAATTAGACTCTTGATGGGAAGATTGAATGGCAGCTTCCTTCAGATATTGTCCAAATAATTCAGATGGGCGCATCAATTTCTTTCATCCAATTTCCCACATTTTTCCACCCCAAGATCTTGAGGAACCAAAATTGTTGAAAAATTGTTTCAATGGGTGAAGGAAAGTTGTAAAAAAGTTTATTTCCTTCTTATCTTGCTCAAAGAGTTCATTCCAAGGGACAAATTCAATTATTGCAACCAGAGAGTCACAATTGGATTGATCAAGAACTGCCACTTTTACACAAGTGAATAAATGGAACTTTTTGATCTTCTGTTTAGCATGTCCAAACTCTTCAGGGGAGGGTTTTTGATTTTCCTTTTTCTTTTTGGCAGAAATATCAGGGTAAAAATCCAAAGTTTCCATTTTTTGTCTAGACCATAGAATCTTTTCATAAAAAACCTCTTCAGCCACATCAAAAGAGATTTCAGAATCTCTCATTTGAGCCCTCTTTTGCCAAAGGGACCTCTGCTTTCCACCTCTCTTTATGTTTTCCAACACATATCCTTCCATCTTGTTCCCTCCCATACAACTTCCTGCGGTGAGGATCAAGAGGGGATTTAATTGGTTGTATAACATTTTGAGGATGGTGAGAAAAGCATGGGAAATGCAGCAAAAGGGCAGGAATCAAAAGAACAAGGGGTCAAAAGCAGCATTGCATTGCATGGAATCCAAAAAAAACAAAAAAGAAGAGAAAACACAATCATCATCCATTTTTCAATCATTGTGGAATAAAAATAAAAATAGAAAAGAAAATACTGGTCAATGAAAATTAACCACAAAAAAAACATCAGGTCAGATTTTTTGATTGTGATAGGCATCAATCAATGAGGCGGAGGAGGGGAAGGAGGAGGGGGGTCTTACCTTGGGGAGCAAGAAAGGAGGAGGAGCTGGGGTGGTGGGTGGGGCCAAGGTTTGTTTGATTGATCAAACAGTCCAAGCAAGGTGGGCAGTGCATGGGTCCAAGGATTGTTCAATTGATCAATCAATCCAACTGGCTAAAAGTATGGGGGCAGGTTCCTAAAGATAGGAGCCAATTGATCAGCAATTGGTTGGTTTGAGGAGAAGGAGGGGAGAGGGCACAATGTGAAATAAATCAATCAATTGATCGATTGATTTTCAAGCAAACAAACATTTTCTTGCAAATAAATCAAACCACAAAGAAACAAAAAATTGTTTGTTTGCGGTTTGATCAATCAATTGAACCACAAAAAAAGAATTGTTTGTTTTTGGTTTGATGGATTGATCAAACCACAAACTATCAAATGGTACAATTGAACCTCAAACAAATTTTTTTTTGCTTTCCAATTGATTGAAAAGGAGGAGAAGGGGCATGATGGGGAGGAGGAGGGGAATGAGGACATACCTAGGTGGAAATGAAAATGGTTTGATTGGAGGGCTGGGGATGTACCTGTAAAGGATGGATGGATTGATCCATCAGTTCCAAATTCAAAGCGAGGAGGAGAAGGGGGGGGACTTACCACAGTGATTGGTTGATGGATGGGGTGCAGAACCAGGAGGAGGAGAAGGATGAGGACCGGCGGAAATTTCAGGTGCAGGTGGATGTTGAGGTTGAGGTGGTGGGTGAGGTGGTTGGGTGAGGAGGAGGGAGGACTGGACCGTTGGTGGTTGAGGTGGTTTGGTGAGGAGGAGGGAGGAGTGGGCCAGTGGTTTGATGGGGTGAGGTGGGTGGTTTGAATGTTTTGGTTCAGTTGTGTCTAATTCCACCAAAAAAAACCTGAGTCAGCCTAGGACTCTTGGTTGAACAACCAAAACCAAACAAAATTCAGTGATTTGATATTTCACCTATTTAAAAACCAAATGCTACTTATCAAAGTGAGCAAGTGTGAGGGGTAGAATCCACTCTCTCATGGTCAAAGATGATGTAGAAGATGAGACTGGGATGACTTGAGGAGGATTGGGAATATCTTGTTCAAACATTTTGTCCCATTCATCTTTGATGTTGGCAAGAAGGTTGTGAAGGATTACACCACTGATGATCCAGTTGATGGAGATCTTCATGTCCTTGGAATTTTAAAGCTGGTTTTTTATCTCCTGTAAGCTGGCCCATCTTCCTTTCAGGATTCCTATGGCATGCTTAATCCAAACTTGTGATTGGGAAAGATGATAGTTGAAATCAGTTTTGGCTTGATCATTGGATGAAACATTGTGGTATGCTGGAACCACATATTTACTGCAAGCATAAGGTGAATCAGCCAGAAGGTAGTGATCTTGGTCAAAGTAGTTATCTGGTTGTTGTGAAATACACATCCAATTGAAAACATATGAATCATGACAAGAACCTGGAAGGCCAGCATGGAGGGATATGAACTTCTTGTTGTTATCAAAAACCAGTTTTAGTGACAAAGAGTATCTATAAAAACAGGTAAAAGATATTTGGTCAGTGTGTTATCAAAGTTTTTCTCAAAGGCTTTGGAAAAGAAATGAATCAATTGCCTTTTTTGCAATCAAAATATTGGTTTCCATCTTGCTTGGGGTTTTGAACCAAGGGGATAGACATTACATCAACAAAAACAAAGCAACTGGGAAAGCCTTCAGTTTTCATTACTTGAGATATATCCTTGCATTCTTCTTTGGTTTTCCAACAAAGGACTGAGCAATGGAAAGATAGGATAGAAATAATCACTCTTTTGGTGTAAAAGCCAATAGTTCCATAACCAACTGAGAATAGATTTCATAATTGATGAATTGCGGCTCCATTCCATTTGATCCCAACATACAAAGAGCAAAATTAAGTTGGCTAGCTGGATTGTTTTGCAAATTCCAATAATTGGTCTGGAAGATGTGGTGGTCTGCAATAACATCCAAAAGCTTCATGGATGAAAACAATAAAGTTTGGAACAATTGCTGGAAGCTTAAGTTGGGGAGGAGATGAAGCTGTTGCATTTCATACATAGGGTTGTGGAGAGTCTGTCTTCTTGGAACCATGGATTGCTTTTCCAATAGAGAATTAAAAGCTTACCAAGTAGATTCCAAATTTGAGTCTGAATCAGAGTCAAATAATAAAAAAATTTCAGTCAGCTTTTTTGTGTTTTCAACTTTTTTCTGGAAAGTTTGATTGGAAATGTTGATAAAGATGGTGATTTGATGTGGGGTGATGAGATGATGATGGGATGTGTGTGATGTGATGGAGATGTGAAGCAATGGAAATGTGAAGTGATGGAGATGTGAAGCAATGGAGATGAGATTTCTGTGATTGAATGGAGATGGGATTGGTATGGATTTGCTGAGGTGGAGGTGTGGATGGGTGTTTTGCATGGGATGGATGGTGGATGTATGATGGTTCATAAATGGCAGGTTTGATGTTTGAAATCCACCATTTTCATGAAAACCTCCATTTTGAAATACACTAGTTAGGGGGTATGTGTATTTCAGAAACCCACCATTGAAAATGGGGGGTTTGGTAAAAACAAATGGCAGGTTTGCTAACTCTGGTACACCCTAATATGGACACAAATTGGTTAGATTCAATATTTAAAAATTCAATAAATAGGGTATATCAGAGTTAAGCAAACTGAAAATTTTTTAATGGAGGGTTTCAAACCAAATCTGCCATTTCAAAGCCCCAATGAAAATCAAAAAAACCCACTTATTTCAAATCAGACATGTCAGAGTTATCTGGAAATAAGTGTGTTTTTTTGAAGTAAAGTATATAAAGGCTTCCACCGCCTGTACACTTCATAAACCCCTGGTTTTCCACCTCTGACCTCCAAAAAATTCTACCTCCAACCTCATGTGGAAAAAAAAATTGATTCATTGCTCTTCATCTCTTGATCACTATCCTCATCAATTCATCACTCTCATCACTTGTTTGCTTTCATCACATCCAGCTAACTCTGATTGCATCACTATCTTCATCACTTCATCACTCTCATACCTTTATTGCTTTCATCACATCCAGCTAACTCTCATTGAATTTACATCCTCATCACTTCATCCCTCTCATCACTTTATTTCTTTCATTACATCCTAACTCTCATTGCTTTATCCCTCTTGTCACTTCACCAATCTCATCTCTTCCATCCTCTTTGCTTCATCACTCTCATCATCTCATCACTTCATCAATCTCACCACCTTAAGGCTCTCATATCCCTTCATCCCTTCATCCCACTTACTCTTGTTAAATGGGCCCTCACCAATCCTCCCCCCCAATTCCACCAAAAAATCCAATGGAAAAAAGCAAACATGCCCCAGGAGCTCAAAATCAAAAAATCTTCCGCCATCAGCTTCCAAAGGCTCAATTCAGCTCAATAAATCTGATCACATCATCCTGTTAAACTAGCTCAAAATCCTGTCCAATTACAGTGCTTTCTTTGGATCCAACAATGAAACACATGTTGGCCAACCTCCATCCTCTAAGGTCAATGGTTACCTCCTGATGGGAAATGAACTCAACAATAAAAAAAAGGTAGGATGGATCTGTCATCCAAAAAGATGAGGGAGCAATTTAAAAATTATCAAGACACGTACAAAAAGGCCCACTCAATGTCAATCTCCACCAGTTTGGCATCACAAACTCCAACAAAGCCAAGGGAATTGACTTGGTGGTTGATAGGTTGGACTCCCTTTGTCCTTTTTATATATAAATGGATGAAGCCTTTGGAAAGAAGGCCAACATCACCCCTCTAGCTGCTTTTGACGCCCAGAAATCTGCTTCAGTTTATGCCAAGGACTTGGCGGGGGATGATCAGCCTAGCAATGAGGACCTTGATGAAACCTTTGCCTTTTAGTGGCCCCCATCCAATGCAAAGGAGGATATTCAAACACAATCAGCTCCAATCACATCTACTTCTGCATTGATTGATGAGTTACACCCAACCTTCAATCCCTCACTTACTTCTTTTGATTTCTCTCTTTCTTGGGTGGAAGAACTGGAGAACTTGGCCAATGAGGAGGATTTAATTCCCGTATTCCCGTTGCTATCAAGATCTGCTCAAGTAAGGTTCCAATTTCTTTTATCTTCTGTCTGTTTAATCCTGACTGATTTAGATTATAAAAAAACAGGCTCATCCATTCCTGAATTTCCAAAAACCCAAGCCAATGGGGTCTCCCATATCCCCTTCAAATGAGAGCAATGATGTTCCCACACAAACCTCCTTTGCAAAGGGAAAGAAAATGGCCTCCCATTCCATCAACATGAGCCTCAATATAATTCAAAAGAGTAGAAACATGTGAGCTTTTTTGGGCTTTCAGGAGGTCATGGAGAAGCAAGATTCAAGTAAGCCCATTGGGTTCTCCTTGTTTTCAAAATCAAGCTCATTCCTATTCCCCTCTGAAAAACAGTGAAATTGGAAATTGAACCTGAAAAACTTCAGTTTGAAAAGGAGAAGTGGGCTCATCAACTGGCTATTGATTTTTAAAATCAGAAAGCCAAGAGTTTGGCTAATAAAAAAAATGGGATTCTGAGTGGGAGTTGAAACAGGCTGAGCTAGAATTTCAAAAAGAGGAAAAGGAGAAGGATTGACAGCAAGCACAACCGGAAATGGAGAGGGCACAACTGGTAAAAGAAAAAAAATGATAAGTGGTAAATGGCTGCAGGATAAATTGGTAGCAGTAAAACAGTAGATGAATTAAAGAAGATTACTAAAATGCTGGGCCTGTAAAAAATAAGCTTTGATGAAAAACTTAAAAAGAAAAAAAATAATTTTTGATTACAACAGTGCTTAAGACTATTTTTAACCCCACCAATAAAAAAATATATTTTCTTTTTATTTATATTTTTTTCCCTAGAGTATATTTTCCCAATTCCCAAGTCCCTGCAAGTGTTTTGAGTGTTTTTCTTGATTTTAACTGATATTGCCATTCTTGTATGAGTGGCACTCTCCACAGAAGTAAAAATAAACTGCTTGTACTTATAGGCTGCCCAAAGCATTTTGACTATACCTTCTTGCTTTAAATCAATTCCAAAGCCCAGGTCAGGAAAAAAAAATTGTCTGCCTGATGCTTGATATTCATCTTTAGTTTCAATAAGTTTTCCATTAGATTTTTTGGCAGGAACTGCAAGTAAAAAGGAATACTCAGAGATGTTACCTTTTTCAATGTGAGGTGAGTTGTAAAAAGAGTTGGATGTGAAAGTGAGATGGGGAAAGCAGTCAAAGGGAGTAGTCCAAGAACCAAATTTTAGTGAGGAGAAGTTCAATTGTTCTTTTTTTTTCAGCAGTGATGGCAGGATACAGATCAAAAGGTTGTAGTTTCAATCTAGACCATAAAACCCTTTTGTTTATGCCCCCCTCTGTAAGTTCTAAAGAGATCTCCAATGCCCTCATATGATCCCTCTTTTGCTTCAAAGTCCTCTGCCAGCCACATATCTTTATGTTTGTCACCTGATCTCCTTCCATCTTGTTCCCTCCCAGGAAAATGCTCTTCTTGGGGTGAGGATCAAGAAGGGATTCAATTTAGATTATAATATTGTGATTGTGGTGAGAGAAGCAATGGAGTTGAAGGAAAATCTTTAAAAAAAGGATTAACAAAAAAAATGTCAGTCATTTGATCACAAAAAAAAAAACAAAAAAAAAAATACTGGATGTGAACAAATCTGGCCGGGCTCATTACCAAAAAAAAAAAACAAAAAAAAGAACAGTAACGTCATCACAAAAAAAATTAACTGGGTGTGAACAACTCAGGCCAAGCTTTGGGTTGGGCTTTGGGCCGGGATATGGGGGCCAGGGGGCAAGGGAGGGGGGGTGGCTTGGTTGGCTGGGGAGGAGGGCTTTTGGGGGGCGGAGCGGCATGCCGGTGTGGTAGATTAAACCTGTCCTATAACCATCAGACTCACTTTTGTAGTTCAACAACAGCTCAAAACCTCAAAGTAGCCTCAGAAATGGATTCTACATCACAAATAACCTATATTCACTCAGCCAAAGTACCCCTCTATCTCTCATGGATTAGAAGATACAGCCCAAGAACCCTTCAACTATGGCAAACTCATAACCAACCAGGTGTCACAGCTCTGTGGAAGGCATAAAGAAATACCTTTCAAACCCTCAAGTACATACCAGTAACAGTTTACCCTCAACACCAGAACCATATACCAACCCTGTCATCTCACTCAGAATACAGCATACAGACACAGGAGGTAGTGCAGCATGCCAGATCCAGTCACCTCATCCAGCATACAGCATACAGACACAGGAGGTAGTGCAGCATGCCAGATACAGTCACCTCATCCAGCATACAGCATACAGATTCAGGAGGCAGTGCAACCAGTTCAGATCCAGTCACCTCAGCCAGAATACAGCAATACAGATACAGGAGGCAGTGCAGAAGGTCGGATCTGGTCACCTGAACCAAACATGCAGCAAATACACATACAAGAGGCTGTGCAGAAGTCTACAGGAGCAATATAGGCAGGAGGAAGTCTAACCAGTCTCAAGCAAGAACAAAACAAACATGCAGCAAATACACATTCAAGAGGCTGTGCAGAAGTATACAGGAGAAATATATGTAGGAGGAAGTGGAACCAGCCTTAACCAGAACCAAACAAACCAACAGTATTTCACAGAAATACATGTAGGTAGAATCAAGTAGCACTGAATAAACTACCATTACAGCACAGCAAAATATCTTATCTGAACTACACAGCAATCTATGCAAGCCTGTTCATGCATGAAACCCCTGTAAAAGCTTTTCCAAACCAGCAGAAATGCCTCATGAAACTTTACAAGCTTTTCCCAACCAGCAGAAATGCCTCATGTAACTGTACAAGATTTTTCCAACCAGCAGAAATACCTCATGTAACTGTATCTCACTGTTCCTCACCAGAACAGGGAGAACCCTCAGGGGAAGCCTTGAGCACCCCTGGGGGCAGGATTTGTCTATTTAAGGAGGGCCTCTCTGCCCTATCCAAGTTGTATCACTCATCCCATCTCATGCCATCTGGCACAACCCAATCCTCATACCACCCCAGCTCACTCCACTCTATCAGTACCCATCTGTGGTACCTACCCAGATAAAATATCAGTGAACCAATTATAAAGGAAACAGGAAATCAGAAACCAAGTTATAACACACCTTTAACCAATTAAACCACCCAACAGGTGCTTGAATAAGGGTTCTTCTGTGACCTAAATATTCACGACCAAATTAAAGAAGAACAACCCTTCAATTAATAAATAACCCTTACAAAGAAAGAGAGAACAAACAAAAGCAACCACCAACCTTTTCCTCTACCCAGCCCCCTGTGGGTAAACCCATCCTTGGGTCCTCTCCTGAACCACCCCTTTGATAAACCCTTCAACCCTTTAATATTGGGATATTGGTTAAGATCAAATATATCTGATCAGTAAATAACCCATAATCCAATACATCTGGTCCATTCTTCAACAAACCCTACCAATAACAATTAATAAATAATCTAGGTCTTATCTGAGACCTATATTAAGTCTCAAAGAAACCAGCCATTAATTTAAATAAATTATTGTGCAGAATTACTATAGTACTAGAAGGGCAGGCAATTAAAAACCACTCTTAGTATATACTAATACTCCAAAGGAGTAGAAGTAATACTAAATTCCCCTTCAAGGACTACCAGCAAGCTATTTGCTACTTTTATTTATATAATCCCACAGGAGCCTCAACACCTGTGGCAGGGGCCGGAAAGCTGGAATGGGGGCCGCAAGAGCAAACAAAGCAGGGAGGCAGGGCAGGGCCACAGCAGTAAAGGGGGGGCAGGGACGGCAATTGAGGGGGGGGCGGTGTGGGCAATTTAGGGGGGGGGCGGAGCAAACAAGGGGGTGTGAGGGGGTGGTGGGGAAGGCAATCCAAACAAAGGGGGGGGGCGGTCCAATCAAAAAGGGGGAGGGCAGGAAATCAAAGGGGGGGCAAGGGAGCAAGTGAAGGGGGGGGAGGGAGCAGAGGGCCCGGGAAAGCAAGGCAGCAGGGGGGGGGGTATGGTGAGGGAGCAAGCAAGAGCAAGAGGAGGTGAGGGAGAAAGCAAGAGGGAGAGGAGTTCAGCAAGGATGGAGGGAAGAGGAGGATGAGGAGGAGGGGGGGAACTTACCTGAGGAAAGAAGAAGTAAGGAGGTGGGGGGAGCTAAGGTGGATGGATCAAAGTATTAGTATCTGTTGATGGGGATGGATGAGGAGGAGGATAAGGGGGAGGGGAGGTGGTGTGTGAGGTGGAGGTGGTTGGTGAGAAAAAGGAGGTGGATGAGGAGGAGAGGTGAGGTGGAGGTGGTGTGAGGTGGATGTGGTTGGTGAGGAGGAGGGAGCAGTGGACCAAACAATGGCTTGGTGCGTTGAGGTGGGTGGTTTGGAAGTTTTGAGTCTTTTTTGTCTAAGTCCACCCCACCAAAAAAAAAGAAAAAAAAAACTTACTCAGTCTAGGAATGTTGGGTGAACAACCAAAACCAAAAAAATATGGTGAAGGGATTCTTTACCTAATTAAAAATCAAACATTAATCATCAAAGAAAGAAAGGGTGAGAGAAAGAATCTGTTCTCTCATAGAAGAAGATGAGGGACAAGATGAGACAGGGATGACTTGAGGAGGACCTGGAATATCATCTTGAAATATTTTGTCCCATTCATCTTTGATGTCGCACAAAAGATTGTGAAGGATTACCCAAGTGATAATCCAGTTGATGAGGAACTTCATGTATTTGGCGTTTTGAAGCTTTTTTTGCATTTCCCTTAAGCTGGCCCATCTTCCTTTCAGGACTCCTATGGCATTCTCAATCCAAATTCATGATTGTGCAAGATGATAGTTGAAACTGGTTTTTCCTTGATCTTTGGACCAAAAATTCAGGTATGCTGGAACCACATATTTCCCACTAGCATAAGCTGAATCAGCCATAGGTATTGATCTTGGTCAAAGTAGTTATCTGGTTGTTTGGAAATCTGCATCCAATTGAGAACATATGAATCATGACAAGAACCCAGAAATCCATCCTGGAGGTATATGAAATTCTTGTTGTTATCATAAACAAGTTGTAGTGCCACAGAGTATCTAAATGATATTTGTGAAGATGGAGATGTGAAGCAATAGAGATTTGAAGCAATAGAGATGTCAAGAAATGGAGATGTGAAGCAATGGAGATGAGATTTGTGTGATGCAATGGAGATGGGATTGGTATGGATTTACTGAGGTGGAGGTGTGGATGGGTGTTTTGGATGTGATGAATGGTGGATGGATGATGATCCATAAATGGCGGTTTTAATAGCGGGTTTGATGTTTGAAATATTCCATTTTCATGAAAAGCACCATTTTGAAATAAACCAGTTAGGGGGTATGTTTATTTCAGAAACCCGCCATTTTTAATGGCAGGTTTGGTCAAAAAAATGATGGATTTTTAATGGCGGGTTTGCTAACTCTGATACGCCCTAGTATTATTTTTTTTTCAATGAATTCAAATCTTAGTCCAGATATTAAACAAAAAAATCAATGCAGTATGGGAAAAACAAGACAAATTACAGGACTTGATTTTCTTTACAAAAAAGGCAAAAGTTCCAGAGCAATTTGAATACTCTTCTACCAAACATAAAAACAGGAACAATTAATCTACATACCTATTTGATGCTGGGAACTCAAATATTTTGAAATATTTTGACAAAAAAAATATCAAGTACACAGATAATCATAAAAAATATGAAAAATTTCCTTTAACAGAATTAAACATTTCTAGTGAAATGTAAATACCTTTGAGCCAAACATAATCAAAAATAAAGAAATGATATATATATTTATTTCATGAGGAGAATCAAAGTATTTTCAAATATTCTCAAAAAATCTTGGCCATCAAGTAAAAGATAAAATCTTCCAAGAATTGATTTCTTTCAATAGGAAGAGATATTTCCACTCTTTTAGTAACTTTTCAAATCCAACTGTAAAAGACATGTAAAAATATTTCAAGCTAATTCCATTAAAGTAACTATTTGCTGAGAAAAATCAAATAGGACCTCTGAAATTATGTAAAGAATCATTTTGAATTAGATGCATTAATTTTTATTATAAAATTTCTTGAAAAAAAAATTATCAAGCATGATTGAAATAGAATGCAATTAAAAACAAACAATTTTACTAAAAAAAATGGTACACAAAAAAAGGGAGTGCTTCTGTGCAATCAAATGAAACCATGCTTTCATGAGGGATGAAATTTTTTCCAAATATTCAAGCAATTCTCATGTTATATTTCCCAGTCCTTAAAACCCCTCCTAGACCTATATTCTTTCCATATTTCTTCAACAGGTGGCACTGGAACATGATTCTTGAAGGAAAATACCTCTTTACTCATTTTCAAGGCTAAGAAATGTACTTATTCCACACAAAAATGAAAATGGATGAGTTTGAATTTGCAGGAAAATGAAAAGGGAAAAATTTTGATGATTGTGCCTTAGAGAACCAGACTATTGGGCGTTCATAAACATTTGTAAGAAAATGAACCAAATGTGCCAACCTCATCCAATGATTTGGGAAAAGATTATCCATGCTTTTTAAACTTTATCAAAATCAAAATAATCACAAAATTTCTTCCAAAGAACATGATAAAATGCTTTCTTTCTTTCCACTTCCAATGAATTTATTCCTGAAATCTGTGAATTTTCTTCAAACCTAATGAGCCACAGAATATTAAAAAAAAAATCATCCCTTGAGAGATCACCAAAAGAATACACATAATTTGAAAAACAACTTGGAAGCTGAGAAATGAATCTACTCCTCTTTGGCCTCATAGAAATAGATGAATTTGAAGACAATTGAACCTGAATAGGGGGATCTTGCAATATTCAAACTGGCATAGAAAATTTTTGAGATGAATGAAATGGTTGCATGGCTTGATTGAATTAAGCCTGCAGGTTCTTTGCAGAGGAATGGGAAATACCAGATTGAGCTCTCAAGGATAGAATTTCCATTTTGTTTGATCTACCTTTACCCTTTTTTAGGTTTATTTTAAGTTTTTAAAAATTTTTTGAGGGATTTGGAGCCAAGGGTGACAAAACCACTGCCTTTTATAAGGCAAAGGAAGAATAATGATTGAGAAGGGATAGGCTTCAGCTGTGTCTTGCACATTGTTCTTGGTCCTTCCTGTTTTCCTTGCCTGGGTAACTGTTTATATTGAGAGTTTTGAATCTTGGTCTAGATAAAATTCAGAATATTGAGGACAATGAATGGTTCAGTCTGCAGGATAATGAATGGTTTCAGTCTGAGCATTATTGTTTCTCAGAGTACTCATCCCCACTGTGTTTCCAATATCATTGAATAGTCTGAGCTCTCTTGGGAGCAGGTAAAAATTTTGGCAAGGAATTCTGTGGTTCATCTTCACAAGATTGATCCTTCTGGAGAAATTTTTTTTAGCAAACTGACACCAATACAATTAGGAGAAAACCAATACCATGGGTATAATCATGGAACTTAGGCTGAAGAAAAGAATTAAGGGTTTTAGGATGTGGCAATGGTGTTCCTGGTTGATCACTTTGATCTTGGAGTTGAGGCAGAAGAAAATTTTGAGTTTTCAATTGAGAAAGGCTTATCACCATGAAAAAATTAATGTTACTTGCTAGCAAGTGACATCAAGGAATCTCTGGTTGAAGCTTTTTTAAATCTATAGTTCAATCTTTGCTCAAGCTCCAACCAAGTTTTGGTGCACAGTAACTGTGCAAAATGCAAAGTGAATGTGGATTGGAACCTGATCTTGGTTGGAGATTGACCTGGGCTTGGTTTTAGATTGGGCCTGAGCTCCTTGATGGCACTTTCTAGCAAGTGAAATGAAGGTTTTTTCTGGTGTATGGGATTTTTTTTGATATGGCAATGACATGGAGGGGGGAATGGTGTTTGGAATGTTGATGGTTCAATATGAATCAATGGTGGGGTTGTGGTTTGAATAAAACCATTTCTATGAAACTGGTAATTTTGAAATTCATCAGTTAAGGTGTATGTGTATTTCAGAAACTCAACATGAAAAATGGGGGGTTTGTACAAAACAATTGAAAGGTTTCTAATGGCCAATTTTTTAAATCTGATACACCCTATTCAGGGAATTTATTCTTGTTACATTAAGGAAATTAATGTCCAGATTTTGATAATAAAAATAATTTTAACCCAGGAAGACCAAACAGGGGGCTGGAGGCCTTATTTTTTCTCCCAGGGCCTGAATTAATTTTGAAAACACCCATATTCCCAAAATTTCCCCATAAGACATTTTATTCACACTACAGGAAGTTGGTTAAATATTAAGAAGGTTTTAAAATTTACTCAAATGACAGATTAATTAAGGGCTGGGATAACATGCTCCAAGGCATCAATTTAGTAAAAGAATTTCTATTTCTGTGCCTTGGTGTTTTATTTTGAAAAAAAGGTGTGTATTTGTTAATTCTGAAGGTCTGACTTGAGCCATGGAATTTTGATTTTTTTCCCCTTTGAAAATCAGGTTTAATGATCCAATTTAAAGAATTTTAATAATATTTGGTAAGAAACAATTGTAGAATTTATGAAAAAAAATATTCTGGTACATGAATGAAAAATTGGGGTTTTCAAAAGTCTTCAACCACGTGGAACTTTTGAAAATTATTTGTGTTTGACCAGTTGATGTTACTATGTTGGAAAAAGCTCAATGTCTCCTCGAAGGGAAATATTTCCAACAATTATACTGAGGGTGATATTTGAGCACAGTGGTCTTCCTTTGGAGTTTGAAAAACTCATCTTCTTGGAAAAAATGATAAACATACTATATTTGGACTAAAAAGCACCAAAAATCAATCATAGGGTGTATCAGAGTTAAATTTTCAAAAAATTAAATGGCTGATTTTAGGCCTATCCACTTTTGTTTTCAAAATTTTATTTTTTTCAGTTCAAAACATTGAGTCATTGTTTAGTTTGATAAAAAAATATTTTTTGAAAAATTCATATTATTCCTGAAAAAATCTATTTGAATTTTTCAAAATTTTAACGCTGATGTGCCCCCATATATGCTTTTCAGATTTCAGGCCTAAATTTATATCAGGAAGAATCATTAATCTTACAATTTATTTTCAAAAGAGATGATTTTTTTTCTTCCTAGATACAAAAATGATTTCATATCTGAGGTTATTATTTGAATTTTTGTAATAAAATTCTATAATAAACATGTAAAAAAACTTGAAAACACCGATGAAACTGGATTTTTTGATTTTCAATAGGGCTTGATTGCTCCAGGTTTGGACCCACATACATTCTTCTTGATAAAAAATGAAAAAATTAACTCAATAGAAACTTCTGAAAACTTTTCTTCTGACTCATGGGAATATGATCTACCATCATCACCAGGTACACATAATGATCTTTAATTTTTTCTTCAAAACAAAAATAAACTCAATTATACCAAAAAAACCAAATTTATCTTTGAGGATGCTCATCCAATCAATATTTTACTCAATCAATGGAGAACAGCCTCTGATCTAACCTCAATTCAAAACCATCAAACACCTTGGATTTTCAAGGAGGCCATTATTTCAGATTAAAAGTAAAGTTCTATTGTTGAGACTTGGAATCAAATTTAGTTTGTGGGAAAGCTATATGTGTGGGAGGTGTTTAAAAACAATAATATATTGGGTTTGGTAAAAAAAGGATCTCAAGTGGAATAGAGGTGAAAATTTTATTTTAATAGAATTCAAATAATTTTTATTTACTCAATGTTTAACCTGAGTTTTTGGTAAGGACTATGGAGATTATTTCTCCCCTGGTGGAAAAATAAATCTTTCTAGGACGTTATATACCATTCTTCTCAAAAAAACATGGATTAGCAAAAAATGGATGTCACAGTGGCCCTCATAATTGCACCTCTGGATGAAATGGCTCATGTTTCCCTTTTAAAGCTAGTTTTTATGTTCACATAAAATCATTTGAAATTAACCCTTGTTTTAAGAGTAATTTTTCTCAAAGTGGGTTTTTATGATGGCACTATCCCATTCCCAAAATAAATAAAGCCATATCCAGAGAAACTTGGGGATAGGTTTGCAAGGCCCAGTCTTTCAGCTTAAATTTGAATAAAAAGCCCAGTTCAAAAAATTTCCTGATTCCACATGGAGCCCACAAAAGGATGTCATAAGCTTTCAGCTTGCTACTATGTACAGAGAAACCTGTCATAGCAACACAAAAACTATAAAAAACAAATTAAACAAGAATATCTAAATTAACAAAAGAAGGAGTGAGAAATCCATAAATATTATTGACGGAATGGATTCCTCACCAAAAATGAGGTAGGGTAACTCACTGACCCCACCCTTGAAATCCAAGTCCTTACATTTTTAAAATAATTAAAAAGAAAAGTACTGAAAATTACAACACCAGTATGGCAACTTTTGGCTATTCTAAAAATTTCACATGTGTTGTCACGTATAGGGTTTACACCTAAAATCCACTCAGAATTGAGGTTTTGTGTATATTTTAGGAGTTACATGCGGAAATGTGTTATGTCACTATTCTGCGCGCAGCCCTGCATCCTTACATATCCCTACGTACTCTTAGTAGCAAATTCCCGCATACTAGAGACCCGCTTGCAGCTAATTCTGCCACGCACACAGCGGATCCTACCCCCCGCGCGTCTGTACTGACTGATCCCCGCGTCTGGATCCGTCGTGACTGATCTGACAACCAGGTACCAATCAGAGAGCTACAACCTAGTTAGGGTTGCCTGACATATGTAAAAAGTTGAAATATGCGTTATTAATAGTCTAAAAAGATCAAGACCTAAATAAAATTAATAAAAATTAAGTTTGAAACATTTTTTAATAATAAATCAAAGATCAAGGATTACCACATAAATCATTGACTCTGATCTTTGAAGGCCACAAAAAAATACAAGGAGTTTTCACAAAAATTATGAAAAATCATCTACGTGATCAGCAAATGATGGAAAATCAGTAAAGGTTCACATCTGTTCACTTTGAAGCAATACTAATAGTAAAAATGAAGGATGAGTGCAGAATGAAAAAATTTACGCCATAATAGATTAACAGATCCTGTGGCTAAAATAGTACAGAAATCCAGAAGATCTAAAGTCAGCTGATTGACAGCACCAAGTGGACGTGCTAATCCTGCCCTGACTGGCTTGTCAGCCTCAGCCCATGAGCAGAACCCTCTCTACATGCCCTGAGAAGCTCAAAACCACCATAAAAATGTATTTATACAGACCTCTTTGGATCCATTATTCCAGAGATTATCAGTTTTCCAGGAATTATTATTATCAATCAGACTCCGTTTCATTGTTAGTAAAGTGCTTATGAAGAGTCTAAGCACGTGATTTATGACTTATTCTGTAGTACTATTATTTATTTCTTAAACTAATCAACCAATTGGAGCTAAATCAGGAAATCATCCCAAACTGCTCTGAAACCCTTCTTATTATTGCAGGATTTTTGTGGAAAAGTGCTCAGAGTGAGTTTTTCCCTTCCTGTCTTGGGCCTTGTGCTGTTTAGCCCAGCCATATTAGTGGATAAGCCCTTTCTAAGGCACCCATCTCAAATCCACGGTTCTTAAACTTCCTAAGGAGGCCCCTTGAAGAGAGGTTTCTTTGTCTGTAAAGACCCCCAGTAGTATGATACTGTGGCCCCTCTTTTATATATATATTGAAAACCTTCTATTAACAAAACAATTAAACCTTTCAACTGCTCTTATTATACTGTTTATTTGAGCCTCTAAGTGTTTATTTTTGGAATAATAATAATAATTATTATTCCAGTACTTTTATCACTCTCTGTAGCTAAAGGACTGCAAGGTTCCTGTATCATAGAGCTGACATAAGTGCTGCTAAAATGCAAGAAAAGTTTTGCACAGGTACTCATCCTAATAACACTCAGGATGAGGATATTTTGATTGAAATTATTCAAAATTTCCAGAGAAAGAGTAAAAAAATTAGAATGAGGATATGGGGAGAGAAGCCTGTGGTTGATGCTCTGAGGAGTATGATAATGGAGTCCTAAAAGTGAAACACCAGCAAGGGGAATGTTGATATGAGCATAGATGTCACGCAACCACCCCACAAACTAAAGGGAAATCTTGATTAATTTGAGTGAAAATGGGAGAATGCTTGATACAAGGGAGAGGCAAGTATAGCAAAGCTAACTTCAAAGTGCAAAAACTTATTTTGGAGTCTCAACAAACTGCAAGTGGAATGGATTTTTTCCAATGGAAGGAAACCTAAGGCAAGTCCAATGTGATAACCTGAAACCAGCAAAAGATTCAAGAGCGTATGAAATTAAATAACTGAGGAGACAATATTAAGGCAGAATTTGTGGTCCTTATAAGGTAAATGGAGGTAACTAGATACAACCTGATGGAAATTCATCTGCAACTGGGGAGAAATGATGGAATGAATGACAGGAGTGAATGGTTAAATTAAATACACAGAGTAGTTTATACAAGGTTTGAGGTCTAGCGCAAGTACAGGGAAATGGCAAGATGAATTAATAAAATGCAAATAGAAGTAATGAAAAAAACAGATATAGTTATGCAGGGTGTAGAGCTGGTACTTAAGTGGATGTTTAAAATGATATGGCTTTCTATACAGCATGAAATTTGGTGTGACTAGCCTGAATGTGAATGGGATAGCTAAGTCCAAAGATAGAAGAAAAAAGATGGATTGGATGGTTGACTAATCATCTGATGGAACTGCAATGATTGCAGAAATGGAATGAGTTGCCAAATTTAGATAGGTCACTTGTGTATAAGCCAGAGGAAGTAAGCAGACATGCTAATATGTTTTTTTCTAGTTTTGTGGTTATAGACTGGGTTAGATGATTTGAAGGAATAGGATATGCTTAATGGATGATGTAGACAATAAACCTTGGACTTGAAGCGTGAAAATAGCAGGTTGAGTTTTGGTTGTCTTGTGTTGAGATTACACCTGTCAGATGGGCAATAATTGGTAAGAATTAATATAATAATTTCAGCCCACTACATTCAAAAGACCCAACAACTTCTAGCTACTAGTGGTGATGAAAATATTGAAGCAGAAATAGGGTGAAATGCCAGAGATATGATTTGTACAAAAGGGTAAAATTTCTGTATATTTTCATAGAGATTGATTCAAAAAGAGGGTAAAAGACCCTATTGGGGTTTTTGAGCCCTCTGGAACATGGTTATATGTCTTTTTAGGAAAATATAGGAAAAAGTTTGGCGCCGCTAAAAATTTTAAGGACTCATTTCAAGAAAGTTCTGGATGATTTCCTTGGTGTTTTGGTTATTTAAAACCTATTAAAGGGTTTCAATTTAGAAGAATGAATCACCAGGTCAAGATATGTATTTATTCATGAGGAATGGGCTAATATTCAAGGTTTCAGGTTTGTGCAAGCTGTTACTTGAGGCAGGTTGAATTCTTTATTGATAATTGGCCAAAAAAGGAGATTCCAGACTTTTGGTCTAAATTCTGATCATAAGTTTTCCAAGAGCAAACACTTATATTCTTATAAGGGTTTGGTGGCTGAGTAAAAAATATTTGTTTCTATAATGAATTCATGACTGGAATTAATGCTTTAAAAATGGCTGGGAAAGGGAGCATTATTTATACCTTTTTTCCCCCTCATGATTAATGTCTTTTACCAGCCAGAGAGGGGTGAACAAGGCTTTAACTGAGGCCAAGGAAATAAACATAAGGTTCTGTTGACCTTATCTGGAACTAAAAGAAGTCCTGGAAGCCTTATTTCATCATTTCTTGGACTCATATATGTTTGAATATCTTTAATGATGCCATTTTGACATGAATTTGGGTGGTTTCTAATTAATGATTCATGTATAAAACTCTGTTTTCCAATTCCAAGGGTGTATCAAAAGTTTATTTTAACCTTTAAGTTTTTTGGAATTACCATTTTGAGGCTGTTTTGACCATATTTGATTGAGTAAAATCCATTCTTGTGGGCGGTCAGCCACTTGTTGAAACAAGTTGAATACAGTGTTGATTCTAAAGATGCAGGGGTTGAGATGGTTCCCAATGTAGTTGAGAGTGACTTAGAAAAAAACAGCCCTTCTTTTTGTGCTCTGGGTGTTAAAATAGGTATGCACTCAGGTGTGTGCTAAATATAGGTGTAATCCAAAGGGGATGCACTTAGGGGATTCTAAAGCCCATTGGAAAACGGCACAGACCACACAGGCCTGTTTGGATGTCATAGACTGGGTGAAACTGGCCTCAAAACATGTGAAACAAGTCATTTGGTACACGGGCCATCATGGCCCTGTTGGGAAGGATGGGCCACCCCAACTCAATGGGCTTGAGGGGCTACCATTGGGCCTCCTCTGTATTTTGGACATACTTGGCCAGCTGGGCTGGCCCGCTAAAGCTGTCATTTTATTTATTCACGCTGGGATGGCCCATTGGGGCCTTTGCCCACTGTTTGAGGTGTCTGGCAAATTTAGGGGCCCAATGGCCCATGAAGGGCAGAGGGACTCTGAATGGAGTCCCCCCACCCTGGTTGTGGCCGCTGCGCTAGCCTGCAGGAGCTGGGGCCAATGGTTCTAGCTCCCTCTCCTCCCTTTTCTTGTCACTGCAAAAGGGGGGGAGATGGCTGGCTGGTCCCAACCAGCCAGAAAGGTGTATTGGGCCGGTTGCAGTGAGGCAAACAGCGGTGGGGGTCATTTAATCACTCTTCCACCTGTGCAAGGTGGGGAGCAACAAACAAGCAGGGGCGCTACCCCCCCCCCACCCCCGTTACCAAGGGGGAGGTGCCAAGTGCTGGGGGGACCTGATCCTGCTACAGCCCACCATTTTAAATGGCTTGCCTTGGGCAAACCATTTCCCAGGCAACCAGTGGGGGATTTGACAACCCCTGCTGGTCACTTAGTCAGGAAAGAGGGGGGGGCATGTTTTCAGGTTATACCCCCCCCTTGTGTGAGGTTGAGTCCTGGGTCCCACATGGCCCATTTTTGGGGCCAGGGGCTGGTTGCATGAGGCAACCAGCCTGTTGGGTGGGGTTATATGTCAGTTTTCTACTATGTACAGAGCAACCTGTCAAAGTAGCAAAAAATACAAAATAAAAAAAAACAACTAAAAATATTAAGAAGGAGTGGGAAATAGATAAATATTATTTCAGAAATGAAATTCCTACCCAAAATAAAGTAGGGTCACTCACTGCCCCACCCTTGAAATATAACTCCTTCATATTTTAAATAATTAAATAAGAATTTACCAAAAGGTCACCGCACCAATATGGCACCTTTTGGCCAATTTAATATTTACCACATAGTTTTACATATAGGTTTCACACCTAAATTTCAGTCAGAATTGAGGTTTTGTGTATATTTTAGGAGTTAAACACAGAAATGTGTTATGTCACAATTCCTGCACGCAGTCCCGCACCCCTAAACAACCCCTATGTACCTGTAGCATCAAATTCCAGCGTAAAGAATGCCCATGCGCAGCCAATTTTGCCATGCACAGAGAGGATCCTACCCCGCGTGCATCTGAATGGACTGATTGCCGCGTCAGGATCAGTTGTGACAAATCTTACAGCAGGTACTGCTCAAAGGAGCTACAACCTAGTAGGGTTTACCTGGCATATGTAATAATGTAAAATATGCATTAAAAATGCTCTAAAAACCTTAAAAACTGAATAAAACCATTTTATAATTAATTTCAAAGTGTTTTAAATCATAAATCAAATATAAAATGTTATCACAAAACAGACAGATCCTAATCTTTAAAGAAAAAAAAACACTACAAGGAGTGGCCATAAAAATTATTAAAAATTACCTACGTGCTCGGAAGATGATGAAAAATCAATATATATCCAAATCTGTCTAATTTATACCAATTTTAATATTAAAAATGAAGCGTAAGTTCAGAAAGATCAGAATTACACCATTAACAGATTAATGGATCCTGAGGCTAAAATAGTACAGAAACCCAGCAGATCTGATGACAGCTAATTGAAAGCACCAAGTGGATGTTCTATAAATTCCCTGACTGTCTTTCCAGCCTCAGCCCATCAGCAGAATTCTCTCTATGTTGCCTGAGAAACTCATCATCACACCAACAGGTATTTATACAGAACTCTTTGGATCCATTCTTCCCCACCAGTTTACCAGTAATTTATTATTATAAATCAGAAACCGTTTCATTGTTAGTGAAGTGCTTATAAGGAGATCAGCAAGTGATTTATGAACTAGTCTGCAGTATTATTATTACTTCCCAAAACTAACTAACCTGATTCATTGAAGTTTAGTCTTGCCATCAACCCCATCTCCCCTGAAACCCTTTACCTGAATCTTTGCAGGCTTTTCTGTGGATTATTGACTTAGAGTGAGTGTTTCCTGTGAGAATTATTGGCCCACAAGCTTATTCAAATAGCACTACTTGAAAAAAAAAAGAAATTCTGAGACAATAATGTATTATGATTGATTCTCAATATGAGGCAGAGGCAATGGTGCAGTGGTGAATATGAATGACTGGTGAATGAATTGGTGAATGAATGGATGGAAAACAGCAGGTAGAAGAGCTCCTTAAATAAAAAAGATGGTGCTCATGTGGAGCTCATGTAATGGCAAGCAAAATGCAAAAATTCCGCCCTAAATGGGATCTACAGGCTCTAAAAGCCTTGCTACTTGGTTTGGGCTTACTCAGCCTACTTGGATTTAGTCCCTGAACCCTTATGACCAGCCTGTATTGGTTGAGTTTTGTTTTTCCACCCTTACTGGGCTGAACCAGCCATTGTTGATGTTCAGACCCTGGCTGGTTGTCTATTAAAAACATCCCTGTTACCCAGTTACAATTCCCTCTTGACAGTATTGGTCCTTATTACCAACTCACATGGCTGGTTGCCTCCTGCAACCAGCCCCTGACCCTCAGATTGGCCAGGGTGGACCAAGAAACACTCTGGGTCTGGTCAAACTTACAGGAGGGGAGGTGTAACCAGCTGAAATGTGTGTCCCCCCCTCTCTCTCTCAATCCCTGTAAGGAACAGTCAAATACCCCCCCAGGGAACCCTGGATGTTGATACCACCAAGGGCATCACACAAATGGTTGGGCTGGGCGGTGGTCAATCCCACCCAGCCCCAGGTCACCTCCCCCTTGGTAACGGGGGGGGGGGGGGGGGGGAGATGGCCTTTGCAACCTCTTTGCTGCCACACAAGAGATGGGGGTGTTGGTCAAATCCCACCCCACCTTGCCAGCATAGTTGGTCCACACATGAGGTGGGGGGGTGGACAAGTCCCCTCCCACCTTTCTGGTTGCCTTTTTGCGGCCGGCCTGGCTGGTTGAGGACCACCCAGCCTCCTCTCCCCCTTGCAACCAAGCAAGGGGAGGGAGGGAGGCAGGGGCTGCCGGCCCCCCACACAAGCGGGTGGGGGGACTCCAAACAGAGCCCCCTGCCCCATAAAATACAACGGCCCCACAACAAGTCCCAGAGAGAAACAAGCGGCCCTGAGCAGGCTGCCACACAGGTGGTGGCCCCATTGGGCCGCCAAGGCCCAAAAGCCATAAAATACATACTTTGGCGGGCCAGCCCGTCTGGCCAAGTATGTCAAAAATAAACCTTGGGAACATTTATGCCCAAAAAAGCCCGTATGGCTAAGGTGGCCCATCCACCCTGGCGGGATGTTAAGGCCTGTGTCCCAAAAGACCTGGAAAACCAATAAAATCCCCATAGGCCCAAGTGGCCAACGTGATGTCTAATGGGACTTAGAGGCCCATTTGTGCATCCCATTTGGATTAAACACTAAAATGCACATAACATGAGTGCATCCCTATTTTAACATTTCCCTTCATGCCTTTGCCATTGTGCTGTTTTGGCCAGCCATACCAGTTGATAAGTCCTTATAAGGAACCCATTATCATTCCAAGGTTCTTAAACTGCCTAAGGAGGCCCCTTGAAGAGAGGTTGTCTGTCTGTAAAGATCCCCAGTATTATAATACTCTGGCCCCTCTTTTTATAACAAATTGAAAACCCTTTTAACCAAACCAATTAAACCTTGCACCAGCTCTTAAACATATTTATTATTTGAGCTTTTTAAGTGTTTATCTTTTGAAAATTATTATTATTTTTATTCCAGTATTTTTATCACTCTCTTTAGCTAAAGGACTGAAAGGTTCCTGGTATCAGAGAGCTGAAAAATGGGGTTCTGGCTGGGAAATATCCTTCAATAATTAATTTTTTAATTATTTATTCCTTGGACCAGGAAATTTGTTTAAAAATAAGTAAAAATACTTATAACCTATTTTTTTTTGATTTTTTTTCCCAGTGGATTATAAGACCAACGGAGAATCAATCAATTATTATTTGAATCTTCTTAAACAGAAAAAAGAAGAGAAACTATGTAACTTTGTGCCCAGTATTATTGCTCCTGAACAACAACAGGAAAGGCTTCTTTATTAAAAGCAAAAAGCTTTGAAAGAGAAGGACCTTGAAATTGAAAGAGTTATCAAATTTAATTCTCTATGAAGGCAACACAAGGAGTGGAAAAATTTATCAATGAAAGGTTCCTATCTATAAAATAAACAACAAGAAAGTTCAAAATAAAAAGAAAATCACAAGAGTGAGCATTAAAATAAATTTCTTTTAAAATCATGGAAAATTCCAAAAAACATAAAACTTATATTTTTTATTGTTTTATAAACCTTAGTGGACTTTGCCATTGGTGACCTCATTGACCAGGACCTTCTTGAGGACTTCCCAGACAGTGTACCATTGAATTTTCCCTTGGATGTATCCCAGGATATGATTGAAACCCACTCAGACCCAGCTGGAATACCCCCCAAGGATTGTCTTGACCTCAACCAAGTGTTGGTACCATTGAATTTAACTACAATTAAGTTAAAAATTATTGAAAAATCAAAAAATACTTGAATTTTTTTTCATATTTTTATATTTTTTCAAAAAATTTGACAGAGACTTATATGTTTTTTTTGTGATATGTACCAAAACAGGTAAAACACCTGTGCAGTTGGTAAAGCACGATCATATGGATCTCTTCCAAGAGGAACCTGCGTGGGAAAGGGCTCCAGTTGACAACACAATGAGGGGGCTCAAACCCATGACCATAGTGTTACGCGGGATGAAAAAGGTGACAAACCCAGCCGCAAACTTGAACAACTCAACATTGGAGAGTCATCACTCACCCAACGTGTTATCCCAGGCAGATACTGGTCCTCCTATGCCACCCAAGCTGGACTCAACCAAGGAGGAAAGGGTCAAAGTGTCACTGAAATAGCACATGAGCTACTGGGTAAAATTCAAACTGGCTTAGACCCAGGAGGATCAGCCAGGTCTGAAAAAAGCTATTTATCTGGCAAAGAGTCCCAGATATCTCTTCAAAAGCTGATCCAAAGGAGGGAAGTAGAATTTTATGTGCAGAGCTGGAATCCTTGGGACCATTTGGCTTCCTTAAAGGGAAAGGAGCTCAAAAAGAAGAGATCCTTAGTCCATCAAAAGTTAAGGAACCCAAAATACTTGGACAATATAATATACTTAGCCCAGAAGTGCAAGAAAGTGTACCACAATTAGATTTAGAAGCTTTTAACCTCTTTTCTGTTAATTTGTCTCACAATTTTACCATTATTGGCAAGTGCTTTGATAAGTTATATGAGCAATTGGATAAGTTGAATCTGAACCTCAAAAAAGTGATAAAAACTCAAACCAAACTAGCTAAGATTGATGAGCTAGAATTAAAACAAATAAGGGACAGTATAAGCTTCAGTGAAATGGATCTAATGAAACATATCAGCAGTGTCCAATCCACTATACAAGAAGAAATTCTTGTCTCAATTAATTAAATCAAGGAAGAAGTTAAGAGAATAATTCATGCTCCTTCAACTCATTTAATCAGTAAAATTGATTTTTTGAGTTAAAAAATTGACTTATAGAGGGTATGATCAAGAATGATCTCAGAGATCATAAAATGAATTTTACTAACCCCCCAGTTACTGAATTGGAAGAAGATAGAACCACTAGATTCACCAGTACTCCTAGTATTCCCCCTAGATCCAGAACAGCTAAGAATGAATTTTTTAGGCCTAGTCATACACCTGAAGTAGAAAAAGCTTTAAAGTTACTTCCTCTCATCACTGAATGACCTAAATTATCAGGAAAAGGAGAATATAACCATGTCAGTTTCATTACGTTTATTGGTTACACTCTTGCCTCTTATGAAATCCCTGATACCATAACTGTGGTAAGATTACCCAGATTGTTTGAAGGAGAATCTCTTGATGGGTTCATTATTAAGAGGGAAGAAGTTTGATCTTTGTTCTGTATTTCACGGAAAGAATTAATCAAAGAAAAATTTGTTACCAGGATTTGGAAAAGAAAGATGATGAAGACTTTTTAAACTTCCCAGTTTGATCCATCCAAGGAAAAACCTCACAAATAGTGTATTTATCAGAAAAGAAGATTGGATTGTTTTAACCCCAATTCTGATAAAGAAGGGGTCAATGAGAGACTTCTTAACTTATTTCCAGGACAACTCAACCATAGTTTAAGGTGCAGGATTCCCATGAACTCTGACCTCTCTACCTTTATAGGAGTATTAGAAGAAACCGTTGATATGAATGGTCTTGACGAGAAAGTCAATAGACCCAGGGAACAGAATATTAGGAGTAAGGAGGAATCTGCTGTTAGGACCAAAGATTCACCTGCCCCTAATCTCACAAGCTTGGAAGTCAAGAAGAATCCAGATACAAAGGAAAATCTATACTGGAATTGCAACCAGACAGGACATGTAAGACCTGATTGTCCTCAACCCTGGAGAAGGATTAATTGTATTGAAGGAGAGAAGTATAAAATCTTCCCTGGAAATAAACTCTGTCAATGAAGATTCCAACTTACCACAAAAATGGAATCCCAATATGAAGATTCACCATGTCTCTGAAGCTTAAACCTTGACCCTAAAACCCTCTGCTGGTAAAAGTTACACTTCTGGCAAAAAATGCTATGCTACTGGTTTAATCCAAGGTTCCCTGATGAGTTTTTTCTTAGATAACGGAGCTTTTTTCTCTTGAGTTGATTCAACTGGTTTGGAAAAGCAAGATCCAAATTGGAAAATGAAATTATTACTAGTACCTCAGGCTAATTTTAGCAGTTGTAACTCTTACCTCAATGCTATTGGAGTATGGTCTTCTGATATCATACTCCCTCACTCTAAAGGATTGCTTCAACTGAAAATTGAATTTTTATTGCTTCAAAATGGAGTATGTGATTACTTCATTCTAGAAAATGATTTTCTTTGCTTATATGTTATAGATGTATTCCAAATTAAGGGTAGATACTTCACTATAGGAGGAGACTGGAAATATAAGTTCCAAATTGCCATGTAAATGCTCAAACTTCTGATTCAACCTATGAGAAACACTTGGAGAGTTTTAACCAAAAATATCTCTTTCAAGAAAATTTGAATTCTCTGCTCAGTGAAGACCAAAAATGGGATATTCTACAAGTTTGCTTCAAAAACCAAAATGCTTTCTGTATCTAGGACCACCCCATGGTAATATCAAAGGACATGACATGATTCTAACCTTGAACATTAAACCTCCTTACACCCCCAAACTCTGGAGACCTGCTTACCCGTCTAGTCCAACATCTAGAGCAGCTCTAGAAGCTCACATCCAGGATTTAATTGACTTAAAATTCTTAAGGATAGTAGGACAAAATGAAAAATTATATATTACTACTCCAGTAATCATAGCTTGGAATAATGATATAACAAGAATGGTTGGAGACTTTAGAATGCTGAAAAACAATAACCAAGCTGATTACTATCCTATCCCAAGGATTTACCATGCTTTGCATAACCTCTAAAAAGCTAAGTTTATCACTACTATGGATATTCTGAGAGGTTTTCACCAGATACCTATCAGCCCTGACAGCTGGAAATTTATGAGAATTATATGTCCTTTGGGAATTTATGAGTATTTAAGGATGCCTTTTGGTATCAAAAATGCTCCTTCTCAATTCCAAGGATGATGGTCACATTTTCAGGACTATTCATCAGACAAGGAAGGATGATGGTATAAATTGATGATGTTATCATTTATTCTCATGGCTGGGATACACACATGGGCAAGTAAGGCTATTCCTCAAAACTATCTCTGCTGTGGGATTCAAAGTATCAATGAAAGAGTGTAACTTTTTTTATGGAGAACTGGAAGCCTTAGGACATATTGTTTCTGGACTAACTCTAACTTCAGAGCAAAGCAAGATAGCAGCTGTTATGAATTGTCCCATGCCCCAGAATAAAACTGAACTTCTATCCTTTGTCAGTTTTTGAAGCCACTATAGGAATTGCATACCTAAGTTTTCCCTTCTCACCAAGTGTTTGGATGAAATACGCAACAACAACACTCTGTTTGAGATGACTCATGAAAGGCTGAAAAATTATGAGGAACTCAAGATAGCTATGACTACAGCTCCAGTGTTGATTCAACCTGATTACTCTAAACCTTTCAAGCTCTATATATATGCTAGCATGGAAGGAATATGAGCTTCTTTACACCAAGGAGTCATGGAAGATGAAAAATAAGTGGAGAAATCTATACTCTCCATATCCAGACAAGTTAAGGATACTGAGAAAAGGTATGGTGCAAGCCAAATGGAGTGTCTTTGCTTTATTTTGGGCCCTTGAGAAACTCCATTATCACTTGGAAGGAACCCATTTTATGGTAATTACTGACTGTAATGCTTTCAGGACTTTAATGAATATGAAGACTCCTGGTAGGCACATGTTAAGGTGGAAGATAGCCATACAACAATATAGAGGCCAGATGACTATTTTTCACCAAGCTGGAGCTAAACATCAGAATGCTGATATTTTAAGCAGAAATCACCACAGAAATCTGCATGTCACTTGCTAGCAAGTGCCATCAAAGAGCTTTTGCCCAACATATGGCCAAGCTCAGTTCAAGCTCCTACCAAGCTCAGGTCAAAATTTATCAACACTTCAATGCACAGTCACTGACTGGGCACAATGCATGGTGACTGTGCACAATGCAAAGTGAGTGTGCACAATGCACAGTGACTGTGCACAATGCACCATGCACAATGCACAGCAACTTTGCCCAATGCACAGCAACTGTGCCCAATGCACAGCAACTGTGCACAATGCACAGCAACTGTGCCCAATGCACAGAAACTGTGCCCAATGCACAGAAACTGTGCACAATGCACAGCACCTGTGCACAATGCACAGCAACTGTGCAAAATGCACAGCAACTATGCACAATGCACAGCAACTGTGCAAAATGCACAGCAACCGTGCACAATGCACAGCAACCGTGCACAATGCACAGCAACCATGCAAAATGCACAGCAACTATGCACAATGCACAGCAACTGTGCACAATGCACAGCAACTGCGCACAATGCACAGCAACTGTGCACAATGCACAGCAACTGTGCACAATGCACAGAAACTGTGCACAATGCACAGCAACTGTGCACAATGCACAGCAACTGTGCACAATGCACAGCAACTGTGCACAATGCACAGCAACTGTGCACAATGCACAGCAACTATGCACAATTCACAGCAACTATGCACAATGCACAGCAATTGTGCACAATGCACAGCAATTGTGCACAATGCACAGCAACTGTGCACAATGCACAGCAACTGTGCACAATGCACAGCAACTGTATACAATGCACAGCAACTGTGCACAGTGCACAGCAACTGTGCACAATGCACAGTGCACAGCAACTGTGCACAATGCACAGTGCACAGCAACTGTGCACAATGCACAGCAACTGTGCACAATGCACAGCAACTGTGCACAATGCACAGCAACTGTGCACAATGCACAGCAACTATGCACAATTCACAGCAACTGTGCACAATGCACAGCAACTATGCACAATGCACAGCAACTGTGCACAATGCACAGCAACTGTGCACAATGCACAGCAACTGTGCACAATGCACAGCAACTGTGCACAATGCACAGCAACTGTGCACAATGCACAGCAACTGTGCACAATGCACAGCAACTGTGCACAATGCACAGCAACTGTGCACAATGCACAGCAACTATGCACAATGCACAGCAACTGGGCAAAATGCACAGCAACTGTGCACAATGCACAGCAACCGTGCAAAATGCACAGCAACTGTGCATTGGAGCATGGATAAATTTGTGCATAGTTGCTGTGCATTGTGCACAATTTCTGTGCATTGTGCACAATTTCTGTGCATTGTGCACAATTGCTGTGCATTGTGCAAAATTGCTGTGCATTGTGCACAATTGCTGTGCATTGTGCACAATTTCTGTGCATTGTGCACAATTGCTGTGCATTGTGCACAATTGCTATGGATTTTGCACAATTGCTGTGGATTTTGCACTGTTGCTGTGGATTTTGCACTGTTTCTGTGGATTTTGCACAGTTGCTGTGCATTTTGCACAGTTGCTGTGCATTGTGCATAGTTGCTGTGCATCGTGCATGGTTGCTGTGAATTGTGCACAGTTGCTGTGCATTGGGCACAGTTGCTGTGCATTGAGCACAGTTGCTGTGCATTGTGTACAGTTGCTGTGCATTGTATACAGTTGCTGTGCATTGTGCACAGTTGCTGTGGATTGTGCACAGTTGCTGTGGATTGTGCACAGTTGCTCTGCATTGTGCACAATTGCTGTGCATTGTGCACAATTGCTGTGCATTGTGCACAATTGCTGTGCATTGTGCACAGTTGCTGTGCATTGTGGATTGTCACTTTGCATTTTGAACAGTCCCTTTTCATTTTGCACAGTGGCTGTGTGTTGTGCACAGTTGCTGTGTGTTGTGCATGGTGCATTGTGCATGGTCACTGCGCACTCTGCACAGTCACTGTGCATTGTGCACACTCACCGTGCATTGTGCACACTCACTGTGAATTGTGCACAGTCACTCTGGATTGCGCACAGTCCCCGTGCATGGTGCATTGGGCACAGTTGCTGTGCATTAAGCACTGTCACTCTGAATTGTGCACCATCACTCTGAATTGTGCACAGTCACTCTGAATTGTGCGCAGTTGCTGTGCATTGGGCATTGTGCACAGTTGTATGCATTGTGCATTGTCCACAGTTGCTGTGCATTGTGCATTGTGCAAAGTCACTCTGCATTTTGCACAGTCACTCTGCATTCTGCACAGTCACTCTGCAGTGTGCACAGTCACTGTGAAACAAAAACATGTTAGAGAATGAAAATACCTTTAACCAGAGATTGGACAGAGCTTCAACCAGAGCTCCCTTGATGGCACTTGCTAGCAAGTGCCACTACTTTTTTTGTGGTGAATTGTCTACCCAATGACTCAAGCAATCCTGCTGATGATCCAGAGGACAATGAAATATTTCCTATACTAAACATTGATATGCTTGATATTGAAGCTCCCATTCTAGGAATCCACATTTGTGAACCAGATGAATCCCTGTTAAAATCAATCAAACAATCTTACAGCTCTGACATGAAGACTCTAATCACCATTATGGAAATTACTTCACCACCATCTGAACTATTTAACAGTTTACCTGAATCTCTCCTCAAGACTTACAAAGCTGGAAGATTCACCATATGGGATGTTCTGGTATACTACAGGCATCAACATTCAAGTTTGATCTTCCTGAACAAGCAAGAGCATATCAAACATATCCTAGCTGAGTTTCATGAAAAATGTTCGTCTGTTCATTTATCTACTGATAGAAACCTGGGTAAAGTCAAAAAAACTGCTTGGTGGATCAGTTGGAGAGACTCTGTAATCCAGTATGTATCTAGTTGTGAAACTTGCCAGAAGTCTAACAGGACTCCTTGAAAAAGGTTTGGTCTCCTTCAAAAGGTCACTGAACCCAAGAAAAGGTGGGAGATTATCAACATGGACTTTGTAACCAGATTACCCCCTGGAGGAGCTTATTCCTATGACTCAGTTCTAGTCATAGTAGATAGGTTTTCCAAGAAAGCAAAGTTTCTACCTAACCATAAGGAGGATACTGCCATGGAAGTAGCATTGCTATTCTGGAATAGACTCATAGATGAGGAAGGAGTTTCTAAGAGCATTATCAGTGATAGTGACCCCAAGTTTAACACTGAGTTTTTGTGAAATCCCCATGAAATTTTGGGAACTACCTTAGCCTTCTCTATAGCCTATCATCCCCCAACAGATGGACTAGCTGAAAGAATGATCCAGACCTTAGAAGATATGCTTAGAAGGTTCTGTTGCTTTGGTCTAGAATACAAGAATACTGATGGTTACTGCCATCATTGGGTTAGCCTTCTACCAGCACTAGGAATGGCTTATAATAGTAGCAAACACTCTACTACTAATGAAGGACCCTATATACTGGAAGGAGGATGGATTCCTAAGTTACAAAAGGATAACCTCAACCAGAAGCTAACCAATATTCATCCAAAATTACTTGATTTGAAGAAAATGATAGATGTAGCCAACAAACATGCTGCTAAGTGTGTTCAAGATGCTGTTGAATACAACCAACAGAGATGGGATAAAACTCACAAAGAACCTTATTTCAAAATTGGTGATCAAGTCTTAGTTTCTACCATCATTTTTACTAACCTATCTGGAAAAAGGAAGCTTAGAAATTCTTTTTTTGGGCCCTTTACCATCAAAAAGATAAATGGTAAGAATTCTATAGCATTGATCCTCAGCGTGAAGATTCCAGGGAAACAACCTTTCCTCCCAGTGAGTCTCATCAAACACTATCATCCTGGACAAGGAGAACATACTCCTTAACCAGAAATACCTGTTGCAGATGATCCTGAAAAGGACAAAGGGAAATTCAACAAGATCCTCAAAGATATGAAAGAGAGGATCAATGGAAAAGATGTTATACTTTAGCTGGTCAGGTACAAAGGAGAGTCAGCTGATAAGGATGAATGGTTGCCTGAACACAATATCCCAGATGGACCTATTCACCTGAGAAATTATAGATCCAGCAGGAGACAATAGAACCAAAACGTTTTTTTCAGATATAGAAATTTCTTGGAGTGGGGGAATGTCAGCTTGCTACTATGTACAGCGCAACCTTTCAAAGGAACAAAAAAATAAAAAATGTAAAAAGATGAAAAAAATGAATTCAAATATTAAGAAGGAGTGGGAAATACATATTTATTCCAGCAGAAATGGATTCCCCATTTTTAAATTAAGGTAGGGTTACTCACTGACCCCACCCTTGAAATATAACTCCTTCATATTTTAAATGATTAAATAATAATTGACCAAAAGGTCACTGCATCAATATGGCACCTTGTTGCAAATTTAATATTTCACACACATTTTCACATATAGGTTTCACACCTAAAATTCAGTCAGAATTGCGGTGTTGTGTATATTTTAGGAGTTACATGTGGAAATATGTTATGTCACAATTCCTGCGCGCAGTCCCGCGTCCCTACACAACCCCTACGTCCTGTAGCATCACATTCCCGCGTAAAGAAGTCCCGCGCGCAGCCAATTTTGCCATTTTTGCAGCCAATTTTGCCATGCCCACAGCAAATTTTGCCATTCACACAGAAGATCCTACCCATGCGCATCTGAATGGACTGATTGCAACTTCAGGATCAGTTGTGAAAAATATGACAGCAGGTAATGCTCACAGGAGCTACAACCTTGTAGGGTTTACCCGGAATATCTAATAATGTGACATATGCATTAAAAATGATCCAAAAACCTTAAAAACTGAATAAAAACATTATATAATAAATTTCAAAGTTTTTTAAATAATAAATCAAATATTGAGGGTTACCACAAAACAGACAGATCCTGATCTTTGACAACCACAAAACGGCTAGTTCCTGATCTTTGACAACCACAAAACATTACAAGGAGTGGCTTTGAAAATTATTGAAAAGGACCTGCGTGCTCAGAAGATGATGGAAAAGAAATAAATATCCACATCTTCCTACTTGAAACCAATATTAATAGTTAAAAGTAAGGATAAGTGCAGAATGATCAGAATTAAGCCATTAACAGATTAACAGATCCTGTGGCTAAAATAGTACAGAAATCCAGCAGATCTGAGAACAGCTGATTGACAGCACCAAGTGGCGTGTTATGAATGCCCTGACTGGCTTGCCAGCCTCAGCCCATCAGCAGAACCCTATCTATGTGCCCTGAGAAGCTCATTATCACCCTAAAATGTATTTATACAGACCTCTTTGGATCCATTATTCCCCATCAGTTTACCAAGAATTTATTATTATCAATCAGAAACCATTTCATTGTTAGTCAAGTGCTTAGAAGGAGATAAGCAAGTTATTTATGACCTATTCTGCAGTATTATTATTACTTCCCGAAAACTAACCAACCTGATTCATTGAATTTTAGTCTGGCCATCAACCCCATCTGCCCTTAAAACCTTTAACTGAATCTTTTCAGGATTTTCTGTGGATTGTTGAGTCAGAGTGATTTTTTCCCTTCCTGCCTTGGCAATTGTGCTTTTTTTCCCAGCCAAATCAGTGGATAAGTCCTTATAAGGCACCCATCATCATTCCAAGGTTCTTAAACTGCCTAAGGAGGCCCCTTGAAGAGAGGTTATCATTCTTTAAATATCCCCATTAATATAATACTGAGGCCCCTCTTCTTATAGAAAATTGAAGAATCTTTTAACCAAACCAATTAAACTTTGCACCAGCTCTTAAACATATTTATTATTTGAGCTTTTTAATTTTTTATCTTTGGAAAATTATTATTAATATTATTCCAGTATTTTTATCACTCTCTGTAGCTAAATTACTGCAAGGTTCCTGGTATCAGAGAGCTGAAATCATAGGGGTAACAGGGCTGGTTTGAAGGAAAACCAGTCCAAGCATTTGAACAGCGAATGGCTGGTTCAAACCTGTAAGGATGGAAACATCAAATTTAAACAGAAAATTCCGGTAAAAATGGTTCAAAGACTTATTCCATGCAAGCTGATGTAGTCCGAACCAACTAACAGGGATTTTAGATCCTGTAGAGCTCTTTTGGGGCGCAAATTTTGCCTTTTACCCTGTTGTATCATGGTCCCACAAGAGGCAAATCTTTTTTACTTCAGGAGCTTGTCTCCCTGCTGTTTTAATTCATCCATTTGAATTGATCTAATCAATTAAACAACATGTTTCTCCACTGAGAGAGCCAATTAGTTTTTGTAGACTTAAGGTTTCCAGAATTTATTTGGCTTTAATTACTGCTCCTCCTGCCACCAAGCTAATTTCTGGCCATATTCTTCACACATTATCAGTAACAGGCTTGATTGGATCCACTGCTGGTATCCATGTGTGTCTGTTTTAATTTTGGCTTCTTTATGGTACGTTTAATTTTTTGGAAAAGATGTCTTCCATTCAATAATCCAGCCATTCCAAAATTATTGTGGATAAGTCAGATGTTTAACTTTTGGGAAATTCTTATGGATTGTAAGCTTGAAAAGATTTGTTATGGTCAGTTCATGCGGAATGATGAAGATTCAGATCTGTTCTGAGGTAAAGAAAAAGTCTTACCATCTTATATTGAAGGGACTTGGGTTAGATTGTGTACCATAGATTGCATATGATCTGGTTAGAACAAGAGAAGATGATTAGTATCTTATTGTAGATGCTGAAGTTGAATTATGTTGTATTTTTGATGCAGAAGAATGGTCACTATGTGAGTCCCATTAAGCATAGAAGATGAGTTTCATGGAAGAGGACAATGAGGTCAATCTTGCTATGGAAAATATGGCTCTGAGGGTTCAGGGAATTGATGGTTGGATCAAACAAAGCAAGTCAAATTAGTTTGGAAGGACTCATGATTGTGGGAATATGTCCCCAATAAAACATTTAAGGTATTAGAGGATTAAGTAATTGACTTGATTAATTGCTAGGAGCTTTGTACTAAAGATCCATTATCTTCAAGAAGATAAACGTTTTCTGTTGATGATTTGACAAGGAGAAATTTTCTGTGTGGACAATTTTGAAATAAATTTCTTTGTGCAGATTTATTAAAGATTTCATCTCTGAGCAAATTGTCTCACTGTATAACTGGTCATAAGGTGAAGGGAACAACTGTGAGATTTTACCTTAGGGGCCAAGACTAGAAATGTTTTCTCAAAGGGTAGAGAAAGAACTATAATTCCTAGAGAGGAATTTTCAATTGATTTGGCAGGGCCATTCATCCCAATGTCTCTTGGAGGGGCAAAGTACTTCATCAATTTAGTTGATGAAGCAACTAATTATGTATGGGTGAAGCCAATAGGATCAAAGGTTCAAACCACAGAGGAGATTTCAGTGATCTTCAAGTTCTGGAAACAGAATGGTTTGATGAAGGAGATCAAGAGGGTAATCACTTATGGAGGGGGAAAGTTTGTGAGTAAGGAAGCTGAGAATTGGTTAAGTGATTATATTATCAATCATATTTTTACAACTGCAATTACTCCACAAAATAATTGAATATTTGAGAGAATGAATAGGAATTTTTTGGATAAAGACAGAAATATTATGGCTCAATCTGGTCTACCAAAATTCTTATGAGCTGAATTTTTAAGTACAGTTTTTCTGTTGCAAGATATTGTGAGTGTTAATGGGAAGAGTCCCCATTATCAGTTTTGGAAACAAGATCCCAAAACATCACAGCTTTAAAAAATTGTTTTTTTGGTGTATTATAGTTTTCACCATAATTTGGTGATTGGAAAATTGGATCATAGAGCAAGCACAGGGTTTCTTGTTTCTTATGATTTAATAATTCAGTCATATAGGATATATTTTCCAGAATATAGAAAGTTTATTTGTAGCAGGGATGTAAAATTTGAGGAAGGCACCTTTTGACTCACAAGGGGTGAAGATAATGCTGTTAATTTAGAGCCGCAATAAATAGAATTAAATAATATTTCACAAGCAAAGGCTGAAGATAATGTAGTTCCAGATGAAGAAGAGATGGCAGACACGCCACCAGAGGTTTCAGTACCCGCTTCAGGGGATTCCTATACTTTGGAACCTGATGAGCCTCCACCTCCAGTTAGAAGGAGTGGTAGGATGAAAGTACAGGTTGATAGGTATGGGGAATGGAAGTCCCATTATGCTTCTGAATAATGTGAGGAAGATACATTTAGGGAACAATGTATGCTTAATGAAATTCTGGAGTTGATTTCAGAGATGGGTAAAAGGGTTAACCCAAATAGCTATGGCCAAGCTATTAATTCTTATGAGAGAGCCAACTGGTAGAAAGCTATTTATGAATATTTTGATTCTTTGGAGAATAATAGTGTTTTTGAAGTGGTTAAGTGGGACTTAGTTCCAAAAGGAAAGACCATTGTTGGGTCTAGAGTAGTGTTGAATAAGAATTTTGAAACTAATGGAGTTTTGAAGAGATTCAAGGCAACATGTGTTGCAAAAGGCTTCAAACAGAGAGAGGGTATAGATGACCAAGAGAATTTCTCACCAAGTGGAAGGTTTTCCACCTTGATGTTTATCATTGCTCTTGCAGTGGAGTTTGGTGGAGAGATTGGACAAGCTGATTTTTTAACCGTATACTTGAATTCAAAACTTGAGAAGGAGGAGACTGTGTATATTTCAATTCCTGATGGTTTTAGGGAATGGTTAGTTGAGACTAAACCAGAAACCATGAAGAAAATCTTTATTAGAAGTTTTCTTTTGGGAGATAAAGGGGAATATGTCCTCAAGCTGTGTAGATCCCTGTATGGATTAAAGCAAGCAGCTAGGTTGTGGTATAGTACCATGAGTGAAAAAATGATGGAGATTAATCTCAAGATTTCTAAGGCAAACCCTTGTCTCTTTTTTAGAAATTATGCAATTTTGTTTGTATGGGTCAATGAAATTATCATCATTGGGAATGGTAAAAAGAGAGTCATGGAGACAGTCAAAAAGGAGTCCAAGATAAAAAGATCTTGGTCTAGCGTAACAGGTTCTGAGAATGAGCTATAGATGGGAACAAGTATAAAGGCTTTGTGACTAATATGCAGATGTCACCCCTTTTTGATTAAGGGTGTGTGTCAAAATCTGTATGCACTCACATGTGTGCTATGTATAGGTGTAATCCAAATGGGATGCATGTATGGGCCTCTACGGCCCATTGTGTGAGATTTTAATGGTTAAAAACTGAGAGAAGAAAACAATGGTCTATTGCTGTGTGCAGGAGATGAAATAAAGTGAAAAATGAAGCATGCTAAAAAAAAGATAAGGAAAGGGAAAGAAAAGGTAAGAAATGAATGAGAATGGAGTTTGTGATGAAGGAAACGGGAGAATTGAGATTAGGGCCAATATTGATTGGTTGAGTAGCCTTGGGCTGCCAATCAAAGCAAAATATCTGTCTCCCGACTTCTGGAGTCAAGGATAATCGATCTTGAGCTGGAAGAGCGCAAAGCTAAATGAGATGTTTGTTAAAGGGCTTCTGATAATCTGATGAAGTATGCAATGAGATCAAATTTCAATTTGATGGATGCAATTGACTGATGGATGGAGATGAGTAGCTAGGAAGCTTACAATGAGGGTTTTTAAGTTTCTTTTTTGTTGAGTTTCAGGGTGCTTGGTTCTTGGGAAGAACGGTCCTGTTGAGATGAGGTTGCGGGCGCCTGGTTTGTTTCTTCTTGTTAGATTGAAGTGGCTTCTGGCTTGTGCGTAGGCAATTTCAGGCTTAGTGACCTGTTTAGTGACCTGTTTATAAGGTAAAGCCAGGTTTAAGAGTAGATGAGCTCAACTAGTTGGTCCCACTGGGAATCTGTAATTTTATTTATTAGATTGAGATATGTTCTTACAGGTATCCACAACGGCACCAAGTGTACAAGTTGTTTTTCCTTGGCTTCTTGCACCCCCTGGGTGAATACGCAGATGATGATGAGTGGGTAGCATGATCTGGGAAATTCCGAAATACCCCCTTGTTGGGGATGGATTGATCATCCCCAAAAGACATTGCATTGGATATGATAAGGAATGCTTTGGTTATGGCTTTTCTGCCAACCAGATTTTTCAAGAAGTCAGCCACATTGTTGTTTTTTGTTAAAATATTGAGCAATATGGTTCCCTTGCTTATAAGTTCATGGACAAAATGAAATCAAATATCAATGTGCTTACTCCAAGAGCTGTTTTGGCTGGTTTGGGAAAGTGCTAGATCACTTGAGCCTTTGTTATCAATATTGATGATGGTTGCGCTGGGTGCTTGGCCACCAAAGACTTAATTTTGGAGAGAATGGAGCCAGATGGCTTCCTTTGCTGCATTGCTCAAGGCCTTGTATTTGGCTTGAGTTTAAGAGAGCAATACAGTCTGCTGCCTCAAAAAATTCCAGGATATTATGTTGTTTCCCATGAGGGCAACAAGACCTGTCTGGGAACAATGATTGATTGGGAAGTTACCCCAGTCTGAGTCAAAAAATATGGAGAAGACACAACTGCTTTTCATTAGGAACTGAATGCCAGTATGCTTTGTTTTGATGAGGTATCAAAAGACTTGTACAACCCCATTGTAGTGATTGATACCAGGTTTTTCAAGGTGCTGAGAAATAACGCTGATGGCAAATGCAATGTTGGGCTGGGTTAGAAGGCTCAGATAGTTAAAATAGCCAATAAGAACCCAATAGCTGATGCAAAGCTTGAGAAATTTTGAATGCTCTTAGTTGGTGGAGGGGAATATTTTTGTTCCCAGGTACATGGGTACAGATGGGGGTATGGAGCCAGAGAGACCAAATATGGCTAGCTTCCAATGGAAGTAGTTTGATTGGTTGAGGAGGAAGGCTGACTCCCGCTGCTGGATGTTCACACCTAGAAGGAATGACACCTCCCCAAGATATTCAATAGGGAACTAAAGGGATATCTTTTCTTTTAAGGCAAGAGGTTTGGTGCTAAATGTTATAATTATGGCCAGCAATTATATTAGGCAAATGAGTAGTATTTAAAGCAAAAGAAATTCTGGAAACCTTGTGTCAATAATTGCTTGATGGGCTCTCACAATGGGGCAATACGCTGGATGATATTGTTGATGAATTTGATTGGATGATGAATGGATTGATGGAAAACAGCAGGGAGAAGAGCTCCTTAAGTAAAAACAATTGGCCTCTTGTGATCCCATGATACAAAAAGCCAAAAGGCAAATTTTCTGCCCCAAAAGAGCTCTACAGGCTCTACAGACCTTGTTACTTGGTTTGGACTACATCAGCCTGCATGGCGTCAGTCCCTGAACCCTTACAACCAGCCTATTCCGTTCCATTCTGGTGTTTCCACCGTTACAGGGCTGAACCAGCCCCTTTGCTTTTCAATCCCCTGGCTGGTTGTTTGTTACAACCAGGCCAGTTACTCTTATTTCCTTACTTACGGGCTGGTTTCCTCATTCAGCCAGCCCCTGGCCCCACATATGGGCCAGGTGGGACCCAGGACTCAGCTGGGTCCAGTCTCAACCTCACTTGGGGGGGGTGTAACCAGCAGACATGCTGCTGTAAGACTCCAAAAGGTGCTAGGCCGTGGCAGTTCTATGGAGGGGAAAGGTTCTTTTTAGGCTGCCCTCCTGAGTGTTACAAAAATATTTAAATGCAACCAAGATCAAAGTCCAGAACCTGGTAAATGAGAGACCAAAGAGTAAAGGATAAAGATGATAGTAGTTGGTATCTGGGAAACAACACTATCTGAGGCAAGATGATGCTGTGGAAAACTTGAATAGAGAAAGTCAAGGATTGCTCAGATTTCAACAGGACAAGGCAATTTTAAGTAACAACACCCACAAGCTAATAGCTCTGGTTGTCAGAAGAGGCTTAGGAAAGATAAAATAAATCCCAAACAACCTCCAGGTTCTCAATGAACCTGCCCAACTCTCTGCAATAAAGCGCTTGAAGGGTACCAGATAACTGTGGGTGGCTGCACTAGACAAAGCTAATTGTTTTGATGCACTCTAGAAGCAAAAAAATAACTGATTTGAACAAGAATAACCCAAAACTTCTCAAGGGACTCAAGAGTGGCGTGGCGGAATTCAACTTCAAAAGAAATGAAGGGAGGTTTAACACTCCAGGTTTTGAGCTTAATAAAACCTCTTCAGTCAAAAGTGACTGATTCCGGAAAGATAATCAAAGGATGATCAGGACAAGTATTGTTGGATAAAGGGATCAGGAGTGGTGTAACACACTCAAGAATTCAATCAGCCGAATTCCTCTTCAACCAGCAAGGCTATTGGTTGGTGATAAAGATCAAGGATCAGGATTTCAGTATTGAGGCTCAAAGATCAAGGGGCAATCATGGACATACCCAGAATTCAGTCTCAGATAAAGGGGAATGAGACCCCACAGATGATTTATTTCAAGACAATAGTGATGATGATTCTCTGGTAAGATACCATAAGATACCCCCCCCTACCAAAAGGCAGGGGAGAGCCCTCCTTATATGGGCAGGAGGCCCTGTTAGAGTATGTACAAGTGATACTACAGATAGAGCGGAAAACAAATATTTTTTTAGATCACGCCGGCCAGTGGAAATCTGGCCTCCCTGACTGGGGTGTGATCTTTTCTCATCTCTTCACCTCTCTTGCGTCCTTCTGTGGACGGGCGCGCGCGACAACACAAATATCACCCACCCCTCACCCAAAGGCAGAAGGGGTGGGAAACAAAATTGAACCAGACCGCCCGCAGATGTTTGCAGGCGGTAGACAACAATTTTCCACCCCCACCCAAAGATGGAAGGGGGGTGCAAGTGGAGGTTGGCGGGATAGGAGCCGGGGGAGGACACTGTTGAGGATATCCCAACGGAGGTGAGAGAGATGATGAATGGATTGGTTCAATGGAGTGAATGGTATTGATGGATAGATCAAAATCTTTTGAGGGACAATGAAGTTGGGTGGATGGAAGACAATTGACCAAATCAGAGCAGATGAGCTGCTTCTCAAGCTGCTGAGGGTTGGACTCGAGGGGGATTGACTGAGATGGAGTGTTGAGAGACCAAGGGGAAACTCTGAATTCAAGAGAGATTGAAGCCTCAAGGGATCAGTCACCACACAAGAGGGATAGTGAGGAGGAGGATGGCAGAGTGACAGCCAAGGGGGATGGGTCTATTAAAGTGACTGGCAGAGAAGCCAAGCCAAGGGAGGAATGACCATGATCCATGAGTTCACAGTGGGATTTTTTTTCAACCGGACAAGAGCCTGGCTGGAGGGGGGGACAATGTGGGGGGGAGAAGAGACCGCGGGGGTTGAAGATTTCAAAGCCATCATCATCATCAGAGGTGATATGAGCACTGGTAGGATCAGCAACGGTGTAAGAATCCAAAAGGTGCTAAACCGTGGCAGTTCTGTGGAGGGGAAAGGTGCTGTTTAGGCTGCCCTCCTAGGAGTTACAATAATATTTAAATGTAACCGGAATCGAGGTCCAGAACCTTATGGATGAGAAATCAAAGTAAGGGAAGAGGATAAGAGTTGTCAGTAGCGATGGAAACAACACTATCTGAGGCAAGATGGTGCAGGTAAAGACTTGAAAAAATAAGTCAAGGTTTGTTCAGAGTTCAATAGAACAAGGCAGTTGCAAGTAACAACGCCCACAAGCTAATAACTCTGGTCGTCAGCAGCTGATTAGGAAAGATCAACTCAATCCAAACCAACCTCCAGGTTCTCAATGAACCTGCCCAACTCTCCGTAATCAAGCGCTTGAAGGGTACCAGATAACTGTGGGAGGCTGAACAAAACAAAAGCAATTTGTTTATGAAGCTCTGGAAGCAAATCAATAACAAATTTGAGCAAGAATATCCCAACACTTCTCGAGGGACTCAAGAATAGCGTGGTGAAATTCAACCTTAAAGAAGAAGGGAGGTATAACACTCCAGGTTTTAAGCTTAATAAAACCTCTTCAATCAAACGTGATTGGCTCCAGAAAGATTATCAAGGAGAGATCAAGACCATTATGGTCGGAAAAAGGGATCAGAGTGGATCAACACACCCAAGAATTCAGACAGGAATTCTTCTTCAACCAGCAAGGCTATTGGTTGGTGATAAGGATCAAGGTCACAAGGGACAGAGTTTGAGTATGGAGGCTCAAAGGATCAAGGGGCAATCATGGATATACCCGGATAAATTGCTCAGATAAGTGGGAAGGATGCCCACGGATAAGTTGATTTCTGATGATGGTCTGATAGGATTCCTGGGCCAAAAGGCAGGGAAGAGCCCCTCCTTTTATAGACATGAGGCCCTGTATACTATGTACAAGTGATACTACAAATAGGTGCGGGAAAATGAAAACATAAAAAAATAAAAAAAAATAACATGAGAGGAAAAAAAAGAAATGTCGCCCGCGTCAAGAATGACCGCGGGCAACAAGATGGACACCCGCGACAGCGGTCGCGGGTGTCGACAACAGCTGTTGTCGCCCAATCGGCGGCGACAACGGGGTGAAGGTTCCGACGGCCGCGAGTGGTTGCTCGCGGTCGTCGGTCGGATCAGATGATGGGCGAGGGTAGCAGATGATGGAGAGTTTGAGGATGAGATTGGTAGACAGTTGATGAGAGCGAGTAGAGGAGGGGGAGGAAGAAGATGAGGGTTGGGAGGATCAAAGGATGATGAGGAAGGAGAGTATAGATTGAGACCGGCGGCCAAGGATCGATTGAAGACGTGAATCTGAGCGAGGGATGAATCGAAGACGAGAGGTCTGATGAAAACCCAATCCATGGCTGGTTAAGGAATTGACGAATTCGAAGCAGGAGACGCTAGCGATGACCGTGAGACCAATCTGAGAGAGATGGAGAGCAATCTGATGGCTGACCAAACCAGGATCGGCGCCTAGGATGATGATGATCTGAGGATGGGAGGATGATGATGATGATCTGGTGATGGGTCTAGTTCTGAGGGATGAGATAGAGTTTGGGATGAGAGGAGATGAAACAATGGAGATGATAGGATCAAAGGGATCTTCAAAGGTGGTTCGACGATTGCTCGCGTTGCCAAAAGTCAGGGCCGCGAGCGTGAAAAGTAGGCGTTGAACATAGGAGGGGGGGATCGAAGTGGAGAGACAGGCAAGAGGCCTGTCCTAGACCGTTAGGACAGGGAGAAGTTGAGAGATGGGGGGAAATGAAGGTACCCATAGGGGTACAACCAAAAAATATTTTTTTTTTTTTTTGTTCATTGGTGTCCTGGATTGGTCACCAAATCTCTCCCCAACTTACAGACTGTCCCTAGTCTGCATCTAAAATTTGAAGGGATTAAAAAAAAGCAGGGAACAAAGAAATTGAAGCAAAGATTGGCCATTTCTTGATCTTGAGAGCAATTGAAGAGTTGAGGAAAACATCTTGATTCTTCCAAATGAGCCCTAGAAGCGGCAGGAATAGGACAAGGAGGGCGTTTCAGGTGCTCACATATGTGGCATACAGTAGAGTTTTACAACAAAAACCCAGCAAATGACCCTGGTGGTGCACAATTGGGAGGACTTACTTCTGAGATAAGTTGCCCCCACGACAATGAAACTTCTTGACTTTATCAGCAGAGAACCTTCTGGCCAACCGAGTACCATCCAGCTCCTCCAAAACATAAGATCCACCTCTAACTTGATGAATCACTCAATAAGGGCCATTCCAACAATTAGAGAAAAGCTTGCCCCACTGGGTCTCCAAAGATCGATTATAAGCTAAAACTAGGTCACCAGGGTTCAAGGGCTCCCTGAATCAATTAGAGTGCTTGTCCTCCCAATACTGGATGGATTTTGCTCTGGACTCCATCATCTTTTGATAAGCTTCATCACGAACTTCTTCACTTTGCTCCAGTTTCTTGGATCTAGCAACTAACAGATCAGTGGTTGAGGACACCTCTTCCCAAGAAATACCCAAGAAAGATTCCATTTCCAGATCCAAAGGAAGGACTGCTCTTTGACCAAAGATGATTTCATAAGGTGAGTAGCCAGTAGTCCTTTTGGTTGAGATTCAATCAGAGAAGAGAACAAGAGGAAGGAATTTGCAACAATTCTTGCCACTTTCACCAGCCAGTTTAACAAGTGCAGCCTTCAAAGGGGCATGGCCTCGTTCCACCATGCCTTGGCCTTCAGGATAATAAGGAGTAGTAAATCTATGTTGTCCAGGAAGGGATTGGATCATTTCAGAAAGCTTGCCCCCAAATTCAGAGCCACCATCAGTAGAGTAAGATTGAGCCAGGCCATAACGCATTGTCCAGGTCTCGTAGAGGAAATCTGCCACTGATTCAGAGCTAAGGTTCTTAAGAAATTTTGCTTCAACCCATCCGGAAAAATGATCTCTAGCCACAATGAGGTACTTAGCACCACCTGCCTTAATATGAACCACATCCATAGCAATCCTTCCAAAGACAGTGGACTCCCCAGTAGGATAACAAATTTCATCTGGGCGTCTAAGATCACGTTTTTGACAAACTTCACAACTCTTGCACCATTGGGAGACGGATTTCTTCAAAGATGGCCACCAGAATCGTTTGGATAATCGTCAATAAGTTTTGGTTTCCCCACGATGACCAAGGCCTTCATGGAGACTTTCAAGGATAGAATCTTGTTTGGAGGGAATAGTAACAACAATAAGAGCACAAGGATTGCCTCTCTTCATAAGTCTAGAGACTTGAACAAAAAAATTAGAAGACTTTTGTTTAAGGGATCGAAATTCCTTAGCAGAGAGATCAGGAGGTTTTTGAAGAGTTGAAAGGTACTGCTCTAATTTAAGCCAGAAGCCTTGTTGAAAGCCAGAATAATTTTGAGAAGAAAAAGAGAAAATAGGTTGGATTAAAGGTTCCTCTTCATTGAAATCGGTTCCAAAATCAGATTTGTTGTCCCCAAGAGGTGGTTGAGATAAACCATCAGGCATGGTGAAAGATTTCCCCGGCCTGTGAACAATATCAAAAGAGAAAAGCTGGATAAAGGCCACCCAACAAGTCATTGGAGCATTGGGCAGCCCGGGAGCGTTGATCATTTCAATGATGGATCAAGCATCAACTTGCAATTTGAAATGTTGGCCCCAGAGAACGGTTTGAATTTTCTTCATCATTCAAGCCACACCACAGAGTTCCAATTTGGGCTGGGAGTATCTATATTCTACATCTGAAAACAACAAAGATTCATATAGAGCAGGACCGTCCCAACCATTTTCATCTTCCTGAGTAAGGACGGCCCCAACAGATTGAGAACTAGAATCAACAGCCAGCTTGATCTTGCCAGCTCCAGGTCCATAAGAGATCTTTTTCAAAACTATGTCTTTACCAACTATCCTTTTGAGTAGCTGGAAAGCACATTCACAATCTTGGGTCCAAATCCATTCAGCATCTTTTCTGGTTAGACGACGCAAGGTTGCACAGATTTCCGATAAAGATGGGGCAAAGATTCTAACATAAGTGACAACACCTAGAAAGCCCCTAACTTCAGTTGGATTGATTGGGGTAGGCCAAGAGATTATCTTGTTGACTTTGGCTGGTGCCATCCTTCTTCCTTCCTTGCAGACCACATGACCAACAATTTCCAGAGCAGGGACACAAGCCGCCAGTTTGGATCCAGAGACAGTAAGGCCAGATTCCTCAATTCGAAACAGAATCCTCTCCAAGGTAGTAGCATATTCCCAGATAAAACGACAAATTCCTGAATGCCAAGGTAAGAGCTCATTATCATAGTCAGATACTGGACCTTTAATTCCTCCATTGTCAATAAAGATACCAGCATGATCAGGGATTTCATCCTGGAGGATCCACATCATCTGAGCCTGATAGACTGCAACCGAGTTGGTGGCTCCTTGAGGCAATCGAGTAAGTTGAAATCAACCAAGAGGAGTATTGAAAGTAGTGAGAGGATGAGAAATAGGATGTAAGGATTGTTTGTCATAGCCACCCATAATATCCCCTAGACCATAGCAAGCTCTCCCCGCAAAGGATTCAACAAATTCTTCAGTAGCAGGAGGGATACCAGAGTCTTTAATAGTAACTTTATTAAGAGGTTGAAGATCATGAACTATTCTAAGTTTACCATTAATCTTGAGGACACAGAAGACGGGGCTGGAGTAACTAGAAGTTGACTGTTCATACAGGCCAGTTTGAACTCGTTCCCGGACCAACTTGATGAATTTGTCAACTTTAGCAGCAGGGATAGGGATCTTTTTCTTTTGCCAATGATCATGTCCAACTACAGGGATGATATAAGGGAGGCCATAGGATTCCTGCAAGAGACCTCTCTCTTCTTCACAGAAAGCAATAGATTTTTCCCTTAGAGATAAGAAATTTTTGATTAAATTTAACTCATCAGGAAGAAGCCATCCATCTGGACCAAAGTTGACCACCTTCAGACGTTCTTCAGTGACCCATCCATTAGGAACAAAGGGACCAGTAAGAGATTGAGGAAGACCAAAGTAAGGATCGCGAGATAGAGGAGGACGCATAAGGGGAGGATTGAGGTTGAGAGGCATAGGCTGGTTGACTGGTTGGATCTTCTTAGCAACTGGTTTATACTTAGTGGAAAAATAGAGAATTTCTTGTTTCCTCCAAGAGTTGACCAGAGAGACTTGATTACAAAAGCTGAGTCCAAGTTCCAACATCTTCCAAGTCCGATATTCTGCAATATCCTTGAAGGGTGCCTTTTCCATAAAAGGAGAACCAGGAGATAATATGTTGCTCACATGTGTGGCACAAGGTAGGGTTTTGAAAATGACGGTAAAAGATTGCCCTGGCAGTGCACAATTGGGAGGACTCACTTGTACCCCAAATTGCCTCCACTGAAGCCCATATTCCTTCATACCAAAATCACCAAAAACGGAATTGAAATTAGGATCTAGTTTAGACTCATTGCGGAGATTTGAACCGGAACTGAGAGAAGATTGATCAGACTCAAAAGAAGACACAACAGATCCAGAGAGAGAAGGAGATGGAGAAGAAATATTTTTGGATTTTTCTATTTTGATATGTTTTTGTTTTTTAATATTCTTAAACTCAGAAGAGAATGATGAAAGGAATGAAAAATAAGCCTGAGGGATGGGAGTTGACCCTTGAGTTGCAGTCTGAGGCTGAAAAGAAACTACAACTATTAGTAGGATCAACTATTCCCCTAAAAAATGAGAGGAACTAGAGTTATCCTTCTGCTTCCCCTTAAAAGATGAATTGGGAAAATGACCAGGAAAATCTCTTTCCCAACGACCAGAATCCAAAGAGCAAAGAGGAACTTCAATTTTCCTGCCATCAGCATCAGGGAGAAGAATTCTCTCCCCAACATGATCAGAAAACATCAGGGTTGCACCAAAGTCCATTAAGAAGGGTCGTCCCAAGATCATAGGACTGTCCAAACAAGTGATCCAAAAGTGGCAGGTTCGAACAATATTTTGACCAATCCTGACCGGTACATCTTCAGCAATACCAACCAGTTCACAAGCTTGATTTCCTATCCCATACACTGCAGAGTTGAAGCTGACCCTAGGACTAAGTTTGAGCTTTCAGGCCATAGCATCCGAGATTAAGTTAAGCTGAGATCCAGAATCCACAAGAGGAGAAACAGTTTTAGCTGAGTCACCAAGATAACAAGGAAGGAAGCCAAGGGGACAGGAATAAAGGTTGGAGTCCAAAGAAGGACTGGTTCCACCAGAGTCCTCCATTAAAGTGCCAGAGGAGACTTTGAGTTCTTCAGGGCCAATTTCCACACGTCGACTAGAGACCCATTTCTTCATTCCTTCAGCAACAGATGGAGAGATTGATAGGAGTTCAGCCACAGATAGATCAGGAATTTTGAGATCATAAATTTTCTTTAATACTCCCTCCACAGCATTTGGGTGATCCTTGGAGATGCCCCTTTCAAATCGAACTTTGGCCTGGGTGGGGGGAGGAAGTTCAGGTGACGCAGAATCTAAGATAGGATTAGAAGGTTGAGGTGAGGGAGAAGGATCAGGGTGATCTGGGAACCTTTCCATGAGTGGTTCCTTTTCCACCTCCATGTCTTCTACATCAGAGGAAGGAGGCTCAAGTGATGATCGACGTTTAACGGGTTTTCAAAGGATTGAAGTTGGCAAGGAAGGAGCTTTATGAGGTTTAGGTTCCCCATGTCGTTTCCTGGCTGGATCAGATTGATAAGTAGTCCCAGCAAGACTAGAGGAAGAAATAGCTGGAGGATACCAAGGTTGGAGGGTACCACAGGATGATCGAAATTCAAAGGAAGCAAGAGATGCTTTCACAGGAGGTGATGGCTGGTAAGAGGCCACCACATGTCGGATAGGACAAGACAAGTCAAAAGGGATTAGGGCACCATTAGGGAGGAAGTAATTGTTCCCCCTCTGCTCTACCAACTTTTCCTTTAGGTCCTTCTGAAGTTCTTGGCATCGTCCGGTTCCATGGCCTTCCCTATGACAGTAGTAACAGACCAGAGTTTATTTGGGGACAGAAGAAGGAGTTTTAGGAGTAGCTAGCAAAGAAATCTTTTGATCTATTTTGTTCTCAAAGGCTCTAAGTAACTTGGTGATTTCATCTACAGTAGTAGGTTCTCAATTGGAATTAGGATCTGCTTTAGGCCTACGATCTGCCTGCATTTTAATCATAATATCGTTTGACTCTTTAAAAGAAGGAGCATGGACTGGTTCAGTAGTTCTAGGCTTTTCAAAGGTAAGAGCAGTTTGACCTTTCATGACTTTATCCACAGTACTCCTAAGGGTGAGAAAAACAGGGAGCTTGAATTGATTATCCCTGGTGGTAATCATTGATCCAGATTTGACCAGTTCTTCTTTAATACTTTCCTGCACAGCCAACAAAAAAGATTGGAAGAACTTTGCTTGAATTTCATCCACTGTGGCAATGTGATCGTTTCGGATAAGATAGTTTTGAATGGGATCCCAAGACTTCCTAAAAATCTGATAGTCAGAGGCTGAAGAAATACCACAATTGGAGATCCACTGAGAAACCAGAGCATCCAAATCCTGCAGAGTAAACCTAGCCACATCTATTTTACCCCAGTATGCCAACATAGCCTCCCTGAGAAGTGTCCAGTTATGGGATTCAAATCCCTCAAAAGACTCAATTACCTCCATAACTTCATCAGAGGAGATAAAGAATCGCAACTGATAAGCCATATCAAATTGACTAGCTCCATCCACTTCAGCAGCCATTTTGTAGGAGTCCAAGAATTGCTTGAAATTTGTACCGTTGAAGCCTAAGTTCTTGTTCTGAGGTTTGATCTTTACCATCTTAGCTTGGACAGAGGTGGTTGGAGTAGCGTAAGATGCCATATCAAATAACAGAGTTCCTAGGGGATCCAAAGAGCAGATTTCCAAAGTGGCTCACGAGTGTGGCAAGAGTAGGGTTTCGCCAAAAAAAACGACAATTATCTTGCCCAAGCGGTGCACAAATTGGGAGGACTTACTTCTAGGATAAGTTGCCTCCACAGATCAGATTTGAGAAGAGAAAAAAATAGGAAAAAAAGATTGGATTTTGAGGTTGATTTTAAATGTCTTGGGACTGTAAATCCCAAGGTTGCTGGTTTGATCCCGCCCCGGGGGACCAAATGTAAGACTCCAAACGGTGCTGAGCCATGGCAGTTCTGTGGAGGGGCGAGGTGCTGTTTAGGCTGCCCTCCTAGGAGTTACAATAATATTTAAATGTAACCGGAATCAAGGTCCAGAACCTTATGGATGAGAAATCAAAGTAAGGGAAGAGGATAAGAGTTGTCGCTAGCGATGGAAACAACACTATCTGAGGCAAGATGGTGCAGGTAAAGACTTGAACAAATAAGTCAAGGTTTGTGCAGAGTTCAATAGAACAAGGCAGTTGCAAGTAACAATGCCCACAAGCTAATAACTCTGGTCGTCAGCAGCTGATTAGGAAAGATCAACTCAATCCCAACCAACCTCCAGGTTCTCAATGAACCTGCCCAACTCTCCGCAATCAAGCGCTTGAAGGGTACCAGATAACTGTGGGAGGCTGAACAAAACAAAAGAAATTTGTTTATGAAGCTCTGGAAGCAAATTAATAACGAATTCAAGCAAGAATATCCCAACACTTCTCAAGGGACTCAAGAATAGCGTGGCAAAATTCAACCTTAAAGAAGAAGGGAGGTATAACACTCCATGTTTTAAGCTTAATAAAACCTCTTCAATCAAACGTGATTGGCTCCAGAAAGATGATCAAGGAGAGATCAAGACCAGTATGGTCGGAAAAAGGGATCAGAGTGGATCAACACACCCAAGAATTCAGACAGGAATTCTTCTTCAACCAGCAAGGCTATTGGTTGGTGATAAGGATCAAGGTCACAAGGGACAGAGTTTGAGTATGGAGGCTCAAAGGATCAAGGGGCAATCATGGATATACCCGGATAAATTGCTCAGATAAGTGGGAAGGATGCCCACGGATAAGTTGATTTCTGATGATGGTCTGATAGGATTCCTGGGCCAAAAGGCAGGGAAGAGCCCCTCCTTTTATAGACATGAGGCCCTGTATACTATGTACAAGTGATACTACAAATAGGTGCGGGAAAATGAAAACATAAAAAAATAAAAAAAAAATAACATGAGAGGAAAAAAAAGAAATGTCGCCCGCGTCAAGAATGACCGTGGGAAACCAGATGGACACCCGCGACAGCGGTCGCGGGTGTAAACAACGGCTGTTGTCGCCCGATTGGCGGCGACAACGGGGTGAAGGTTCCAACGGCCGCAAGCGGTCGCTCGCGGTCGTCGGTCGGATCAGATGATGGGCGAGGGTAGCAGATGATGGAGAGTTTGAGGATGAGATTGGTAGACAGTTGATGAGAGCGAGTAGAGGAGGGGGAGGAAGAAGATGAGGGTTGGGAGGATCAAAGGATGATGAGGAAGGAGAGTATAGATCGAGACCGGCGGCCAAGGATTGATTTAAGGCGTGAATCTGAGCGAGGGATGAATCGAAGACGAGAGGTCTGATGAAAACCCAATCCATGGCTGGTTAAGGAATCGACGAATTCAAAGCAGGAGACGCTAGCGATGACGGTGAGACAGATCTGAGAGAGATGGAGAGCAATCTGATGGCCGACCAAACCAGGATCGGCGCCTAGGATGATGATGATCTGAGGATGGGAGGATGATGATGATGATCTGGTGATGGGTCTAGTTCTGAGGGATGAGATTGAGTTTGGGATGAGAGGAGATGAAACGATGGAGATGATAGGATTGAAGGGATCGTCAAAGGTGGTTTGACAATTGCCTGCCTCGCCAAAAGTCAGGGCCGCGAGCGTGACAAGTAGGAGTTGAACATAGGAGGGGGGGATCAAAGTGGAGAGAAAGGCAAGAGGACTGTCCTAGACCGTTAGGACAGGGAGAAGTTGAGAGATGGGGGGAAATGAAGGTACCCATAGGGGTACAACCAAAAAATATTTTTTTTTTTTTTTTGTTCAGTGGTGTCCCGGATTGGTCACCACAATGGTTTTGGGATGAAAGAGCTGATGGAGACCGGGAGAGTTGAGGGTTGGACCAAAGGAGGAGAGTTGGAGAGTCATTGGGTGGGCTGAGCAATGGCCTGGATGGGAATGAAGCCGATGAGGCTGGATGGGAAAGGATGATGGGGGCGCAGAGGGAGAGATGAGTCCAAGCGGAGGAAGTTTGGGCCGAGCGGGTCTTGGCCTGTGCGTTTGGCCAAAAGGAAGGGGGGAACAAAGCAAGAAGGAATTGAACCCCATGCCCAGGTGATGAGAAAAAGAGAGGCCTGTCCTAGACCACTGGGACGGAGGAATGCTTGGCAGGATGAGGAAATTGGAGGAGTGATACTGATACATAAAAATTCTGATTTTTTTTCAGAATGACACCTAAATCAAAGAATTGTAAAAAAATTTTTGAATTTTCCACATCTGGTCCAGGGTGTCCAGATTTTGTCACCACATCTCTCCCCAACTTACAGACTGTCCCTAGCCTGCATCTGAGCTTGAAGTCATAAAAAAGAAAGGAAAGATGATTGAATACATGAAATGGCCATTTGATCTTGAGGGTTATTGAAAAGAATATCTTGATCCATCCAAAGAAAATCCTAGAGTTGACTGCAATAAAATGAAGAAGGCATCCCAGGTACTAACGTATGTGCATACAGTAGAGTTCCACAACAAAATGCAGCAGATGACCCTGGTGGTTCACAATTGGGAGGACTTACTTCTGATTGAGGTTGCCTCCAAAACAATGGAATTTCTTGACCTTATCAGCAGAGAACCTTCTGGCCATCTGAGTACCATCCAGTTCTTCCAAAACATATGATCCACCTCTGACTTGACAGACCACTTGATAAGGACCATTCAAGCAATTGAAAAAAAGCTTCCCCCACTGAGTTTCCAAGGATCTATTATAAGCTAGAACTAGATCACCAGGATTGAAGGGATCCCTGACTTGATTGGAATGCTTATCCTCCCAATACTGGACTGATTTTTATCTTGAATCCATCATTTTCTGATAAGCTTTGTCACAAAAATCTTCACTTTGCTCCAGTTGCTTGGATCTGGCAACTAATAGATCAGTGGTGGAAGAAACCTTTTCCCAAGAAATACCTAAGAAAGATTCCATTTACAGATCAAGAGGAAGGACAGCCCTTTGACCAAAGAGGATTCTGTAAGGTGATTAGCCAGTGTTTTTTTTAGTTGAAATTTGATCAGAGATGAGCACCAGAGGAAGAAATTTGCAACAATTGTTTCCAATTTCACCAGCCAACTTGACAAGAGCAGCCTTCAAAGGGGCATGTCCTCTTTCCACCATGCCTTGTCCTTCAGGATAATAAGGAGTGGTCACCCTATGTTGACCAGGAAGCAATTGGATCATTTTGGAAAGTTTGCCACAAAACTCAGAGCCACCATGAGGTCAATAAGATCAAGCCAAGCCATAAAGCATTGTCCAAGTCTCATAAAGGAAGACTGCTACTGATTCAGAGCTGAGGTTCTTAAGAAATTTTGCTTCAACCCATCCAGAAAAATCATCTCTAGCCACAATGAGGTACTTAGCTCCACCAGCCTTAATGTGAACCACATCCATAGCAATCCTTCCAAAGACAGTGGACTCTCCAGTGGGATAACAAATTTCAGCCGGGCACCTAAGATCACGTTTCTGACATACTTAACAACTCTTGCACCATTTAGAGACTGATTTCTTCAAAGATGGCCACCAGAATTGTTTGGATATACGTTGATAGGTTTTGGTTTCCCCACAATGCCCAAGGCCTTCATGGAGACTTTTGAGGATTGAATCTTGTTTAGAGGGCATAGTGACGACAATAAGAGCACAAGGATTGCCTCTTTTCATAAGCCTAGTACCTTGGACAAAGAAATTGGAGGACTTCATTTTTAGTGACTGAAAATCTTTAACCAAGAGATCAGGAGGCCTTTGGAGAGTGAAGAGGTACTTCTCAAATTTTAGCCAGAAACCTTGTTGGAAGCCAGAATAATCTTGGGAGGAAAAGGTGAAGAATGGAGGAATTAAAGACTCCTCCTAATCGAATTCCACTCCAACATCCAATTCTCAATTTCCAAGGGGGCGTTGAGATAAACCATCAGGCATGGTTAAGGATTTTCCAGGCCTATGAACAATATCAAAAGAGAAAAGTTTGATAAAGGCCACCTAGCAAGTCATAGGAGCATTTGGGAGGCTGGGAGCATTGATCATTTCAATGATGGATTGTGCGTCAACTTTTAATTCAAAGTGTTGACCCCAGAGGACAGTTTTGAGTTTCTTTAACATTTGAGCCACGCCACAGAGTTCCAGTTTTTGTTGGGATTACCTGGATTCTACATCTGAAAATAACAAGGATTCATAGGGAGCAGGACGGTCCCAACCATTTTCATCTTCCTGAGTGAGGACAGCCCCAACAGATTGATAACTAGGATCAACAGCCAATTTGATCTTGCCAGCTCCCGGTCCATAAGAAATCTTTTTCAAGACTATGTCTTTGCCAACCATCATTTTAAGTAGCTGGAACAAATTTTCACAATCTTGGGTCCAGATCCACTCAGCATCTTTTCTGGTAAGGCAATGTAGAGGAGCACAGATTTTGGATAGAGATGGGATAAAGATTTGAACATAAGTAACAACACCTAGAAAACCCCTGGCTTCAGTTGGATTGATGGGAGTAGGCCAAGAGAGTATTTTGTTGACTTTGGATGGAGCCATCCTTCTTCCTTCCTTGCAGACCACATGACCAACAATTTCCAGAGCAGGGACACAGGCAGCCAATTTGGATCCAGAGGCAGTGAGGCCAGATTCTTTGATTTGGAACAAGATCCTTTCCAAAGTGGTTGCATATTCCCAGATAAATCAACAGATTCCTGAATGCCAGGGTAAAAGCTCATTTTTATAATCAGAAACTGGTCCTTTAATTTTGCCATTGTCAATAAAGATTCCAGCATGATCAGGGATTTCATGCTGGAGGATCCAAACCATATGAGCCTGATAGACTGCAACCAAGTTGGTGGCACCTTGAGGCAATCAAGTAAGTTGGAAACAACAAAGGGGGGTATCAAATTTAGTGAGAGGGCAAGAAATGAGATTTAAGTAGAATTTTTCATAGCCACCCATAATGTCGCCTAGACCATAGCAAGCTCTCCCAGAGAAGGATTCAACAAATTCTTCAGTAGCAGGGGGAATACCAGAGTCTTTAATAGTAACCTTATTTAGAGGCTGGAGATCATGAACTATTCTAAGTTTACCATTACTTTTAAGGACACAGAAAACAGGACTGGAATAGCTAGAAGTTGACTGTTTGTATAAACCGGTTTGGACTTGTTCCCGGACCAACTTGATGAATTCATTGAATTTGGAAGCAGGGATTGGGATCTTTTTCTTTTGCCAGTGATCATGTTCTACTACAGGAATGATATGAGGCAGACCATAGGACTCTTTCAAGAGACCTCTCTCTTCTTCACAGAAGGCAATAGCTTTGTCCCTAAGAGCCAAGACATTTTTGATCAAATACAACTCATCAGGTAGAAGCCATCCATCTGGTCCAAAGTTGACTACTGCCAGACGTTCTTCAGGGGCACAACCAGAGGGGATGAATGGACCAGTGAGAGATCAAGGTAAACCACAGTAAGGATTGCGGGATAGAGGAGGACGCCTAAGAGGAGGGTTGAGATTCAGAGGCATTGGTTGGTTGACTGGTTGGATTTTCCTAGCAACTGGTTTATATTTGGAGGCAAAAGAGAGCGGTTCATTTTTTTGCCAAGAGTTGACCAGAGAGATCTGACTACAAGGATTGAGAAAAAGTTCTAACGCTGTAGAGACTCCAAGGGATAATGGGATTATTTAGCAAATAGCTTTCTGGCAGTCACTAGAAGGGGAATTTTGTTTACTACTACTCTTGAATAGATAGAGGTAAGATAAGGTGGTTTTGAATTGCCTTCCCTTCTGAATTATAATAAGTCTGCACAATAATTTTTTTAATTAGTGGCTGGTTTCTTTGAGACTTAAAATAGATCTCTTATCAGACCTAGACTAATTATTAATGGAGATTTTCAGGAATTGCAAGACTATTCCAGGTTGGATTGGATTAATTGCAAGCTTCTACCAATTAATTATCAAGAATTTTCGACTTTTTCTGACTATTTTTCCAATTCCAATTAAAGGATTTAAGGGTTGACTAAAAGGTGTTTAACCAGTAGAAGGACCCAAAGATGGGCTTTCCCACAGGGAGATGGGCAAAAAAAAGCTTGCTTGGTTCTTCTGTTGTGATCTTCCTCTTTTATGAATTTACTAATCAAAAATAAGGGGTTTTCCCTCTGAAAAATAGGTGCTGAAGAACAGGCCTTTTCTCAAGAACCCTTCTTCAAAAACACCAGGATTTGGGTCAAATGGTCAATGATAATTTCTTTTTTGATCCTTTATTTCCTTTTCACTTGATTCTGGTTCACTTATAACTGGGTACAAGGTAAGTAACTGGTCAGGCAGATGCCATAATTCTTGCACTGATGCCATACTCTGGGGCTGATGCCATGCTAGACAACTTGGATAGGGAAAAAGAGGCCCCTTAAATAAAAAAATAATTCCTCAGGGGATGCTCAGGGCTTCCCTGAGTGCGCTCTGAGCCTCTCTCTGCACTTTTGAAGCACAGGAGGGTACAGTAACATGAGACAGATAATTTTGGTGATAAAATGTGTAAATCAGGCTGAGAGATAACTGTATTTTTTAGTTCAATCTTTGAGAGTCAGGCTAAGATATGAGCTGAGAGATAAGAATGGTGTGATCTGAACGCTTTTGAGTGCTTATCTTGTATAAAAAATGATGCAGAAGTTGCCTGCAGCTTTAGTTAATTTTGCTGGTTGGGAAAAGCATGAAACATGCTTGGCAGCTGCAAACCCTCTTTGGTAGCTTGAATCGTGTGACCTGCATGAGTTTGGTGGTGGAAAGTCATGTTCTAGGTGTTTCTTAGGACGCTTCTGAGCCCTTAGCATGTATAAAATGTTGCAGGAACTATCTGCATGCTGTTTTAATTTAATTAGTTGTGGAGATATGAGGTATGCTGTTTTACCGCATGTCCCCTTGGGTAACTTGAGAGTGTGGATTTCAGGTGTTGTATGGTTGATATGGTGGCAAACTGAGTACCAGAGTGCTTGAGAGGACGCTTCAGAGCTCTTATTTGGTGGTGAAAGTTCCAGAAAAGTCATGTGTACTGAGTTGTTATTGCTGGTTGGTGAGAATTGAGATATAATTGGCTGCATGAGCCCCTACTTCTGTTGGTGCATGTGTGTGTGTTGTATGGTTGGAATGGTGAAAAACTGAGCATCAGAGTTCTTTGGAGGACGCTTCAGAGGGCTTATATGGTCTTGAAAGTTCCAGAAAAGTCATTTGTACTGAGTTGTTATTGCTGGTTGGTGAGAATTAAGAGATACTTGGCTGCATGAGCCCCTACTTCTTTTGGTGCATGTGTGTGTGCTTTATGGTTGGAATGGTGGAAAAATGAGTATCAGAGTGCTTGAGAGGACGCTTCAGAGGGCTCATCTGGTGGTGAAAGTTCCAGACAAGTCATGTGTACTGAGTTGTTATTGCTGGTTGGTGAGAATTAAGAGATACTTGGCTGCATGAGCCCCTACTTCTGTTGGTGCATGTGTGTGTGCTGTATGGTTGAAATGGTGGCAAACTGAGTATCAGAGTTCTTGAGAGAACGCTTCAGAGGGCTCATCTGGTGGTGAAAGTTCCAGACAAGTCATGTGTACTGAGTTTTTATTGCTGGTTGGTGAGAATTAAGAGATACTTGGCTGCATGAGCCCCTACTTCTGTTGGTGCATGTGTGTGTTTTGTATGGTTGGAATGGTGGCAAAATGAGTATCAGATTGCTTGAGAGGACGCTTATGAGGGCTTATATGGTGGTGAAAGTTCCAGAAAAGTCATGTGTACTTGCTTTCATAGTACTGGTTGTAGTGTAACATTGCCACTGATATGGTTTAAGTCCTGCTGGTATGGGGTATGTTGTTTTTTTGTGTGGTTATTTTAAGAATAATCTTTTTATTATATATTCAATTAAGACTTTCCATTTATCCATGTGACATAATCCAGTCTTTGCCAGGTTTTGGGTTGTTTTTGTGACAGGTGTTGATATGGTTGAGGGGTTTTATCAGGTGATTGATTTGGGTTTTCAGATTGGTTTGAGTTTAGAGTATAGTTTATGAGGGTTTTGGAATTTATTTAGTATTTTCTTGAATTTAATTTGATATAAGAATAATAATTAATAAGAAAAAATGAGTCTGATGGTTATAGGACAGGTTTGGTTTACCACAACGCCTTCCAAGTTTGATGTTCCGCAAAATTTTCAAAAGGTGCCTTTTCCATAAAAGAAGTCCCAGGAGGTAATACATTGCTCACATTTGTGGCACAAGGTAGGGTTTCAAAAATGATATTAGTAGGATACCCTGGTGGTGCACAATTGGGAGGACTTCCTTCTACCCCAATTTGCCTCCACTGAAGCCCATATTCTTCCATACCAAAGCCACCAAAAATAGGATCAAGATTGGGATCTAGTTTAGACTCATTGCGTAGATTCAAAATGGAACTGAGAGAATATTGATTAGGAATAAGAGTAAAAGGAAAAGAAGAAACAACAGATGAAGAAGGAATATTTTTTGATTTTTCCATTTTGATTTGTTTTTGATTTTTGATATTTTTGAGATCAGAAGAAAATGTTGAAAAGAAAGAGAAATAAGCCTCTGGGATTAGAGTTGACCCTTGAGTTGAAGTTTGAGGCTGAAAAGAACTACAACTATTAGTAGGATGAACTACTGCTGTAAAAAATGAGAGAAACTAGAATTATCCTTCTGTTTTCCTTTTAGAGATGACTTAGTAAAATGACCAGGGAAATCTCTTTCCCAGCAACCAGAATCCAAAGAACAAAAAGGAACCCCAATTTTTCTAACATCAGAATCAGGGAGGAGGATTCTCTCCCCAACTTGATCAGAAAACATAAGATTTGCTCCAAAATTGATTAAGAAAGGTCAACCCGAGATCATAGGTCCATCCAGGCGTGTGATTGAGAAATGACAAGTTCCAACAATCTTGTGGCCAATCCAGACTGGAACATCTTCAACAATTCCAACCAATTCGCAGGACTGGTTTCCTATTCCATACATTGAAGAGGTGAAGCTGACCCTAGGGCTGAGTTTCAGTTTGCAGGCCATAGCATCTAAGATCAAGTTGAGCTGAGAGCCAGAATCAACAAGGATTGAGACCATTTTTGCTGAATCACCAAGATAGCAGGGAAGAAAACCAAGAGGACAAGAGTAAAGACTAGACTCAGAAGAGGGATCTGTTCCACCGGAATCCTCCATCAAATTTCCAGAGGAGACCATGAGTTCTTCAGGACCAATTTCCACACGTTGACGCAAAACCCATTTCTTCATTCCTTCAGCAACAGATAGAGAGATTGACAGGAGTTCAGCCACAGATAGATCAGGAATTTTAAGATCAGGAATTTTCTTTAAACCCCCTTCCACAGCATTGGGGTGATCTTTGGAAATTCCCCTCTCAAACCAAACTTTGGGCTGGGTGGAGGGAGGAAAATTGGGTGAAGCAGGAACAGGATCAGGGGATTGAGGAGGTTTAATAGATGAGGGATGAGGATCAGGGTGATCTTGAAACCTTTCCATGAGTGGTTCTTTTTCCACCTCCATTTCTTCTACATCAGAAGAGGGCTCAGGTGAGGATTGTTGTTTGGGTGGTTTTTGGAGGATCAAGGCTGGCAAGGAAGGAGCTTTATGAGTTTGGGCTCCTCATTTTTCTTCCTAGCTGGATCAGATTGGTAAGTACCAACCAGAGAGGAGGAGGAAATAGCTGGGAGATACCAGGGTTGAAGAGTACCACAGGAAGATTGGAAATCCACAGAATCCAAGGATGCCTTCATAGGAGGGGGTGGCTGGTAAGAGGCCACCACATGACAAATTGGGCAAGACAAATCAAAGGGGATTAGGGCACCATTAGGAAGGAAAAAGTTATTCCCTTTTTGCTCTACCTATTTCTTGTCTTTTTCCTTCTGGAATTTGAGACATTGACCGGTTCCATGGCCTTCCCTGTGGCAATAATAGCAGACTAGAGTATTTTTAGGAACAGCACTCAAAGGTTTAGGAACAACAAGGGAGGAAATCTTTTGATCCATTTTGTTCTCAAAGGCTTTGAGCAGTTTAGAGATCTTGTCCATTGTAGCAGTTTCTTGGTTAAACTGAGGGTTCTTGGGCCTGCCATTAGATTCCATTTTATTCATAATCTCGTTTGACTCTTTGAAAGAGGGAGCATGGACTGGTTCAGTGGTTTTAAATTTTTCAAAAGTGAGGGCTGTTTGACCTTTCATGACTTTATCCACCACTCCCTTAAGGATAAAGAAAACAGGGAGCTTGAATCAATTATCCCTGGTAGTGATCATGGATCCAGACTCAACCAGTTGTTCCTTGATCCTTTCCTGCACTCCAGGAGAAAAAGATTGGAAAAATTGGACTCAAATTTTGTCCACTGCCTCAATGTGATTGTTGTGGACAAGGTAGAATTGGATGGGATCCCAAGATTTCCTAAAGGACTGATAATCAGAAGCTGAAGCCACACCATCATTGGAGATTCACTGGAAGACAAGGTTATCTAGGTCCTGCAAATTAAATTGTGTTACATCTATTTTTACCCAATAGGCCAACATTTCTTCCCGCAGCAGGGCCCAGTTATGCCGTTCAAAACCTTCAAACGACTCAATGATTTCCATAACTTCATCAGAGGAGATATAAAATTGTAACTGGTAGGCCAAATTGAATTCGCTAGCCCGGTCCACCAAAGCAGCCATCTTGTATGAGTCCAAGAAGCGTTCCACATTTTTCCCATTGAATCCTAAGTTCTTGTTCTGGGGCTTGATCTTAACCATCTGAGGACAAGCAGAAGAGGCGCTGGGAAATTCCATTTTGACAGAGTTTCCTAAAAGATCCAAGGAGCAGATTTCCAAAGTGACTGAAAAATGTGGCAAGAGTAGGGTTTCTCAAAAAATGAAAAGTATCTTGCCCAGATGGTGCACAATTGTGAGAACTTACTTCTAGAACAAGTTGCCTCCACGGATCTAGATGATGACAAAAAAAAAAGAGATTGGATTTCAAAGTTGATGATTGTTCTTGGGACTGTAAATCCCAAGGTTGCTGGTTCAATCATAGCTGGGGGGACCAAATGTAAGACTCCAAATTGTGCTAGGCTGTGGCAGTTCTGTAGAGGGGAAAGGTGCTGTTTAGGCTGCCCTCCTGAGTGTTACAAAAATATTTAAATGTAACCAAGATCAAAGTCCAGAACCTGGTAAATGAGAGACAAAAGAGTAAAGGATAAAGATGATAGTAGTTGGTAGCTGGGAAACAACACTATCTGAGGCAAGATGATGCCGTGGAAAACTTGAATAGAAGAACTCAAGGATTTCTCAGAGTTCAACAGGACAAGGCAATTGTAAGTAACAACTCCCACAAGCTAATAGCTCTGGTCGTCAGCAGAGGCTTAGGAAAGATCAACTCAATCCCAAACAACCTCCAGGTTCTCAATGAACCTGCCTAACTCTCTGCAATCAAGCGCTTGAAGGGTACCAGATAACTGTGGGTGTCTGCACAAAACAAAGCTAATTTTTTTGATGACGCTCTAGAAGCAAAACAATAACTGATTTGAACAAGAAGAACCCAACACTTCTCAAGGGACTCAAGAGTAGCGTGGCAGAATTCAACTTCAAAAGAAATGAAGGGTGGTTTAACACTCCAGGTTTTGAGCTTAATAAAACCTCTTCAGTCAAACATGACTGGTTCTGGAAAGATAATCAAAGGATGATCAGGACCAGTATGGTTGGATAAAAGGATCAGGAGTGGTGTAACACACTCAAGAATTCAATCATTCAAATTCTTCTTCAACCAGAAAGGCTATTGGTTGGTGATAAAGATCAAGGATCAGGATTTGATTATGGAGGCTCAAAGATCAAGGGGCAATCATGGACATTCCCAGAATTCAGTCTCAGATAAAGGGGAATGAGACCCCACAGATGATTTATTTCAAGATGATAGTGATGATGATTCTCTGGTAAGATACCATAAGATACACCCCCCTACCAAAAGGCAGGGGAGAGCCCTCCTTATATGGGCAGGAGGCCCTGTTAGAGTATGTACAAGTGATACTTCAGACAGAGCGGAAAATATATATATATATATATATATTCTCAGATGATCAGAAAAATAGATCACCCAGGCCTGTGGAAATATGGCCTCCCTGACTGGGGTGGGATCTTTTCTCATCCCTTCACCTCTCTTGCATCTGTCCGCGGATGGGCGCGCGCGACAACACAAAGATCACCCACCCCTCACCCAAAGGCGGAAGGGGTGGGAAAAGAAAATTGAACCAGACCGCCTGCAGATGTTTGCAGGTGTCAGCCTGCTACTTAGCACAGAGAAACCTGACAAAGCAACAACAATATTAAAAAAAATAAAAAGAACAAAAAAATAAATAAAATTATTATAAAATGAAGGAGTAGGAGATCCATAAATATTATTGTAGAAATGGATTCCCCACCCAAAAAAAGGTAGGGTCACTCACTGACCCCACCCTTGAATTCTTACTCCTTATATTTTTTTAATTAATTTAAAAGAAAATGGTAAATGACCACGGCACCAGTATGGCACCTTTTGGCCATTTTAATATTTCACATGATATGTCATGTATAGGTTTCACACCTAAATTTCAGTCAAAATCCAGGTGTTGTGTGTAGTTTAGGAGTTACACGGGGAATTGTGTTTTGTCACAATTCCCGCACGCAGCCCCGCCTCCCTACAGCGCTGGACTCCCGCGCGCCCAAACTCCCGCACGCAGCCCCGCGTCCCTACAGCGCTGGACTCCCAGGCACCCAAACTCCTGCGCACCCAAACTCCCGCGCGCAGTTAATCCCCCCCCGCGTGCAGGTAATCCCGTGACCTAGTCACGCGCGCAGCGGATCAGTCCCTGCGCGCATCTGAATGGACTGATCCCCGCGCCTAGCCTGTTGTGATCAGTCTGACAGCCAGGTACTGCTCAGAGGAGCTACAACATAGTAGGATCTACACTACATATGTAAAGCTACCACACAAGCATAGATTGTAGTTTAAAAACCTTAAAAGTCAATTAAAATTAGTTATTAACTAATTTTTAGTATTTTTTACTAATTAAATAAAGATCCAGACTCACCACGTCATGAGCTGATCAGAACCTTCAAAGACCACAAAACTACACAAGGAGTGGTCTTCAAAATTATTAAAAATTACATACAGGATCAGCAGAGAATGGAGAATCAATAAAAATCCACGTCTGCTCACTTTGGACCAGTACTTACAGTACAAATTGAGGATCAGTGCAGGATCAGCAAAATGACTAATCTATTGATTAACAGATCCTGCAGCTAAAAAGGAGCTGTTCCTTGACAGATCTAAGGCCAGCAGGCTAACAGCACCTTGAGGACGTGCCAATCTTGCCCTGACTGCCCCCCTAGCCTCAGCCCATAGCTAATACCCCTTCTAGAGGCCCCCAAGAACCCAAAAAGGAATATTTAAACAGGCTCTTTTTGCCCTTTTTTTCCAATCAGTAATCAGTTATCAGAAATATTATTATTATCAATCAGACATTGTTTCATTTTTAGGCAAGTGCTTATCAAGAAGAAAGCAAGTGATTTATTATCTAGTCTGAAGTATTATTATTATTATTTTCTAAATAACTATCAACAACCAGAAGTTTGAACCAGCCACCAACCCCATCTGTTCTGAAGCTTCTTACCTGAATCTTTGCAGGATTTCTGTGGATTACTTCCCAAGTAAGTTTTTTCCTTCCTGCTCTGGGTTTGTGTGCTGTTTTGCCCGCCCAAATTAGTGGATAAGGCCTTAGAAGGCACCCATCTTCATTCCAAGGTTATAAACTGCCTAAGGAGGCCCCTTGAGGAGAGGTTGCCAAGTCTGTCAAGACCCCCAGTAGTATATTACTGTGGCCCCTCTTTTTATATTATATTTAAAATATTTATAACCAAACCAATTAAACCTTGCACTTGCTCTTACCATATTATTATTGGAGCTGTAAAGTGTTTATTCTTTGGAATATTATTGCTCCAAATTCTTTTATCACTCTCTGTAGCTAAAGGACTGCAAGTTTCCTGGTATCAGAGAGCTGAAAGCAGGCGGTATACAACACCTTTCCACCCCCACCCAAAGATGGAAGGGGGGTGCAAGTGGAACTTGGCGTGATAGGAGCCGGGGGAGGATACCTTTGAGGATATGCCAACGGAGGTGAGAAAGATGATGGTTGGATTGGTTTGATGGAGTGAACGGTATTGATGGATAGATCAAAATTGGTTGAGGGACAATGAAGTTGGGTGGATGGATGACAATTGAGCAAATTGGAGCAGGTGAGCTGCTGATCAAGCTGCTGAGGTTCAGACTTGAGGGGGATTGACTGAGGTGGAGTGTTGAGAGACCAAGGGGCAACACTGAAACCAAGAGAGATCAAAGCCTCAAGGGATCCATCACCACACGAGAGGGATAGTGAGGAGGAGGAGGGCAGATTGACAGCCAAGGGGGGTGGGTCTATCAAAGTAACTGGCAGAGAAGCCAAGCCGAGGGAGGAATGACAATGATCCATGAGTTCACACTGGGATTTTTTCTCAACCCAACAAGAGCCTGGGGGGAAGGGGGGACAATGTGGGGGGGGAGAAGAGACCGCGGGGGTCAAAGATTTCAAAGCTGTCATCATCATTGGAGGTGATCCGAGCACCGGTAGGATCAGCAATGGTTTTGGGATGAAAGAGCTGATGGAGACCGGGAGAGTTGAGGGTTGGACCAAAGGAGGAGAGTGGGAGAGTCATTGGGTTGGCTGAGCAATGGGCTGGATGGGAATGAAGCAGATGAGGCTGTGGGAAAGGATGATGGGGGTGCGGAGGGAGAGATGAGTCTGAGCGGAGGAAGTTTGGGCCAAGCAGGTCTCGGCCCGCGCATTTGGCCAAAAGGAAAGGGGAAACGTAGAGAGAAGGAATTTGAACAAAATGCCTAGTTGATGAGACCAAGAGAGGCCTGTCCTAGACCACTGGGACAGAGGAATGCTTGGCAGGATGAGGAAATTGGAGGAGTGATACTGATACATAAAAATTCTTATTTTTTTTTTCAGAATGACACCTAAATAAAAGAATCATAAAAAAAAATTTGAATTTTCCGCATCTGGTCCAGGGTTTCCATATTTGGTCAAAACACCACCCTTCCCCCTCTTACTCTCAAATCCCTGGTGGGGGAGGTCAAATCCCCTCACCAGGGGCCCTGGGGGTTGATAGCCCCATGGCATTGTCAAGAATAGTGGGCTGGGGGTGGTCAGATCCCCTCAGCCCATTGCTCCTCCCCATTGGTAAAGGGGGGGGGGAGAGCACCCCTCTTTTCTCGCTTCACTGGTGGGAGGGTGATCAGATCCCCCCCACCACCGGTTGCTCTCTCTGCGGCCAGCATTGTCATCCCCTGGGCAAGGGGGTGATGAAATTCCCCCTGCCCTGACCAATGGCCTTGTTGTGGCCGGTTGCTGGCTGGTTCAAGCCAGCCAGCCACCCACTCTCCCTTGCATTGGCAAGCAAGGGGAGGGGGAGGGAGCCGGGGCCACTGGCCCTCCCTCCCAGGGCGGTGGCCACTTTAGCAACCGGCTGGGCCCGCGGGGTGTTGCACCGCGAGGGATCCCTTGGCAGCCGCAACAGCCTTGCGCAGGCCGTTGGGCCCTGTGTGGGCCAAAATGAGGTATACAAGTGGCCCCAATGGGCTGCCCCAAGCCCAAAATCTGAGACAAACACACTTTGACGGGCCAGCCTGTCTGGCCAAGTATGTCCAAAATAAACCTTGGGCCCAATTATGCCTATACAAGCCCATCTGTCTGTATTTGCCCATATCCCCCAGCAGGCCCGTTAGGGCCTGTATACCAATAGGCCTGTTTCATGCGTTTTGAGGCCAGTTTCCCCAAATCAGTGACATCCACACAGGCCCGTACGGTCTGTGTGAGTGTCCAATGGGCCAGAGAGGCCCATATGTGAATCCCATTTGGATTACACTTAAACATAGCACAGGCGTCAGTGCATATGTATTTTAACACTAAAGATGACAAGGTCATCAACATGGACAAAAATCCAGGTTGGGGTTCCGCCACGGAAATGAAAAACGCAAGGATCAGAGATGGTGGCAGAGAATCCTATTCAAGTAAGAAAAAAACTCAGGAGCTTATACCAAACCAGGGCTGATTGCTTAAGACTGTAGATAGCCTTGTGAAGTTCAAGGAAAATATTGGCTTTGTCAAGATATCCCGGCAGAGGGAGAAGTACTACCCTTGCAGCAAGAGAGCAGGTAAGAAAAGCGCTTTGCATGTCAAGCTGGTTTATTCTCAAGTCATGATGTGTGGCGTGCAAAATAAGTAGCCTCAGGGATACGGGTTTTCCAGTAGGGGTGTAACTTTCTTCAAAGTTCAAGCCATGGACCTGCTGGAACCCCTGAGCACATATCCAAGCTTTTTTTCAATGATTGAGTTTTCCAGACCAATTTTAGAGTGATAGGCTCAGGTGGAGGGTATGGGATGGTTGCTGAATTGAATTGGTTGCTTGGTCCAAACTCCATGAGATTTCATGTTCTGGATTTCTTTTTGTTCAGCAAGAAGCCATTCCTTTGAATCAGCCAAGGAAAGTGCTTGTCTGTGGTTCTTTGGGTCTGCGTGTGTTTCATAGCTGGATAGAGGTGGGACCCCACAATTTCTTCTTGGGAAGTTACGTATTTCTTCTTTGCAGATTGAGCTGTTTATGAGGGTTGGGTGCCAGGGATTGCAGAAAATGATATTCTGGAAAAATTGCTCAGGCTGTGATGTATTTGAGGCAGAACTTGGCTGATTGGAAGATTCTGGGTTGCTAGCTGGCTTGTCCTTGCTTGGTTCATCAGTGCTGCACAAGGGAGATGGTGGAGGCAGATGGTTGATGCAAAAATCAAAGTAAGGAAGGATGGGCTGTTTTTCAAGGAATTCAGAATGAGTACGTAGAAGAAAATGATCAAGGCTTGGATTGATTGCTTTAGCATGAGGAAAAGCTGATTCATCAAATCTCACATGTTGGATTTCAAAGATTTTGCCATTGTTGGTCCTGATGATTCTATAGCTGGAAAAATTGTTGGAATATCCTATCATCACCCCCTCCCAAGCCTTTGAGTAAAAATTGCCGTTCTGGAGGGAAGGAGGCTTGAGGGCCCATGCCCTGCAGCCAAACGGTCAAAAGAATCCCAAATTTGGTTGCTTGTTGAACATGAGTTTGTAAGGCAATTTATTCAATTTCATGAGTGAGGGCAGGCTATTGGTTCTAACCATTGCTGTTTTCACTGCCTCACCCAAGCAGTTGCTTTCAAGGTTGGAGTGAATAAGCATGCATCAAGCCATGTTGATGATTGTCTTTTTTTCTAATTTTGCTTAGCCATTGTGCTGAGGGGTGTAGGGTGGTGAAATTTTGATTTGAATACCATTATTGGCAAGGAACTCCTTCATCAGGGTACTGGTGAACCCTCCACCACCATCACTGATTAATTTCTTGATTTGCAAAACTTTTTGATTATCAAAGAAGGATTTGTATCTTTTTATTTCAGAGAACGTTTTGCTCTTACACTTGAGAAGATAGATTGAGATGAAGCCAGTGAAGCCATTGACCAGGGTGAGGAAATAATGGTTTCCGCTGTTTGTTGCTGGGGAGATTGGCCCACATATGTTGCCATGGACATACTGCAGTGGTGAGAGGGCTTTGTCAAAGTGTCCAAGGAAAGGAAATTGGGAGGACTTACCCATCATGCAGGTAGGGCATGAGTGCACAGACCTCATCTTTTCCTTGGGACTCTCCAATATGAGTTTGGAGCTGGCATGACCCATGTGGCAGTGTCATAAGTGCAAAGTATCAGCTTTTTTCAAGTTGGCTAGTGGTGTGACAGCATCTTGTGTTTGGATTGAGAAGATTCCATTTTCAATTCAAAATGGGATGACAAGCTTGTTGTCAATAAGAAGCTTGTAACCATTTGGATTCCTGTTGATCCTTGTGTTTGATTTGAGGAGCCATTCCAGAGAAATGAGATTGAGAGTCAGACCTGGGATGTAAATGGCATCCTCAAGGATGAGGGTTGACTGGTTGTTTATGGTGAGGATTGCTTTGCCAATACACTCAGCCATTAGCTCTCCTTCACCTTTTCCAGTTCCAATTGGTATGCAGCACTTCTTTGATCTGGTAAAGAAAGAAAGAGATTTGAGCATATGGTGGCTAGCGCCACTGTCAAGGATCACTGAGTTTGGCTTGGATGTGGCCTTAGTAAAAGCGGCAAATGCTGGAGTGGCAAAATTGTCCTTGGGAGATTTGTTGATTCTAGAAACCGGTTCTTTGGGTTTGGTGTGGTGATGGTTAGCAGCACCTTTTTGATTTTGGATTGGTTGTAGTTCAGGACGTACAGCCCAGCACTGATCCTTGGTATGAGAGTTAACGGCGGTGCTATTTCTTCCATTTTTACAGCTTGGAGGGAGTCTTGATTTGTCCTTAACAAAGCTATGAAACGTGGTTGCATACTTGTCTAAGGGAACCTGGGATAGTTTTTTGTCAATGTAGAGTTCTTTGAGTTTTGATATAAGGACCCAAGGAGATAATATCATAGAGTGGTTGAGGATCAAAGAGGTAGTTAGACCTGGTCTCCGCTCTCTAATCCTGGACAGAATAGTTGAGCATGTTGCCTGATTGTTTTTCTCAAAGCCTATTGCATCAAATTGCTGAATGCAGCTTTCAATTTATTCAATATATTGAGAAAAAAATCTGGTAAGCTTAATGGTGTTCCATTTTCTTAGAACCCTATCAACTGCCTGCAGGGTTTATTTTTCAAATTCTTCATTGATCTTTCCCCAAATCAGAAAGGAGTTTTGGTTGTTGGCTGGATCAATGACCTTGTTTTACACCTGGTTGCTCAGCCTGGAGGTAATACCCCAGGCAGCCTTGTTCAGAGCTTTGATTGTTTTGGCATTGAGATTGGATGGGAGTGGACTGGTTGTGATTTACCAGAGCTACTTGGCTTTGAGGAAGCCCTGCATTTTTGCTTGCAACTTAGGAAAGTTTTCTGGTCCCACAAGTTTTGGAACTGATCAGACTTCTTCCTTTCAATTGTCATTTCCCCTGCTCTCAGTTGTTTTTCTTGATTGCGCTGCTTTTGACTTTTAATCTGTGATATTTTAATGGTTAAAAACTGAAAGCAGAAAATAGTGTTCTATGGTTATGTGCAGGAGGTCAAATAAAGTTAAAAATGAAGGATGCTAAAACAAAGATAAGGAAAGGGAAAGACAAAGCAAGAAATGAAGGATAATGGAGGTTGTGATGAAGGAAACGGGAGAATTGAGATGAGGGCGGATATTGATTGGTTGAGTAGCCTTGAGATGCCAATTGGAGCAAAAGATCTGTCTACGGGCTTCTGGAGTCAAGGATAATTGATCTTGAGCTGGCAGAGTGCAAAGCTAAATGAGATGTTTGTTAAAGGGCTTCTGATGATCTGATGAAGTATGCAATGAGATCAAATTTCAATTTGATGGATGAAATTGACTGCTGAATGTAGGTGAGTAGCTAGGAAGCTTAAAATGAGGGTGTTTAAGTATCTGTTTTGTTGAGTTTCAGGGTGCTTGGTTCTTGGGCAGAACAGTCCTGTTGAGATGAGGTTGGGGGCGCCTGGTTGGTTGCTTCTTGTGAGATTGGAGTGGCTTCTGGCTTGTGCATAGGCAGGTTCAGTCTTAGTGACCTGTTGATAAGGTATAGCCAGGTTTAAGAGTAGATGAGCTTGACTAGTTGGTCCAACTGGGAATTGGTAAGTTTAAGTATGAGATTGAGATGTGTTCTTACAGGTATCCAGGAAGGCACCAAGTGTAAAAGTTGTTTTTCCTTGGCTGCTTGCACCCCCTGGGTGAATACGCGGGTGACAATGAGTGGGTAGAGTGATCTGGGAAATTTCAACACATTGGAAAACCACACGGACCACATGGGTTTGTGTGGATGTCACAGATTTGGGGAAACTGGCCTCAAAACATGTGAAACAAGTCATTTGGTACATGGGCCATCATGGGCCTGTTGGGATGGACAGGCCACCCCAACCAAATGGGCTTCAGGGGCTATTTTTGGGCCTCCTCTTTATTTTAGACATACTTGGCCAGCTGTTCTGGCCTTCCAAAGCTGCCATTTAAGTTTTTCAGGCTGAGACAGCCCCTTGGTTGCCTTTTCTTGCAGCCGCTGTTTGAGGTGTCTGGCCCGTTTAGGGGCCCAATGGACCACGCGGGCTGTTGTTGGGGGCAGGGGACTCCAAATGGAGTCCCCCCACCCGGTGCGCTAGCCTGCAGAAGCTGGCCCAATGGTCCTAGCTCCCTCCCCTCTCTTTTCTTTTCATTGCAAAGGGGGGGGAAATGGCTGGCTGGTCCCAACCAGCAAGCAAAGTGTATAAGGGCGTTTGCAGCAAGGAAACTGGAAGTGGGGGGGGGATTTCATCACCCTCCCACCTGTGCAAGGTGGGGAACAAAACAGGAAGCTCTCCTCAGTGTTGTGTTTTTGATTGTTTTATTCTGTAACTAAAAGATTTAGTTACCTTTATCACTACCTTACTATTCTTATTAACTCATTACTGATGTCTCACTACACTTCTGGGTCCTCTCCAGTTGTATTCAATCTGCTGCCTTAGGCCCCCTTAGGGGTTCTCTAGTTGTCTTTAAATAATGGTCCTTCCCTGGGACCATCAATGAAACTCATCCAATCACCAGAAAAATAAAGCTGAGTGTCCCTTCCTCCTCTTCAGATCAGTTCCACTGGACTATACAAGTATTTTCCCTTTTCCCTTGGCTCTTCAGTAGCCTAATTTACTCTTTCCTTCTCCAAATAACCTTGCTTCTGATCTTAAACTCTTCAATCTCCCCCCCATCACCAAGGGGGATGCTCCAAGGGCTGGGGGGACCTGATCCCCCTCTATCCCACCATTTTCAATGGCTTGCCTGGGGCAAGCTATTTCCCAGGCAGCCAGTGGGTATTTTACCACCCCTGCTGGTAACATAGTCCGGAAACAGAGTGGGGCAGTATTTTTGCGGGTTATACCCCCCTTGTGTGAGGTTGAGAATGGACCCAGATGAGTCCTGGGCCCCCCTGGCCCATTTGCAGGGCCAGGGGCTGGCTGCATGAGGAAACCAGCCTGTTGGGTGAGGTCATAGGGGTACCAGGGCGGGTTGTAAGGACACCCAGCCCAAGTTTTTGAACAGAAAAGGGCTTTTTCAACCCTGTAAGGATGGAAACATCAAATTTGACCAGAATAGTCTGGTCAAAAGGGTTCAGGGACTAATGCCATGTGGGCTGATGTATCCCAAACCAATGAACAGGGCTTGTAGAGCCTTTAGAGCTCCTTTGGGGCGGAAATTTTGCCTTTTACCCTTTTGTATCATTTCACCACAAGAGGCCAATCTTTTGTATTTAGGGAGCTCTTCTACCTGCTGTTTTAGTTCATCCATTTTAATTGATCTAATCAATTATCTGACATATTGCCCCACTGTGAGATCCCATTTGTTATTATAGAAACAAGGTTTCCAGAATTTCTTTTGCTTTAATTACTGCTCCTCCTTCCACTAAGCTAATTGCTGGCCATAATTTTCACCCTGGGAATACTCTAAGGGTGTTAAATTAACCAGTTTTTACTTTAACTTGGCTCCAAAGATTCTCTTTGGTTGCAGTTACAAGGGCCCTGACTACCTCAGGAACAGGTTTAAGGGTGTGAATTGCCCCATTTTTCCTGTTTTTGTGGGGGTTTTATGTTTCATAAGTTTTACCTACCAGATGGTGGCACTCATTTGTCCCCATGTTGCTTGTAACCGGGATATAGGGTGCATCTCAGATACCCTACAGCCTGTTATCCATTTATGGATGATTGGATTGTTGTTTCAAGCAGTGGGTTTTCTTTTGAAACAGCTGATTGGGCTTTTTGAGGCACGTGAAGAAACAAGCGGGGCTTGCAGTTGGTCCAAACATTTTTGACCTTACAGTACCTCACAAGTAGTTGCTGCAGTGGGTGTCCATGGGAATAGTGCAGATTTTGACTGCTTCCAAAACCTAAGGAGGTTGCACAAGCTTATTGCAAGCCTGGAGTGTCTACCCAACACTCTTGACAGTTTCAGAGGGACCTCAGCTGTGCATGGGTTTATGGAAGAAATTTTTTTTCCATAAATCCCAGAATATACACAATAATGGGTTTCTGACTGAAGTTTCAGTCAGAAATCCATAACTTCCAATATGGTGCCCTAGGGTAAATTGGTGGATGTGGTTCCACCTCAAGGAGTTAAAATTTGGTGGTGGTTCCAGTGGGTGACCTTACCTAATTTGGAATAAGAAATTCATTTCTGCAATAATACTTCAATATTTCCCACTGCTTGTGGTATTCTCAATGATTTTCTTATTTTCTTATTTGATTTTTGTTTTTATTTATTTCCAAAGTGTCATTTTATTTATTGTTTTTATTTTTTATTTTTTTAATTAATTTCATTGGCTGTGTGCAATTTTTATTTGAAAAGTAGCCATCTAAAAAAATTACCTGGGGGAAGTAGTCCAAGAGAGGTGAAGGAAATTATATGTGAGGATTGGTAGAGAGGCCTTGAGGGATGTTTGATCCAGTAGGACAGGAGAGTTCCCAGGGGGTTGAAATACTTTCCAATGGGCTTGAGAGTGTATTTGAGATCCATTAGTAGTGGAATTTCCTTTGGGGGCTGATCTATAATGATGTGGAAGTTGTTGCAAATTGGAATCATGCACATCTACCTGTAGATGGAAGAATAGAGTGATAGAGATCTGAAAAATGCATAAGGAGGGATCCTGGGAATTTTGAATGAAGCAAATGACACAGCAGGAAGTTTTAGATGGCCATAGAGGTGGAGATACCCTATACAGGCAGAGATTCAGCCTGGGAGAGGAAGAAAAAAGCTGCAGGTAAGCAGGAGAACTATCCAGTTGTAGGTACAGGATTAAATAAATTTGAGGCTTGGGCTTAGCCTGGGATTTCTGAGATATTTAATTGGTTGAGTTTAAAGGGGTTCAACCCATGGTTGGACATGGGGTGGGCCAGTTTACTCTCATATCCCAGAATTTGAAAGAAAAAATTGTGGAACACCTTCACCAAAAGGCTGTGAAATGTGTTTAAAGCTGGTTGTTTTGCAGCATTTATGGTGTAAATTACACCATTTAACTGCATTTCACTGTTAACTTAGTTCTATTCCATAAATTCCTGAAAATTTGGCAGAATTGGAAACAGTGTAAGCTTACTACTTGTACAGAGCAACCTGTCCAAGTAGAATAAAAATTAAAAATAAATCATAAAAATAAAAAGAGTGTGAAATCCTGAAATTTTATTACAAATTTGGATACCTCACCCAAAATAAGGTAGGTTCACTCACTGACCCCACCCTTGAATTCTAACTCCTTCTACTTTTAAAATAATTAGAAGGAAAATGACCAAAAGGCCATGGCATCACTATGGCACTTTTTGGCCATTTTAAAATTTCACATGTCATTTCATGTATAGGTTTCACACCTAAAATTTACTCATAATTGAGGTTTTGTGTATATTTAAGGAGATATTGCCAGATTTGTGTTCTGTCACAATTCCTGTGCGCAGCCCCGCATCCATACAGCAAGGGTACATGCGCCTGACACTCAAAATGTAGGCGCCTGTCAAGAAACCCACATGCAATATACTGCTGGCTTCGGATGCTGGATTCCTGCACACAGCTGTCAGGGAAGCACGCAACAAAATTACTGGCATCACTCCTGAAAGCCTGGTACCACAGGAACAGGTTATAACCCACATACATGCATCATGCATATGTAACAACTTGAATAACAGATGCATGGATGTCTGAAACCTCTGAGTATTGAATAGAAAGTATGAAATTCAAAGTATAAAACAGAAAAATTAGGTAAAATAATAATAAAGGTTGTCACGTAAATAACATTATCAAATCTTTATGAACCACAAAACACACCAACAAGTTTCCCTAAAAATTATTAAAAACTACAAACATGTTCAGAATATGGATTAGAAATTACAAATACCCACTTCTGACCATGTAACTCAAAATAAACTAATACAAGATTAAGAAATATGCCAGAACTGTAAAATCAAAAATTAACATTTAAGCTGATTCTGATAATTATCTCACAATCAAATATGACACAGAAAGTTTCAGCTGATTGAAAGCACTAACAGTGCGTGCAAAACTAGCCCTGGCCAGCCTGCTAGCCTCAGCCAACAAGCACATCCCTCTCTATATGCTCTGAGAAGACCCCTTACCCCAAAAAGGTATATATACAGCCCTGCTCGGATGATTTAAACACCAGTAATTTTGAAGTAATCAATCCAGACCTATTGCCATCCGGGATCAAGTATTTTTGAATGATAAACAAGTGATTTATTGCCTCAGTCTGATAGTGTAACTATTAATTCTAACCCCACCATTAATTCTATTGAAGAATATCAGCAAAAACCCCACCAATTGTCCTGAGACCCTTTCAATCCATGAATTTCTGCATTTATCTTGGAGTGTCTTCTTAAAGTAGTAATTTATATCCTCCTTGTTTCCAGGCATAAGTGCTGTGAGACAGCCAGTCCACACATTCCCCTTGAGTAAACCCCTTTTGAGCAATCACTTAGGACCCCATTGTCATAAGGTCTTTACACGGCTCACAAGAGCCCCTTGAAGAGAGGTTGTTTCAATAAAGATTCCCAGTTTTGTATAGACTGTGGCCCCTCTTTAAAAATATATTTAAACCATTTTAACCAAACCAAAACTCCAAAACTTGCACTTGCTCTTATTATATCAATATTTTTGAGAATTTTACGTATTTTCTTGGAATTATTGTTGTTCCAACACCAATATCACTTTCTGTAGCTAAAGGACTGAAAATTTCCTGGTATCAGTAAGCTGAAAAACATCCCTTGGTATTCAGGTAAACAGCAAAAGCAGAATACCAAGTTGTCACTGAATTCAATGCAAATCTCTTGTGGTTGAAGAAATTACTAACCAAAAACAAAACTCAATAATTCAAAAACCAGTCCTATTACTATCTTTGAGGCTAATTTTTCTCACAAAAATAACAAAGAATGACTATCTTCAAAAGTTGGAGGTGGAAAGATGAGGGGATCCAGCTCCACTTTCTTTAAGAATGTATCTAGAACTTGCTGATGAAAATTGAGTTAAACAAGATCATAAGGATGCTGGATGGCTTGATGACAAACTGTATATTCATATCAGATTTTAAATCAGTTTATCAAAACTCTGTACTCTGCAGACTGAACACCAAGGTGGATAAAAAGCCTCACTTTTGCACTAAGTGATTGTCAAGTGCTTTTATTGCTAGTTCCTAGGGGTCAATGTCACTACACATCAACCCCTGGTTCAATCTAGAGGGATCAATTATTTTCAATAGTTCTTTTTAACCTTTACTGTGCATTTTTCTTTGAGTGACCTCTCTATCAGATTTGATTTGTTTTTCTCAACCTCTTATCTTATTTCCTGAGTTTTCATTTACAATCTTTACTTAGTAAATATCAAAATCTCTTGTTGTTTTATCAATATTTCCAAGGTATTTATCACATCTCGTTTCTTTTTTTCTCTACCTTTATCTTCACCTTTATAATTTTAAGAGAATTTTTTATTATTATTAATATTTTCTGCTTCTTGCTTCTGATTTACTTTGCCTCAAATAAGCTGTAAAATTTATTCGCCACACTTAGATAAATCCAAATTTTAAAAATTATATGCTTTCCAAGAATCTGTTGTTTACTTACAAAGACTTTCTGACAAAAGCATCTTTTGTATCTGATTAGAATGAAATAAAAATAAAAACCTTTATCAATTCAAAAAAAAAACATAGCAGCCTCTTTTCTTGAAATAAATGTAACATTCTCTTTTCTTGAATGTATTGTAAAGCTAACATCACCGATAGGATTCAAATTTTAGCTTAATTTTATCGGAGCCGAAATAGATGGATGAAACCGGAACAGCCAACAGAGTTTTAGACTCGAAATAAATATTTTAAACCTTCTTGAAAATTAATTCCAACAGCCTCCCGGTCCTCCCTATAAACAAATAAAAAGGCGGATGAAAGAAACGGAGATGATTCTGTGCCGATTGCTCATTTTTCAAATGACCAGCGATTCGTTTGCAAGAAAATTACTAAAAACTGGGGCTTGAACCACGCGCTGATTGAGCCCAAGCCACACAGGGTTTTTTTCTTGGGTAACCCACAAATTTGTCTCATGATTTTCAAATCGAGAATAGCGCTTTGGTTCGGAAGAAATCTCTAAACAAATGTTTTTAAGTATTTTTTACGTGCATCCTCATCTTCTTCCAGAGACTCAACCCTTTCCTTGTTTTCCCTAAGCCCAACTATTGGAGAAGAGATTGCTACGAGACAAGCTGCCTGTTCATTTTTCAAAAAGTCATAATCAGTTGCACAAAATTTTCTTCCGTATTGTGCCTATGCCTCAAAGTTGATTCGATATCGTTTGTTATTATTAATGCGGTTAAGTAAATCGATTAGAAAGCTCACCAGACCGAATGGTATGCCCAAGGTCACGACCCAAGAAATGCTTGCCCAACTAATGATAAACCAGGTGAGATAAGCTAGGGAATGACGATTCGGAATTTGTAACCAGTTGAGAACTGCGATTTAACAGATGAATTATGAAAACATGTGAGGAATATGCACGAGCCTCCAAAGTATGAAGGCGTGAAGAAAGACATAAAACCCAAAGAATTGCTTTGGCTTACGTATCAAAAGGTTGATTCCAGTAAATGAAAATATGATCATCGTACTGCAAGCGACTTGCCAAATCAAATTGACTCTATGTTTTTTTAAGGCTTGATGTTGAGATGATAACAGCTGTCGATTTATCAGCTCCCATTCTTGCAAATCCCTCGGATTCAGATCATGCCCTACTCGCGGATTAAGCCTTGTTAATCGGAATGTATATTGGGTCAGAGTCGGATTTTTTCTGAGCGAAGGTAAAAAACTGGAAATTTTTTTAAGAGACTCATTCAAACTTCTTTTGCTTAAATTACCATGTGTGCTTTTATTCGACTGCAATGAGTCATTCTGACTGCCACTGAAATTCGCTGTGTGGGAAGCCGGTAACAGCTCAAGGCCCTTAGAGTGAAGGTTGATTGTACTAGTAGATACGTCGGGGCTGATTTCTTGGGTCCTGGATAACACTTCGAGCGCTTGGCGTTGCTTCATGGCTAGCCGATAAGTTTTGATTTGATATTGAACGGCTTGTAAAATTCGGCCATAACTGAAAACCATGATGGAAAATAGAAGGACCACATTGCAGAGACAGCCGAAGCTCATTATGCGAGAAAAAAGTAAGACTTGTTTACTGCTGTTAACCATAGAATTCATGTTTTCTAATGCTTTGGAGTTTAGTCGCACGATTTCATTAGTTCCTAGTCGACCGCTGATGATTTTCAAAAAATCTTGATCATATTCCGCAAATTTTTGATTGATCTTTGAAGATTCTTTCGTGATTAGGTAAACAGGCGTGGCGGCAGAAATCAATGGAAATGTGTAAAGGAAGAGAGCAGCAAAGTTGATGGTTCGTGGCTTGAAGTATTTGCGGTTGGACTCCCCTTCGGCCTCCTCATTTGTGGCCAAACTGTATCTACTCAAGGGTATCGCTCTGAGAACATTCCACGCTGAATAGATGGAGATATGATAAGAGCAGGATGAAACTTCATTTGTGTCCGTTGATGTACCGGGGCTGATTGAATCCAAGCAAGGCAAGGATTTGGAAGATGAAAGTCAAGCATACGTGCTTACCTTGAGTGGCACCTAATTTTAAATTCAAACAGGAGATTGAGTTACCACAGCGTAGTTTGGGGAAGGAATCTCAGTTGAGGAATAGAGAAGTCGGCGCCCCGGTCGGTGAGTCAGGCTCTCACCTTTGCAAAGTAAGATGGGGTAAGTGGTTAAACTGAAGAAAGCAGTTCTTGTGGAGATGATGGGGTGGTAATTCAGATCATTTCGAAGATTAATCAATGTCGAAAGGCTACCTACAAATTAACGATTATTTTTGGTTATATATGTGTAAAAACAAATACTTCTATCATGATGCCTCGATGAGTAAGATGGGGAGAGAAATAGATAGAGACTAACAGGTGACGTAGATCATCGTGAGAATAGGCATGATGATCCGGGCGTTAGGACGAATAAACCCATTTTTCTCGACCTTTAAGATCCAAAAGCCTTCTCTCTTGATCGTCTGAATAGCGCTAATGATGTACAGAATGACCGCGACAGCTTGAAGATAAATCGTCGAGGTTAGGACGATACTCATCACTTCCGGAGGGTGAGGTTTCATGGTTTGTAGAATGACATTGTGAAGTGCTTTTGCCTGGGCGGTGAAATCGTAGTGAAAGCTGGTCGTCATGATCTCTTCAATAAAATCAATGAGGCTTAGCTGTTAGTGATCCTAGGTTGGGTGTACCCGAAGTGGACGCCAAAGAAACTTTGCTTGTCGGGTAGCAGCCTAAATCATTTACCGGTATGAATTAGAGTCTCAACTCGAACTTTGGGCCCGCTCTAGCTAATGTGGTAGCTTCAATGTAATCAAAGGCTTCTAGAATAAACCATTCGAAAACTATACATTGATGACTAAGGCATTCAAAGAAATGACAGATTTTCCTAAAGGAATGACTGGAATTTTGTTTGCTTTGGGGAACCACGTGATGGTTGAATCGACTGTTTAGTGTACAGATACCTATTTATATCGACGGGATTCGTAATTCACCAATGAGGAATGGATTCTCTGAGGTACCGATTGTAAGTTGGGAAGCTACGGCATGAGCAAATAAGTAACTGGGTTGATAAAATTATATTATCTATTCAGACATGATCATGAGGGTAATGAAAGGTAGATATAAAAACAGATCCTTAACGATAATATGAGCATTGGATGGAAGGAAAGTAGATAGCTCATAAGTGTCAATACAAGTGGTGCTCAGACTGTGGCCGATGGAAACTTTGGTCTGGGTGCTGGGCCGTTCTCTCAGGGGTCCTTCAATCCGTTTCTTCTTCAATCCAAAAAGCTCATTAACTCCCATTGCGGGCACACTAGTTGGTATGTACCTACAACAGGGTCCGAGCTTCGATGAATCGACCCGGCCAAATCATCATCTGATGAAAGATATATTTTTTTCCGAATAATTATCTCGAAAAATTTTGCGGCAAGCATTCCACTAAACCGTGTACATGTTGGCTAACGACTCCAACCTCTCCACCGCCATTGCGCCGACCTCTCACAGCGCATGGTCGCCCGCGCAACTTACGGCGCACACTCCCGCGCGCCTTCTGCTCTTGCCCATAGGAGGCCACAGGTCTGGGTGGCCAGACGCTCGGACTACCGGCCACCGCCGTCTCTTGATTCCTGATCCGCCTACTCGTTTCGACACCATCGCCGCATCCGACCAGCCAAGTTTGCCAATCGTCACATCTTCAGAAGCTAGGAGGAGCTAGAGGCAACCTACCCGGAGGTCACACAGTATATCTCATGCTCCCCGACTCTCTCACTCCTTCCCCTTCCGGCTTCACTCCTCTATGCGAACGTTCAACGGCTCATACTTACCAGGCATCCTTCTCACCTGCATCAACTAAAGGTATAAGACTGCACTCGCACCCACTCCTACCTGAGGCCCGAGCCTAAGCTATCCTGAGCGCCTGGTAAATCCATCTGCCGTCTGACTACTCCCCATCCTATTTGTATTTATTCACATTTCATTTCTTTCTTCTTTCCTTGTTCGTAGTTACCTTTACTGTTACCACATACATTAGGTCTCATCTAAACTGTGCTGCAATAAAGAACAAATCTCAAACTATAACATGGCAGCAAGAGTCTTCAGCCAAACGGCGCACCCTAACAGGTGGAAAAAGACAAGATGACCAGAACCAACTTGAGTTCTGAATAGCTGTATGCACCCTGCACAGAGCAAGGAGGAGTGTTGGAGTCAAATCTGCTCTTATGCAGACTGCCACCCAAGGATTCTAAGTCTTGGTACTGAAAGCCTGAACAGCATTTTCAAACAACACATCAGGTCTTTACAGCTAAACCCAAGCAAACCCTTGTTGGGTTGACAGGCACAATGGCCCATCTGGCAATGGTGCACTTAGCTTAGTGGTTAAAGCATCACTCATGAATGTTGAGGTCATGGTTTCAAATCCCATGTGCACAACTACATTTTGGATTCTAACAGTACATTGCCCTCAGATTTGGGCAGGATGCCCAATTGTCCAGCGCATGCAAATGTGAACAACTTCCGCATTGCCTGGTCTATTAAAAGCTTGTTGGAAAGAGGGCATGCAAGAGGCACACCCTTGCTCTCAACTACTGAATTCTTTGAATCCAACCAGCCCAAACAATGGTGGTTCCTTATAACCGGTGGTTTGGAAGGCCATTCTCTTCACAATTCCTCAGATGACACATGGTGCATAAAGCTTGTCTGGGTACACTGCAATTCCCGCTTGGCGCAGTACCAAGGGGGCTTTGGGGTGTGCCCAGTGCGCTTGATTTTTGCACTTGGTTGCGCTGCGGATCTTGGCACATGGCAAGATTCTGCTCAGCTGAGGCCAAGATGTTGGTAACCCCCCTTGCTCACTGCCACCTGGATTCCCTAAACATCAATCCTCTCTGCAGTATGGTAATTTTCATGATTTTATAGATTTTTTATGCCATGTCAGCCTGCTACTTAGCACAGAGAAACCTGACAAAGCAACAAACAATAATAATATTAACAACATTAAAAGGAACAAAGATAAATGAATAAATAAAATTATTATAAAATGAAGGAGTAGGAAATCCATAAATATTATTGCAGAAATGGATTCCCCACCCAAAATAAGGTAGGGTCACTCACTGACCCCACCCTTGAATTCTTACTCCTTATATTTTTTAATTAATTTAATACAAAATGGTAAATGACCACGGCACCAGTATGGCACCTTTTAGCCATTTTAATATTTCACATGATATGTCATGTATAGGTTTCACACCTAAATTTCAGTCAAAATCCAGGTGTTGTGTGTAGTTTAGGAGTTACACGGGAAATTGTGTTTTGTCACAATTCCCGCACGCAGCCCTGCGTCCCTACAGCGTTGGACTCCCGCGTACGCCAACTCCCGCACGCAGCCCCGCGTCCCTACAGCGCTGAACTCCCGCGCAACTGAATTCCCGCGCAGGTAATCCTGTGACCTAGTCAAGCGCGCAGCGGTACAGTCCCCCGCGCGCATCTGAGCAGCGGATCAGTCCCCGCGCGCATTTGAATGGACTGATCCCCGCGCCTCCTATGACATCCAGGTACCGCTCAGAGAAGCTACAATATAGTAGGATCTACACTAAATATGTAAAGCTACCACACGAGCATAGATTATGGTTCAAAAACCTTAAAAATCAATTAAAATTAGTTAGTAACTAATTTTTAGTATTTTTTATTAATTAAATAAAGATCCAGACTCACAACGAAATAAGTTGATCAGAACCTTCAAAGACCACGAAAATACATAAGGAGTGGTCGTAAAAGATATTAAAAATTACATACAGGATCAGCAGAGGATGGAGAATCAATAAACATCCACGTCTGCTCACTTTGGACCAGTACTTACTGTACAAATTGAGGATCAGTGCAGGATCAGCAAAATGACTAATCTATTGATTAACAGATCCTGCAGCTAAAAAGGAGCTGTTCCTTGACAGATCTAAGGCCAGCAGGCTAACAGCACCTTGAGGACGTGCCAATCTTGCCCTGATTGCCCCCCTAGCCTCAGCCCATGGCTAGTACTCCTTCTAGAGGCCCTCAAGCACCCAAAAAAGAATATTTAAACAGGCTCTTTTTGCCCTTCTGTTTTGAATGAGTTAATCAGTTATCAGGAATTATTTATTATCAATCAGACACGGTGTCATTGTTAATCAAGTGCTTATATGAAGATAAGCAAGTGATTTATGACTTAGTCTGTAGTAGTATTATTTACCTTTATTAACCAATCAACCATTGAAGTTTAGTCAAGCAATCAACCCCATCTGCTCTGAAAACCTTCCAATTATTCCAGGATTTTCGTGGTCAAGTGCTCAGAGTGAGTGTTTCCCTTCCTGTCTAGGCCACTTGTGCTGTTAAGCCTGGCCATTAGTGGAATAAGTCCTTTCTAAGGCACCCATATTTATTCCAAGGTTCTTAAACTGCCTAAGGAGGCCCCTTGAAGAGAGGTTGCTAGTCTGTAAAGATCCCCAGTAGTATAATACTTTGGCCCCTCTTTTTATATTATATTTAAAATATTTATAACCAAACCAAATAAACCTTGCACTTGCTCTTACCATACCATTATTGGAGCTTTAAAGTGTTTATTCTTTGGAATATTATTGCTCCAAGTTCTTTTATCACTCTCTGTAGCTAAAGGACTGCAAGGTTCCTGGTATCAGAGAGCTGACATGCCATATCATCAAAAATTTTGATCATATTTCTTGCTGTTTTCTTTTTCTTCAAACAGGTTGGTTCTGTTGGCATTGAATCAGAAACATTACAAACCTCTGAATTCAGGTTGGTTGACTCCAACAAACTTGTGAGGATTAAAGCCAATGGAGAATTTTTCCAGTAAATTCTCAAAGAGTTTTGAAATCATAAGCAAAGAAACCCCAAAAAGAAGTTCCTGAAAGAAAAATTAAGCCTACTCAAAAATTAAAAGCATCATATAAATTGACCAACTCTGGGGGACACAAACTAGATGCAATCATCAAGCCTCAACTGCAAGAGCTCATCTGTGAGAATGTTTTAGGTTATGGAATGAAGGAAAGAAATTAAATTAATTAACTGAAAGTATAACATTTTCAAATTTAATTTAACAATAGTGTGAATCCAAAGTGACTTATGATAAATAAAACACTACCTGTTAATTTTACTGAAGATATGAAGACAAGCATACTTCTTTGAACTGAGCAGAACTTAACCACCACCCTCCAAGGAATTAAGTTCCTCAAGGGAAAATTTAAGTTAAGCATCTCAACCAAGGCTATTAGTAACCTTTTCCATGATATGGACATATTATGGAAACAAGGCACTGATTTTCCAGCTTACCAGAATAAAATTAAGCTCAATGGGAAAAGGGCCAATCTTATTCATAAAGATGGTTTGAAAATTGAGCATAATTGTGCTTTTATTTTATGAGGATGTATTACGACTCCATTTGGGAGGGATATTTTGGTACACTGCTTCTGCTATTTCCATTTGAATATCTGTTTATGATCAAATTTTTCCCTTTTATGCTTGATTTCTTTTTTTGGTTGTCTGATTGATTCAAGTTAAACCCAAATAATTGATCCTTGTGCCCAAGAGCAAGCTGATGAAACTGATAGAATCCTTCCCAGTTGATCTTTTTATTTAACACAAACTCCTCAATGCTAATGCTAAAAAAATCAAAGGAATAGGAGGAGATTATTTATGCTTATTCCTTGGGAGCATTCTAGTGCACTTTTTCCCATGTATTCCATTATCATAATGAATAATGCACCTGTCAATCAAGTGAGCATTTTTGATCAAGTTTGAAACAACATTCTGGAATCAAAATTGATCAATATTGAATTTCTCCACTCCCAATACCCATTTTTTGATCCAACCAAATATCCATTTGATTCAATAAATTTTAATTTCCAATCAAAGCAGCCTGAAAAATTTTCAATGATTGTTCAATCAAATTGAGCAAGGGATAAGGGAGGAAATAACCTCAGTAAAATCCAGTTATTTGTTTTACCCTTATCAGAAAATTGATTGTCCCTGCACTGACATTCAAGAAATCACAAGGTCAGTTTTTTCCAAAACCAATTGAATTTTTTTCGGTTTAATTTTTTTGTTCACATGATTTTTTTTTCTTTTTTTTTTCTTCAAATAGACATGGTGGCATATAAAGTAGAAAAAATAATTGGACTGATTTACCTAAAATGGTTGATTTATTTTCAGGCATTTGTTTCAGGCTGGATCCATTGTTCAGAAAAGGCATTTTTTACTACTATTCATGGGATGATAGCATCATTACTTTAATTAAAAAACAAATGAGAATTTTAGAAATGTCAAAGTATATTATAAAAAGAAAAAAATAAAAAAGAACAAGACACTCAAAAATTGTACTGGATGAAAAGAAAAATCAAGAGATTCTGTACCCTTTATATTTTTTGTTATTTATAAAGCCTTGAGTGAGGATCAAAAAAAATGATTTTTATGAAAGAAAATTGATATTGAAATTTTCTAATATCATCTAAAATCAATCAAAATTGACTTTAATCTTTAATTTGTTTTGCATGATGATGATTTGAAGGATGAATTTCAAACAAAGAAACCAAGAATAATAATCAAAGATGAAAAACAATATTTCAAAAAAATTACTCACCAGGTTTTTTTTCTCAATTTATCAAGTATTGTGATTTAGATATCAAAAACCCAATAAATTGGAAATTTTTCAATTGATCAACGGGAGAGGGCCAGATTATTTGATGTTCAAAAACAGTCACCAGACAAATTGGGCAAATCTTACATTTTTTGAAGTACCTGTGTGTTTCTGATTTGCCAATCAGTATCACAGCTTTGGGTAACCCACTGTCCATGACAAACTGAGGTGAAAGAAATATAACTATTAATACAATGAATTTCTTCAGCTAACCCCTTTTTCAAATTAGCTACCTTGTGTTAATAAATAAAATTTCAAAATCTGAATAAAATAAAAATAATACCCATCAGAAATACCCAAACAATCTAACAATGAATTGGATATGCTCAAAAATTATTTCAGATTTTTATTTTTGCTTTCATTCTAGGTTTTTCGAATTTCTCACACCATCCCCAAATTTATAGTACTTGATCTGATCAGTTAGCTGAGGTACCAAATTATATAAACAAAAAAAATTGAATCAAAATTATAAAATTTAAGTATATGATTTTGAAATTTGAGTGAGAAACAAAATGTTTTTTCTGGTTTATAAGTTTTGGCCATTGATAAATTTATCTCAGCATTCCCTGATGAAATTGAAAAAGCTTCTAAAATTTATCCAAATTCATATTTTTTGTTTTTTGGAAAACAAAATAAAGATTTTTTTCATTTTATTAAGAGAAACAAGGAAATGAAATTTGAGAAAAGATTAGATACATACCAAAAGGAACCACAGAAAAAAAAATAAAAAATATGTCAACTTATTTAGTATATAATTGGATGATAATCTAAGATCAGAGGATAATTTGAGTTAAATTAACCATCATTTGAGTATTTTACAAATTGACTTTAGGATGGAAGAATAAGATAAGCAATCTTTTTTTTTTTTGAAAAAAACTTTTTCCAAGGGAGATTATTTGTAATTTGAGTCATTATTCAAGTTGTATCAATCTTTTCAAGCTCTTTAAAATTCAAGGATAATTGAGTATTAGCTGCAAGGTAGGGAATTTTGGATTTATTCAAAAAGTATCATGAAAAATATTTAAAATTCATTGTTAGAAAGGTTGGGAGGCTGAGAAATTGAGGATATTTTTTAGTATTGGTTATTTAGGAAGATCAAGAAGTTTCAGAAAAATTGGTGGCAAGGAAGGATGTTTAAAGATATTTTCAGATTGGGGTTTGTTGGGAAAATTATGGTTTGTATTATCAATCAAAATGGAATGAAGAGTTTCAAGTTGTGAAATATTGTTAGCAGGATATCTGTTTGATGTAATATGGGTGGAGATGCAATTTTAATAAAAGCAGAAAGGTTGGTCAAACAAGGGAGGTTGGAGTGACCTTCAATAATTTAAAAATAGAAAATATATAGAAATGAAAGAATGCCCATGCCAAAATGACATCTTCAAAATTAATAAAATTGCACCTTTTTTTGAAAAAGGCAACATTGAAGCATTTTCTTTTTGCTAAAATAATGCCTCTTTCAAAGCAAGACATCAGTTTTTTAAGTTGTTTTTTTACAAACATCATGCCTTCTGGAATTTTTTCTCACCCCAGGAGGTTGTGTAAACCTTGAAAAGATATGCCAACACTGAAAAGGTTTCACTGTATATAATTAATTTTTGGAACAAATTTTTAAGGTTTAGAAGAGTGCATGGGTTGGTTTTGAGGTCCTGTTGGCCTCCCCAAGGCTTTTAGAGATGAATTCAGGCCCTGTGGTGCTATTACAAGGCCTCAAGAACCCAAGTGGGGACTCTCTGGGGTAGAAATCTTTGGAGAATATAAATATGGAAATCCATTCAGTTTATTTTATTTGTAACAGCAAGAAATATCAATTTTCTGCATGTAATTTCAGTAGGAACTCAGATTTGAAAAAAGAAAATTCAAGAAAAATAACAAAAATTATGAGAATTAATTTTATTTTAAAAAATTGGAATATTTTTGATGGGATTTGAATTTTTTTTAAAAAACCATAAAAAGAAATAAAAAGAAATCCAAATATACATTTTTGATTCTTCAACTTTTAGAATAAAAAGATCATCAAGTACATAAATAATCATAAAAAATATCACAAAAATCCCTTTGAAGAAATTTAAAGATTTACAATCAAATTTAAAAACCTTTTTACAAAAAATAATAAAAATCAGAAAAATGCTACATATAACTGTTTCATGAGTAGAATGGAATTTTTGGAAAATAAATTTTAAAAAATACTTAATCAAGTAAAAATAAAAACACAATAGAACGTAAATAATTGATTTATTCTAATAAAAATCAATATGTCCCCTTTTTTGGTACCTGTTTGTATCCCACTGGTCATATTTTGCAAAAATACTTGGGGTTAATTTTGTTAAAAAAAATTTTTTGAGGATAGATCAAAATATAAGGGCTCAAATAGTATTGCTAAAGTTATTTGAATGATTCCTTTTAAGTAAATGCATGAATTTTTATTATAAAATTTTCAAAATCAAAAACCAATTATAAATTATAATTGAGACAAAATTAAATAGAAACAAAGAATCTTTGTGAAAAGCAAACATTCCACCCAAATAATAATACTTTAAATCAAATTACATGACACCATGCTGGAATGGGGGTTGTAAAGTTTTCCAAATATCCAAGAACTTCTCATATTCTATTTACCAGTTCTTAACTATCTGAAATAGTATCAAAAAGAATTCATGTAAGCAGGCAAAGTATAACAAACTAAAGAGAATAATATTTGAAAATAAATGAAATAAGAATTAGGAAAGAATTCAAAATCTTTTATAAGGATTGAGAACTTTTCAATTATCATTGCAGAAATTGATTCTAAATTATTTGTAGTCACTCACTGAAAACCCCCTCCCTCCTTTGTGTTGAATTGTTCCACTTAAGGTACCCAACTCCTGCCACCTGAGTATAATTTGTAAAAAAGAAAAGCTTCAAAACACAGGTTTATTTTATTTTATTTTATTTTATTTTATTTTATTCAATGTTTAATTTGAAAATAATTAATTCTATGTATTCATGTTTTTATTGAAAAGAATAGGGTTTTTTTCTCCTACCTCCCACACAAAGATACAGGTCCCCTCCATCTGCAAAGTGTTTCATAACTTGAGTGCACAATCTCTGGAGATTTTGAAACCTTCCAACTTGAAGGAAGAGTTTTTAGGAGCCTTTCCAGCTTGTGACAGTGGCCACACACAGCTCCACAATTCAGATAGATGCTTCTGGAGCTGCATACCTCCTTGCACACATAAAAGATGGTTCCACTGGTATCCCTTCCACTTCCAATAGTTGCAGGAGGGAAAATATGCCCCCAGAAATACTGGTATAGCCAGAAAAAACAGAAACAGGCCTTTAGGGTACCTCAGTTATACCTTCAAGCAGGATTAAACACCACATGCGTTCAAATAAAGTTCAAAATGTTTTTAAGAAAATTTGGGAAAAAATAAGTTTTTTCATCAAAACTGGAAAATCTGGTACATCTCACCCCAAAAAAATAGCCACTAAGATAGAAGGGTCCCCCAAAACAGGGATTAATACAAGGAATAAAACCAATTATTGAAACCAAAACCTACTTGAAACCTCTAAAAATTTGAATAATGTTTTCTGAAGAGCTTTTATTTATGTTGAAAACCCTTCAAGAACCCTGAAGAATTACTTCAGGAGTATTCATTGTTCTGGAAACTGTAAGTTGTTTTCATTTGAATTACATGGATACACACTTAGATACTTATAAATTACAATAAAATAGCCTTAATGCTTGCAAATTGAATTTTGAATCAAGAAAATTATCCCTGGAGCCTGTTTTCAAGCTTTAAGAGACAGAGTATATGTGCTTAGTAAACAAATATCTGGTTTGAGCCACCCATAATCTGATACTATGAAATGAAAATTAACCTGGAAACATGTAAAACACCCATTGATTATCACATGAGGCTTTCCATAATTCTTTAATTTTTTGCTCAGGCTCACATAAACCTATTTTCAGTTAATTGGCTTCAGTTTATATTTTTTCACCAATCTTTTGCTGGTAAAAGACCCAAACCAATAGGAGGCCCAAAATGGTTAAATAAAGGCCCCTCTCATAATGATTTTGAGGTGAATTCATTCATTAATCAAGTAATTATAGCATTGGTAAATCTCTGAATAAGAAATCAATCTCTTATAACAATATAAGCCTTTGATCTTTGGAACTATCTTGTCAGTATTTCTTAGACCATTTTGAATCCCAGCTCTTGTAATTCAAATTATCAACAAATCTTTCAGTTTTTACCAATTAATTAGCTTGCAGCACACTTAATAATCAAATATTATCCCATTCATCCAAAATCAGTTAATATTTGTGAATAGTAATTAATACTACCAAGTAATCCCTTATAATCTCAATAAACTATCCCAAGTAAATTATCAACCCACTTCTTCAAAGGAGTCCTTGATTTACAGAACAGGCACCACAATTTTAAATTCTGTCCAAATATGAAAAAACCTGTGCTCTGGAAGGCTCCAAAAATCCAAAAAAATCTTGAAGGCTGTCACACTTGAAAAACAGCCCTTAAACTCAAAGGAAATCCAACTAAAAAGGAAATTCAAATCAAAGGAACCTATCTAAGTACATACACCTATTAGCTACATACACTCATTAACTAGATATATTATATCTACCACTGGTACACACCTAAGTTTCCATAGCCTTGCATATACTTAATCTACTAGCATTGATAATTAATATCCCAGGCTTTCACGTTCCTCTAACCATATCTACTCTGTCTATCCTATATTCCATTATGGTTTACCCTGTGGTAATCCTTATATACATCTTCCTGAATATTGTATTACATGCTCTCTCACTTCTTAGGATATATTTTCATGGCTCCCATGTAGACTGTACATCCCTCAAAGGTAAAATCCCAACTGAGAAAGCCCTAGCCTGAGAGCTTGCCCCAATGTAGTAGTACTGTACCAAGAGTCTCCTCATAGTAGCATTCACTGATCTTGTAACTAAAACTGTAAAATTAACTCCTTGGATATTACATCTAGTTGGAAATTTTACCTTGAAGATCCCTTGCTACCTCCCTGTTTATATAAAATGGCATCCTTTATCCCTTTCCTGGTCAACTTCCCTCAAAAAATCTCTTCATTAATTCTTACTAGTAAATACATCCCAGCAATCCTGATGCAAGAACTCTTACCCTTTCATTTATTACTTAATCTGCTCCATTCAGATTTCCCTCTGAAAATCATCTCCTGATCCTTCTGTGAGTATATTACCCATGTTCCAAGCTCTGCTTGCATTCCAGCAGCAACTTTGAAACCCCCTCCCTTAAAAAATATTTTAATCAATATATAAATAATATTTAATATTTTTTCCAAGATAAATCCCTGGAGCTTTACCCTATTGTTTCTAAATTTATTCCATCAACACAAATATCTAGAATGATTCATGTCCTTGGAATCTAGTAGGCTGACAGAACTAAATTTTTACTTTTATGGAACATTTTTTATACTTAGTGCTTTTTCAAAATTTTTCTAAATGTGGTTAATTCTGGGAGCTCTTCCTAAGAATTTTTTTCACCTCATGTTGTGCCTATGGAGCATCCAGAAATTTGAGCTTCTTGAGCCATTTAATCCCAGCTCCATGTAAATTTAGACTGGGCCAGGTATGCATAGTAAATTTCCTTTGGATCTGAGGACAACTTCTTCTCTACAAATATATACCCCTTTTGAGGGTAACAGCCTATTTCAAAGTGAGCTTTTATTCAATTATTAGAAATTTCAGAGAAAAAAATTAGATTCCTGATTGTTTTAATTTGAGGCTTCTTTGATCACCAATCTCCTCCATTTTTATTTTCTTTATCTGATGATATCTCTTGGCAATTGATTTTGTTAAAAAATCATTCATGAAAATCCAATTCCTGTTTTCTGAAAACAATTTATGGGCTGATTCCTGGATATTCACAGGTTGAAACTGTGATATTTACAGGGTAATTGATGAAAGAAGCATTTTTGAAGCAGAAAATCCAATTTTTTGTGATGAAAAAAGTGAAAAAATTTTCCCAGTTACAATGAAAAGGCTCCCTCATAGAAAAGGAAGTTTTGTATAGTGGATTGGGATGATTCAAGATTGAAAATATCTTGGTTTTTTTCTGAAATTATATTTCCGAGTGTGGAAATATATTTCTAGACATCAAAAAGTCCATTGATTTGATTCCCCAAATGTATTCATACAAAGGAAGAACTTGATTTATTTTCAAATTGATTTTTTATTCCATTCAGGGCCAAGTCAAGTTTTCTCATAAATTATAACCAAAAATAATCAAATCATTCATTGGGAGAAATGATATGTTTAATTTGGAAGAGTTGCAGAGAGGGCTTTTTTGGTATTCATTTATTAAGAGATATTTCTCTTTTTTCCAAGACTTTTGCAATGGTTTGGAAGTTGGGCTTGAGCTCAAATTTTTTTTTTATGAAATATAAATTATGGAATAACTAAGGTTAAGTTCAAAATAAAAAAAATCCATTTTTATCAACCCACTCTTTTATTTGATTATGATGTCAAATGAAAATATGGATTTTATGACTGGCAATTGGCAATTTTTCAGGAATGCTGCCTTCGGACTGCTTGAAAATGAAAATAAGAAATGAAAATATTATTTTTTTACAAAATTTTATTTTACCCCATAAAAAAGACTTCCAGCCTTTAAGCAATATGTGCAATTTTTTAGCACTAATTTTTGCTGTAAATTTTTGTTTTGAAGTCTCAAAAGTTAATTTTTTAGGTTGAATCTATTTTAGTGAAATCAATGGTCTTATGGAGTAATCAATTCACATACTGGGGTAAAAATATTCAATTTGGTCTGAACGTATTCATTAATAATATACCTGGGGATGCAATTAATAAGTTTAAAACACAGAAACTTCATTTCAAAATCTAGCAATTGGCATCAAGGAGATCAAGCACACTCTAAAACCAAGCTCAGTTCACGCTCCAGAAAAGCTCAGCTCCAGCTTTATCCAAGCATTAATTCACAGTGAAAGTGCATTTTGAAAAGTGACCGTGAGCCAGAAACTTGGTTGGAGCATGAGCATAGCTACAAGTAGTGATTTCACAGAGCTTCAACCAGAGATTCCTTGATGTCACTTGCTAGTAAGTGATATCAAATTTTTTGGTTTTATCTATGCTATGTATGCCCACCACTGTAATTTGAAATAGAAGTGGAAAAAGGTGGCAGCATATGAAGATAGTTAAATGAAATGGGTAATTCACATATCTTTGCTTAATTTTGGTTTTTGAAATCCATTTAAAACATAGAATTCATGAATTATCATTTTTTGATTCAAAACATTTGATTGTTGCAGATTAGATTTGATTTAATATTGACTATTGGAGTATCAATATTATTCATTATTAATTTAAGATCAGATGAAAGATTTATAAAATCACACTATGATCAAATGAGAAATTTTATCCTGAAAATAGTAAACTCTGAGTGTGCAGTAGTGAATCAAAAGCTTTGGAAAATTTTTGACGGCACTAAGTTTTGATATGAACTGGAGGCACATAGATTTAACAAGCAAAAAAAAAATCAACAAGGGAGAATCAAACTCATTTCAATCATCCAGAAACACCAGAAATGCATCAAGAAAACCATGCAATCAAGAAATAAAGCTGAATAGGGCTTATCAAAGTTAAGCAAACCCACCATTTTTTTATGGCGGGTTTCAAACCAAATCTGCCATTTCAAACCCGCCATTAAAAATCAAAAAACCCACTTATTTCACATCAGACGTGTCAAAGTTAAAATGAAATAAGTGGTTTTTTTCAAATAAAGTATTTAAAGGCTTCCGCCACCTGTCCACATCATCCACCCCTGCCTTCCCAAATCCTTCTACCTCCAACCTCCTTGCAAATTTTTTTACCTCCAGCCTCATCATAAAAATATTCACCGTTCTCATCAATTTATCACTCTCATTGTCCTTCTCATCAATTTATCACCCTCATCACTTGATCACTCACCACTTTATTGCTCTCATTGCTTTATTGCTCTCATTGCTTCATTGCTGCTTCATTGCTCTCATTTATTTGTTGCTCTCATCACTCTACCTCCAACCTCATCCAAAGAATACAATCATTGTTTTATTGCTCTTGTCACTTTATTGCTCTCATAAATTCATATCTCTCATCACTTTATCTTGCTTGTCACTTTATCCCTCTCATCACCTCATCACCCTTACTCTTTCCAAATGGCCCCTGAGCAAACCTCCCCCGCAAGTCCACACAAAAGTCCAACACACCAAAGCAAACATTGCCAATGAACTCCACAACAAAAAATCCTCCCCCATCAGCTTCCAAGGACTCAAGTCAGCTAAAGAGAGCTGATCTTATCATCCTGGTCAACTGGCTCCAAATTCCTTCCAACTATGATTCCTTCTTTGGATCCAAAAATGAAACATGTGTTGGCCAACCTCCATCCTCTAAGGTCAATGTTTATCTCCTAATGGCCAATGAACTCATGAAAAAAAACAAAAGGTAGGCTGGATCTGTCATCCAAACAGATGAGGGAGCAAATCAAAAATTATCAAGCCAAGTACAAAAAGTCCCACTCCATGTTGTTAAAATACTTATGCACTTACGTGTGTGCTACGTATAAGTGTAATCCTTATGGAATGCACATGTGGGACTCTGCGGCCCATTGGAAACACACATGGACCATATGGGCCTGTGTGGATGTCACGGATTTGGGAAAACTGGCTTAAAAATGTGTGAAACAGGTCTATTGGTACACGGGCCCCATCGGGCCCGGTGGGGTATATGGGCAAATACAGCCAGATGGGATTGTATGGGCATAATTGGGCCCAAGGTTTATTTTGCACATACTTGGCCAGACAGGCTGGCCTGCCAAAGTATGTTGAACTCACATTTTGGGCTTGGGGTGGCCCATTGGGGCCCCCACCCATGTCACAGCCCATTTGGGGCTGCTTCCCTTGTTGCGGCCCACTTGGGGCCACTCTTCTCCCTTGGTTTGGCCCATGTGGGGCCCAATGGCCTGCGCAGGGCTGTTGACGCGGCCAAGGGATCCCGTGCAGTGCAATGCCGCGCAGGCCCAGATGGTTGCGACTGGTGGTCAGCGCTGCAGGATTAGGGGCCAGCTTTCCTGGCTCCCCTACCTCCCCTCCCTTGCCATTGCAAGAGGGAAGGAGATGGCTGGCTGGGTTGAACCAGCCAGCAACTGGCTGCAGGAGGGAAACCAGTCAGGGTGAGGGGGATTTCATCACCCTCTTGCCCAGGAGGATGGCTGGGTGGGTTGCAGCCAGGCAAATGGCGGTGGGGGGGATTTGATCACCTCTCCACCATCAAAGAGAGGCGCAAAGAAAGGGGCACTCTCCACCCCCCTTTACCAAGGGGGAGGAGCAACAGACTGGAGGGGATTTGACCACCTGCCAGCCCACTTACCTTGACAACGCCCTGGGGGTATCAACCTCCGGGGCCCCTGGTAGGGGGATTTGACTGCCCCCTCCAGGGATTTGAGAGAAAGAGGGTGGGGCATCATTTCCGCCAGTTACACCCCCCCCCATGTGACTCTGAGACTGGACTCAGGTGTGTCTTGGGTCCCACCTGGCCATATGTATGGCCAGGGGCTGGTTGCATGAGGAAACCAGCCACCATGTGAGGTAACAGGGCCAGTTGTAACAGACAACTGGCTATTGTTTTGAACAGCTAAGAGGCTGGTTCAGACAAATTACAGTGGAAACACCAGAAATGACCAGAATAGGCTGGTTGTAAGGGTACAGGGACTGATGCCATGCGGGATGATGTAGTCCAAACCAAGTAACAAGGCCTGTAGAGCCTGTAGAGCTCTTTTGGGGCGGAAAATTTGCCTTTTGGCTTTTTGTATCATGGGCTCAAAAGAGGCCAATCTTTTGTACTTAAGGAGCTCTTCTCTATTTTGTTTTCCATCATTCATTGAAGATCCAATTGAATTCATCAACAATATCATCCAACGTATTGCCACATTGTGAGATCCCATTAGAAATTATTGACAAAAGTTGTCCAGAATTTCTTTTGCTTTAAATACTGCTTTTTTGCCTAAGCTAATTGCTGGTCATAATTATAACACATTATCAGTACCAACATCATCATTACTTTGAAGCCATCTAGTCCCTTGTACCTTACTCTGGAGAACCTCAAAGACCTCAAGTTTTCCAAGAAGATGTCCTATATTGCTGATGTTAGCTCCATCAAGATATTCCTGAAAATTCAGAATTAAAATTCTTGGGCTGTCCTTAAGGATAGTGGGCTGGCCACATCTGTTGTGGGGAGATAATGGATGCAGATGACACTTTGATCAGTTCAGAAGTGGAGAAAAAGTCTTTTCATCTCATCCCTAGGCATCTTGATGAGAATCATGTGGCATGGGTTTCTGATACTCTTAGGGAAGATGGGAGAAGTAGGGGAAGCATCATTTGGAAGTTGCTTAAGTCCAATTATGCTGGTGATTCTGTTCACCAGAACCTTATAGCCTTCAATAAACTATTCAAGTTACAATATTCAAACTGTAAGCAATTTGTTGCAGAGGCTAGGTCTAGCATAGCCAAGTTTAAGTAATCAGGACTTAAAATTGATCCTGAGTGTTTGTCACTCTTAATACTTCAGAAGATAACAAAGGAGTTTGATTATTTAGTCAGAATTATTTCTCAATTGGATCCTCTTCATGGGGAGGAATACGTGCTGAAGAGGATTGAAAAGGATGATCTTCAGTTCGACATGAAGGGGGGCTCTGGAACAGCCCTTGTTGGAAAGACTGGAAAATCTTGCAAGAAGGAAAAAAAGGATTTGTCCAAGGTCTTATGCTATAATTTTCAGAATAAGGGGAATTATGCTAAGGATTGAAACAAGGCCAAGAAGAGGAAGAATTCCAAAGAGAATGAAAAGTAGGTCAATCTCACTACAGAAAACGTTGCAATGGTGGTGTTGGATGGTCCAATGGAAAGGTTTGTTGGGAAGAAGGTCCCAACAAGAAGGCCAAAATTGATGAGGATCAAGAAATGGACTTGATTGATTATGAAGTGAGTAATCTTAACCTCAAAGATGAGACATTATCAGTGACTGATAAAGCTTCTTTCGTATTAGAAGGATTGAAGGAGGATGTTCTTGTTTTGATTGATTCTGGTTGTACAGATCACATTTTCTTTGAACCAAATTTATTTTCAAATCTTTTTGATTATGATGGAGTTGTAAATATTGATCAGAAATTCAGAACAATTCAGATTAAGTGAATTGAAAAAGTTATTCTTGAAAATCACTTGGGCTTCAAAATTTCTTTTGAAAAAGTGTTCTATGTACCAGAGTTGCCTTATAACCTTGTGTATCTTGGATTTTTGTGGAAAAAAGGTTTCCAGATTTGTTATCTTAAATAAGATAGGTTTGTTATTGATATGGATGGGAGAACTGTTCTTAGTGGACAAGTTCGGAATAAGCTTTTGTGTGCAAGCTTGTTCAAATTCTTAGCTCTGAGCACTGTTGCTCACAATAAAAGTGGCCGTAAGGTAAAGGAGAGCAACTGTGAGAGTTGTACCTTGGGGGCTGAGACTAGAAATGTTTTCTCTCAGAGTAGAGATTGCACTGATGTTCCTAGAGAGGAATTTTCCATTGATTTTGCAGGGCCATTCACACCAGAGTCCCTTGGTGGGGCAAGATACTTCATCAATTTAGTTGATACTGCAACTAGTTATGTGTGGGTTAAACCAATTCAATCTAAGGATTGGACCAGAGAGGAGGTTTCTTTTATCTTCAAAGTCTGGAAACAGAATGGTCTCATGAAGGAGATCAAGAGGGTTATTACCAATGGAGGTGATGAATTTATGAGTAAGGAGTTTGAGAGGTTATTGAAAGATTATGGTATCATTCATATAGTCACTACTCCAAGTACTCCACAGAATAATGGAATAGTTGAGAGAATGAATAGGACTGTACTGGAAAAAGTCAGAACTATTATGTCTCAATCTGGTCTACCAAAGTTCTTATGGGCTAAGTCAATGTGTACAGTCTTTCTGTTGCACAAAATTTTAAGTGTTAATGTGAAGAGTCCTCATTATCAGTTTTGGAAGTTGTACCCCAAAAAATCACACCTAAGAAAAACTGGTTGCTTGGTGTATTATAGTGTCCACCATAATGAGATGGTTGAAATATTATACCCTAGAGCCAGAACAGGGGCACTTTTAGGCTATGATTTAATAAGTTAATCATATAGGATCTATTTTCCAGGGAAAAGAAAGGTTATCTGAAGTATGGATGTAACATTTGATGAAAGTACCTTTCCACTCAAAAGGAGTGAAGATTCTGATGTGAATAAGTCACAGCAAGAAATAGAATTAGAACCTATTTCACCAGCAAAGGCTGAGGAAAATGTGGTTCCAGAAGATGAAGAGTTGGCAGACATGCCACCAGAGGGTTTAGTGCCTGCTTCAGAGTAGTCCATTAATTTAGAACCTGATGATCCTTCACCTCCGGTTAGAAGGAGTGGAAGGGTTAGAGTGCCATTTGATAGGTACGGGGAATGGAAATCCCATTATGCTGCCGCAGGATATGAGTAAGATAAATTTCAGGAACAGTGTATGCTCAATGAAGTCCTGGAGTTGAGTTCAGAAATGGGTAACAGGGTTAACCCAAATAGCTTTGGCCAAGCTATGAATTTTGATGAGAGAGCCAACTGGAAGAGTGCTATTTTTCAGGAATTTGATTCTCTGGAGAATAATAGTGTCTTTGAAGTGGTTAAGCGGGATTCTGTTCCAAAAGGAAAGACCATTGTGGGGTCTAGATTGGTGTTAAACAAGAAGTTTCACACAAATGGAGTTGGAGTTTTGAAAAGGTTCAAAGCTAGATGGGTTTCACAGGGCTTCAAGCGGAGAGAGGGTATTGATTAAAAAGAAACTTTCTCACAAACTGGAAGGATGTCCACCTTCAGTTACATCATTTCTCTTGCAGTGGAGTTGGGTGAAGAAATCAGACAAGCTAATTTTGTAACAGCATACTTGAATGCAAAACTTGGAGAGGAGGAGACTGTTTATATGTCAATTCCTGATGGTTTTTGTGAATTGTTACTAGAGACTAAACCAGAAACAATGAAGAAAATCTGTGTTAGAAGTTTTCTTTCAGCAGATAAAGGGGAATGTTTTCTCAAGCTGTGTAGATCCCTTCATGGATTGAAGCAAGCAGCTAGGTTGTGGTATAATACCATTAGTGAGAAACTGATACAGATTGGTTTCAAGAATTCTGAGGCCAACCCTTGTCTCTTTGTGAGAAAGGATGCAATTTTGTTTGTATGGGTCAATGACATTATCATCATTGGAAATGTTAAAGAGAGAGTAATGGAGACACTCAAAAAGGAATCCAAGATAAAAGATCTTGAACTGGCGCAACAGGTGCTAGGAATGAAAGTCAGTAAGAGCAAGAATGGTATTAAGTTAGACCAGAGCCACTACATGGAAGCTCTTCTTAAGCAATATGGCTTAGAAGATGCAAAGGAGTTTGGTACTCCCATGCAGTGAAACAGTTGTTTGGAGAAGTCTACAGATGAGGAGTATCTGGAGTTTGTTCAATCTGCAAACGACTACAGGTCAGCTGTTGGATTGCTTAATTATTTGGGGCAGTTTTCAAGGCACAATATTGCCTTTGAAAATGGTGTCTTTTTGCAACACTTAGAGAAGCCAAGCATGAGGCATTGGTCAGTTTTCAAGAGAGTTATGAGGTATCTTAAAGGAAAGCACCATCTGGGACTGTTGTTTACAAAGTCAGCAAAATTTGATTTGGTTGGTTATTCCAATGCAAGTTGGGCAGATGGTAACACAAGGGAATCAAAAAGTGGTTTTTTATTTTTCTTAGGTAAGACTCTGGTGTCATGGATCTCCAAGAAGGTATCAGGAATAAGTCTTTCATCAACAGAGGCTGAGTATAGAGCCTAATTAACAGCTTCACAGGAAGCAAAATTGTTGAGGAAAGTCTTAGAGGATACACATAAGCCAAAAGGGTTTGCTTTGTAGTATTCTGATAACCAGAGTGCCATTGAGTTGGCGCAAAACCAAGTGTTCCATTCAAGAACAAAACATATTGATGTTCACTATAACTACATTTGCGACGCAGTTAAATGCAAGGAGATTGTGTTGAGGTACATGCCCAATTGAGCAATGATTGCAGATATCTTGACCAAGGCTTTAGATAGGAACAAGCATCAAGGCTTTGTGACTAATATGGGGATGACAAGCCTTTTGGATTGAGGGGGTGTGTTAAAATGCGTATGCACTTACGCATGTGCTACGTATAAGTGTAATCCATATGGGATGCACATGTGGGCCTCTGCGGCCCATTGGACACACACAAGGACCATATGGGCCTGTGTGGATGTCACGGATTTGGGGAAACTGGCCTCAAAATGCGTGAAACAGGCCTATTGGTACACGGGCCGTATTGGGCCTGGTGGGATATAAAGGAAAATACAGCCAGATGGGCTTTTATGGGCATAATTTGGCCCAAGGTTTATTTTGGACATACTTGGCCAGACGGGCTGGCCCGCCAAAGTATGTTGAACTTACTTTTTGGGCTTGGGGTGGCCCATTGGGGCCTCCGCCCGTGTTGCAGCCCATTTGGAGCTGCTACCCATGTTGCAGTCCCCTCAGGGCCACTTGTCTCCCTTGGTTTGACCCATGCAGGGCTGTCGCGGCGGCCGAGGGATCTCGCGCGGGGCCTGGATGTTTGCAATGGGCGGTCAGCCCCGTGGGAGCAGGGGCAAGCGGCCCCGGCTCCCCTCCCTCCCCTTGCTTGCCATTGCGAGAGGGAAGGAGACGGCTGGCTGGGTTGAACCAGCCAGCAACCAGCCACAGGAGGGCGACCACTCAGGGTGAGGGGGATTTCATCACCCCCTCCCCAGGAGGATGGCGGGGCCGGTTCCAGAAAGGCAACTGGCGGTGGGGGGGATTTGATCACCCCTCCACCATCAAAGCAAGGCGCAAAAAAGGGGTGCTCTCCCTCCCCCCCCCCCTTTACCAAGGGGGAGGAGAAACGGACTGGAGGAGATTTGACCACCCCCCAGCCCACTTACCTTGAAAGCCCCCTGGGGGTATCAACCTCCAGGGCCCCTGGTAGGGGGATTTGACTGCCCCCTCCAGGGATTTGAGAGAAAGAGGGAGGGGAATCATTTCTGCCAGTTACACCCCCCCCATGTGACTCTGAGACTGGACCCAGGTGTGTCTTGGGTCCCACCTGGCCATATGTATGGCCAGGGGCTGGTTGCATGAGGCAACCAGCCAGCATGTGAGGTAACAGGGCCGGTTGTAACAGACAACTGGCTATTTTTTTGAACAGCTAAGGGGCTGGTTCAGACACATTACAGTGGAAACACCAGAAATGACCAGAATATGCTGGTTGTAAGGGTACAGGGACTGATGCCATGCAGGCTGATGTAGTCCAAACCAAGTAACAAGGCCTCTGGAGCCTGTAGAGCTCTTTTGGGGCGGAAAATTTGCCTTTTGGCTTTTTGTATCATGGGCTCAAAAGAGGCCAATCTTTTGTACTTAAGGAGCTCTTCTCCATTCTGTTTTTCATAATTAATTGAACATCCAATTGAATTCATCAACAATATCATCCAATGTATTGCCACATTGTGAGAGCCCATTAGAAATTATTGACAAAAGTTGTCCAGCATTTCTTTTGCTTTAAATAATGCTCATTTGCCTAAGCTAATTGCTGGCTATAAAAATAACACATTTCAATCTCCACCGGCTTTGGTATCACCAACTCTGAGAAAGCCAAGGGAATCAACTTGGTGGTTGATAAGTTGGAAACCATTTTTCCTTTTTATATTCAGATGGATGAAATCTTTGGAAAGAAGGCTCAAATCACCCCTTTAGCCACTTTTGATGCCCAACAATCCCATTCAGTCCACGCTGAGGACCTGGCTTAGGATGCTCAGCCTAGTAATTGTGATCCTGAAGAAATTGTTTCCTAGGAGTGGCCCCCATCTGATGCCAAGGAGGATATTCAATTGCTATGAGCTCCAATTGCATCTACTTTGGCATTGATTGATGTGTCAAAACATACCTTGGACCCCTCCCCTCCTTCTTTGGATTGCTCTCTTCCTGGGTTAGCAGATCTCATCAACCTTGCTGATGCGGAACAAGATACTCTCAGTCTCCATTACCCTCAACATTTATTCAAGTAAAGAGCCAAGCTCTTTTCTCTTCTTTATTGTTAATCCTGACTGTTTTAGATTTTAAAAAACAGGCTCATCCATTCCAGAATGGCAAAAAACTCAAGCCAAAGGGGCCTCCCACATTGCCTTCAAAAACCACTGACAACTTACAGACTCAAACCTCCTCTTCCAAGGGTAAACACAAGGCCTCCAATTTCATAAAAATCAAGCCCAAAAGTCATCAAAAGAGGAGAAACACTTCTGGTTTCTCAGGCTTTGAAGAAGTCATGGAGAAGCAAGATTCATCTAAGTCCATTGGTTGAATATCCTTGATTTCAAAACCATGCTCATTGCTTTTCCCCTGAAAAAAACAGTCAAATCACAAATTGAATCCAAAAAACTTGACTTTGAGAAGAAAAAGTGGGATTTTCAACTGGCCATGGATGTTCAAAAGCAGAAAGCCAAGAGGCTCATCAACAATAATGGGATGCTGATTTGAAGTTTAAACAGGCTGAGCTAGAGTTTCAAAAAGAGGAAAAGGAGAAGGATCAACAGCAAGCCCAACTGGAAAAGGAGAGGGAACAACTTGCAACCAAGAAAAAGAATGAGGTATAAGTAGCCTTGGCTTGCATTGGTAGCAGTAGAAAAGTAGATGAGATACAGCAGATAACTCAAATGCTGGGGTTTTAAATATATTTTCATGGGTGAAAAAAAACAAAAAAAATATTTTTGATTACAATGTTTGAGAGTATTCTTAACCCCACCTAGATAAAAATCTTTTTTGTTTTTATTTCTACTTTTTTTCTAGAATAAATTTGGAAATTATTCAAGTCCCTAAAAGTGCTTCTAGTTGTTTTATTAATTTGAAGTGACATGTCCATTCTGGTATTGGTTGCTGTGTCCACAGCAGGAAAGCTACAGTGCTTTTACTTATTAGCTGCCCAAACCATTTTGACTATACCTTTTTGCTTGAAATCAATTCCAAAGCAAAGGCCAGGAAAAACAAATTTGCCATCCAATACTTGATATTTTTCTGTATTTTCAATAATTTGACCATAAGATTTGTTGGTTGGAACCACAAGTAAAAAGGAGTAGCCAGAGATGTTGCCTTTGTCAATATGAGGAGTTTGTAAAAAGAATTGGAGGTGAAATTGATTTTTGGGGAGAAATCAAAAGGTTTAGGCTTGGAAAAAAATTCCAATGAAGAGAAAGAGGGGATTTTGTTGTCCTTCATGGCATCACAGTTTGCTTCAAAGGAAATTTTGGCCAAATTGCAAAACATTTGCCCTAGAATTTGGGATAATTTGTTGGCCTTAAGGTTGAGGAAAGCATACTCTTCAGGAGAAGATATAGTGGATTATTTCTTCAAATAAAGTCCAAATAACTCTGAAGGGTGCATTGATTTTTGCCATCCAACTGCCCAAATTTTTCCACCCAAAGATCTTGAAGGACCAACCGGGTTGAGAAATTTTTTTGACTGGTGAAGGAAAGTTGTCACAAAGTTGATGTCCTTCTTTTCTTGGTCAGAAAGTTTCTCCAATGGGACAAATTTGATTATTGCAACCAGGGCTTGATGATCAGATTCATTGAGGGAAATTACTTTTCCATGGTGGAAGAAATGGAACGGTTTGATTGTTTGTTTTGCTTGCTCATACTCTTCCTGGGTTGGTTTTTGACTATTCTTTTTCTTTTCCCCAACAATTGAAGGGTAAAAATCCAAAGGACATGGTTTTCAACCCAACCAGACCACCTTTTCATTAATACCTTCCTCAGAAACCTCCAAAGATATTTTGGAATCTCTCATTTGATTCCTCTTTTGGCAAGCAGCCATACTCTTCCCACCTCTCTGTATGTTTTTCAAGTCATCTCCTTCCATCTTGTTCCCTCCCAATCCTATAATTAGATTGGTGTGAGGAAAAAGAATAGATTTGGATGTTTGTGTAACATTTTGAGGGGGTGGGAGAAGAATAGGATGTTCCCCAAAAGCGGTCAAATGTTTTCAAAAAAAAACATTGTCAGTCCAATAGAAATTGTTGGTGAAACATGATTGAATAAAAAAAAGCAACCAAACCTGGACTTGAACCCAGGGACACCAGAAGCTGAATCCCCCCAAAAAAATTGGAATGAGTGACCCATGCGACACACCAACCAGCAAAGTTATCAAAAAAAACATACCTTCCATGGCAAAGAACACCTGAAATAATCAAAAAAGAACCTGTTGGCTTCTGGTGCAGTTAAGAGACACCTAAAAAGAAAAAAAGAAAAAGAAAAAAGAAAAGCAAGGTCAGCACCAAAGAACACTCCAAAAAAAGGTGTAAGAGAAGATTGAAACAATTTATTGCAAAACAATTGATGGATTGCTTGCAAAACAATTGATTGATCAATCAATTAATTGTGAATTGGTCAATTGGTCAATTGATTTGCAATCAATCAATCAATCAATCAATCTGGTTTCAATTGATTGATTGATCAAAACCAGATTGATTGATTAATTGACTTGGTTTCAATTGATTTATCAAAACCAGATCAATTGATTGTTCAATCAACTCCTAACCAATTGATTGTTCAATCAACTCCTAACCAATTGATCAAATGATCAGGATTTGATCTGTTGATTGATTGATTGATCAGGATTTGATCAACCGATCAAATCCTAATCAATTGGAGGGGGTTGGTCAAGCAAGGTAGGAGGAGGAGGAGGAAGGGGGGAGAAAGAGAAGGGAGGGGCTTACCAGACGAGGAGGGGGATGCAAGAGAAGGCTTGGGGGGAGTTCAAAGGAGAGGTAAGCAATAGTGAGTGGAAAGAAAGAGGGAAGGGACTCATGCATGTTTTGGGGAGCTTGGTGAGGTTGATGAGGGTGGTGAGGTTGGTTAGGTTGCTGAGGTGAAGGAGGAGGAAGGAAGGTGAACGGTGTGTGAGTGGGTTGAGGTGGAAGTGTTGGAGCGGTGAGGTGGAGGGGAGAAGTGGATAGGCTGGCAAGTGGTGGGGTATGAGGTGGAGGTTTTTTTTGATTTTTTCTAAGTCCACTAAGAAAAAAAAAACAACTCAGCCTGGAAACTTGGGTGAACAACCAAAAAAAAAACTTACTATGAAGTTATTTTTCACCTATTTAAAAATCAAACATTACTCATCAAAGCAAGCAAGGGTGAGAGGAAGAATCCGCTCTCTCATAGAAGAAGATGAGGGACAAGATGAGACAGGGATGACTTGAGGTGGGTGAGGAATATCATCTTCAAATATTATGTTCCATTCATCTTTGATGTTGGCCAAAAGATTGTAAAGTATTACACAAGTGATAATCCAGTTGAAAAGGATCTTCATGTCTTTGGGGTTTTGAAGCTGGTTTTGCATTTCCCTTGAGCTGGCTCATCTTCCTTTCAGGAATCCTATGGCATGCTCAATCCAAACCCGTGATTGGGCAAGATGATGATTGAATAGGTTTTTCCTTGATTGGTAGATGAAACGTTCTGGTATTCTGGAACCACATATTTGCCACTAGCATAAGCTGAATTGTCCAGAAGGTATTGATTGCGGTCAAAGTAGTTCTCTGGTTGTTGGGCAATCCGCATCCAATTGAACACGTATGAATCATGACAAGAACCTAGAAGGTAAGCATGAAGGGATATGAACTTCTTGTTGTTATCAAAAACAAGTTGTAGGGCCATGGAGTATCTAAAAAAGAAAGATGAAACATATTCGGTCAGTGGTGTGATCAAAGGTTTTATAAAAGTCATTGTAAAAGAAATGAATCAGTTGCCTTTTTTTGCAATCAAAATAGTGGTTGCCATCTAGCTTGGGTTTTGGACTCAAGGGGATGGTGGTTCTGTAAACAAACCCAATGCAACCAGGAAAGCCTTTGGTCTCCATTACTTGAGATATCTCCTTGAAGTCTTCTTTTTTTGGCCAAGAAAGGACTGAGAAATGGAAAGATAGGGTAGAAATCATGACTCTTTTGGTATATAAGTCAATGCTTCCATAACTGACTGAGAATAGATTTTCAAATTGATGGATTGATGCTCCATTTCCATTTGATCCCAATCTACAAAAGGCAACAGCAAGTTGGATGGCTGGATTGCATTGAGGAGTTCAAAAATTGTTATGGAAGATGTGGTGGTCTTCAATCATCACCAAAATATTCAAGAATGAAGGCAATAGAGTTTGGAATAGTTGTTGGAAGCTTAAGTTGGGGATGAGATGAAGATTTTGCCTTTCATACATAGGGTTGTGGAGGGTGTGTATTCTTGGAACCATGTATTGCTTTTCCAACAGAGAATTCAAAGCCAACCAAGTTGATTCCAAATTAGAGTCTGAATCAGAGTCTGAATGGGATTCAAAAAGTAGCAAAAGTTCAGTCAGCTTTTTTGCATTTTCAATTTTCTGGAAGGAAGTTTGATTGGAAATTTTGAGAAGGATGGTGATGTGATGTGGGGTGATGAGATTATTGGATTTGTGCAAAGATGGAGATGTGAAAATTGATAGAAATGTGAAGCAATGGAGATGAGATGTGTGTGATGCAATGATGCGACCGGTATGGATTTGCTGATGTGGATGGGTGTTTTAGATGTGATGGATGTTGGATGGATGATGATGCATAAATGGTAGGTTTAATGGCGGATTTGATGTTTGAAATCTGCAATTTTCATGAAAACCGCCATTTTGAAATACACCAGTTAGGTGGTATGTGTATTTCAGAAACCCTCCATTAAAAATGGCGGGTTTGGTAAAAAAAAGGCCGGTTTCTAATGGCTGGTTTGCTAACTTTGATATGCGCTAATGTCAAAATGTAGAAGAAATCCTTGCTTATAATGAGTCAGTAATTTTTCATTTTTTTTCTCAATTTTTCGGCATAATATATGCAAGCACCCTTGAAATAATTTAGCTACTTTTGATTATGGATCTGGAATAACTATATCATTAAAGGTAGTGCAGAAATAGTCTGTAATTAGGGTGCATCAAAGTTAAGCAAACCTGCCATTTTTTAATGGCGGGTTTGAACCCATATCCGCCATTAAAAATCAAAAAACCCACTTATTTCACATCAGAGGTGTCAAAGTTAACTGTAATAAATGGGATTTTCAAAATAAAGTATGTAAAGGCCTTCAACAGCTCAACCACGCTTCTTTCCACAGCATCACCCCTGGTCTCATCCTCCAACCTTATTGGAAAACTTCATCACTCTCATTGTTTCATTGCTATCATCATCACTTAATCACTCTCATTGCTTTATTGCTATCCTCATCACTTCATCACTCTCATTAATTCATTGCTATCATCATCACTTCATCACTCTCATGGCTTCATTCCTATCCTCATCAATTCATCACTATCATTGCATCATTGCTATTCTCATCACTTCATCACTCTTATTGCTTAATTGCTATCCTGATCACTTCATCAATCTCATTGCTTCATTGCTATCCTCATCAGTTTAAAACTCTCATCTCTTCATCACTATCCTCATCAATTCATCACTCTAATTGCTTCATTGCTATCCTCATCACTTCATCACTCTCATTGCTTCATTGCTATCCTCATCACTTTATCACTCTCATTGCTTAATTGTGCTTCATCACTTCATCACTCTCACCTTGCTTTATCAATTTCATCAATTTATTGCTTTAATCACATCCATCCTCTCATTTCTTCATTGCTCCATCAATTTATCCCCCCTTTCATCAAATTCTAACTGACATTGCTTTATTGCTTCATCACTCAATCCCACTTACTCTTTCTAAATGGCCCTTCAGAAACACTCCCCCCGCAAGTCCACTCAACCAAAGCAAACATCCCCAAGGAACCTAACATCTAAAAATTCTCCCCCATCAGCTTTCAAAGGCTCAATTAAGCCCAAGAGAGCTGATCACATCATCCTGGTAAACTGGCTCAAAACTCCCTCCAACTACAATGCTTGCTTTGGATCCAACAATGAAGCACAAGTTGGCCAACCTCCATCCTCTAAGGTTAATGGTTATCTCCTGATGGCCAATGAAATCAAGAATAAAATCAAAGGTAGGCTGGATCTTTCATCCAAACATATGCGGGAGCAATTCAAGGAATATCAAACCAAGTACAAAAAAGTGCACTCAATGTCAATCTCCACTGGCTTTGGTATCACCAACTCAAATAAATCAAAGGGAATAAACTTGGTGGTTGTTAAGTTGGATTCCATTTGTCCTTTTTATGTTCAAATGTATGAAATCTTTGGAAATAAGGCCAATATCACTCCTTTAGCTGCTTTTGATTCCCAACAATCAGATTCAGTTGTTGCTGAGGACATGGCTGTCAATGCTTGGCCTAGAAATGATGATCCCAATGAAACCTATGAGTTCCCCCCAATCTGATGTGGAGGAGGATATTCCAACAGAATCAGCTCCAATCATGTCTACATCCGCATTGATCAACAATTAAAACCCTTCCTTGGACCCCTCACTTCCTTCTTTGCATTGATCTCTTCCTGGGGTGGAAGAAGTTAATGACTTGGCCAACAAGGAGCAAGTTATTTCTGTATCACCACCATTAGAATCATCTGCTCAAGTAAGGAGCCAAGATAATTTCTCTTCTTTCTGGTTAATCCTGACTGATTTAGATTGTAAAAAAACAAGGTCATCCATACCTGAATGGCCAAATACTCAAGCCAATGGGGCCTCCCACATCTCCTTCAAATGACAGCAATGACTCTCCCACACAAACCGCTTCTGCAAAGGGAAATCAAAAGGCCTCCAATTCCATCAACCTCAACCCTAATAACCTTCAAAAGCAGAGAAAAACTTCAAATTTTTTGGGATTTGAGGATATCATGGAGAAGAAAGATTCAAGTAAGTTCATTGATTGATTTTACTTGCTTTCAAAATCAAGATCATTGATATTCCCCTCCAAAAAACAGTGAAATCACAAATAGAAACCAAAAAAACTTAAATTTGAAAAGGAGAAGTGGGATTTTTGACTGGCTATTGAATGTCTAAAGTGGAAAGATGAGTGTTTGGCTCATTGACACAAGTTGGATGCTGAGTGGAAAATCAAACAGGCTGAGCTGGAGTTTCAAAAAGAGGAAAAAGAGAAGGATTGAGAGCAAGACCAACTCAAAAAGGAGCGGGAAAGGCTAGCCACAGAAAAAAAGATAGGTTATTGGTAGCCTTGGCATGTAATGGTAGCAGTAGAACTGTGGATGAAATAAAGGAAATTACTCAATTGCTTGGTTTGTAAATATATTTACTTTGATAAAAACTTTGGGATATTTTTGTCTATCATAGCTTCACGGTTGGAATCAAACCCAATTGTGTGCAATGCCGGAAAGGTTTCTTGGATTTAAAGATTTCTGGTCTGTGTTTTAACCCAGAATGACTCCACCAAATTCTCCTGGTACCCCATGCCTTCTTGGCAATGGCTCTTTCATTGCCAACCCAGGTTGTTTTTAGTTTTTCATTTTTTTCATCCTTCCCTAGGTCCTCGTGCTACTTCCCTTTGTACTGTCTCCTCTCTTCCTCTTTTCTTTTCTTCTGATTACTTGGTCAATTTTGTACCCTGCTCTAGGGGCTGGTCTAGCGCCATTCAATCTCCTCTGGGCTGAAGAGATGGTATATGTCCATTTTTTATATCATTGTGTGCAATGCAATAATGCAAAAGTACACTGAAAAAAAAAGGTGGGGAAGGGATTGGGCAAGGGGGGGGGTTCCATCACCCTCCTACCAGCCACCAAGAAAGGGGGGGAAGGCTTAGTTTAGCAAGAAAGGGGGGGAAGGCTTAGTTTAGCAAGAAAGGGGGGGATTTAATAAACCCCCACCTAGCCAGCAAGGGGGGGGGGAGGGCTTGGGCAGGGGGAGAATTCATCACCCCCCACCAGCTTGGAAGCAAGGGGGGGGGCAGGCTTTTTTGAGAAAGCAAGAGGGAGACAGGCTCCTTGGAGAAAGCAAGGGCACATTTGATCCCCCCCTCCTCCTAGAAAGCAAGGGGGGGAAGGGCTCAGGCAGGGTGTGGAATTCATCACCTCCCCCCCCATCAGCTAGCAAGCAAGCAGGAGGACAGGCTTTTTTGAGAAAGCAAGGGGGGAGACACCCCTTCCTCTCAGCAAGCAAGGACAGAGCAAAGGCAGATTTGATCCCCCCCCACCTAGCAAGCAAGGGGGGGGAAGGGCTTGGGCAGGGTGCAGAATTCCTCACCCCCCCCCCCCATCAGCTAGCAAACAAGGGGGGGGAAGGCTTGTTGGAGCAAGCTAGGGGGGAGACAGGCTCCTTTGAGAAAGCAAGGGGGGTTTCAATTTTTGCTGGTGACAGAAGACAGCTTCATAAAGCCTTCCTGTCTGCTGTCATCAGCAAATCCAGTCTTTGGGGCAGTTTGAGAGCAAATCAGTTTGCTATTTTCTGGGAAAGCGGACAGGACAACTCAATGAAGCTGTCCACTTTCACCAGATAATCCAGTTGTTGGGGGGGCGTGAGATCAAATTAATTTTCTATTTTCTGGTGATAGTGGACAGCTTCTTCAAGCCGTCCTTTTGGCTGTCATCAGCAAATAAAATTGTGTGTGCTATTGAAGCACCAAAGCAGTCACAGATTTGACTGCTTCCTGATTTCAGAATTTCCCCTTGACTCATGCTGAAAGCAGGTTCAAAGAGGCCAGTAAATGATGAATGCTACCACAGGCTGGTGTCCCTCAATGATGTTAATTTCAAAAGCCTGTATCTACTCTCTTTTCCTCTTAGCAACATTCTCCCCCTCCACCATTTATATTTGAAAATGAAAAATCCATCCGCTACTCTTTTGAAAAAAGTGAATAACCCAGTCCTTCATTTATTTCTTGTTTCCCTAGAAGGTTCTTTGGTTTTTCAAAAAAAACATGCCAGAGATTGAATGCCTTGTGTGAATGTGTCAATTAAGGAAACGATGCAAAGTGCTTTCTAATCAATGATGGTATTTGATTGATTGGGCTGTGGCCCCGCCATGCCTGAAACATTGAACCTTAATTTTTTCCCCTTGGTCTTCCTAATATAACCCATCTCATTCCAATAAAATACTTCCCACAGGAACTTGAACAACACTTATTGAAATTCCTTTCTTGCACCCCACTGGGGTGTGGCAGTTTGGTGAGGAGGAGGGAGGAGTGGACTGTTGGTTGTTGGGGTGGTTTGGTGAGGAGGAGGGAGGAGTGGTCCAGTGGTGGTTGAGGTGGTTTAGTGAGGAGGAGGGAGGAGGTTTGGTGAGGAGGAGGGAGAATTTAACCAGTTGTTTGGTGGGGTGAGGTGGTTTTGAAGTTTTGGTTTTTGTCTAAGTCCACCAAAAAAAAAATTGTAGCCAGCCTGGGATTCTTGGTTAAACAACCAAAACAAAAAAAATTTTGTGATTTTATTTTTTACCTATTTGAAACCCTAATGCTACGAATCAAAGTGAACAAGTGTGAGGGGTAGATTCCACTCTCTCATGGCCAAAGATGAGGTAGAAAATGAGGTTGGAATGACTTGAGGAGTATCAGGAATATCTTCTTTGAATATTTTGTCCTGTTCATCTTTGATGTTGGCAAGAAGGTTGTGAAGGATTACACAACTGATGATCCATTTGATGAGGAACTTCATTTCTTTGGATGATTGGGGCTGGTTTTGGAACTCCCATAAGCTGGCCCATCTTCCTTTCAGGATTCCTATGCCATTATCATTCCCAACTTGTGATTGGGCAAGATGATAGTTGAAATCAGTTTTGGCTTAATCATTGGTTGAAACATTGCGGTATTCCGGAACCACATATTTCCCGCTAGCACAAGCTGAATCAACCAGAAGGTATTGATCTTGTTCAAAGTAGTTATCTGGTTTTTGGGAAATCTGCATCCAATTGAAAACATATGAATTATTACAAGAACCCTTAAGGCCAACATGGAGGGATATGAAATTCTTGTTGTTATCAAAAACAAGTTGTAGTTATACAGATTATCTATACAAACCAATAAAAAAAATTTGGTCAGTATATTATAAAAGGCTTTGGAAAGGAAATGAATCATTTGCCTTTTTTCCAATAAAAATAATGGTTGCCATCTAGCTTGTGTTTTTGACTCATGGGGATATTGGTTCCATCAACAAAACCAATGCAACCAGGAAATCCTGAAGTCTCCATTACTTGAGATATCTCCTTGTGGTCTTTTTTGGTTTTCCAACAAAGGAAAGAGCAACAGAAGGATAGGAGAGAAATCATGACTCTTTTGGTGTATAAGTCAATGGTCCATAACTGACTGAGAATAGATTTTATAATTGATGAATTGCTTCTCCATTTTCATTTGATCTCAATCTACAAAGAGAAACAGCCAGTTGGATAGCTAGATTTTGTTGAGGATTCCAAGAATTTTTCTGGAAGATGTGGTGGTCTTTGATCATCCCCAAAATATTTATGAAAGAAGGCAATAAAGTTGGGAAAGGTTGCTGGAAGCTTGAGTCAGGCAGTTGGTAAAGCTTTGCCTTTCATACATAGGTTTGTGAAGAGTGTGTCTTTGTGGAACTATGTAACACTTTTCCAATGGAGAATTAAAAGCTAACCAAGTTGATTCCAAATCAGAGTCTGAATCCAAGTCAAATAACAAAAAAAGTTCTGTCAGCTTTTGTGCATTTTCAACTTGCTTCTGGGAATTTTGATTGGAAATGTTGAGAAAGATGATGATGTGATGATGATGGGATTTGTGTGAAGCAATGGAGATGTGAAGGAATGGAGATGTGAAGCAATGGAGATGTGAAGCAATGGAGATGTGAATCAATGGAGATGTGAAGTGATGGAGATGTGAAGCAATGGAGATGTGAAGTGATGGAGATGTGAAGCAATGGAGATGTGAAGCAAAGGAGATGTGAAGAAATTGAGATGAGATGTTTGTCATGCATATGGATTTGATTAGTTGGAGGTTTGGATGTGTGTTTTGCATGCCATTGATGGTGGATGGATGGAATGGCGGGTTTGATTTTTGAAAACCGCCATTTTAATGAAACCTGCCATTTTGAAATACACCAGTTAGGGGGTATGTGTATTTCAGAAACCTGCCATTAAAAATGGGGGGTTTGGTCAAAAAAAATGGTGGGTGTCTAATTGCGGTTTTGCTAACTTTGGTAGCCCTATTATATGGATAAATAAAATGAAATGAAGTGGTTTGGTATGGTGGAAGGGTGGATTAGTTTATAAATTGATTAGAAAGTAAATAATAAAAAAAGGGCCCAAGGTAGATAACAGGGATATTTTAAACCTTTCACCAGTGGATAAAAATGATAATCTTTGCAACTGGGACTTTTGGAACTTAGATTAAGGGAAATATTATCCAGGAAATGTTGGGTATGACTGGGCTTGGACAGGAAACCAGCCAGAGCAGAAAGAAATGAGCTACCTGGTGAGTGTTCAATAATAGACAAACTGAAATAACTGAACTAAAGCATATTTTTTTTGAGCTAATTTAAATTATTTGAGGGCTCAGAACAGCAAAAGAATTGAGTTATAAGGTTGGGATGTTCAATAAAGAGGTCTGATTAAAGCAATTAATCACCTGCTTATCCCAATAATTATTTGATTACTGTATTTTTTGGTGTCTGGATTTATAATGATGAGTAGCTGGGGGATACAAATCCTAAAATAGGCCTGTATGTATCCATTTTCAGTTTATCAGGGGTACTCATGAGGTTTATTGCTTTAGATGGAGGGGAATAAACTGTTTTATGGGGCCTGAAGTGCAGTAATTCTGTCCCACATGCTGCTTTTGATAGTGTAGCCTGGGTTTCCTTTTTGCATTTAAAGAAAAAAGATATTTCCTGGATTTTTCTGCTTGATGATTAAACAAGAAATGAGCATGAAATACTTGTAAACATTCTGTTGTTAGATTTATTTGTATTATTTTAAGTTTTTGTGAAATTTTAATCAATTAGAGATATTTTTCTGGAAATTGCTATGTTATGTAGCTGGCGCAGGTTTCACTTATCCAGGATTGAGAAGTCTGTGAAAGTGGATATTGGATATTTTTGTGATTTTGTTAAAAAGTTTCAAAAGTTATTTTTAGAGTTTACGTGTGTCTTTCTTTTAATTTTTAAGTCATCTCAGGTTTTAAGTGAAATTTATGATGGATTTGCATGCATATTATATGTGTGTGCCTGTCCCATGTCAGTTGTAACCCTTCACTCATGGCTCTCCATGGTCATTGTGGCTCTGAAAGCTTGATTTGCAGCTATTAGCCTGTTTAAATGAAATTTCCTTGCTTTTATTCTGTTGTGTTTGGGAGTATTACATACAGGGGCTGTGTGTGTGTCTCAGAGCTATAGTGTTGCATGTGACTGCATGCAGAAATTTGGACAAAAAAAATTATGTCCATAACCCATCAACTATAAACAACACTTAATTTTTAACTTAATTTTATTCAGGTAAGGTAAATCTGATATTCCATTTGAAATATTAAAGTGGCCAAAAAGGGACAGGTTGTTTTCATGGTATTTTTGGTACATTCACTTGAACGGTCAAGGAGTAGGATATTCAGGGTCTTTCAATTGAGGACCCCAAATAATTTTGGCTGAGAAATCCTTTTATTTAATAATAATTTGGTATTTCTCACTCCTTTTTTTTGCTATTATTTTTATCATTATTTTTTAAAATTTTATGTACCTTTTTCAGCTGGCTCTGCAATAGAAGTTTGCTGAAACATTTTTAAATTGAAAAATTCACCTTAAATATTTAAATCAATTTGAAAGAATGGTTGATTGAATATAAAAATTCAAGAAAAAAATATAAGGTAAAGGGAACTTAAGTTTCAAATCAATGTAAAATTTTGATCCCTCCCACAGAAAAATCAACCCATTTCAATTTATTTCCCAGCATATTCACATCACAATGACCCAACCTTCCATATTTGCCTTAATTTTTTCAATTAAGAACTACCAAAATCTAAAACTTATTCAAAAATAAATTGAAAAATATTGAAAATATTGCAAAGGATGTTTTTTATTATGAAACTGGTATTTTTTATACTATTCCAATTACAAAATTAACGCTAATAGAAAAACTTGAGTTTGAAGAAGAATTGTGCTGCTAATTCTGTTGTTCCAGAAGTCTCTTTTGAGCTCCTCATCAGATGAAACTGGTTATGAATTGAGAAATGTGAAATGCCAGACAATACTCTAATCAAAACTCATTATTTACACCAGGGGGGAAAAAAGGACTGAAACTAATTGAAATACTAAGATATGTAAAAAATAATTAATGAAAATGGAGATTTTGAAAAAAGAAAGATATTCAGATATTCAAAAAGGGTAATTTTAAATTCACGGCTCATTGAGCCGTGGAAATGGTTCAAACTGGGCTGTGTGAGACGCCACACGGTCTAATCCAAGCTGTGTACAACCCCCTCATGGCTCAGAAAGTTGCACAGCCCACCCAGCCTGGTACAACAGCGTGTTGGATTCCACAAAACTACATTTGAGTCGTGTGGAGTTTTACACAGCTCAAATGTAGTTGTGTGGAATCCAACACGCCACCCGACCACAGTGAGCCAAAAAAAAAAAAAAGAATGAAAGGGCACCAACATAAACCATGAATCAAATAAACCTTCTAAAAAACAGCAATCAACCAAAAAATCAAAGAAATCAAAAAATTTTGATTTTTTGGTTAAAAAAAACAAAAAAATAAAAAAATAAAAATAAAAACTGGGACTATCCAATGGACTAGCCCTAAAACAAAAAGACCCAAAAAAACACAAGTAACTGGACTAGCCTTAAAATAAAAAAACCAAAAAAAATCACAACAAACTAGACTGGCCCTAAATTAAAAACACCAATAAAAAGACAAGTAACTGGACTAGCCCTAAATAAAAAACAGCAAAAAAAAAGACAAGGAACTTGGCAAGCCCTAAAGTAAAAACACCAAAAAAAACAGTTCAACTTGTGTTAAGCTGATCCCAACATAAGGAGTATAATAAAAAGATGCATTGGTCCTGAATTTGGGTTGAGGGAGCCCAAGTGTGGTCCAGGGGGTGCCCAAAATTTTGGCACAACTTCTGGGGGGTTTCACACGCCCAAAAATGGCGGTTTTGAGGCTTGTACAGGGGTAGATGGCTCCAAATTGCTGTTTTTGGGGGGGTGAATGGCTCCTATACAACCCTCCAGGGGTTGGGCATGTTTGGAATGGCCCTTTGTAGTTTTCTATGCGCCCCCACCGCTCATTTGAGCCGTTTAGGGTCCGGCACAACTCCCACACGACTGGAGTTGTGAATTTTTCATCACCCATCAAAAAATCAAACCTGGCTTCAAAAAATAATTTGATGGAAGGCTTTGAAAAAATTCCCAAATGCAATTGAATTCAAAAATAACCCAAAAGGATCCTCATTGTTTGAAGCATTACATAATTTTTGCAATGAGAATTTCAGGAAGGAGTTAAAGGGGCAAGATAATTCTCATACAACCTATACAAAAAATCTTGTAAAACTTTTGTTCAGCATCTAGGTAGAACTTTCTAACCCATTTTGAATTGAATTTTTCAATTAATCTGTTTCTATTTGTGTAATAGTTTTGGCATGCCTGAAATTTCAAATACATCAAACATATCATTTCAAAAAAAAATATAAATTCTTGGGGTCATTCCTTGATAGAAAGAGCCAAATTTTCAACAAATGATTCACAGATTGAATCCTTTGGTCAATGAATTTAAAAAATGTTTGGGAAGGTTTCTGCTTTATTCAAAATTTTATAATTTACAAGGAAAATTCATTCATGTTGCTTGGTTCCCTTTTATGTCAGATTTACCAGTCCTTTTGGAAAAATAAGGTTCCTCAAGCCTTATTTCTGGATATTTCTGATATTCTTGAAAGATTATAGATTGAAAGATTGATAGAACTGACAGCATATAATTTTCCAGAAAAAGAAATGAAAAAGAATTTAAACATGGCCAAAAAAGGGCTTGATTTCCAGTTCCGCTGGGAAAGAGAAGATATAAAACAGGCCTATGGTTTCAGATGGATTGTGTTATGTGAAATTCCTCCTTGAAGGCCAAAAAATTATTAAATAATTGAAGTGATGCATGCAAAAAATGTTTAGAAATATGAAATACCATAGTATATTTTTCCTGCTAAATTAATCAGCTGCAGCTGGATAAAAATTCAGGTAGATTGTTGAGAATCAAAAGAGTTAGAAATTTTTAGATGGATCAAGATAAATATATGAAATTTCAAGTAAGTTGATGTGGCAAAAACATATATCACCAGATATTTGCATAATGCAGGTTGACAATTTTTCCTCAGTCCAATACAATCTCTCATGACCTCCACAAATCTCAATTTCCACCTCTGCATAATCCTGGCTCTACTTCCTGTGAATGTGACCTGCATACCTTCAGCTCTCCACTTGGCTCCACCATGCTCTCTCTCTCCCTGAATTGATCAATAATTTCTCCCTATCTTCTGCAATGTACAGGTACATGTGAATCATCCACATTGATCACACCTTGCAGATCAGTAAAATACACACCAGTCCAATGGGCAAGTCCACTACTCCTGGATCTCAAATACGGACCCAATCCCACTGGAGCTGTATGAAAACTCCCTGGAAACCCTCTACTTCAGTCTGGATGAACCATTTCTCAAGGCCTCCTCCTCAATACTCAAATTGAATTGTCTCTCTCCCTCTCTTGGAATAATTTCCCCCAATGAATTATTATAATAATTCTTAGTGTTTATTACTTGTTCATTAGGTGGCATCTCAGAACAAGAAAACCAAAAACCATTCCGCTTTACTCACCTCAACTTCCCCCAATGGTGTAAATTTCATGGGCTTGAAAATAAAAGCTTCATCAGGGCTTTGCCCCTGGACTCCTCTCCTCACCCCCATCATTATCTGTTTTATTTTATCACTTCTCATCCTTGCAATCTCAATCCATTATCTTGATTTCCCTGATAAATAATGCTTGTTGCAATGTTTATTTGCAAGTTAGTGGCACTTGCAACAATAGGGAAAGTCATTTGGTCAAATGTGAGTTTTCAAAAGTTCTTTAAAGGCAAAAAATTTATTCAAGGAATCTCAGAAAGCTTGAAAGAAATTGAAGAAGAAAAAAAATACAGACCTTAAAACATCTGGATTCTGCCTTCAAGATTCAAAAGTAAGTCACCAATTTCACCCTCAGTTCCAAATGCATCAAAAAGCAGTTGCACATCAAAATCATTAATCAAATCTTACATTCTACAGAGTCAGAGTTTTCAAAGTGGTAAAAAGGGTAGAACCAAAAGATGAGGATTGAAGTAATGTTGACTGAGAAAAGAGTGAGGGGTGAAATAGCTTAGAAACTATCCCAGGGGGTGCAAATGAAAGATTGAAAATGATGAAATACTCAAGGATGGAGAAGGAGGAGTCTAAAGCTTTCCAAATGGAAATCTACCTGGAAATCTTTCCCCACTGGGTGACCAAATTTCTGGTAAAATTTAAGGTTTTCAGTGATGATTGACTCAAGATAGTGGAATGGTTGAAAGTAAACACTTCCTATATCTTCAAGGATCTAGTTCCTTTTTGGGCCACAGTCAGTTTTCAGAGGGGAAAGAAATTTCATGGGAACTATTGCATCACACATGGTGATGCTTTGGGGTATCCAGCAAACCAAATTTTCCAGACCACAAATCACCTCAAGAAGCACCAACAGAAACTTGATGTGGAAAATTTGAAAATTTTAGTTTTGGAACATTGTAATTTGGTATGTCTTGGGTGGCCAGAACAATAAACAACCCAAACCTACATATAAAAGAACTAATCTGAGGTGAAAAGAAGTTTTGGACTCCCTAACTCCCCAAAATCATGCACCCAGGAGCGGCTCATGAATGGACTGTTGCAAAAATACCAAAAAAATTTATTAGTAATTTTGAATATGCTGAATGGAAATTTGAAAAGCATTTGAACTGTAATTGTTTGCTTTTTTCCGAAAAAAGACATTAAAATTATAAATAAATGGAAAAATAAAGGAATAAAAATTGTGGCTCAATGAGGAAGAATGATTTTCCAGAAAGGTTCATAAGACAATCCCCAAAGAAAGCAAAAAAGCAGGCAAATAAAAAAATTAAATGCAAAGGCATTTATTTTAAAAATTTTAAATTCAATTAGGAATGCAGGATCTCACTTTTCATTGTTTACTAGAGCTAATCAAACTGAAAATTTCTCAAAAGATCCTTGGTGTTATACCTGTATTCAGAAAAATATTGAAAGGGTCAAAGGGCCAGGGAAGGAGCTCATGTGAAGTTTATTGTAGAGAGAAAGCATCAGTTTTGAATCATAAAAAGCTATATGTGCATGAGCTGAGGCCCAATTTGGAAAAATGTGTATGATTGGATATCCATCTCAGGATGTTGAACAAGGAAATAAAAATTTTAATCCTAATTTATATTTCCACTCCCCAAAATACCTACTGGAATATGCAAAATGTGAGGAATAAAGAATAGTTGATGCAATGTCAGCAGTTTGAATTGATAAAAAGGGTTGGGGACAGATAATATTAATCAGACTAAAGTCATATATCACTTACTTATCTCTTATAAGTATTTTATTACCTTGGCACGGTTTCTGGATATAAATATAACTGGGTCTCTGGGTATCAATATCCTCAAAAGAGCTCCTTATTTATAGCTTTTGAGTCCCAATTCTGTCCTTCTGAGGGATACAGGGGATCAAAGGGACAGATGCTAAGGCTAGCAGGGAGCCCAGTGGCAACCTGTCAGGTTTTCTTGGTTCTGTAGCACGTTTAGCATCTAATTCCACAGATTATCAAAATTATTCTACCTTGTAGTTTATATTTGAACATGTGAATAACACTAATTTATCCATACTATCTATTATTTAATTAATTATATTTAGTAAATATTCCCAGGATGTTAATAATTCTTTTAATGGAAATTCCTAGAGGTAATCTGATGTCAAGTTGGTTCTCATTATGTATTAAATGATTGGAGTAAAACCATGATATTGATTACTCCTTATTTTCAAAATTCAGTTGATTTACTTAAAATAATCAATAAAAAATATAAGTTATGAGAATTCATGTAAAAATTTTACATCATCGATTACCTTAGTATTTAACAAAACTACTAATGTCTTGAAGTTATTACAATTTTATATAAAAGTATATTAATATATTTTAACAAAAAATAGTTATCTTATTTTTGAAATTTTTAGTATTTTTAATTATATTTTATAAAAAATACGTATAAAGGTTATTTAAGTATTTTTATATACTTTTATGTATTTTGACAATATCTATCATCCATGCGGACATTTATTACATATGTGGAATGTCCCTGTCTAGGTTGTAGCACATTTATAAGGCACCTGATCTTCTCAGGCCACCTATCACTCTGTCAGCACGTAGTCCCACGGCTGCGTACTTGTCAGATGCCCGGTGTAAGACTCCAAATGGTTCTAGGCCATGGAAGTTCTTTGGAGGGGAAAGGTGCTGTTTAGGCTTCCCTCCTGAGTGTTACAAAAATATTTAAATGTAACCAAGATCAAGGTCCAGAAGCTGGTAAATGAGGAATCAAGTAGTAGAGAATAAAGATGGTAGTAGTTTGGTAGCAATGGAACAGCAATATCTGAGCCAAGATTATGTGGGAAAAAATTGGATAAAAGAAGCTAAAGTTTTTTTAAAGTTCAAAGAACAAAGCTGTTGTATGTAAACAACTCTCACAAGCTAATAACTCTGGTTGTCAGCAGATGATTGGGGATTATCAACTCAAACACAACCAACCTCCAGGTTCTCAATGAACCTGCCCAACTCTCAGCTATGAAGCGCTTGAAGGTTACAAGATAACTGAGGGTGGCTGTACAAGACAAAGCACTGTGTTTAAGAAGCTCTAAAAGCAAAACAGTAAACTGATCTGAAGCAAAGATAACCTCAACACTTCTCAAGGAACTCAAGAGTAGGCTTGCAGAATGCAACTCCAAAAAAATAAGGGAGGTATAACACTCCAGGTCTTCAGCTTAATAAGATCTCTTCAATAAATCACAATTGGCTCCAGAAAGATGATCAAGGAGGGATCAAGACCAGTATGGTCAGAGAAAGGGCTCAAGGAGTGGTATAAAACACTCAAGAATTCCAACAGAAAGAATTCTCTTCAACCAGAAAGGCTATTGGTTGGTGATAAGGATCAGGCCACAGAGGTGCAAAGACTAAGGATCAATGGATCAGGGGGTAATCATAGATATACCCAGGATGAGGATGAGGATTCAATTTCAATGATAAAGGGAGGACCAATGCACACACTCCCCTTCAATGTTTGGAAAAGGCAGGGGAGAGCCCCTCCTTTTATAGACAAGAGGTCTGTAGACTATTTAAAAGAGAGATTTGCAAATAGAGCAGAAAAAAGTTTTTTTTTTTTTACAATTTTCATAAGAAAACAAAAAGGGAGAAAAAAGAAAAAACTCAAACTCAAAAAAAGAAGAACTGAATTAAAACCCCGGCCCGTTCCAACAATGGGCACAGGCAAGAGAGTAGCTAGTGAGACACCCGCAGACATGCTGACAGGCCCTGGCGACAGCTGAGACTGTGAATGACTGCCAGCAGGTGTTTGACGCGCCCAGGCAACAGCCATGGGCGGAACCGCAGAGAGATGAGGGCATCAACCAACAAATTCAGAAAGATTGGTTGGCTGTGATGGTGGTGGGAAGAGGCGTTTGAGTAGAATTTTAATTGATAGGGTAGTTTGTTAGGGTTCATCCATTGTACCTGACCTGTTTGATCATGTGGGTGATGAGGACCAGGACTGGATGAGTGGGATGGTTGATGGTCAAACCTGGAACCAAAGAGCCCACAACTGGTTAGGTTTCTAATTTTGGAAGGATGATGAGAAGTTTTGTGAGTTGTGGTTCCATCAGTTGTCAAACCAATCCCACTCAAGAGGTTATCACCCAAGGTACCTTTGAATAGGACCAACCTCTTTCAAGATGAACTGATTGGTCTGGTAGCATTCCTGGGATGCTGATGTTGTTGTTGGTTCAAGATCCCAAGCCTGGTAGCCGCTGCGGTGCTACCAATTTGACTGTTTGCACTCTCATTAGTCTTATTGAACAAAGGAGGAGGTGGTGGTAAGGGTGGTACATAGGTCATCAACACAATTATTGTTGTCGTTGTTGTTGTCATGATGATGATGATCTTCATCATCATCATCAAAAATTTGACTGGGATTGTCGTTGGAATGAGAACAAGGGGGCTCAATGGGAGTCTTTCTAGATCTTAGGATCTGATGATAATGATCTAATGGATGATCATTGGGGTCAATGGCTGTTGGCCCGCACGTTTGGCAAAAAAAAGAAAAACAGAGAGCTGAAGCACAAGGAGTGAAGCAGGAAGGACTTTAACACCGGGCACAGGGGTCTAGGCACCAAGAGATCTTCCTAGAAAACTATGAGAAGGGAATGCTGAGAACTGGGAACTGAACCAAGAAGCCATTCCAAAAACAGTTTTTTTTTGTTGGATCTATATGGAGGCTATAGAAAAGTTCCTAAAAATTTTAATTTTGAAGTAATGGTCCAGAGGTGTCCCAGATTGGGCACCACATATCTCCCAAACTTACAGAATGTTCCTCATCTGCATCTGAGTATCTTTGACGATATATATAAAATAAGAAACTGAGGAATTGAAACAGAAAAACACCTGTTTTGATCTTGAGGGTGATTGAAAAGGGAGCTTGATCCTTCCAAAGAAGAGGTCCTGGAAGTGGGTGAGATAAAAGAATGAAGAAGGTGTCCCAGGTGCTCACATATGTGGCATACAGTAGAGTTTCACAAAATAATGCAGCAGATGACCCCTGGTGAGGCACCATTGGGCGGACTTACTTCTGGAACATGTTGCCTCCACAACAATGAAATTTCTTGACCTGATTGGCGGAGAACCTTCTGGCCATCTGAGTACCATCCAGCTCCTCCAAAACATATGATCCACCTCTGACTTGACGGACCACTTGATAAGGACCATTCCAGTGGTTAGAGAAAAGCTTTCCCCACTGAGTTTCCAAGGATCAATTATAAGCTAAGACTAGATCCCCAGGATTCAAAGGATCCCTGATTTTATTTGAGTGCTTATCCTCCCAATACTGGACTGATTGTTCTCTTGACTCCATCATCTTCTGATAAGCTCTGTCACAAACATTTTCACTTTTCTCCATTTGCTTGGATCTGGAAAATAATAGATCAGTGGTGGAAGAAACCTTTTCCCAAGAAATACCTAAGAAAGATTCAATTTCTAGATCAAGAGGAAGGAAATCCCTTTTTCCAAAGATAATTTCATAAGGTGAGTAGCCAGTGGTTTGTTTAGTTGAAATTCAATCAGAGAGGGGGACCAGAGAAAGAAATTTGCAACAATTCTTTCCACTTTCACCAGCCAACTTGATAAGGGCAGCCTTCAAATGAGCATTGCCTCTTTCCACCATGCCTTGACCTTCAGGATAATAAGGAGTGGTCACCCTATGCTGACCAGGAAGCTATTGGATCATTTCAGCCAGTTTGCTGGCAAACTCAGAGCCACCATCAGTTGAATAAGATCAAGCAAAGCCATAACGCATTGTAAAAGTCTCATAGAGAAAGGCTGCTACTGATTCAGAGCTGAGGTTCTTAAGAAATTTTGCTTCAACCCTTCCAGAAAAATCATCTCTAGCCACTGTAAGGTACTTAGCTCCACAAGCCTTAATATGAAGCACATCCATAGCAATCCTTTCAAAGACAGTGGACTCTCCAGTGGGATAACAAATTTCCGCCGGGCGCCTAAGATCACATTTCTGACATACTTCACAACTCTTGCACCATTGAGAGACTGATATTTTCAAGGATGGCCACCAGAATTTTTTGGATATTTGAAGTTAAGTTTTGGTTTCCCCACAATGACCAAGGCCTTCATGGAGACTTTCAAGGATTGGATCTTGTTTAGAAGGGATTGTGACAACAATAAGAGCACAAGGGTTGCCTCTTTTCATAAGCCTAGTACCCTGGACAAAGAAATTGGAGGGCTTCCTTTTGAGTGATTGAAAATCTTTAGCAGAGAGATCAGGAGTCCTTTGGAGAGTGGAGAGATACTGCTCTAATTTAAGCCAGAAGCCTTGTTGGAAGCCAGAATAATCATGAGAGGAAAAGGCAAAGACAGGACTAACTGAGGGTTCCTCCTTGTCAAAATCCACTCCAACATCCAATTCTTCATCTCCAAGAGGGCTTCAAGACAATCCATCAGGCATGGTGAAAGGTTTTCCAGGCCTATGAACAATATCAAAAGAGAACAACTGGATGAAAGCCACCCAACAAGTCATTGGAGAGTTTGGAAGACTGGGGGCATTGATCATTTTGATCATGGATTGTGCATCAACTTTTAAATCAAAGTGTTGACCCCAGAGAACAGTTTTTAGCTTCTTCAACATTTTGGCCACACCACAAAGTTCCTTTTTTGGCTGGAAGTACCTGGATTCCACCTCTGAAAAAAGAAGAGATTCATACAGAGCACAAAGATCCAAACCATTTCAACTTCCTGAAGAAGGACAGCCCCAACAGATTGATAATGAGAATCCACAGTCAACTTGATCTTGCCAGCCCTAGGTCCATAAGTGATCTTCTTCAAGACAATTTCTTTTCCAACAATTGTTTTGAGCATCTGAAAGGATTGTTTGCAAGCTTGGGTCCAAACCATTCAGCATCCTTCATGGTTAAGCAATGCAATGGAATACAAATTTTGGATAGAGAAGGGATAAAAATTTGAACATAAGTAACAACACCTAGAAAACCCCTGACTTAAATTGGATTGATGGGAGTAGGCCAAGAGAGGATTTTGTTGAATTTGGATGGAGCCATCCTTCTTCCTTCCTTGCAGACCACATGACCAACAATTTCCAGAGCAGGGACACAGGCAGCCAATTTGGATCTGAAGACAGTGAGGCCAGATTCTTTGATTTGGAACAAGATCCTTTCCAAAGTGGTTGCATATTCCCAGATAAATTGAAGGATTACTGAATGCCAGGGTAAGAGCTCATTGTTATAATCAGAAACTGGTCCTTTAATTTGGCCATTGTCAATAAAGATACCAGCATGATCAGGGATTTCATGCTGGAGGATCCAAACCATCTGAGCCTGATAGACTGCAACCAAATTGGTGGCACCTTGAGGTAATCTAGTAGGTTTGAAACAACCAAGAGGAGTATTGAAAGTAATGAGAGGACAAGAAATTGGATTTAAGGATTGTTTGTCATAGCCACCCATAATGTCACCTAGACCATAGAAAGGTCTCCCAGAGAAGGATTCAACAAATTCTTCAGTAGCAGGGGGAATACCAGAGTCTTTAATATTATCCTTATTTAGAGGCTGGAGATCATGATCTATTCTAACTTTGCCATTACTCTTGAGAACACAGAAAACAGGACTGGAATAGCTAGAAGTTGATTATTCATATAAACCGGTTTGGACTTGTTTGCAGACCAACTTGATGAATTTGTCAACTTTAGCAGCAGGGATTGGGATCTTCTTCTTTTGCCAGGGATCATGTTCTACTACAGGAATAATGTAAGGGAGGCCATAGGATTCTTTCAAGAGACCTCTCTCTTCTTCACAGAAAGCAATGGATTTTTCCCTAAGGGCTAAGACATCTTTGATCAAATTGAACTCATCAGGAAGAAGCCATCCATCTGGACCAAAGTTGACCACTTTCAGACATTGTTCAGTGAAACAACAAGAGTGGATGAATGGACCAGTAAGGGATTGAGGTAAACCACTGTAAGGATTGCGGCATAGAGGGGGGCGCATAAGAGGAGGGTTGAGGTTGAGAGGCATTGGTTGGTTGACTGATTGAACCTTTTTTTCAACTGTTTTATAATTGGTGGCAAAAGAGAGGAATCCTTTCTTCCTCCAAGCATTGACCAGTGAGACCTGACTACCAAAACTGAGGCCAAGTTCCAACATCTTTCAAGTTTAATGTTCCGCCTTTTCCTTGAAAGGTGCCTTTTCCATAAAAGAGGGTTCAAAAACTAAGGCATTTCTCACATGTGTGGCACAGGGTAGAGTTTTGAAAATGACAGTAGTAGAGGCCCCTGATGGTGCACAATTTGGAGGACTTACTTCTACCCCACATTGTGTCCACTTAAGACCATACCCCTTCATACCGAAACCACCAAGAAAAGAATCCAGATCAGGATCTAGTTTAGACTCATTGCAGAGATTCAAAACCGGAGTAGAGGATAATTGATCAGGCTGAAGGGAAAAAGGAAAAGAAGATACAACATACCCAGAGAGAGAAGAAATATTTTTGTAATTTTTGGATTTTTTATGTTTTTTAATTTTGATCTTATTTGGATGAGGAAGAGATGATGAGGAAAACAAAAAATATGCCTCTGAGGTTGAAGTTCATCCATAGGTTGAAGTCTGAGGCTGTGAGGAACTAAAACTATCAGTAGGATCAACTAATCTGATAAAAAATGAGGCTGAGAGGAATGAGAGTTGTCCATTTGCTTTCCCTTTAGAACTGTTTTGGGAGGATGAACAGGAAAATCTTGTTCCCAACAACCAGAATCCAAGGAACAAAGCGGAACTTCAATTTTTCTGCCATCAGCATCAGGGAGAAGGATTCTCTCCCCAACTTGATCAGAAAAAATCAGGGTAGCACCAAAATCCATTAAGAACAGTTGGCCCAAGATCATAGGACCTTCCAAACAAGTGATCTAGAAGTGAAAAGTTCCAACAATATTTTGAAAAATTCAAACAGGAACATCCTCAGCAATACAAATCAGTTCAGATGACTGATTCCCTATACCATAAACCGCAGAAGTAAAGCTGACCCTTGGGCTAAGCTTAAGTTTTCAGGCAATAGCATCTGAGATTAAGTTGAGCTCAGAACCTGAATCCACAAGAAGAGAAACTGTTTTAGCCAATTCACCAAGATAGCAGGGAAGAAATCCAAGAGGGCAGGAATACAGATTGGAATCTGAAGAGGGATCTGTTCCACCAGAGTCCTCCATCAAAGTTGTCAGCCTGCTACTTAGCACAGAGCAACCTGACAAAGCAACAACAATAATAATATTATAAAAAATTAAAAGGAACAAAGATAGATGAATAAATAAAATTATTATAAAAGGAAGGAGTAGGAAATCCATAAATATTATTGCAGAAATGGATTCCCCACCCAAAATAAGGTAGGGTCACTCACTGACCCCACCCTTGAATTCTTACTCCTTATATTTTTTAATTAATTTAATACAAAATGGTAAATGACCACGGCACCAGTATGGCACCTTTTAGCCATTTTAATATTTCACATGATATGTCATGTATAGGTTTTACACCTAAATTTCAGTTGAAATCCAGGTGTTGTGTGTAGTTTAGGAGTTACACGGGAAATTGTGTTTTGTCACAATTCCCGCACGCAGCCCTGCGTCCCTACAGCGTTGGACTCCCGCGTACGCCAACTCCCGCTAGCAGCCACGCGTCCCTACAGCGCTGGACTCCCGCGCAACTGAATTCCCGCGCAGGTAATCCCGTGACCTAGTCACGCGCGCAGCGGTACAGTCGCCCGCGCGCATCTGAGCAGCGGATCAGTCCCCGCGGGCATTTGAATGGACTGATCCCCGCGCCTCCTATGACATCCAGGTACCGCTCAGAGAAGCTACAATATAGTAGGATCTACACTACATATGTAAAGCTACCACACGAGCATAGATTATGGTTCAAAAACCTTAAAAATCAATTAAAATTAGTTAGTAACTAATTTTGAGTATTTTTTATTAATTAAATAAAGATCCAGACTCACCATGAAATAAGTTGATCAGAACCTTCAAAGACCACGAAACTACATAAGGAGTGGTCGTAAAAATTATTAAAAATTACATACAGGATCAGCAGAGGATGAAGAATCAATAAAAATCTACGTCGGCTCTCTTTGGACCAGTACTTACTGTACAAATTGAGGATCAGTGCAGGATCAGCAAAATGACTAATATATTGATTGACAGATCTAAGGCCAGCAGGCTAACAGCACCTTGAGGACGTGCCAATTTTGCCCTGATTGCCCCCCTAGCCTCAGCCCATGGCTAGTACCCCTTCTAGAGGTCCTCAAGCACCCAAAAAGGAATATTTAAACAGGCTCTTTATGCCCTTCTGTTTCCAATCAGTTAATCAGTTATCAGGAATTATTTATTATCAATCAGACACAGTGTCATTGTTAATCAAGTGCTTATATGAAGATAAGCAAGTGATTTATGACTTAGTCTGTAGTAGTATTATTTACCTTTATTAACCAATCAACCATTGAAGTTTAGTCAAGCAATCTACCCCATCTTCTCTGAAACCCTTCCAATTATTCCAGGATTTTCGTGGTCAAGTGCTCAGAGTGAGTGTTTCCCTTCCTGTCTAGGCCACTTGTGCTGTTAAGCCTGGCCATTAGTGGAATAAGTCCTTTCTAAGGCACCCATATTTATTCCAAGGTTCTTAAACTGCCTAAGGAGGCCCCTTGAAGAGAGGTTGCTAGTCTGTAAAGATCCCCAGTAGTATAATACTGTGGCCCCTCTTTTTATATTATATTTAAAATATTTATAACCAAACCAAATAAACCTTGCACTTGCTCTTACCATACCATTATTGGAGCCTTAAAGTGTTTATTCTTTGGAATATTATTGCTCCAAGTTCTTTTATCACTCTCTGTAGCTAAAGGACTGCAAGGTTCCTGGTATCAGAGAGCTGACAACTGGGGGTCTGGCCGGGAAATATCCTCAATAATTAATTGTTTAATTAATTATCTCCTGGACCAGTTATTTATATAAAAAAATTATATATATAAGTAGAAATACTTATTATTCATCTTTATCTTTTGATTTATCCAGTGGATTTAAAAACCAACGGAGAATTGATCAATTATTATTTAAATCATCTTAAACAGAAAAAAGAAGAAAAATTATGTAACTTTGTGCCTGTTGTTATAACTCCTGAACAGAAACAAGAGAGAATTCTTTATTATAGACAACAAATCTTAAAAGAAAAGGAACAAGAGTTAGAAAGAATTATTAATTTTAACTCCTTGTTAAACAGCACAAAGAGTGGAAAATCTATCAAAGAAAGCTTTCTGCTTTTAAGAGAAGGTATCCAAATTATAAAAGTGAGCTTTGATCTCCTTTTTATTTTTTTATATAAAAAAAAAAAAAATCACAAAAACTCGAAAATTATAAAAAAATTATTATAAAATAAATAAATATATAACTTATATTTTTTATTATTTTATCATTTCTAGTGGACTTTTTCTTTGGTGATCTTATTGACCAAGACCTCTTAGAGGACGTCCCAGACTGTGGACGCTTGGATTTGTCCCAAGATTTGATTGGAACCCACTCAGATCCTGTTGGAATACCCTCCAAGGACGGTCCTGACCCCAACAAGGACTTAGTGCCTTTAAACCTTCATATAAGTAAGACATTTATTTTTTTTGATTTTTTTACAAAGTTTTGACAAAAACTTACATAATCTTTAAAAATGCATCAAAACAGACGCAACACCCGCGCCAGTGGACGCGCCCCGTCATATGGATCTTTGCCCGGAGGAACCCGTGCACGCAAGGATGCCAGTCGCGAACGCAATGCGGATCGAGCCAGTGATTGCTCCGATCCGAGCAACCGTGACAACGACCGCGGCCGCCGACTCGACCAACTCACCATTGGAGGGCCATCCCTTGTTGAACGTGAAATCCCAGGAGGATACCGTTCCACCTACGCCACCCCAGCCGGACTCCTCCAAGGAAGACAAAATAAAGGTATTGGTGAAAGAACACGTGGGTCATTGGGAACTATTCAAACAGGCTCAGACCCAGGAAGACCAGCAGGGTATAAGAAAAGCCATATCTTTGGCAAAGAAGACTCAAATAACCCTCCAAAAATTGATTCCCAAGAGAGAAGTAGAAGGTTACGTGAAGAATTGGAATCCTTGGGACCAATTAGTTTCCTTAAGAGGAAACAACAACAACAGGAAGAAGAGATCTCTAGCCCATCAGAAATTAAAGAGTCCCAAAGAGTAGGACAATATAATATCTTTGGCAAGAAAATGGAAGAAAGTGTACCGCAATTAGACGTAGAAACTTTCAACTTTTTTTCCATAAATGTTTCTCATAACTTTGATATCATTGACAAATGTTTTGATAAAGTATATGAGCAATTGGATAAAGTAAATACCAATTTTGGTAAAGTCATGCAATCCCAATCCAACTTGATCAAAATCAATGAGTTAGAAGTAAAACAAATAAGAGACAGCATTAGTTTGAGTAAAGGAGAACTAATGAATTACCTAGAAAACAATACTTCAGCTATCCAAGAAGAAATTCTTCTATCTATTGAACAAATCAAAGAAGGTATTAATAAAACAGACCACACTTCACCTACTCATATTATTAATAAAATTGATTCATTAAGTAACAAACTTGACCTGGAATTAGGTATGATTAAGAATGATCTCAGAGATCTAAAGATAAACTTATCTCAACCCATTGCAGACTCTGATGAAATCAGACCTTCCAGGTACCACAGTACGCCTCAACTACCTTCTAGACCAAGACTAACAAGGCTTGAATCTTTCAGACCTAGTCCCACTCCTGAAGTAGAACAAGCATTAAAATTACTTCCCCCTATCACTGAGTGGCCTAAATTCTCCGGAGAAGGAGAATACAATCATGTCAGATTTATTAATTTTATTGACTATACTCTGGCCTCTTATGAACTTCCTGATAACATAGCCGTAGTAAGACTACCTAGACTGTTTGAAGGAGTAGCCCTTGACTGGTTCATCAATAAGAGAGAAGAGGTAGGATCTTTGTCATGGAATTCGTGGAAAGACCTGATTAAGGAACAATTTGGTACCAGAATTTGGAAAAGAAAAATGATGAAGACTTTTGAAGCTTCCTTGTTTGATACATCTAAGGACAAACCTCACAAATGGTGCCTTGAACAGAAGAGAAGACTAGACTGCTTCTACCCAAATGCTGATAAAGAAGAAGTCAATGAAAGACTCCTCAACCTATGTCCAGGACAACTTAACCATAGCGTAAGATGCAGAATGCCCATGAACTCTGACCTTTCCACTCTCATAGGAGTATTAGAAGAAACTATTGACATGAATGGCTTAGACAAAAAGCTTAATAACCCAGAGAACCAACTACTAGGAATAAGGATGATTATAATAACAAGAATAAAGAACCTCTACCTATCAACTCAGAAGCCAAGAATACTTTGGTGACCAAAGAAAAGACATGTTGGAATTGCAACCAAACAGGGCATGTAAGACCTGACTGTCCTTTACCCAGGAGAAAGATTAATCCTATTGAAGGAGAAGAGGATGACACTAATCCTGACCCCCAACTAGATGACACTGATGGTTCCATCTCTGAGTGTGACCTAATTATCACTAATCCCATTAATGTCATCAAAGGTAACATAGAATCTTCCCTAGATATTAACCCTGTTAATGAAGATAGAAATTTGCCTCAAAAATGGACACCCAACATGAAAATCCAACATGTTTCTGAAGCTAAGACCTTAACCCTTAAACCTTCTATTGGAAAAGGGTACACCGGTGGTAAAAATTGTTATGCCACTGGCTTGATACAAGTTTCCCCCGTAAAATTACTTCTAGACAGTGGAGCCTTCTGCTCTTGTGTTGGAACTGACTACTTAGATAAACAGGATTCAAACTGGAAGAAAAACTTACTACCTGTACCTCAAGCTAAGTTCAGCAGCTGTAACTCACCTCCCAATGCTATTGGAGTATGGCCAACAGAAATTGTACTCCCCCACTCTAAAGGATCAATCAAGATAAAGATTGAATTTGTAGTACTTCAAAATGGAGTATGTGATTATTTTATTATAGGAAATGATTCTCTTTGCCTGTACGGGATAGATGTCTTCCAGAGTAAAGGGAGATATTTCACTATAGGAGCAGATTGTAACAAGAAGTTCCAAATATGCCATGTCAATGCTAAAGCTACTGATTCCACTTATGAGAGACACTTAGAAACTTTTAACCAGGAATACTTTTCCCAAGCTGCCTTGAATTCCCAGCTTAGTGAAAACCAGAAAAGAGATATTCTCCAAGCATGCTTTGAGAACCAGAATGCTTTTTGCACTAAAGACCATCCCATTGGTAATATTAAAGGTCATGATATGGTCTTAACTTTGACTATTAAGCCTCCTTACCCTCCTAACCTCAGGAGACCAGCTTACCCTTCTAGTCCAAAATCTAGGACTGCTCTAGAAAGCCACATCCAAGAACTAGTGGACTTACAAGTCTTATGGAAAGTAGGGAATAATGAGCAAGTAGACGTAACTACCCCCGTGATAATAGCCTGGCACAATGATAAGTCTAGGATGGTTGGAGACTTTAGAATGCTCAACAACTACACCCAAGCTGACTATTATCCTATCCCAAGGATTGACCACGCTCTACATAATCTTTCTAAAGCTAAGTTCATTACTACTATGGACATGTTGAAAGGCTTTCACCAAATACCTATCAGTCCGGATAGTAGGAAATTTATGAGAATTATATGTCATTTAGGCATATATGAGTATCTCAGAATGCCATTTGGTATTAAAAATGCTCCTTCCCACTTCCAAAGAATGATGGATACAGTCTTAGGAATGTTCATCAGACAAGGTTGGATGATGGTATACATAGATGATGTTATCATTTATTCAGACAATTGGGATACTCATATGGATAAAGTAAGGCTAGTGCTTAAAACAATTGCCACAGTAGGATTAAAAGTATCTATGAAAAAGTGCAACTTTGGATACGGAGAACTCAAAGCTCTAGGACACATTGTTTCTGGACTAACTTTAACTGCTGACCAAAGTCAGATAGCCGCAGTAATGAACAGACCTATGCCCCAGAACAAAACGGAACTCTTATCCTTTATAAGCTTCTGCAGCTATTACAGGAAGTACATACCTAAATTTGCTAACCTCACCAAGTGTTTATATGAGATCTGCAACAACAACACTTTGTTCGAAATGACTCATGAAAGATTGAAGAATTATGAGGAACTCAAAGTAGCTATGACTACTGCCCCAGTGTTGATACAACCAGATTATTCTAAACCTTTCAAACTTTACATAGATGCTAGCATGGAAGGATTAGGAGCTGCATTACACCAAGAAGTAATAGAAGAAGATAAACCAGTAGAGAAACCTATACTCTTCATATCTAGAAAAGTCAAAGATACTGAAAAGAGATATGGTGCCAGCCAAATGGAATGCCTTGCTCTAGTATGGGCATTAGAAAAACTGCACTATTATTTGGAAGGTACAAATTTCGTGGTGATCACTGATTGCAATGCTGTTAGAACCCTCATGAACATGAAAACTCCTAGCAGGCATATGTTAAGATGGTAGATAGCCATACAGCAGTACAGAGGTCAGATGACAATAGTCCACCAAGCTGGAGTTAAACATCAGAATGCTGACAGTCTTAGCAGAAATTCTCTACCAAATGATACTAGCAATCCTGCTCATGACCCAGAAGATCATGATATATTTCCTATACTAAACATTAACCTATTTAATCTTGAAGCCCCCATCATAGGAATTTACATATGTGAACTAGATGAATCACTGTTCAGCTCCATCAGAGAAGCATACAACTCTGGCATGAAGACCTTGATTAACATCATAGAAAGTACCTCACCTCCATCTGAACTCATAAACAGTTTACCTGAACCCCTGCTGAAGTCCTATAAAGAAGGAAGATTCACACTGTGGGATGGGATAGTATATTACCGGCACAAACACTCTTGTGTTATATTCTTGAACAAAGCAGAGCATATCAAACTTGTTTTAGCTGAATGTCATGATAATTGCTCTCCGGGTCACCTGTCTATTGATAGAACCCTAGATAAAGTAAAGCAGACTGCCTGGTGGATCAACTGGAGAGACTCCACTATCAAGTATGTTTCAAGCTGTGAAATCTGTCAGAAGTCCAACAGGACCACTGGGAAAAGGTTTGGACTACTCCAAAGGATAGCTGAGCCCAGGAAAATATGGGAAGTTATCAACATGGACTTTGTAACAGGACTGCCCCCTGGAGGAGCTTACTCTTACAACTCAGTCCTGGTTATTGTAGACAGATTTTCTAAGAAAGCCAAGTTTCTACCTAACCATAAGGAAGACACAGCTATGGAAGTAGCCTTACTCTTCTGGAACAGACTAATTGCTGATGTAGGAATTCCTAAGATCATTATCAGTGATAGAGACCCCAAATTCACGTCTGAATTCTGGAGAAACCTCCATGATATTTTAGGAACTACCTTAGCCTTTTCTACAGCTTATCACCCTCAGACAGATGGATTAGCTGAAAGAATGATCCAGACTCTAGAGGATATGCTCAGAAGGTTCTGTTGCTTTGGGATGGAGTACAAAAATACAGACGGATATTGCCATGACTGGGTTAGCCTTTTACCTGCACTAGAAATGGCCTATAACAGTAGTAAACACTCTACTACCAAAGAAGCTCCTTACATAATGGAAAGAGGATGGATCCCCAAATTGCCATCCAACATCACTGGACTTCAAAAACATGATAGATATGGCAAACAAGCACGCTGCTAAATGTGTACAAGATGCTTTTGAATACAACCAACAGAGGTGGGATAAAACTCACAAAGAACCTGATTTCAGAATAGGAGATCAAGTTCTAATTTCAACCGCCAATTTCAATAACTTGGCTGGAAACAGAAAACTCAGACCAGCCTTTGTTGGGCCTTTCACTATCAAGAAACTTCATGGTAAGAATGCCGTAGAAGTCATCCTCAGTAATGAACTCTCTAGGAAACACCCAGTCTTCCCAGTTAGCCTTGTCAAACACTACCATCCCAGAGAAGGAGAAAAGATCCCTTCACTTGAAATACCAGTCTTAGATGAGCCTGAGAAGGACAAAGGAAAAATTAGTAAAATCCTTAAAGATAAAAAAGAAAGGATCCAAGGAAAAGATGTTAGACTTTACTTATTCAGATACAAAGGAGAATCAGCTGATAAAGATGAATGGCTACCTGAAAACAACATTCCAGATGGACCTATACACCTGAGAAACTACAGAGCCAGTAAAAGACACTGAGCCCCAAATTTTTTTGTACAGATATAGTCATATCTTGGAGTGGGGGAATGTCAGCCTGCTACTTAGCACAGAGAAACCTGACAAAGCAACAACAATAATAATATTAACAAATAATATTAAAAAAATTAAAAGGAACAAAGATAAATGAATAAATAAAACCATTATAAAAGGAAGGAGTAGGAAATCCATAAATATTATTGCAGAAATGGATTCCCCACCCAAAATAAGGTAGGGTCACTCACTGACCCCACCCTTGAATTCTTACTCCTTATATTTTTTAATTAATTTAATACAAAATGGTAAATGACCACGGCACCAGTATGGCACCTTTTAGCCATTTTGATATTTCACATGATATGTCATGTATAGTTTTCACACCTAAATTTCAGTCGAAATCCAGGTTTTGTGTGTAGTTTAGGAGTTACACGGGAAATTGTGTTTTGTCACAATTCCTGCACGCAGCCCCGCGTCCCTACAGCGTTGGACTCCCGCGTGCGCCAACTCCCGCACGCAGCCCCGCGTCCCTACAGCGCTGGACTCCCGCGCAGGTAATCCTGTGACCTAGTCACGCGCGCAGCGGTACAGTCCCCCGCGCGCATCTGAGCAGCGGATCAGTCCCCGCGGGCATTTGAATGGACTGATCCCCGCGCCTCCTATGACATCCAGGTACCGCTCAGAGAAGCTACAATATAGTAGGATCTACACTACATATGTAAAGCTACCACACGAGCATAGATTATGGTTCAAAAACCTTAAAAATCAATTAAAATTAGTTAGTAACTAATTTTTAGTATTTTTTATTAATTAAATAAAGATCCAGACTCACCACGAAATAAGTTGATCAGAACCTTCAAAGACCACGAAACTACATAAGGAGTGGTCGTAAAAATTATTAAAAATTACATACAGGATCAGCAGAGGATGGAGAATCAATAAAAATCTACGTCTGCTCACTTTGGACAAGTACTTACTGTACAAATTGAGGATCAGTGCAGGATCAGCAAAATGACTAATCTATTGATTAACAGATCCTGCAGCTAAAAAGGAGCTGTTCCTTGAAAGATCTAAGGCCAGCAGGGTAACAGCACCTTGAGGAAGTGCCAATGTTGCCCTGATTGCCCCCTCAGCCTCAGCCCATGGCTAGTACCCCTTCTAGAGGTCCTCAAGCACCCAAAAAGGAATATTTAAACAGGCTCTTTTTGCCCTTCTGTTTCCAATCAGTTAATCAGTTATCAGGAATTATTTATTATCAATCAGACACAGTGTCATTGTTAATCAAGTGCTTATATGAAGATAAGCAAGTGATTTATGACTTAGTCTGTAGTAGTATTATTTACCTTTATTAACCAATCAACCATTGATGTTTAGTCAAGCAATCTACCCCATCTGCTCTGAAACCCTTCCAATTATTCCAGGATTTTCGTGGTCAAGTGCTCAGAGTGAGTGTTTCCCTTCCTGTCTAGGCTACTTGTGCTGTTAAGCCCGGCCATTAGTGGAATAAGTCCTTTCTAAGGCACCCATATTTATTCCAAGGTTCTTAAACTGCCTAAGGAGGCCCCTTGAAGAGAGGTTGCTAGTCTGTAAAGATCCCCAGTAGTATAATACTGTGGCCCCTCTTTTTATATTATATTTAAAATATTTATAACCAAACCAAATAAACCTTGCACTTGCTCTTACCATACCATTATTGGAGCCTTAAAGTGTTTATTATTTGGAATATTATTGCTCCAAGTTCTTTTATCACTCTCTGTAGCTAAAGGACTGCAAGGTTCCTGGTATCAGAGAGCTGAAAATTTCAGAGTTGATTCCTCAAGTTGGGACTGTAAATCACAAGTTTGCTGGTTTGATCCCAGCCTGGGGGACCAAATGTAGGACTCCAAACGGTGCTAGGACTTGGCAGTTCTGTGGAGGGGAAAGGTGCTGTTTAGGCTGCCCTGCTGAGTGTTACAAAAATATTTAAATGTAACCAAGATCAAGGTCCAGAACCTGGTAAATGAGGAATCAAGTAGTGGAGGATAAAGATGATAGTAGCTTGTTAGCAATGGAACAGCACTATCGCAGCCAACATTATGTGGGAAAAACTTGGACAAAAGAAACTAAAGTTTTTTTAAAGTTCAAAGAACAAAGCTGTTGTATGTAAAGAACACTGTGGTGCCTCAACCTGGACACCCTGGCCAGTGCGGAGATTTCAATTTTTTTTCCCTTATCATCTTTCAAGGGTATCATTATCAAAAAAAAAAATCTTTGATCTGGAATAGCCTTCCATTTAGTTTCCAGCTTCCCTCTTCACTCTTCCCTCTCCCTGCCTGCATCCACTCCTCAGACCTTTGAGCATCAATCCACCTGGTCATCAATCAGACCCCGCTCAAAGATCTACCAACGTAGGCCCCATCCTCTCAACAGAGAACCTTCCCTCCCGGCACATCACCTACTGACTCCTTAACGGCCCAATGTCGCACCCTCCAATCAACGTTGATTGACATTGGGTGCAGCCCCATCCAACCCGCTTGGTCACATTTTTCCCCTAAGATTTTCCCAGTCTCAACCCTAAACATCTACTTTCTTGCCTGTCTCTCCGATTGTCAAGCCTACCTCTCTTCCTCCCCTCCTAGCTCGCGGTTGTCCGCGGGTTTCTTACTTTGTTGGTTTCCCACGCGGGTCTCGGCAGTTGCCAATGCCCGTCGGACACCGGCCGGCGGTCATCCGCGGGTCTTGGCAGTTGCCAATGCCCGTTGAACACCGGCCGGCGGTCATCCGCGGCCACGGCAGTCGGCCGGGCCCGTCGGATGCCCGCGGGCGTCCCCCCCCTTTGGATTTCTTTGTCTCCGAGTACCTGTTTGTTTTTTTTTTCTTTTGTTTTCTCATGATCTTGATCCTCATCCAAAGAAAAAAAATAAAAATTCCGCTCTCTTTGTAAATCTCTCTTGTAAATAGCTTATAGGCCTCTGGTCTATAAAAGGAGGGGCTCTCCCCTGCTTTTTGGGGGAGCATCATACATGAGATCCTCAGTTAATAGAATCATCCATAGGGGTTTGTGCCTGTGTCCCCCCCATCATTGTGAAATTTGATCCTGATCCTTATCCTGGGTATATCTTTGATTGCCCCCTGATCTATTTTTGACCCTGAGTCTTTGCCCCTCTGTGGCCTGATCCTTATCACCAACCAATAGCCTTGATGGTTGAAGAAAAATTCTGCCTGTTGGAATTTTTTGAGCGTGTTATACCACTCCTTGATCCCTTTCTCTGACCATACTGGTCTTGATCCCTGATCACCTTTCTGGAGCCAATCACGATTGATTGAAGAGGTCTTATTAAGCTTAAGACCTGGAGTGTTATACCTCCCCTTAGCTTCTTTGGAGTTGCATTCTTCCAGCCTATTTTTGAGTCCCTTGAGAAGTGTTGAGGTTATCCTTGCTTCAAAATCAGTTACTGCTTGCTTTGGAGTTTCTTAAACATTGCGCTTTGTCTTGTACAGCCACCCTCAGTTATCTGGTACCCTTCAAGCGCTTGATTGCGGAGAGTTGGGCAGGTTCATTGAAAACCTGGAGGTTGCTTGGGTTTGAGTTGATCATCCCCAATCTTCTGCTGACAACCAGAGTTATTAGCTTCAGGGTGTTTTTTACATAAAACAGCTTTTGTCCTTTGAAATCTAAGAGGAATTTAACTTCTTTTGTTCAAGTTTTTCCCTGCATAATCTTGTCTCAGATCGTTCTTTTCCATTGCTACCAAACTATTATCATCTTTATCCTCTACTCCTTGATTCCTCATTTACCAGGTTCTGGACTTTGATCTTGGTTACATTTAAATACTTTTGTAACACTCAGGAGGGAAGCCTAAACAGGAGCTTTCCCCTCCACAGAACTGCCACGGCCTAGCACCGTTTGGAGTCTTACAACACTCACAAGCTAATAACTATGGTTGTCAGCAGAAGATTGGGGATGATTGACTCAAACCCAACCAACCTCCAGGTTCTCAAAGAACCTGCCCAACTCTCTGCAATCAATTGCTTGAAGGGTACCAGATAACTGAGGTTGGCTGTACAAGACAAAGCACTATGTTTAAGAAGCTCTAAAAGCAAAACAGTAAACTGATTTGAAGCAAGGATAACCTCAAAACTTCTCAAGGAACTCAAGAGTAGGCTGGCAGAATTCAACTCCAAAAAAATAAGGGAGGTATAACACTTCAGGTCTTAAGATTAATAAGACCTCTTCAATCAATTGTGATTGGCTCCAGAAAGATGATCAAGGAGGGATCAATACCAGTGTGGTCAGGGAAAGGGATCAAGGAGTGGTATAAAACACTCAAGAATTCCAACAGACAGGATTCTCTTCAACCAGCAATGCTATTGGTTGGTGATAAGGATCAGGCCACAGAGGGGCAAAGACTAAGGATCAATGGATCAGGGGGAAATCATAGATATACCCAGGATGAGGATGAGTATTCAATTTCAATGATAAAGGGAGGACCCATGCACACACTCCCCTTCAATGTTTGGAAAAGCCAGGGGAGAGCCCCTCCTTTTGTTAAATCATCCTCTGTCAAATCATCCTCCACTTAAGCATCTCCCTGCGGCGTCCTTGAATCAAACCCCGTCTGCAGGAACTTGCGCGTCCCCGCGCTCACCGGATTTCACCCAATGGCTACTCAACTCACCTTTCACTTGCGCACTCACTCCCGGGGGGATCTTGGACTCACTTTTTTTTTCTGAGCCGATTCTTATTCATGTCTTTCATTCTTTTCTCATCCTCCTTTGCTTTTTCTATTTGTTATTCTTTCTGTTCTTATTTGTTTCTTATCTCTCAACCTCAAACTCTCAACCCCTCTACCGCCATCAATTACTCAATCACTCAACTCCACCATTAACCAGTCAAACACCGTCAACCACTCAACCCCTCAAATCAATCACTCTACAACCAGTCACTCAATCAATACTTTCAATCCACCTTGACTTGATTCTCTGCTCAACGTCTAATCCTTTGACTGTCTGGTATGATTTCAATCAATCTCCTTTTTGACGTTGTTACTTCCAATTCTATTTCTTCTTTCATTTCATTCCTCAACTCATTTGTTCCTGGCTTGAAAGATTGTTTCTAGTCCCTCCAATATGAATACTGTTGTCAAGTTTCAACTCCTCAATTAACACGGTTAAAAGCCAAACGGCACGAAGATCTAACCACTCGACACCATGGAGGGACCTGGAACAATGGACGGCTTCAGACAAATCATGCTCAAGGCCGCTCTCGAAGCTGTTCCTAATCTGACAGACAAAAATTATTCAATTTGGAAAGATAAGATCACCATCCTGTTCAAACTTAAGGGAATCAAACAAATCCTCGAAGACAATTCCAAAAATCTAAATCCTTCAGACGACCTAGGAACCCAAGTTATTATTCTTTCCAAAATCGACACCGTAACTCAAAACAATGTGGTGAACACAGAGAACATCAATTCAGCTAAAAATCTCTGGAAAACAAAAAAGGAAAGATTTGCATCTTCCCAAACCGCAAACCAAGCCAGAGTTTTCAATGACGTCCTATATCAACCTTTCAAGCCCGAAGCTATTGCTTCATTCATCACCAAAATTAAAATTTCCCTCAAGAAAATGCTCAATGTTGGGATTGAACTTCCATTAGACATCTTGGCGTATTTGGTTCTCTTCAAATTTCCCTCCTCTCTTCAATCGTTACGTCAGCAGATAATGCACTCCAATAAAGAAGTTACGGTTGATCTCGTCTTGAACCACTTAACTCAGCTGGATAAACAATCCAAGTCAAAATTTGCCAATACTCCAGTCAGAGAAACTGCACTCACCACAAACAACTCTAAACCTCCGTCTAATAAACCTCAACGATGTCGCCAAGGATATCATAATCCAAGTGCAACTGATCACCCAGAGGATAGATGTTGGCACAAGCACGAACATTTAGCCCCAGACTAGTGGAAGGAAGCACAGGCCAAGTGGAGAGCTCAGAGGAAACCCAAAGGGAAGGAAATAGCTCATTATCACGCCCTTCTGACCACCTGGATCAGCAAAGTAAACGCCAATCATCAAATTGTCCTCGACTCTGGGGCCTCATGCCACATGTTCAATTCCTCTCACTACTTCTCCTCCCTGCAAGAATGCAACGGTGAACACATTAGCACTGGAAAAGAGGGAGCTAATCTTCCAATTAAAGGAAAAGGCAAAGTGGTCCTCACCTGGCAAAATTCTCACATTCGACTCTCTGATTGTCTTTACGTACCAGACCTTGTAATCAACCTCATCAGCCCCGGAGTTTTAGTTTCCGAAAAACACTGTTTGGTTTCCACTAGCGGCAATTTGTTCAATGTTCTTCATAACGGAACTATTGCGTTTGAAGGCTTCATTCGCAACAATCTCTTCGCTCTCAATTGTCCTTACTCCATTGGAAACAACTCCAGGATCAGCTACCTAACTCAAAAAGCCTTCTACCTCAATAAACTACTCTATCTTCACCAATCGCTTGGTCACGCCAGCCCATACCAATTGAAAAACTTAAAACCCGAAATTCCACATTCTCTAATGGAAGACTTTCAATGTCCCAAATGCGTATTCTCAAAGATTGCAAAAACGCCTTTCAATTCCAAAGCCAACGTGGCTTCCAAGCCATTCAAGAAGCTTCACATAGATCTAATGGGACCAATCAATCCGGAATCCCGCAATGGGATGAGGTACATAATGACCATCGTTGACAGCCACTCTGGATATCTATCAGCCATTCCTCTTTGTTCCAAATCTGACGCCTGTTCCCAAATTCAATCCATTCTTAGGTTTGAGAAACAGAAACAAGGATGTTTCCCCGGTACCATCTGTTCTGATGGGGGAGGAGAATTCATCTCCCAAGAACTACAATCCTTCTTTCAAGACAATTCCATTCAACACATCACAACTGAACCATACCATCATGAACACAATGGAAGGGTGGAACGTGCCAATCAAACAATTGCCGAATCCATTAGAACAATCCTCCGGTCTTCAACACTTCCTCTCGCCTTTTGGGCTGAAGTCTCCAAGGCCTCTACCCTCATGTTGAATCAAATTCCCAAATGCCCAAACAAAAAATCACCCTATGAAATGTTTACGTCCAAAACTCTGCCCTTGGAGTATTTTCATCCTCTCGGTTCCAGGGTAGCATACTTAGACTTAAAGATTCCTCGCGGGAAAAAATTCAACAATCAAGGGCTAGAGGGAACCCTAGTCAGCTTCAACCCTGACCTCTTATCTTATTGCATCCTCAAGCCAGACTGCTCAATTATCTCTTTGAAACACATCAAGATCATCAAATCTTTTTCCAATTCTTCCACTACTGAAAGTCCTTGCGAAACCATTCCTTCTCTTGACATCTATTTCCCCATTCTGCATCACAAACCGACTTCCAGCAACTCTCCAACAATTACCCCTGACCCTCAACTCACCGACCACCTTGCGCAACCAATCAAGAATGCTGAATCTACGGATCACCAATCCTCTCAATTGTCTCAGGAGGTCGCTGACGAACTGGCTCCTTCTTGAATTCTACGCGATCAATCAATGCTCCTTCCACCTGATTGTTACGGATATCATCACTATTTCGTCCCCAAATTGTTCAAACAAGCCAAGAAGTGCAAGGACTGCGAAAACTGGGACCATTCAATGGAGGTGGAATTGACCGGAATTGAGAAAATGGATGTTTGGGAAGACTACGACGGTCCTGAGACAGCTAATCCTCTTAACACGACGTGGGTCTATTGACTTAAAGATAACTGCCACGGAGACCCTCTTGTCTACAAAAGCCGGTTGTGCGTGCAAGGTTTTGATCAGGTTTATGGACTTGACTATCAAGAAACTTTCTCCCCGACCAGCAAAGCAGCATCACTTAGAATAGCTCTACTTTATGGCTTGTATCATTCACTCCCTATTACTCAATTTGACGTGAAAGGTGCTTTTCTGCACGCGCCCCTCAAAGAACTGGTAATAATGAAGACTCCCAAAGGATCGAAGCGAACGTCAAAATATCTTAAACTCAAGAGATCTCTATATGGGCTTAAACAAGCCCCCCTCAATTGGTTCAACACCCTCACATCCTGGCTCTCAAGCCAAGGATTCCATCAATAATCTTCCGACCCCTGTCTCTATCTGAATTGTTGTTGCAAGTCCATGATCTTCTTTCACGTCAAAGACCTCATTCTGGTTGGTCTCGGCAACAATTTCAAAAACAACTTCCTACAGCGATTCCCAAACTCTACTTTGCACGACCCTAACACCATTCTAGGCATGAAGTACTCCAAGATTGACGACAAGATCGTTCTCTCGCAACCAAATCACATAGAACACCAATTAGAAGAACTGAAACTAACCAAGTGTCATCCCTTGTCTATACCGCTAACTTCAAATCTCAACTTGCAACCCGCATCAGATGAAGAACATGAAGAATTCAAGGCGCTGAACATCAATTACAGGTCAGCTGTTTTCTTAATGAACTATATTGCATGTTTAACTCAACCAGACATCAGTTACGCCGTTTCAAGTCTGGCCCGATTTTGCGAACGACCCGGCATCAATCACTGGCGTGAAGTCAAACGCTGCTGGAAATATTTAAAAGCCACTAAGGGACTATCTTTGGTAATCAAGGTAAAACACCGCAAAACTCAACTTCAATGTTTCAGCGACACCACTTGGAATGACGACCTCGAAACAAGACATTCTCAATCTGGTCACCTCACTCTGCTATTTGGATCTCCCATCGCATGGAGCAATTATTGCCAACGGAACGTAACACACTCCACCACTGAGGCCAAACTCAATCCGTTGGTTGACTCGTTCCTTGAGGCTATCTGGATGAGAGGGCTGGTGTCCAAAATGTGGGAAATTCCCACGCAACCAAGCATACACCACATTGATAATAAAGGCTTAGATGATAAGTTGAAGAAATTTGGCTGTAACTCCAAAACTCGGCATATTGATATAAAGACCAAAGCTATTTGAGAGGAACTACTTGCGCATAATCTTGAGATAAAGCTAATACCCTCCAACCAAATGATAGCCGATGGGCTGACAAAAGCACTACCCCGTGGTCCGCTCTCTAAGCTCCTTCAGATCATTAATCCTCACTTTCCATATCTTGAAATCCTATCAGCCACGGGGGGTCTTAAATCATCCTCTGTCAAATCATCCTCCACTTAAGCATCTCCCTGCGGCGTCCTTGAATCAAACCCCGTCTGCAGCAACTTGTGCGTCCCCGCTGTGGTAGTCCAAACCTTTCCTATAGCCATCAGACTCACTTTTCTAGTGTAAAAACAGCTCAAACCCTCAAATTAACCTCAGAAATGGATTCTACATTGAAAATAACCCATAGTCACTCAGCCAACATACCCCTCTATCTCTCATGGATTAGAAGATACAGCCCAAGAAACCTTCAACTGTGGCAAACTCATACCCACCCAGGTGTCACATCTCTGTGGAAGACATAAGGCATACCTAGTAAACCCTCAAGTACATACCAGTGGCAGCTTATCCTCAAGACCAGGACCACACAACAACCAGTCCATCCAGAATACAGCATACAGATACAGGAGGCAGTGCAGCATGCCAGATCCAGTCACCTCATCCAGAATACAGCATACAGATACAGGAGGCAGTGCAGCATGCCAGATCCAGTCACCTCATCTAGAATACAGCATACAGATACAGGAGGCAGTGCAGCATGCCAGATCCAGTCACCTCATCCAGCATACAGTATACAGATCCAGGAGGCAGTGCAACCAGTCCAGATCCAGTCACCACAGCCAGAATACAGCAATACAGATACAGGAGGCAGTGCAGCATTTCAGATCTGGTCACCTGAACCAAAAAAGCATGCAGCAAATACACATACAAGAGGCTGTGCAGAGGCATACAGGAACAATATATGCAGGAGGAAGTCAAACCAGTCTCAACCAAAACCAAACAAACATGCGAGCATACATACAAGAGGCTGTGCAGAAGCAAATACAAGAACAATAAATACAGGAGGCTGTGCAGGAGCAGATACAAGACCAATAAATACAGGAGGCTGTGCAGAAGAAAATACAAGAGCAATAAATAAAGGAGGTTGTGCAGAAGTTATACAGGAGAAATATATGCAGGAGGAAGTGGGACCAGACTTAAGAAGAACCAAACAAACCACCAGTATTGCACAGCAATACATGTAGGTAGAATCAAGTAGCACTGAAAAAACTACCAGTAAAGCACAGCAATACATCTTATCAGCACTACACAGCAATTTATGCAAGGCTGTGCATGCAGGAAACCCCTGTACAAGCTTTTTCCAACCAGCAGAAATGCCTCATGTAACTGTATAACATTTTTCCAACCAGCAGAAATGCCTCATGTAACTTTATCTCACTGTTCCTCACCAGAACAGGGAGAACCCTCAGGGGAGGGCTTGAGCACCCCTGGGGGCAGGAATTTTCTATTTAAGGAGGGCCTCTCTGCCCTATCCAAGTTGTATCAGAACTCACCTACTCATACCACCCCATCAACCACTCTATCAGTACCCATCTGTGGTACCTACCCAGATAAAATATCAGTGAACCAATTATAAAGGAAACAGGAAATCAGAAACCAAGTTATAACACACCTTTAACCAATTAAACCACCCAACAGGTGCTTGAATAAGGGTTCTTCTGTGACCTAAATATTCAGCACCAGATTAAAGAAAACCCACCCATTAATTAATAAATAACCCTTACAAAGAAAGAGAGAACAACAAAAAGAAACTACCAACCTTTCCTCTACCCATCCCCCTGTGGGTAAACCCATCCTTGGGTCCTCTCCTGAACCATCCCTTTGATAAAACCCTTGAACTCTTTGATATTGGGATACTGGTTAAGATCACATATATCTGATCAATAATTAACCAATAATCCAATACATCTGGTCTATTCTTCAACAAACCCTACCAATAACAATTAATAACTAACCTAGGTCTGATCTGAGACCTATTTTAAGTCTCAAAGAAACCAGCCATTAATTTAAATAAATTATTGTGCAGACTTACCATAGTACTAGAAGGGCAGGCAATTCAAAACCACTCTTAGTATATACTATTACTCCAAAGGAGTAGAAGCAATAATAAATTCCCCTTCAAGGACTGCCAGCAAGCTATTTGCTACTTTATTTATATAATCCCACAGGAGTCTCTACACCGCGCTCACCCGATTGCACCCGATGGCTACTCAACTCACCTTTCACTCACACACTCACTCCCGGGGGGATCTTGGACTCACTGCTCGTTTTCTCTGAGCCAATTCTTATTCATTTCTTTCATTCTTTTCTCATCCTCCTTTGCTTTTTCTATTTGTTATTCTTTCCGTTCTTATTTCTTTCTTATCTCTCAACCTCAAACTCTCAACCTCTCTACCGCCATCAATTACTCAATCACTAAACTCCACCATTAACCAGTCAACCACCGTCAACCACTCAACCCCTCAACTCAATCACTCTACAACCAGTCACTCAATCAATACTTTCAATCCACCTTGACTTGATTCTCTGCTCAACGTCTAATCCTTCGACTGTCTGGTATGATTTCAATCAATCTCCTTTTTGAAGTTGTTACTTCCAATTCTATTTCTTCTTTCATTTCATTCCTCAACTCATTTGTTCCTGGCTCGACAGATTGTTTCTAGTCCCTCCAATATGAATACTGTTGTCAAGTTTCAACTCCTCAATTAACACCTTTTATAGACAAGAGGTCTGTAGACTATTTAGAAGAGAGATTTACGAATAGAGCAAGAAGAAGTTTTTTTTTAAAATTGTCTTGAGAAAATAAAAAGGGAGAAAACAGAAACAAAAAACACTCAAAAAAAGAAGAACTGAATCAAAACCCCAGCTTGTGCCAATGATGGGCGCGGGCAAGAGAGTAGCTAGTGAGACACCCGCAGACATGCTGATGGGCCCCGGGAAACAGCTGAGACTGTGAATGACTGCCATCAGGTGTTTGAAGGGCCCGGGCAACAGCCGCGGGCAGAACCGCAGAGAGATGAGGGCATCAACTGACCAATTGAGAAAGATTGGTTGGTGGTGATGGTGGGGCAAAAAGGCCTTTGAGTAGAACGAGAATCAATAGGCCAGTTTGTTAGGGTTCATCCATCATACCTTACCCGTTCAATCACGTGGGTGATGAGGACCAGGACCGGATGAGTGGGATGGTCAATGGTCAAACTTGGAACCAAAGAGCCCACCACTGGTCATGTTTCTAATTTTGGAAGGATTATGAGAAGTTTTGTGATTTGTGGTTCCATTGGTCGTCAAACTCACCCCCCTCAAGAGGTTACCACCCAAGGTACCTTTAAATAGGGAAAGGCTCTTTCAAGATGAAATGATTGGTCTGGTAGCATTCCTGGGATGCTGATGTTGTTGTTGGTTCAAGATCCCAAGCCTGGTCATTGCTGCGGTGCTACCAATTTGACTGTTTGCACTCTAACTGGTCATATTGATCAAAGGAGGAGGGGGTGGTGAGGGTGGTACCTAGGTTATCAACACAATTGTTGTTGTTGTTTTTGTTGTTTTCATGATGATGATGATGATGATGATCATCATCATCATCATCATCATCACAAATTCAACCAGGATTGTCAGTGGAATGAAAACAAGGGGGCTTGACAGGAGTCTTGCTAGATCTTAGGATCCAATGATACTGATCTAATGGATAATCATTGGGGTCAATGGCCGTTGGCGCGCACGTTTGGCAAAAAAAAATAAAAAAAGAGAGCTGAAGGACGAGTAGTGAAGCGGGAAGGACTTGAAAACTGGGCACAGGGGTCCAGGCAACAAGAGATCTTCCTAGAAAACTAGGAGAACGGAAGGCTGAGAACTGGGAACTCAACTGAGAAGCCATTCTAAAAAAATTTTTTTTTTTGGGATCTAAATGGAGGCTGTAGAAATGTTCATAAAAATTTTACTTTTTCCGTACTGGTCCAGAGGTGTCCCAGATTGGGCACCACACCGGGGCTGCATACAGGGCTTGTCAGGGTATGCTGACAGGGTGGCATTGCTGCTGCTCAGCTCTGCAGGGGTGTATTGGTTGCTGCGGCTGCGTGCGCAAATTGTGACAGAACACATTTCTGTTGTGGTGACCAAATCTGGACACCCTGGACCAGATGCGGAAAATTCAAAAAAAATTTTACAATTCTTTTATTGAGGTGTCATTCCGAAAAAAAATCAGAATTTTTTTTATCAGGATCACTCCTTCAATTTCCTCATCCTGCCAAACATTCCTCTGTCCCAGTGGTCTAGGAAAGGCCTTTCTTGGTCTCATCACCTAGGCATTGCGTTCAATTCCTTCTCTCTTTGTGCCCCCTTCCTTTTGGCCAAACAGGAGGGCCAAGACCCTCTCGGCCCAAACTTCCTCCGCACCGCCCATCATCCAAACCATCCCAGCCTATCATCTCCCTCTTCCTCCTTCATCCATCTCATCCCTAGACTCATCCTCATCCTCACAATCCAATCCTCAGCATTCATCACACCCAACTCCCATCATCCTCCATTGCCCCATGATGTCCACCAAGACCCCCTCAATCACGACCCCAAACGCATCAACAAAACCTTATTTGGCTCCCACCAATTGCCTTCCTCATCATTCACTCCCTCTTCATGAATTCAACTCAATTGGTTCTCATTATGACCCCAACCTTGACCAACATTATTCATGTCTCTTCAATTGTCATCATGATCATCCTCACTCTGCTCCCCAATTTCAGAGTGGCCATAAAGCCAAAGGCCTTCTCATTCATCATAAAAAACTCTTTGATTTACCCCCACCTCCCTTGCATCATCACTGTAAGGTTGCCACAATTGTTTTGTCTAACCAGGAAGCAGGTCCTTTTAGTTAAAACCCTCAAGCTTTTACTCTTCTTCCACCCGCTCAACCTGTCAATTTTGCCACAGAATTGCCTTACAGGCATCTATCAGTCTTACCTCTATCAATCATATTTATCCCTCCATCATCTTGCTCTTGTGTGCATCTCATCCTTCCATCCTCCCTTGGCTCCTATCCTGCAAACTTCCACTTGCACCCCCCTTCCATCTTTGGGTGGGGGTGGGAAAGTGTTGTCTACCGCCTGTGGACATCCGGGGGCCGTCTGGTTCATTTTTTTCCCACCCCTTCCACCTTTGGGTGAGGGGTGGGTGATCCCGGTGTTGTCGCGCGTGCCCGTCCGCAGACAGACAGAAGAGAGGTGAAGGGATGAGAAAAGATCCCACCCCAGTCAGGGAGGCCAGATTTACACTGGCCGCGTGATCTGATTTTCAGATCATCTGAAATCAAAAAAAAAAAAAAATCTGCTCTATTTGTAGAATCACTTGTACATAGTCTAACAGGGCCTCCTGCCCATATAAGGAGGGGCTCTCCCCTGCCTTTTGAGGGGGGGTTAGCATATGGTACCTTCCCAGAGAGAGGATTATCATCAGAATCATCTTGAAATAAATTATCTCTGGGGTCTCATTCCCCTTTATCTTAGAACTGAATTCTGGGTATATCCATGATTGCCCCTTGATCCTTGAGCTTCCATACTCAAATCCTGATCCTTGATCTTTATTACCAAACAATAGCCTTGATATTTGAAGAAGAATTTGACTTATTAAATTCTTGAGTGTGTTACACCACTCCTGATCCCTTTATCCCACCATACTGGTCCTGATCATCCTTTGATTATCTTTCTGGAACCAGTCACGTTTGACTTAAGAGTTTTTATTAAGCTTAAAACCTGGAGTTTTAAACCTCTCTTTATTTCTTTTGAAGTTGAATTCCTCCACGCTACTCTTGAGTCCCTTGAGAAGTGTTGGGTTATTCTTGTTTGAATCAGTTATTGTTTTGCTTCTATAGCTTCATCAAACAATTAGCTTTGTCTTGTGCAGCCACCCACAGTTATCTGGTACCCTTCAAGCATTTGATTGCGGAGAGTTGGGCAGGTTCATTGAGAACCTGGAGGTTGTTTGGGATTGAGTTGATCTTTCCTAAGCCTCTGCTGACAACCAGAGCTATTAGCTTGTGGGTGTTGTTACCTACAATTGCCTTGTCCTGTTGAACTCTGAGCAATCCTTGACTTCTTCTATTCAAGTTTTCCCCAGCATAATCTTGCCTCAGATAGTGTTGTTTCCCAGCTACCAACTACTATCATCTTTATCCTTTACTCTTTGATCTCTCATTTACCAGGTTCTGGACTTTGATCTTGGTTACATTTAAATATTTTTGTAGCACTCAGGAGCGCAGCCCAAACAGCATCTTTCCCCTACACAGAACTGCCACAGCCTAGCACCGTTTGGAGTCTTAAATTTGGTCCCCCAGGCTGGGATTGAACCAGCAACCTTGGGACTTACAGTCCCAACAATAATCAACTTCAAAATCTGATCTCATTCTTTTTTCTTTAGATCTGTGGAGGCAACTTCTTCTAGAAGTAAGTCCTCCCAATTGTGCACCATCTGGGCAAGATACTTGTTGTTTTTCAAGAAACCCTACTCTTGCCACATTTGTGAGCCAATTTGGAAATCTGCTCCTTGGATCTTTTAGGAAACTTTGTCAAAATGGAATGTACCAGCGCCTCTTCTACTCGTCCCAAAATGGTTGAGATCAAGCCCCAGAACAAGAACTTAGGATTCAATAGAACAAATGTGGAATGCTTCTTGGACTCGTACAAGATGGCTGCTTTGGTTAACGGGGCTAGAAAATTTGATATGGCCTACCAGTTACAATTTTTTATCTCCTCTGATGAAGTTATGGAAATCATTGAGTTGTTTGAAGGTTTCAAACGGCATAACTGGGCCCTGCTGTGGGAAGCAATGTTGGCCTATTGGGGAAAAATAGATGTAGCACAATTTACTTTGCAGGATCTAGATAACCTTGTCTCCCAGTGGATCTCCAATGGTGGTGTGGCTTCAGCTTCTGATTATCAGTCCTTTAGGAAATCTTGGGATCCCATCCAATCCTACCTTGTCCAAAACAATCACATTGAAACAGTGGACAAAATTTGATTCCAATTTTTCCAATCTTTTTCTCTTGGAGTGCAGGAAAGGATCAAGGAAAAACTGGTTGAGTCTGGATCCATGATCACTACCAGGGATAATTGATTAAAGCTCCCTGTTTTCCTTATCCTTTGGGGAGTGGTGGATAAAGTCATGAAAGGTCAAACAGCCCTCACTTTTGAAAAATTTAAAACCACTGAACCAGTCCATGCTCCCTCTTTCAAAGATTCAAACAAGATTATGAATAAAATGGAATCTAATTGCAGGCCCAAGAACCCTCAGCCTAACCAAGAAACTGCTAAAATGGACAATATCTCTAAACTGCTCAAAGCCTTTGAGAACAAAATGGATCAAAAGATTTCCTCCCTTGTTGTTCCTAAAACTTCTAGTGCTGTTCCTAAAAATAATCTAGTCTGCTATTATTGCCACAGGAAAGGCCATGGAACCAGTCAATTTCTCAAACTCCAGAAGGACAAAGACAAGAAATTGGTAGAGCAAAAAGGGAATAACTTTTTCCTTCCTAATGGTGCCCTAATCTACTTCAATTTGTCTTGCCCTATTTTTCATGTGGTGGCCTCTTACCAGCCACCCCCTTCTATGAAGGCATCCTTGGCTTCTGTGGATTTCCAATCCTCTTGTGGTACTCTTCAACCCTGGTATCCTCCAGCTATTTCCTCCTCCTCTCTGGTTGGTACTTACCAATCCAATCCAGCTCAGAAGCGACAGGAGGAGCCCAAACCTCATAAAGCTCCTTCCTTGCCAACCTAATCCTCCAAAAAACACCCAAACAACAATCCTCACCTGAGCCCCCTTCTGATGTAGAAGACATGGAGGTAGAAAAACAACCACTCATGGAAAGGTCTCAAGATCACCCTGATCCTCATCCCTCATCTATCAAACCTCCTCAATCCCCTGATCCTGTTCCTGCTTCACCCAATCTTCTTCCCTCCACCCAGCCCAAAGTTTGGTTTGAGAGGGGAATATCCAAAGATCACCCCAATGCTGTGGAAGGGTAATTAAAGAAAATTTCTGATCTTAAAATTCCTGATCCATCTGTGGCTGAACTCCTGTTGATCTCTCCATCTGTTGCTGAAGGAATGAAGAAATGGGTTTCTTGTTGATGTGTGGAAATTGGTCCTGAAGAACTCATGGTCTCCTCTGGAACTTTGATGGAGGATTCTGGTGGAACAGACCCCTCTCCTGAGTCTAATCTTTACTCTTTTCCTCTTGGTTTTCTTCCCTACTATCTTGGTGAATCAGCAAAAACGGTCTCACTCCGTGTTGACTGTGGCTCTCAGCTCAACTTGATCTCAGATGCTATGGCCTGCAAAATTAAACTCAGCCCTAGGGTCAGCTTCACCTCTTCAGTGTATGGAATAGGAAACCAGTTGTGCAAAATGGTTGGAATTGTTGAAGAGGTTCCAGTCCGGATTGGCGGAAACATCGTTGGAACTTGTCATTTCTGGATCACACCCCTGGATGGACCTATAATCTTGGATCAACCTTTCTTAATTGATTTTGGAGAAACTCTTATGTTTTCCAATCAATTTGGGGAGAGAATCCTCCTCCCTGATTCTGATGGCAGAAAAATTGAGGTTCCTCTTTGTTCTTTGGATTCTGGTTGCTTGGAAAGAGATTTCCCTGGTCATTTTCCTAAGTCATCTCTAAAAGGAAAACAGAAGGATAATTCTTGTTCCTCTCATTTTTTATGGGAGTAGTTGATCCCACTAATAGTCATAGTTCTCTTCAGCCTCAAACTTCAACTCAAGGGTCAACTCTCATCCCAGAGGCTTATTTCTCTTTCTTTTCAAAGTTTTCTTCTGATCTCAAAAATATCAAAATTCAAAAACAAATCAAAATGGAAAAATCCAAAAATATTTCTTCTTCATCTGTTTTTTCTTCTTTTCCTTGCACTCTTATTCCTAATCAATCTTCTCTTGGTTTTGGTTCAAATCTCTGCAATGAGTCTAAACTAGATCCCAATCTCAATCTTATTTTTGGTGGCTTTGGTATGGAAGAATATGGGATTCAGTGGAGGCAAATTGGGGTAAAAGTAAGTCCTCCCAATTGTGCACCACCAGGGTATCCTACTACTATCATTGTTGAAACCATACCTTGTGCCACACATGTGAGCAATTTATTATCTCCTGGATCTTCTTTTATGTAAAAGGCACCTTTCAAAAACGTTGCGGAACATCAAACTTGGCAGGCGTTAGAACTTGGTCTCAATCCTTGTAGTCAGATCTCTCTGGTAAACTCTTGGCGAAAACAAGAACCGCTCTCTTTGCCTCCAAATATAAACCAGTTGCTAGGAAAATCCAACCAGTCAACCAAAAAATGCCTCTCAATCTCAACCCTCCTCTTAGGCGTCCTCCTCTATCCCGCAATCCTTACTGTGGTTTACCTTGATCTCTCACTGGTGCATTCATCCCCTCTGGTTGGGTCACTGAAGAACGTCTGGGAGTAGTCAATTTTGGACCAGATGGATGGCTTCTACCTGACGAGTTGTATTTGATCAAAAATGTCTGGGCTCTTAGGGAAAAAGCTATTGCTTTCTGTGAAGAAGAGAGAGGTCTCCTGAAAGAATCCTATGGTCTGCCTTATATCATTCCTGTAGTAGAACATGATCCCTGGCAAAAAAAAAGATCCCAATCCCTGCTGCCAAAGTTGAAAAATTCATCAAGTTGGTCCGGGAATGAGTCCAAACTGGTTTATACAAACAGTCAACTTCTAGCTATTCCAGTCCTGTTTCCTGTGTCCTTAAAAGTAACAGTAAACTTAGAATAGTTCATGATCTCCAGCCTCTAAATAAGTTTACTATTAAATACTCTGTTATTCCCCCTGCTACTGAAGAATTTATTGAATCCTTCTCTGGGAGAGCTTGCTATGGTCTAGGTTACATTATGGGTGTCTATGAAAAACGTTCCTTACATCAAATTTCTTGCCCTCTCACTACATTTGATACTCCCCTTGGTTGTTTCCAACTTACTTGATTGCCTCAAGGTGTTACCACCTTGGTTGCAGTCTATCAGGCTCAGATGGTTTGGATCCTCCAGGATGAAATCCCTGATCATGCTGGTATCTTTATTGACAATGGAGGAATTAAAGTACCAGTTTATGATTATAACAATGAGCTCTTACCCTGGCATTCAGGAATCCGTCAATTTATCTGGGAATATGCAACCACTTTGGAAAGGATCTTGTTCCAAATCAAAGAATCTGGCCTCACTGTCTCCCAATTCAAATTGGCTGTCTGTGTCCCTGCTCTGGAAATTGTTGGTCATGTGGTCTGCAAGGAAGGAAGAAGGATGGCTCCATCCAAATTCAACAAAATCCTCTCTTGGCCTACTCCCATCAATCCATTTTAAGTCAGGGGTTTTCTAGGTGTTTTTACTTATGTTCAAATCTTTATCCCATCTCTGTCCAAAATCTGTGGTCCTCTACGCCGTCTGACCAGAAAAGATGCTGAGTGGATCTTGACCCAAGATTGTGAAAATTGTTTTCAGCTACTTAAAATGATTGTTGGAAAATACATAGTCTTGAAAAAGGTTGCTTATGGACAGGGAGCTGGCAAGATCAAATTGGCTGTTGATTCTAGTTATCAATCTGTTGGGGCTGTCCTCACTCAGGAAGATGAAAATTGTTGGGACCGTCCTGCTCTCTATGAATCCTTGTTATTTTCAGATGTAGAATCCAGGTACTCCCAACCAAAACTGGAACTCTGTGGTGTGGCTCAAATGTTGAAGAAACTCCAAACTTTCCTCTGGGGTCAAAACTATGAGTTGAAAGTTGATGCATGGTCCATCATCAAAATGATCAATGCTCCTATGACACTCTGGGTGGCCTTTATCCAAATTTTCTCTTTTGATTTTGTTCATAGGCCTGGAAAATCCTTCACCATGCCTGATGGTTTATCTCAAAGCCCCCTTGGAGACAAAGAATTGGATGTTGGAGTGGACTTTGATGAGGAGGAGCCTTTAATTTGTCCAGTATTCACCTTTTCCTCCCAAGATTATTCTGTCTTTCAACAAGGTTTCTGGCTAAATTTAGAGCCGTACCTTTCCACTCTCCAAAGGCCTCCCAATCTCTCTGCTAAAGATTTTCAATCACTCAAAAGGAATTCCTCCAATTTCTTTGTCCAAGGCACTAGCCTTATGAAAAGAGGCAATCCTTGTGCTCTTATTGTTGTCACTATCCCCTCTAAACAAGATTCAATCCTCAAAAGTCTCCATGAAGGCCTTGGGCATCATGGGGAAACCAAAACCTATTGATGTATATCCAAACAATTCTGGTGGCCATCTTTGAAGAAATCAGTCTCTTGATGGTGCAAGAGTTGTGAAGTATGTCAGAAACATGATCTTAGGCGCCCTGCTGAAATTTGTTATCCCACTGGAGAGTCAACTGTCTTTGGAAGGATTGCTATGGATGTGGTTCATATTAAGGATGGTGGAGCTAAGTACCTCATTGTGGCTAGAGATGATTTTTCTGGATGGGTTGAAGCAAAATTTCTTAAGAACCTCAGCTCTGAATCAGTAGCAGCCTTCCTTTATGAGACTTGGAAAATGTGTTATGGCTTGGCTCAATCTTATTCAACTGTTGGTGGCTCTGAGTTTGGTGGCAAACTGGCCAAAATTATCCAATTGCTTCCTGGTCAACATAGGGTGACCACTCCTTATTATCCTGAAGGACGAGGCATGGTGGAAAGAGGCCATGCCCCTTTGAAGGCTGCTCTTGTCAAGTTGGCTGGAGAAAGTGGAAAGAATTGTTCCAAATTTCTTCCTCTGGTCCTCTTCTCTGATCAAATTTCAACTAAACAAACCACTGGCTACTCACCTTACAAAATCCTCTTTTGTCAAAGGGCTGTCCTTCCTCTTGATCTGGAAATGGAATCTTTCTTAGGTATTTCTTGGGAAAAGGTTTGTTCCACCACTGATCTATTAGTTGACAATTCCAAGCAACTGGAGCAAAGTGAAAATGTTTGTGATGAAGCTTATCAGAAAATGATGGAGTCAAGGGAAAAATAAGTCCAGTATTGGGAGAAAAGCATTCCAATCAATTCAGGGATCCCTTGAATCCTGGTGATCTAGTTTTAGCTTATAATCAATCCTTGGAAACTCAGTGGGGAAAGCTTTTTTCCAATCGCTGGAATGGTCCTTATTGAGTGGTCCCTCAAGTCAGAGGTGGATGATATGTTTTGGAAGAACTGGATAGGACTCAGATGGCCCAAAGGATCCCTGCTGATCAGGTCAAGAAATTTCATTTTTGTAGAGGCAACTTCCATCAGAATAAGTCCTCCCAATTGTTCACCACCAGGGTCATCTGCTGCGTTTTGTTGTGAAACTCTACTGTATGCCACATAAGTGAGCATCTGGGACACCTTCTTGATTGTATTGCAGTCAACTCTAGGATTTTCTTTGGATGGATCAAGAAGTTCTATCCAATTTCCCTCAAGATCAAATGGCCATTTCTTGTGTTCAATCATCTTTCCTTTTTTTATGACATCAAGCGCAGATGCAGACTAGGGAAATTCTGTAAGTTGGGTATAGATGTGCTGACCAAATCTGGACACCCTGGACCAGATGCAGAAAATTGAAAATTTTTTTTACGATTCTTTTATTTAGGTGTCATTCTGAAAAACAAAATTGGAATTTTTTCAGTATCACTCCTCCAATTTCCTGATTCTGCCAAACATTCCTCTGTCCCAGTGGTCTAGGACAGGCGTCTCTTGGTCTCATCACCTAGGCATTGTGTTTGATTCCTTCCCTCTTTGTGCCCCCCTTCCTTTTGGCCAAAGCGCGGGCCAAGACCCGCTTGGCCCAAAATTCCTCCGTGCCCCCATCATCCACACCATCCCAGCCTATCATCTCCCTCTTCCTCCCTAGACTTATCCTCATCCTCACCATCCGATTTAGAGACTCCTGTGGGATTATATAAATAAAGTAAAAAATAGCTTTCTGGCAGTCCTTGAAGGGGAATTTAGTATTACTTCTACTCCTTTGGAGTATTAGTATATACTAAGAGTTTTTTGAATTGCCTGCCCTTCCAGTACTATAGTAATTCTTCACAATAATTTATTTAAATTAATGGCTTGTTTCTTTGAGACTTAATATAGGTCTCAGATCAGACCTAGATTAATTATTTACTGTGATATTGGTAGGATTTATTGAAGAATAGAACAGATGTATTGGACTATTGGTTCATTTATTGATCAGATATTTTTGAACCCCAATATTAAAGGGTTCAAGGGTTTATCAAAGGGCTGGTTCAGGAGAGGACCCAAGGATGGGTTTACCCACAGGGGGCTGGGCAGAGGGAAGGTTGGTAGTTTCTTTTTGTTGTGCTCTCTTACTTTGTAAGGGTTATTTATTAACTAATGGGTGGGGTTTCTTTAATATGGTGCTGAATATTTAGGTCACAGAAGAACCCTTATTCAAGCACCAGGTGGGTGGTTTAATTGGTTAAAGATGGGTAATAACTTTGTTTCTGATTTCTTGTTTTCCTTTTATAACTGATTCACTACTAATATTTTATCTGGGTAGGTACCACAGATAGATGGTTTGATGGGGTGAGTAGGGATGGGTGATAACTAGGCCAGATGGCATGAGATGGGATGAGTTGTGCCAGATGGCATGATAATAAAACTTTGATAGGGCAGAGAGGCCCTCCTAAAATAGAAAATCCTGCCCCCAGGGGTGCTCAAGGCTGCCCCTGAGGGTTCTCCCTGTTCTGGTGAGGAACAGTGAGCTACAAATACATGAGACATTTTAGCTGGTTGGAAAAGGGTTGTAAAGTTACATGAGGCATTCCTGCTGGTTGTAAAAAGCTGGTACAGGGGTTTCATGCATGCACAGCCCTGCATAAACTGCTGTGAAGTGCAGATACAATGTATTCCTGTGAAGTACTGATGGTTGGTCTGGTGCTACTTGATTCTCCCTACATGTGCTGCTGCTCATTCACTGGTGGTTTGTTTGGTGCTGCATGGTCTTGAATTCCTGCATGTATTGCTGGGTAGCCCTGTGGTACTTGTACTGGTGGGTTGTTTGGTATCACATGCTTCTGCCTACATAGATTGCTGTGAGGTGCTGATTTTTTTTGGTACTGCATGGTTCCAGTAGTTTTTTTGGTATCACATGCTTCTGTCTGCATAAATTGCTGTCTGGTGCTTAGGTTGTTTGGTACTGCATGGTTCTGGTAGTTCGTTTGGTATCACATGCTTCTGACTACATAAATTGCTGTGTGGTGCTGAGGTTGTTTGGTACTGCATGGTTCTGGTAGTTTGTTTGGTATCACTTCCTCCTGCATATATTGCTCCTGTATACTTCTGCACAGCCTTCTGTATGTATGTTTGCTTATTTGTTTGGTCCTGGTTGAGATTGGTTCCATATCCCCCTGCCTGTACTGTTCCTGTACACTTCTGCACAGCCTCCTGTATTTATATTTGCTTGCTTTCTGGTTGAGGTGATAGGAGCTGAACTAGCTGTACTCCCTCCTGTATCTGTATGGCTTTATTCTGGTTGGGGTGAAAGGGTTGGTGTATGGTCCTGGTCTTAAGGATAAGTTTCCACTGGTATGTACTTGAGGGTTTACTAGATATGCCTTATGTCTTCCAAAGAGATGTGACACCTGGTTGGGTATGAGTTTGCCACAGTTGAAGGTTTCTTGGGCTGTATCTTCTAATCCATGAGAGATAGAGGGGTACTTTGACTGAGTTACTATGGGTTATTTGTGATGTAGAATCCATTTCTGAGGTTATCTTGATGGTTTGAGCTGTTTTTACACTAGAAAAGTGAGTCTGATGGCTATAGGACAGGTTTGGACTACCACACCAATCCTCAGGATTCATCACACCCAACTCCCATCATCGTCCATTGCCCCATGATGTCCACCAAGACCCCCTCAATCACAAACCCAAACACCTCAACAAACCCTTATTTGGCTCCCATCAATTGCCTTCCTCATCATTCACTCCCTCATCACAAATTCAACTTGATTGGTTCTCATTATGACCCCAAACTTGACAAACATTATTCACGTCTCTTCAATCTTCATCATTATCATCCTCAATCTGCTCCGCAATTTCAGAGTGGCCATCAAGCCAACGGCCTTCTCATTCATCATAAAAAAATTTTTGATTTATCCCCACCTCACTCGCATCATCACCGTAAGGTTGCCTCAATTTTTTTGTCTAACCAGGCAGCAGGTCCTTTCTTTTAAAACCCTCAAGCTTTTAATCTTTTTCCACCCGCTCAACCTGTCAATTGTGCCATGGCATTGCCTTAAAGGCATCTATCAGTCTTACTTCTATCAATCATATTTATCCCTCCATCATCTTGTTCATGTGTGCATCTCATCCTTCTATCCTCCCCCAGCTCCTATCCTGCCAACTCCCACTTGCACCCCCCTTCCATCTTTGGGTGGGGGTGGGAAAGTGTTGTCTACCGCCTGTGGACATCCAGGGGCGGTCTGGTTCATTTTTTTCCCACCCCTTCCGCCTTTGGGTGAGGGGGGGGTTATCCCGGTGTTGTTGCGCGCACCAGTCCGCGGATGGACACAAGAGAGGTGAAGGGATGAGAAAAGATCCCACCCCAGTCAGGGAGGCCAGACTTCCACTGGCCGCGTGATCTATTTTTCTGATCATCTGAAATCAAAAAAAAAAAAAAAATCCGCTCTACTTGTAGAATCACTTGTACATAGTCTAAGAGGGCCTCCTCCCCATATAAGGAGGGGCTCTCCCCTGCCTTTTGGGGGGGGTTGCCTATGGTACCTTACCAGAGAGAGGATTATCATCAGAATCATCTTGAAATAAATTATCTGTGGGTTCTCATTCCCCTTTATCTGAGAACTGAATTCTGGGTATATCCATGATTGCCCCTTGATCCTTGAGCTTCCATACTCAAATCCTGATCCTTGATCTTTATTACCAAACAATAGCCTTGATATTTGAAGAAAAATTTGACTGATTAAATTCTTGAGTGTGTTACACCACTCCTGATCCCTTTATCCCACCATACTGGTCCTGATCATCCTTTGATTATCTTTCTGGAACCAGTCACGTTTGACTTAAGAGTTTTTATTAAGCTTAAAACCTGGAGTTTTAAACCTCTCTTTATTTCTTTTGAAGTTGAATTCCTCCACGCTACTCTTGAGTCCCTTGAGAAGTGTTGGGTTATTCTTGTTTGAATCAGTTATTGTTTTGCTTCTATAGCTTCATCAAACAATTAGCTTTGTCTTGTGTAGCCACCCACAGTTATCTGGTACCCTTCAAGCGTTTGATTGCGGAGAGTTGGGCAGGTTCATTGAGACCCTGGAGGTTGTTTGGGATTGAGTTGATCTTTCCTAAGCCTCTGCTGACAACCAGAGCTATTAGCTTGTGGGTGTTGTTACCTACAATTGCCTTGTCCTGTTGAACTCTGAGCAATCCTTGACTTCTTCTATTCAAGTTTTCTTTGTTACCTTAAGAGACACAATGTCAAAGACCAATTCCACTCTCTCTCATCACCCTTGAAACATTACAGAACACACAAACTCATTGCAGGATGTTACAGAAAGAAAGAAGAAGAGGAAAAGACAGGATGGAATCCACAGGGATCCCAATTTACACAATCCTATATACACACCTGATCTATTAGAGATTCTTTTGGCCAGATTTCTACTCCTACAAACTTGAGTACCTTGTTCTTATTTTTCAACATTCCTTTCAAATAGGATTAATTTTTGTAAATGTTTGAGAACCTGATTGTAAAATCAATAGTTAGTGTCTTATAAAAGACACGTGATCACTCTGTAGGTAAGGACTCGACGAAACTGATTGTACAATCAATAGTTAGTGTCTTATAAAAGACACGTGATCACTCCGTAGGTAAGGACTCGACGACTGATTCCCCAAACAGTTGTGAAGTGATAATATTAATCAGTACAGGTCTGATCAGGCATATGATGGAAAACAAAGTACAGCGTATACATGATACTAACACCTGATTGTACAATCAATAGTTAGTGTCTTATAAAAGACACGTGATCACTCCGTAGGTAAGGACTCCTGAAGTTACAAAAGTATAGTATAGTCAATGTTAGATGCTGTGGTACAAAGTGGTGACGTGAATAAGAAATAAGGGACTTACGACGACTGATTCCCCAAACAGTTGTGAAGTGATGGGGAATCAGGTCATAGGAGGTGAACAGGCCAGCTTAAATAAACAAATTAGAACATGATACAACTACAATGTCACTAAAAACTACATCGCGTATGACGTCATGGCAACACAACGCTCAGATCATCAGTTCTAGCTTTGACAAGTTGATAGACGTTGAAATTGAGTAGCCCGTATACTAAATGTAAAGAACCCAGTTCCAAGCGTAAATGAAACTGGACTGAATTCTAACACCCCCCCTCAGCTTGTCAAAGTGATGACGGGTTTAATTTCAAGTTGAATTTGGAATTTATGAAAGGTGCGTTTAGGTAAAACTTTAGTAAATAGGTCCGCTGTCATTTCTGTAGTGAGACAGAATTCGATTCTGACTTTCCCAGCCTTAACTAATTCTCGGATCCAATGATGCTGGATTTCTATGTGTTTTGTTCTAGCATGGAATATGGAATTTGACGTAAGGTGGATGGCGCTTAGGTTATCGCAGTGGAGAATTATTGGTACAGAGCAGGGAAGTCGTAAGAAAGTTAGGGAGTCAATGAGCCATATGGATTCTTGACCGGCCTCAGTGGTAGATTTGTATTCAGCTTCTGTGGACAATAGGGAGACAGTTTGTTGAATTTTGGATTTCCAGTTAATAGGAATTTTCATCATAGTGAAAACATATCCCGTAGTGGATTTCTGCGTGGCCTTGTCTCCTGCCCAATCAGCATCAGCGTGTCCAAACAGGACATACCAACTTTGATTGGCAGACACTGAGGTGGTAGAGGGTGAGTACTCAATACCAAAATGGTAGGTTCCCTTCAAGTACCTGAATACATGGCAAAGCCCCTTCCAGTGTTGAATCCCGGGTTTGTCCATGTACCAAACTAGTAGTCCTACTCCGTGACTTAAATCCGGTCGAGTACATTGAGCTAGATATAGGAAGGAACAGACACCACTACGGTACGCAAGATTTAGTTTTAGAAACTCTTCATGTTCTGTATCGGAGGCCGGGAGATATGACGCAGTGATTGGAAGAGGAGTGGAGGTAGGCTTGGAATCAAAATGGTCGAAAGTTCTGAGGATTTGTTCTGCCATGTGATGTTGGTTTAAAGAATATCCTGAGGAGGTTTTTTGTAGTTGAATACCAACTATGCTTTCAGCTAAACCTAGGTCTTCCATTTCCCACTTGGAACAGATCTGGGATTTCACATGATCAGTATCGTTGCCGGTAATGACCATGTCATCAACATGTATATATATCAAGCAATATTTATCCTGTTCAGTTCGGAGGTATAGGCATGCATTGCAGGGGGATTTGGTGAATCCAATACTTGTTAGGAATTCATTCACACTGTTGTTCCACATGCGGGGAGATTGTTTGAGACCGTATATAGACTTATTCAATTTCCAAACTTGATTTATCCCTACTTCAAATCCCTTGGGTTGTTCCAAATAGATTTCTTTGTCCACTGGGGCATTTAGAAATGCCGTTACAGCATCCATTTGATGGATTTCCCAGTTATGGTAGGCGGCCAAGGCAATAAGGATTCGTAGTGAGGTTGGTTTTCCGGTGGGGGAAAAGGTGTCATGGTAGTCAATTCCTTCCACCTGTGAAAAGCCCCTAGCAACGTATCTGGACTTCTTTTTCATGAAATTACCATTAGTATCTCATTTTGTCTTACATAACCATTTGCCCTTGATGACCTTCTTGTGGGATGGACGATCAACTAAGGTGAACACTCCTTGGGCAATCATGGAGTCAATTTCCTTTTTGAATGACTTCATCCAATCCGGAGCGTCGGGGCAATTTTTGGCATCAGGGAAGGAGATAGGGTGGCCAGTGACCGAAGTAATTTTGTGTACTAGGCTGGCTAGGGCATTCAAGCTGGATGATAGTTGAACTAAGTTAGAGTAGTTGATGGGTGGTAAGTTGCGTAGTTGGGGTTCTTGAGTGTAGGTGTTGGCAGGTATGTGGTTGGCATTGGTGTTACTGTTCAACGGGTCTTTAGGAGAATTGGGAGGCACCGGTGGAGGACCAAGGTTGAGTATTAGTCGTTTTGGTTGGGTGTCAGGAGTTTCTGTCAAGTTATTGTCAGGTGTGTTAGTAGGATTAACATTGTCAGGTATAGGAAGTTTGGAAGAGTCACAGTGAATAAATTGGTGGAATACATCGGAGGAGTCATTGGAAGCTGTTGTAGGGTCTTTGAATGGAAACAGGTTTTCATTAAATTTAACATCACATGATATTGTTATATTATTGTTGGTAGGGTTAAGAATGTAATGGTTGAAATTTTCCTCAGTATTACCGACAAGAATACCTTCAAATGCTACTGGGGAGAACTTATCCTCACGTAGAGCTTTTCTAATTAAAATGCATGCCCTACAACCAAACACTTGTATGTGATTTAGATTAGGTCTGTATCCATACCATAGTTCAAACGGAGTGATCAGTTGGATTGGTGTTGATTGTGTAAACAGTCTATTGGAGAGAAAAATGGCACTGTTTATAGCCTCCCACCAATAGGTGCTTGGAGTGTGGCTGTGAACCATCATTGACCGGGCCCGTTTGACTATTGTTTGATTTCCCCTTTCAGCCACCCCATTTTGTTCAGGAGTGTAGGGGGCAGTGGTACGTAGAACTATACCTGAATCGTTAAAATATTTCATAGCCTCTGAGTTGTGAAACTCACTTCCTCCATCCAAGGTGAACGATATGACCTTATGGTTGGTTTGGCGTTCGGCACGTGCAATGTATCTTTTAATTGCTTCTAGGACTTCAGAACTTGACTTGGAGTACAGGGGATAACCAACTTTGTAGCATGTATAATCATCAGAGAACAATATGTAATAAGAGTAGGGAGAATTAGTTCTAATTATCCCACTTAAATCAACGTGAATGTTTTCCAGTGGTTTAGTGCTTCGGCGTCAAGGGTGTTTGTGAGAGGATCGGTGGATTTTTGATTTAATACATGTATTGCATGAGGCATTGTTAGGAGGATCATAATTAAAGTAATTTAGTTTGGACATTTGAGATAGCACCACTGGATTAGTATGAGCCATTCGCAAGTGAACAATTTCTTGTGAGGCCTGTTTACATTGAATGAGGTAGGATGTTGGTCTCACCTTTGGTGAGGCAGTGAATTCCATTAGTTTGTCGGAAAAATGCCCCTCTAAGATCACAGTATTGTTGTCTTTGAGTTCTACCAATGAGCCTTCAACTCCTATGCTGATCTTCTCCTGAAGTAATATACATCCTGCAATCAAGTTCTTTGCTAGTTCCGGAACAAAGAGGGCATTTTCAAAGCAGATAGGTCGTTGGTCTTTTCCTTTAATAACTGCACAGCCAATGCCTTTGATAGGTAAGGTGTGGCCTCCACCAGCAAGCTTGAGTTCTAACCCTTCTGTTTGAGTTGTAAAGTCCTTTTCATCAAAGAACTCAAGTCGGTTAAACATGTGTTGTGTGGCGCCGGTATCAAATACCAGTGCGTTTTCTTGGCGTCCAGTCTTTCCATAAAAACATTGTGGATTACTTGGGTTTGGAGACTCAATAACTATACTAGTTTAATGTGCATTTGAAGTAGTAGCTGGTTTGGATTGGTACCATTCAGGTATCTCTCCTCTCCATTCCCCATTTTGAATTTTCTTTTCAATCCATAGTCGGCGGTTAGCTTTGTTTTGGGCATGGCATTGACTTGGGCTGTGGGGTCCTACACAGTGGTCTTTTGTGCATTTAGGACGGGAGGAAGGTCTCAACATTAGATTTTCCTCTTTGGTAGTTACGGCGGAGGTGAATTTGTGGGTTTCCATAAATTCCGCAACAACATTCTGATAAGATAATGGTTTGGTAAATTGCATTATCCTGGTCTTATCATGGTTGAAGCGGGGGTGGATTGATTTGAGGAATGTATATACTAGTGACGAGTCACTCTTGAGATCCCCCCCAGCTTGGAGGATTTGGGCTTGGATAGTTTCAAACTGATCTATATGGTCACGTAGTGAGATGTTTGAGCCCTGTTTGAATTGTCTGAGTTTCTTTTGCAATTTGAATATATGGTGGCTTGCGTTCTTGGCATGAAATTCTCAAAGAGTTTTCCAGATGTCGGTGGGACTGTTGTGTTTGTAAGGCACTGGTGAAGTTTGGAATTTAGCGTTCAGTCTGAGAGAGTTTCTGTTGTCTATATGGCTAATGATCCATGCGCTTAGCAGGCGTTTGGTTGCGGAGTGATAGACTGGGGAACAAAATTCAGGGATAGCGTTGTCGTCAATGAGATATTGGTCTAAGTCGATGCCTTGCAGTGCAATGGTGATGGCATAGGTCCAACTTGCATAGTTGGTGTTGTTGAGTTTAGTCAAGATGGTGGTTTTAGATAGCAGGTTTAGTATTTCTTGGTTGGCTAGGTGTTTGAGTCTGGAAGTTTCTGGATCATTTGAGGAATTAGATGTGGATTCCCAATGAAATGGTTGGGTGGTGAACGTAGGATTTGGGCTGTGTGAATGATCCATTGGAACTGGAGCCAGGCTGTTTGTGGGTGAGTGTGAGACAGGCAACATGTCGGATCTTAGTCTCTCGCTACCATGTAAATGTTTGAGAACCTGATTGTACAATCAATAGTTAGTGTCTTATAAAAGACACGTGATCACTCCGTAGGTAAGGACTCGACAAACCTGATTGTACAATCAATAGTTAGTGTCTTATAAAAGACACATGATCACTCCGTAGGTAAGGACTCAACGACTGATTCCCCAAACAGTTGTGAAGTGATAATATTAATCAGTACAGGTCTGATCAGGCATATGATGGAAAACAAAGTACAGCGTATACATGAGACTAACACCTGATTGTACAATCAATAGTTAGTGTCTTATAAAAGACACGTGATCACTCTGTAGGTAAGGACTCCTGAAGTTACAAAAGTATAGTATAGTCGATGTTAGATGCTGTGGTACAAAGTGGTGACGTGAATAAGAAATAAGGGACTTACGACGACTGATTCCCCAAACAGTTGTGAAGTGATGGGGAATCAGGTCGTAGGAGGTGAACAGGCCAGCTTAAATAAACAAATTGGAACATGATACGACTACAATGTCACTAACAACTACATCGCGTATGACCTCATGGCAACACAACGCTCAGATTATCAGTTCTAGCTTTGACAAGTTGATAGACGTTGAAATTGAGTAGCCCGTATACTAAATGTAAATAACCCAGGTCCAAGCGTAAATGAAACTGGACTGAATTCTAACAATTTTTATTATATTATTCACCCAATTTTTTTAAAAAAAATAAAAACAATAAAAACAATAAAAATAATTGTGAGAGAAGTAAAGCCTCAACACATCTTTTGAATGAAACACTGGACTACCCACAAGACCCGTGACCATGATGAAGCTCAGTCACTAGCATAACAGAGAGAACATAAAGAGGTATCCCTCTAAATGAAATTGCGCTACTATTCAGACACCATCACAAGAACACGAACTCTAACAATAATGAACCTTCAGCGGTTCAATCTAATCGATCATCTCTTCGAACGACTCGTATTCGTGCCGTAACTGATGGTAGAGACACTCCAACTCATTAGGACTTGATAATGATGAATGATCATGATGTTCTTCATCCTTCTCAGAACTCAACAAAACAACTCCACCATCACCGAGGATGACTTTCTGATTCGACAAGTGTGGAAGATGGCGTAAGAAGTACTGGATCGCGGTATCGTAAGGCTCACCTTGAAAATACTTTCGAATCATGGGAGAGAGCTGAAAATGGGTACCTCGGGTATCATGATCGTAATATTTAAAGTCCATCAATTTCATAAAGTGTTGGAAACAGTTTAGCGTCATCTCGGCTCGATCGAGATCGGTTTGAAATCGATTAATAGCATCCTGGTCTGGGTTATTACTCTTGAGGAACTGATCGATGATGGACTGGATGCCGAATTTCCTACGAAACAGTATTATGAAGACGATCATAAAATCGACCTCGAGTCCATCGATTGACTGCTGGTGCTGGTCATGATGATGACCGAATTGAAAGCTAGACTCGGCCAGATAATCGCACGCGTAGATCATCGGCCTCCTAATATCTGAAAATAACTTTTCTCGTCGGGTTCTATAAAGGTCATCGTGAACTCCTTGATTCGATTCCTGGAGTAGAAATCTTTGGAGACTCTCGATCAAAGAAATTAAACATCTCAACAAACTCGGAATATTGAAATATTCAACTTCCTCAATCGGTCGGTCATCATCCAGTTGCAAGTCGATGACCCGAATTTTATCATGGAGAATGAAGAGCCAAACGAGCTCCTGTTCTGTCTTTGAAAGATCTGGAAATCGGATCATCAACGATCCAGAAGAAAGAAAAAAGGAGGAAGGGCAGGAAATTAATGAGCTTTGACTCGATTATTTTCGACCAATTAGTGAGTTAGGCAGTTAGTTCTTTTTTGTTTCGACCAGATTTTTTTTTCGGCCAAGAAAAAAAACATATCCAGAGGATGAGGACCGATTTCATCATCACCTTGGTTTAACCTTCTCAAATGAGGAACGTTAAAGTTATCCTCCAGAATGCCTGGGCTCAAAGGGTTTTGATGGTATCTATTATCGAATCGACTGCCAGGCTCGTAGATATCCCGAAATTCCCTGGCGATCCACCTCAAGAACATTGGTCTTTTGAAAAAATCGTTGGCGATTTGAAGATGATGAGGAGTGATCAAATTAGAGTCTTTTAAGACGTAGAACGTCATCAAGATCGATTGGTTTTGAAGGTTATAGATGTGGTAATGGTCAAAGTTGAATCCCTTATCGGAGCAAACCATCGAGATCAGCTTGAGGATCGTTTCATTCAGCGAGTGTCGTCGATCGGGCGAACTACTCGCTATCGATTTGTAAGATCTACCTCGCTTCCTCTTCTTCCTCGAGGTTTTCAATTCATCCAAGATAGCGTCATGACAGATTCGTAATCGATCTAAGATCACTGGAGTCATTCGAATCCTTTCCATCCCATTCTCGTCCAATTCCAATTCCGATTCCAATTCCAATCTTGATTCGATCTGTATCAGTTCTTTCTTGAGCGTGATGAATGATCGGAACATCATGTGAAGCTCAAGATATGCTTGACTTGGCGCCCAATCTGTACATATGCACACATATTTCAAGAAAGAAAATTGGATTTTTCTTCTCATGAGTACATCTGATCTTGGGAGGTTCCAACCTCATGTTCCTCAAAATGCAAGATCTCTCAGTCAGATTTTTTTTAAAACCCCATCCAGATGAATTTAAATTTATTCTGCACTATCTCAAGTGGTTTGACATTTCACCATTACCAGAGTTGAACTGATTGATGCCCAGGATTAATATTTTTTACTTTTTGTATTATTTTTTTCTTGGTGATGATAATGATGATCGACAGAAATACAGTCACTCACAGCTTTTTCTACTTTTGGAAGGGGCATTTGAGGACTTGAGCTGGGGTTCTGAACTGGTGGAAGCCTGGACTAAGAGGTGTAGTCCATCTAATCAATCATCAAAGTGATCAAGTTCGGAAGAAAAAGAAAGTTGTTGGGATTACGATCGGCTCTTGTGCGATGAGACATGATGCGACGATTTCCACCCACCTACCCCATCCGAACTAGAGGGAGCATTTAATGCAATGGGTTCTAAGTAGGTTGGGTGGAGCAAATCCGACTCGATTGCGTGGCAGATTCCACCGAGTAATGATAGGCTCTGAAGCCATTTCATGGTTTAATTGGTGAATCCCAATTGAAAGAAGATGATGATGATGGAGGGGCACTTCTATACACCACACTTGCAGCGCTGGTGGTTGGGAGCTAAGTGCAGGAAGCTGCCCCTATGTTCGAGAAGGGAATATGTACTTCAAATATCGATATGGTGGTTAACTCGGAAGGTGATGATCAGATCGATGGTCCTAGGAATATGAAACCAAACAATCTGAACCGATCATGTTCTATCGGCCATATCAATTAAATACTCAAGACCAATCCTTCAACGTGTTGGATCTTTAAAGATTAATTATGAGCTCAAGGAACTATCTCCTGAAAAAATAAAAATAAAAAAACTTCGGAATTTCTGCCTCCCAAATCTTGTTGTATGACTCAGTCTGCTGGCCAGCCAGGAATCATGAGGGTTAGAACGGGTATAAATCGACGGCCCTTATGACCAAAGAAAAAGGGAAAAAAGAAGAAATTCTGCGGGAACAGTATTAATAGTCAGGAGTCTCTCATCAACGTTGCACGTGGCCAAGTTGATACTCGATCAACCGAACTCCTGCGGCCTTACTTATTCCGACCTTAATCCTCCAAAAAATCTCAAGGATCCCATCACACTCTTGTTGATGTAGACATGTTACACAAACGTACTTAGGTGCGTGCAAACCTACCTCATCCCAAGCATGTTTCATGGCTTGAGCCAAGCTAGATGGTGCGTGGAGACAGTTAAGACGATCTGGGGTCAAAACAAATCGAGAAGGGAGTAAAAAACGAAACGAATTAACGGATCGCAGGAAGGGAGAGATCAAGTGCGGTATAGTTAAATAAACAGACGGTCGAATATGACCAATGAAAAGGAAAGGAGAGATTGCTTTTTTGACCACTGCCATTTTTACAGAAACCTCTGGAATACACATATCCCTTGACGGGTGTATTACCAAATGGCGGGTTTCATAAAAATAGCGGCTTTCAAAGATCAAATCTACCATTGATGCATCTTCATACCTCACTATGCAAAAAACCCACCCACCCTCCACATCATCCCATCCTCACCACAACTCCTCAATTCACTTGATTGACCCCTCATCCTCTCATTAATGGTCCCAGCCATCCCTTAACACCCCCATTGTCATCCACGATCAATTGTTATCATCCCATGAAACTCCCCTCAACTCACCATCCAATTCCTCCACCTGGACCTTGATTGCCAAGCAACCATCCCTTGATCCCACCTCAGAACATCCCATCCATCCTGGGGCTCATTTGCTACCCTCCAACCCAATCAATCCCAGAACAGTCTCACAATCCATTAATACCAACCTGAGATCTCAAACCTAGGAGCATCTTACCTCTGAACCCAAGATTACCAAAAAATGATCAAAGCATACTGATGAAAAATATTTTGAGGAAGAAAGCAACCTCAAACAGTCTTTTTGTTCCAACAAGCATCAACCTTCCCTTAAGATTATCAATAGCTTCCTACAGTAAGGAAGGAAGAATTTAGCTAGAGAGATTGCAGCTCTACTGGGAAATGAAATTTATTTTGTTGGGAGTTTTTTCTGGCTCATCTACAGCATTTCATCAGCAAAATCCCATCCTCAAGTTTCTTATGCAACTGATGTGATGGAAAAAACCTTACCTATAGCCATTAAATTCACTTTCATAGTACAATAAAAGTCTCAATCCCTAAAATTAACCCAAAGATGTATTCTACACCAAAAATAACCTACAGTAACTCCCGAAAAGTACTCCTCTATCTCTTATGGATCAGAAGATAAGGTTAAAATGAGCTATGGCTGGCTCATATCCCAATAACTTGTCACAGCTCGGTGAAAGATCTATAGATATACCTTGGAAGCCTCCAAATACATGCACATGAAGCATCAAACAAACAAAATATCAATGACTAGACTAGAGGCAGTGAAACCAATATAAAGAAGAAATACATGCTAGAGATTGCATGGAGCACCAAAAAAACCACCAATAACAGGAACAGAGTCTGTGCAAACAATCTACAGAATAAATGTATGAAAGTTATTGCATTCAGCACCAAAAAACCACCAATAGCAAGACCAGAGGCTGTGCAAACAATATAAAGAATTGATATATGCAAGATAGGGCATGCAGCAACAAAAAAATGCCAATCATTAGAGCAGATGGCGTGAAACCAATATACAGAAACAATATATGCAAGATAATTCATGTAGCACCAAAGAAACCATTGATCACCATACCAGAGGCTATTCAACCAATATACAGAACCAATATATGCAAGATGCTACTTTCAGCACCACAAAAACTACCAATCACCAGGACAGAGGCTGTTCAACCAATATATAAGGCAATATATGAAAGATACTGCAAGCAAAACCAAGAAATTGACCAATCAGTAGAGCAGAGTAAGTGCAACCAATACATCCCCCAACCAACCTACTACTATATAGATGTAATCTATCCAAGATACCATCTGCAGCCTGAAAAAATAACAACTCACCAGACCATAATACAGCATCAATATCTGCAAGGGTTGCATGAATGAGAATGATGTTCTAACTCATGAATCTGTATTTTTCTCTACAAAACAGAAGAATTGGCTCATGTAAGTGTACCTCCCTGTACATTGAGAATCCCCTGGGGCAGGATTTTTCTATTTAAGGAGGGCCTTTATTCCCTATGCCAGTTGTATCCCAATTCCTCTGAGGAAATAATCCCACTCATTCTACAATGCCTCATAGGCAATTATCCCATCTATTTCCAAATAATCAATCTGTGGTACCTACCCAGATAAAATATTATTATTGAACCAATTTCATAGAAATAGGAAATCAGAAATCAAATTTATAAACCATCTTTTAACATTGAAGCATCCCATCAGGTTCTGGAAAAAGTTATCTTCTGTGAACTAAGTATACAGCACCAAATCAAAGACAAAACACCGAATACTTGATAAATAACCATTAAAAAGGAGAAGAGAACAACAAAAACAGAAAACCAAAATTTCACCTATCTGGACCCTTGTGGTTAAAACCATCCTTGGGCCTTCTTGTGTTCCATCCCTCAATGGAAACATCATCTTTTGAAATTGAAATATTGGTTAAAGATCAGATATATCTTATTGAAAAAATTAGTTAAATCCTAAAAATAATCCAAATCCATCAGGTATGATCTTCAAATATCCTATCAATCACAGGTAAACATTGATCTAGGTGTGTTCTGAGACATACCTTAGGTCTAAAAGAAACAGCCATTGGTCTTTTAAAAAGATATTGTGTAGAATTCTATAGCTTGATAAGGTAAGTAATTTCACATCCAACTTATTATAATGATATTATAGGGAGTAAAAGTAATACTGAATTACCGTTTAATGACTTCCAGAAAGCTCTTTTATGAATTGATCCATGATCCCAAGGATTCTCTACAGAAGCTTCTAAATGATCCAGTCAGATTAATGGTTCCTCCTAAAGTTCATCCAAGCTTCAATACAAATCCTAGTGGTGATTTATCCAGCAAAAAATTGAATTTTGAATACTTTCCAGATGATGAGCATACTGGTTCAATGGGATTTAAAGGTTCTATGTCAAGCAGAAAAGAGATGAAGAAATCTCTGTCTCTTGAAAATCTGATACTTTTAATTGTATCAACATATTTTTTGTACCAATAAAAATTTCCGGAGGAAGAAAATAATGGAAAAGTATCCATAAAATTTGCAAATCAAATTTGAGAAGATTTAGCCAAGAATTTGGCCATTCATTCATTCACTAAAAACTAAAATTGATCCCATAGAACCAGCCCAGATCTTTTAATAATTCCATGAAATTTATGATCCCATGAATCTCACAAAGGCAGGATTCAAGGCGTAAAACTCACATCCCCTTCAAAATAATCATGGAAAATAGTGTCCAAGCCTTTTTGAACGCTTGAAAGAAGATATAGTGCCCACAAATTTTAAATATGGGGGATAAGGCTCTTCAATCTTCCCAGAATTCTGTAGCTTTGGTCTAAAACTCATATCTATGTACTCAATCTGCCATATTTTACCTGTTGATCTTGTCTTCCCTCAATCAAATTTCATAATCATTTTTTAAAATTTCAAACTTCTCCAAACTGTTCTTTAAAACACCTCTTCTTGAAAATTTATATCCAAGAAAATTCAAACAAAAAAATTTCCTTTTACTTCCAATCAAAACCAAGTGTGATTTCAGATACAAAAAAATTAAATAAATCTTATTTAATCTTCCTGGGAACTTCAGTATTCACTGTTTTAGGACCAGTTTCCCAATTTAGTTTAGGATAAAATTTCTGATAATTCATGATACAGTATCACTTCTTGATATTTGGGAATGGTAGTGGAAAGCATTATATATTCTCTCACCCCATGAAGCAGCTTCTGCATGGATTTTTCATCATTTTAGGGTGTTTTTCCTCCAGGATGCCAAATAATAAGGGTGATTTTTACCAAAAATTAAATTCTTACAGGTAAATTTTGGTCAGATGGTGATTAGAATGTATCTTGATCTGCTCAAGTTATCTAACCAATGTAGAAAGTAATCCAAACTAATTTATGATATTTTATCTATTGTTTTTTTGTGTCATCATGTTCTGATTACTCCCCAATATATGAAATTCAACCAATGAGTAAATTGAAAAATTGGGCATTGATATTCTCATAAAGAATTGGGCATCATCCCAAAACACAATCAAAAAATAAGTCAAGTATGAATCTAAAAAGTGAATTGGCTTCAGAAATTGAGTAAATAAATCATGGAAATCACAAATAGAAGTTTAGAGATAATTTAGAAGGGAAGTTTAAGTGGATTTAGGAGTCTAGATAGAGAGAAGATTGAAAAAATGAATTGAAAAAGCTTAGGAAGGGCTTTAGTTGTATAAGCTTTTTGTATACTAAAAATTTCTGGATGACTTTTCAGCTTGTTACTATTTACAGAGGAACCTTTCAAAGTACCAACACTAAAGAAATAAAAGAATAAAAATAAAAAATTTATGAAAAAAATAAAGTACTGAGAAATCCCTAAATACAGTTACAGCTTTGGATTCACAACCCAAATTCAGGCAGGTTCACTTCCTGAACCGACCCATGAATTTGAAATCCCTCATATTTTAAAATATCTTAATAAAAATAATCCAAAAATAATGGCACCAAAATTGTGATTTTTGGCCAGTTTCATATTTCATGTGTGTTGTCACAAATGTTTCAAAACTAAAATTCTTTCAGAATTGAAGTTTCTTGTGTAGTTTAGGAGTTTATGGTGGAATTAGTTTTTGTAAAACTCTCACAAGCAGCCCTGAATCCATGCAAACTGACTGTGCACTCCTGAAACATCTCCTCATTCATAAGGCTGTGTTTGGAAACCATGGACCAGTAAGTGTATGTGTATATGCCAGTGGAAGGGGCCCAAAAAACGTTTTTCCAAGAGACATACAGGGTAAACCCTGTATGTCTGACCCAAGATGGATTGTTGGTCACAAGTTGCAGTTTTCCTGGCAATGCATAACTACAATTACACATTTCAAACAGACGTGTATTTTACATCTGGTACATGCAGGTTTTGAATTTTTTTTTGGTGTTGCAGTGCAAGTTACACCTCAGATGGCAGCCTCCTAGATGCCAAGACCCTTGCTATCCTTTAGCTACCAGAGGTGATTGAGTAAATAATAAATATATTATTTAATAAATGCAGCAAAAATCTGTAAAATATTTGGATTAACCTTATTGCAAGGTTAAGTGGTTTGGTTATTGTTTATTGTTTTAACTCAATATGAATAAATTGATTATTAAATATTTTTATAGAGGGGCCACAATTATATTGGGGATCTTTAACACCTCTCTTCAGGGATTTCAGTATGAAAACACGTATTCCTGGTTACTTTGGGCTCTTTAGTTTAAAGAATATTTTACCCAAAGATAATATGTATATAAAATACACAGTGGAGTGGTAGGGCCTTGTAGCTAAGCTACCACGACAGAGAAATGATAATAAAACTTACTGGTATATTATTAAATCCTTTGGATATCTGTTTGAGACGTGTACTGATGGGTTAAACCTGTATACTGGGGTTATAAGGTTGTTCAGCAGTTTTAATTGATAAAAAGAGGTTGAGGAAGGATATTACTGGTCAGAAAGTGCCATAAATCATATACTTATCTCTTATAAGTACTTGATTACCTTGGCACGGTGTCTGGATATGAATATAACTGGGTCTCTGCCCATCAATATCCTCAAAAGAGCTTTTTATTTATAGCTTTGGAGTCCCAATATTGTCCTTCTGAGGGTTGTAGGTGCTCAAAGGGACGGACACTAAGGCTAGCAGGGTAACCAGGGGTAGCCTGTCATGTTTTCTTGGTGCTATGGCACGGGTAGCATCTAATTCCAAAGGGTATGGGAATTATTCCACTTTAAAATAGACATTAGGACGTGTGAATAACACTAATCTGTCCTATTTATGTATTATTTAATCAATTATCCTTAGTAAATGTTCTCAGTAGTTTAATAATTATATACATAGACATTTCTAAGGGCATCTTGATGTCAGGTAAGTTTACATTATGTATTATATAACTGGAGTAAAAGTCATAATATTGATTTTACTCCTTATTTTCGAGTTCCAGTTGATTTACTAAGATAATTACTTAAAAATATAAGTAATGTGAATTCATGTAATATTTTCACATCATTAGTTTCCTTAGTATGTCACGAGAATATTGATGTCTAGCAATTCTCATAAATGAATATCAAAGTATTTTAATATATTTTTAGAATTTTTCATTGTCTTATTTTCGACATTCTTGGTAATTTGAATTATATTAAATAAAAAATACGTATAATGATTATTTATGTATTTTTATATAATATTATGTATTTTTAGACTTTCTAATATCCACAGGAACATTTATTACATATGTAGTAAGTTCCTGTGTAGGTTGTAGCATGTTTACGTCGTACCTGAACCTCTCAGGCTGCCTGTCACTCTGTCAACCCGTAGTCCCACGGTTGCATACTTGTCAGAGGCCCGGGGCTGTGTACACAACCTCAACGGAGTGACAAGGCTGTATCTCAGCCGCGCGGGGGTGCATTGGCTTCCGTGGCTGCGTGCGGGAATTTTGACAAAACACATTTCCGCCTGTAACTCCTAAAATATACACAAAATCTCAATTCTGACTGAATTTTAGGTGTGAAAACTATACGTGACCATGTGTGTGAAATATTTAATTGGCCAAAAAGCTCAATGATGGAGCTGTAGTATTTTGGTTTTTCTTTCCTTAATTATCTAAAAATATGAGGAGTTGGATTTCAAGGGTGGGGTCAGGGAGTGACCCTACCTAATTTTGGGTGGCAAACCCATTTCTGTAATAATATCTATGGTTTTCCTACTCCTTCTTAGGTTAATTGTATTATTATTATTTTTATGTTATTTTAGTTTATTTTGCAGCTTGCTCTGCAATAGTAGCAAGCTGACATCAGATGCCAAACAGAGCCTTAATTACTCCAATTCCCACATGAAAAGCACACATCAAGATCTGAGAGGTGCTTGAAGATACAATAATTAAATTTTACAATCTACATGGATCATTTTTGCATATGTAATAATGCATCATATGCATAGGGAATGTTTAAAAAAGGGATATATCAAATAAAGATTAAGAAATTCAAACTAAAAAGAATTTAAAACTGAAAATAAAATTAAATTAAATACCACAAAAATAATAGATCCAGATCTTTGAAGACCAAAAAACAAATCAAGATATCAACAAATTAAATAAAAAATAATAAAATGATCAGCAGATAGTGGAAAATGAAAAACCACTTGCCACTGATAAAGTAAGTGAAATATACATAATACAAAATTGAGTTTTGTGCAGAATCAGTAAATTGAAAAATAAACACAAAGACTGATCCTGTCATTAGAATCACACAATGATTCCACAGATGCAGGATCAGCTGAGCTACAGCACCAAGAGTACCTCATCAACCAGCTCTGGCTAGTTTTCTAGCCTCAAAATATTCCTACCCTCTCTTCATGCAACCAGAAGGTCTCTTAACCCCAAAAAAGTGTTTAAACAGCACCATTCTGGCTGTTTTACCCCCAGGAATTTATTATTCATCATCAGAGACCGTTTAATTTTGGTTCAATTGCTTATGAATGTATAAGCAAGTGACTTATTAATTCATTCTGAATTATATTTTATTAATTCACCAACAATTTCTGATTTTTTCATCAAAGACCAATCAACAAACACCCAAACCTTGATCTGAAACCCTTCAACTTTGAACCATTGCAGGTACCCAGGAAGTGACAGCTCGAAGTATTAAGTTATTTACTCTCTGATTTAGCTTTTCATTCTACCATATCCCAGAAATACTACAATTTTATTGGGTGTTACCCCTTTTTGTTGAGTCTCAAGGAACGCATTGTTTCATGGTAGAAGATTCAAATTTAATCTCCCAAAGAGAGGTTTCAATGAGCCCCAGTATGTATAAAATGTGGTTCCTCTTTTGAATTTTTATTATAAATATTGAAAAAATTTAAAAAAAACCACCTGAAACTTGCTTTTATACAAATAATATTCATCCTTTTGGAGATTGGTTCATCTTTATTATTAAGGATATTACTATTTAACTTAATCACGTTATGTAGCCAAAGGACTGTCAGTTTCCTGGTATCAGGGTACTGAAGACTGGGGGCCTGGTGGGGAAATATACCAAAAAATAATTGTATTTAATTATTATTTTCCTTGGATCAGACATTTAATGTAAAAATAAGTAAAATTTCTTATTCAATCCTTTGTTATCAATTTTTTCATGTGGATGAAAACACCAATGGAAAATTGATTCAATATTATTTAAATTTCCTTAAGCAGATAAAAGAAGAACATCTCAGAGAATTTGTAAAAACTGGATGGGACACATTAAATGCTAAGAAAAATCAAAAAAGACATGTTTACTACAACAAAGATTCATAAAAAGGGAAAAAATGTGAGTTGAAAAATAATTCTTTCTTTTAATTCTATACTCATGAAAAAAAATTCTGGAAGAAATATAAGAACCAAATATTTTTCCATCTGAAAAGAAAAATAGTGAGTTATAAATATCTTTAAATAAATATTTACTAAAAACACCTAAAAATATAAAAAAATAAAAATAAATTGTACTTGTTTTATTTTTTTTTTAGTAGAATATGTTCAAAAAACCTTCCAGTTCTCTGATTTTATTGAAAAATTTGTCCACAAGGATGTCCTAAATCCTAAATCTTAAGATTTATCTTGGGATTTGATTGGAAACCACCAATAAACCCTTGGTTTACCAAATAAGGAAAGGTTTAACCCAACAAGGCTCTAGTAACTTCAAACTTAAACCCAAGTAAGCCCCAAAAACATAAAAAATTGAAAATGATAAAAAAACACCACAAAAATATTTTTATTATTTTTCTCCCCATGTTTTGTAGAGAAAACATAGAATTTTTTTACACTATATTCCAAAACAGGTGCAACACCCAATCCATTGGCCAAGACCCATCCTACGGATCTCTTTCTGGAGGAACCCACACCCAAAAGGACACCAGTTGCAAGCGCAAAGAGGTGGCTTGAACCCACAACTCAAGTATGGAAAAACCAAAACCAACAAATGCAGAAGACAACATGACAAACTCAATTTTTTAGAGCGTTCAATTGCTGAAAACCTCTTCCCTGGTCCTTACTGCTTCAATTCTGCCTCCCCAGCTGGACCCAGCCAAGCAGCCACAGATCAAACAGTTTCCCAAGGATCATGTGAGCCTATGGGAACAATTCACATTTTTCCAGTCCAAAGGGGACATACCAGCCATAAAGAAGGTAATCTCCTAAGCAAAAGAAACCCTGATAACCCTGCACAAGATGATAAACAGAAAAAAAAGTAGAATCTTAAGTGAAAAATTGGAATCCCTGGGATCAATTAGCTTTCTTAAAGGGAAAGGACCCTCAAAAGAAGAGGTCCACCTCCCATCAGGAATTAAAAATCCCAAAATACTGGGAAAAGATTATGAAATTAGCCCAAAAATGGAAGAAGGTTTACCATAATTAGATTGACCTATTTTTGTCTCTTTTACCTAGGACGTAAGGCACAATTTTATAATTTTTGGTAGATATCTTGATGGCATTTCTGAGAAACAAGAAAAATTAAGTTTAACTATCTCCAAAATATTTCATCCCCAACCTGGACAGGTTGAAACCAATTATATTACAATTTTGAACCACCAGATGAAAGTTACAATAAGTAAAATTAAATTATCTCAAGTAAAAAATATGGAAGCTGCTTTCTCTAGTATTAAACAAGAGTTCCTCCTCTCAATTAGGTTTATGAAAGAAGAACTCAAGAGAATAACTCACACGTCTGCTTTGAATTCACCAAATAAGATATAATTAATGAGTCATAAGTTTGACTATGAACCTATTATGATCAAAAATGATCTTAGAAATCTTAAAACAAATGTGAATAAACCCTTGGTGAGTATTAAAGAATAAAAAAATCCTTCTAGAATCACTAAAACTCCTAGTGTACCACCTAGATCAGGACTGCCTAGGAGTGAAACTTATAGGCCTAGTCCCACCCCAGAAGTAGAGAAAGCTTTAAAGTTTCTCCCATCTATAAGTGAGTGGCCTAGGTTCTCTGGAGAAGAATAATATAACCATATCAGTTTTATCACATTCATAGACTGTACCCTAGCTTCCTATCAACTTCCTGAAGCAATTTCTGTAGTCAGACTACCCAGACTGTTTCAGGGAGTGGATCTTGATTTTTTTTTCAGCAAAAGGGAAGAATTAGGTTTTATAACTTGGAATTGATGGGAAAAATTGATAAAGGAAAAATTTGGTACCAGGATATAAAAAAGGAGAATGATGAAGAAATTTGAAACTTTAAACTTTGTCCCTCCAGGGACAAACCCCATAAATTTTGCCAGGAAAAAAAGAAGAGATTGGACTGCTTCTTCCCCAAAGCTGTCACAGAAGATTTCAATGAAAGACTCCTTAACTTATGCTCTGGAAATCTCAATCAGAGTATAATATTTGGAATGAACATGGATTGCAACTTACCCACTCTAATTGGTTTACTATAAGGTTTCATAGACATGAATGGGTTAGATAAGAAAGTAACCAAACCTAGAGACCTCAAAACCAGAAAAAAGAAGAGTAAAATGATAAACACAGAGATTCCTTTACTGGAACATGGCTTCTATTGAAAAAAAGAAGCCTTCATAATCCAAAGAACAGGTATGCTGGGACTGCAATCAGACATGGAACCTCAGAACAGATTGTCCCCTACCAAGGAAAATGATAAATCTAGTAGAAGGAGAATAAAATGAAAGTCCTGACCCTCATTATGATGTGGATCAATCTCTGAAGGTGAACTAGTTATCAAGAACCCCATAAATTTCACAAAATGTAAAATTGAATCTTGTCCAAAATAAACCCTGTTAATGGGGAACCCAACTTACCTCAACAATGGGATCCCAAAATTGAGATAAAAAATCTTTTTGAATCCAAGAAACTCCATCTAAATTCTTCTGTTGGTAAGAGTTACACCTCTGTAAAATTTTTTTATGCCACAGGATTGATCCAAATTTCCCCTGTCAAGATACTACTGGATATCAGAGAGTTGTTGTCATTTTTTGGAACCTCATACTTTGAAAAGTAAGGCCCTAAATTGAAACAAAACTTTTTACAAGTACCCCAAGCTAATTTCAGAAGCTTTAACTCTTCCTTGAATGCTATAGGAGTATGGACCACAGAAATCAAAATAATACATAATAAAGAATTCATCAAGCTGAAATTGGAGTTTGTGGTATTACAGAATCAATTATGTGAATAATTCATCTTGGGGAATGGCTTCCTTTTCTTCCATGGGATAGATGTATTCAAAAGGAAAGGGAGGTGATTTTTAGTAGGAGAAGACTGGAACAAGAATTTTGATATATGCCATATAAGTGTCCACAATCCTGAATCAACCTATCAAAAGCAGTTGGAAGCATTCAACCATGACTACTTCTACCAAGAAGAATGAAACTCTCAGATTAGTGAGGAGAAGAAAAGGGACATACTCAATTTTTCCTTTGAGAATCAGAAAACCTTCTGTACCAAAGACAACCCAATTGGTGAAACAAAAGGGAATTCTATGATCCTGATTCTGAAAATCAAAAATCCTTACAGGCTTAACTTAGAATGCATGCCTATCCATCCAGTAAAAATTCTGGAAAAGCCCTTGAAACTCACAAAATGATAAAATTGGAAGTACTGAGGTGAGTAGGACATAATGAAAAAATGAAAATCACCACAAAAGTAATCAAAGCCTGGTACAATGAAAAGTTAAGAATGGTTGGAGACTTGATGATGATCAAGAAATACACCCAAGCAGACTATTATGCAATACCAATCATTGGCCATGCTTGACATAAATTATACAAAGCTACCTATATAAATACTATAGACATACTGAAATGATTTCACAAGATATCAATGAATCCTGAAATTAGGAATTTTATGAGAATTTAATTCCATCTAGGCATATATAAATATTTAAGATGTAAGATCTCTGGTACCAGGAAAATTGCTGTGGTCTAGCTACAGAGAGTGATGCAGTGAAATAATAATAATATTATTAAGCATAAATACAGTTAATACTCCAAGAGGTTAAATATGATTGGAGTAAGTGCAATTTTTATATGGTTTGGTTGAAAAGGTTTTTAATATAAAATTAAAGAGGTGCCATATTCTTATAAAAACTGGGGGTAATTAGCACCTCTTTTCAGGAGATTAACTTTGGAATTTTACCCTGGAACAGTGGGTTCCTTATGACTGAACAACAGGGTTAACACCCAATAAAATGGTGGAGATGGCTGGGCTATGGTAGGAAAAAATCCAAAGCAAAGAGGAAATAACTTAATAATTCAAGTGGTCACTTTCTGGGTACCTTCAGGGTCTCAGATCAAAGGTTGGGGGTTTATTGATTGTCTTCAATGTAAAAAGCAATAATGGTTTAGAATTAGCAATAATATACTTCAGACTGAAGTCATTAATCACTTTCTTGAGCCTGTCTAAGCACTTTACCAATGATGAAACCGCTTCTGATGATAATCAATAGATTCCTGGGGTTAAAATTGTCAAAAGATGCACTTTATAAATACATTTTGAGGTTGAAGGAAGCCTTCTAAGTAAATGTAGAGATGTTAGGGCTCATGAAATAATGCTAGAAAGCCAGCAAGAGCTGATTTAGAATGTTCCTTTTGCGCTTCATCTCAGCTGATCCTAGATCTGTAACATAAGTGCATGATTTTGGTGAGAGGATCTTTCTTTATGTTAATTTGATAATGTACAGATCTGACATGTATTGTGATTTTATAATATTGATATTTGATGAAAATGAACAGTGGCAGGTTTTTATTGATTTCCCGTTATATTATGATCATTTTTTTAATTTTTAATATTTTATTAGAGAATCTCTTGATATGTTTTTCAATATTCAAAGATATAGATGTTTCAATTTTGTGATATCTGTTTATATTTCATTTCCTTCTTTAATTAATTTATAATTTTAATTTATGTATTTTTATTTGACATTCTTGGTTTAAACCCATCCTCTATTCATATTTCCTTTCATTTTTTCAGCCCACCAGATGCCAAGTACCTCACTCATTCTATCTACTAGAGGTGATGAAAATTTTCGAGTTAAAATAGGAGGAAATGCCTGAGATATTTTTTGGCTGAAAGGGTTAAATTTATGTATATATTTATAAAAATAAATTTAAAATGAGGGGAAAAGACCTTGTTGAGATTTTTGAGCCCTCCGGAAAACAGGTATATCTCTTTTTGGGACAACATGGGAGCAATTTGGTGCCTTTGGGGTTGAAAAGGACTCCTTTCAAGCAGGTTGTGTTTAATTTCCTTGGTGATTGGGTTATTCAAAATGTAAAAGAGGGATATGATTCAGAAGGATCACTTGCTAGATCTAGATCCAGGCTTATTATTGATAAATGGGCCAGTATGCAAGGTTTCAGGGTGCCAGAAGTTGGTACTGGGGCAGGCTGAATGGTTGTATAATGATTTTGCCAAAAATAAGGATTCAAGAGTTTTGGTCTGTAATTTCATCAGAAATTGGTCCAGGATCACACACCTATTTCTTATAAGGGTTTCAAGCCTTGCGGAGAGAAATATCTGAAGCAAAAATGACTATATGACTGGACTAAATGAGCTAGAAAAGGCTGGGGGAGGGGCCTTTGTTTATATTGTCTTGGTCCCCTCATGGTACAGGTCTTTTACCAGCTAAAGGAGGGTGAATCAAGATAGTTTTGAATGCAAGGAACCATCCATGTTTTTTTTGTGGACCTTCTCTATCCATTAAAGAAGTATGGAAAGCCCAATTTAATCATACTTGGGGATTTATACATGTTTCTATGCCCTTAATGACCTTTTTGTATCAGCCAAGTGGGTATTTTTCAAATAATATTTATAAATGAAAGCCATGGCTTCCTGAGGCCAGGGGCTGAGGCACATGCTCTGGGGACTTTGTTCTGAAGGATTATTTCAAGTCTGAGGCCATTTTGTCCACATTTTTCTATTTACATCCCCTCAAGAATATTACTAGCCCCTTGTAGTTAAGTTGTGTACAGTTCTTTTATTGTCAAGGGGATACAGGGGTTTTGTATGGGTTTTTGGTATCTTTTGAGCAAGCTAGCACAAAGCTGGGCCCCTGTGTATCTTCTATGCTCCCTCCCAGGATGCTAAAGTAACTACTATGTCTCATTTGGGGCACATAAAAATATCATTAAAGGGGACCTGAAAAACATTGATAAAGCTCCAAAATGGTGCATTTTTGCAGATTTTATTTAGTCATAGGTATTTTTATGTTTTTCCCCAACACATGGTGGCGCTCTTTGGGCCCCATTTTGTGTGGAAAAAGGCTTTAGGGAGTGTAGGTTGTACCCTACAGCCCTATTTCTATTTTGGGAGGTGGCAGCAGCTCTGGGAGCTAGTGTGTAGCCTTGGGTGATGGCCTGGATGGGTGTTCTGGGCCCGCACAAGGTGGTTGCTAGAATACCAGGGGGGATTTTTCCTTGTGGAGACTTCCTTGGGCCTGTGCAATGTATTCAAGCCACTACTTGCAAGGCTGTCCCCTTGTGGAAACCACCTTGGGCTTGGGAAAGGTAGTTAATTGACTACCTGCGGGCCCGTTGCCTGGTGGAAACCCTTGCCCCCTACTGGCCTGGCCAAATAAACTACACGTGGGGCCAGCAGCTGGGTGTGGAAGCAATTTTCTGCCTGTTGGCTGGTGGCAGCTCCCAGGGTGTGGTAGACCAAGCCTGTCTTCTAGCCGTCAGACTCAATATTATATTATAAGGACAGATCAAAACCTAAAATAAACCCCAGAAATGGATTCTACATCAAAAATAACCTATATTCACTCAGCCAAAGTACTGCTTTATCCCTCTTAGAGTAGAAGATACATCAAAAGAACCCTTTAATTGTGGCAAACTAATAACCAAACATGTGTCACAGCCCTGTGGAAGGCATAAGTACATACCAGTAACAGCTTACCCTCAAAACCAGAACTATACACCAACCATGTCACCTCAGCCAGAATATGGAAAAACAGATACAGGAGGCAGTGCAACTAGTTCAGATCCAAACACCTCACCCAGATTGCATTAAAAAATACATACAGAAGTCTGTGAAGAGGTATACAGAAAAATTATAGGAAGGAGGAGGTGCAACCAGTCTCAACCATTCCAAAAAAACAAGCAAATATTGTCAGCTGTCTGATACCAGGAACCCTGCAGTCCTTTAGCTACAGAGAGTGATAAAAATCCCGGAATAATAATAATAATGATTATTCCCAAAATAAACACTTAGAGCCTCAAATAAATAATATAATGATAGCAGTTGTAACGTTTAATTGGTTTGTAAATAAAATATTTTCAATATATATATAAAAGAGGGGCCACAGAATTATACTACTGGGGGTCTTTAGAGACAAAATAACCTCTCTTCAAGGGGCCTCCTTAGGCAGTTTAAGAAACTTGGATTCAAGATGGTTGCCTTAGAAAGGGGTTATCCACTAATATGGCCAGGCTAAACAGCAAAAGGGCCAAGACAGAAAGTTAAAAACTCACTCTGAGCATTTTACCACGAAAATCCTGTAATAATAAGAAGGGTTTCAGAGCGGTTGGGGAGGATTGCTTGATTTAACTTCAATTGTTTGATTGGTTTAAGAAATAAATAATAATACTACAGACTAAGTCATAAATCACTTGCTTAGAATCTTCATAAGCACTTGAATAAAAATGATACGGAGTCTGATTGATAATAATAATTCCTTGTAAACTGATAATCTTTCTAATAATGGATCCAAAGAGGTCTGTATAAATGACTTTTTGGGGTGATTTTGAGCTTCTCAGGGCACCTAGAGAGGGTTCTGCTCATGTGCTGAGGCTGACAAGCCATTCAGGGAAAGATTAGCACGTCCACTTGGTGCTGCCAATCAGCTGACTTTAGATCTGCTGGATTTCTGTACTATCTAAGCCACAGGACCTGTTAATCTATTATAGTGTAAATTTGATCATTCTGCACTCATCCTTCATTTGTGTTATTATTATTGATTTAAAGTGAAAAGATGTGGATGTTTACTGATTTTCCATCATCTTCTGATCACGTAGATAATTTTTGATAATTTTTATGAATACTCCTTGTAGTGTTTTGTTGTCTTCAAAAATCAGAGTCAATGATTTACATGGTAATCCTTGATCTTTGATTTATTATTTAAAATGTTCTAAACTTAATTTTTTAAATTATATTTTAGTTTTGATCTTTTTAGACCATTACTAGTGAATATGTCAACTTGTTACATACCCCAGGAAACTCTAACTAGGTTTTAGCTCTTCTGAACAGTACCTGGTTGTCAGATTAGTCACGATTGATCCAGACGCGGGGATCAGTCAGTACAGATGTGTGCGGGGTAGGATATGCTGCGTGCATCGCAGAATTAGCTGCGCGCGGGTCTCTAGTACATGGGAATTTGGTACTACAAGTATGTAGGGATATGTAAGGATGCGGGGCTGCGTGCGGGAATTGTGACATAACATATTTCTGCGTTTAACTCCTAAAATATACACAACACCTCAATTATGAGTGAATTTTAGGTGTAAAACCTATACGTGAAATCACATGTGAAATGTTAGATTGGCCAAAAGGTGCCATACTGGTTTTGTAATTTTTAGTACTTTTCTTTTGAATTATTTTAAAATGTAAGGACTTGGATTTCAATGGTGGGGTCAGTGAGTGACCTTACCTAATTTTTGGTGAGGAATCCATTTCTCCAATAATATCTACAGATTTCTTACTCCTTCTTTTGTTAATTTAGATATTCTTGTTTAATTTTTTTTATAGTTTTGTGTTGCTATGACCGGTTTCTCTGTACATAGTAGCAAGCTGACAAATATACATACACAAAGCTTTGCAGAAGTATACAGGACAGTATAGACAGGAGAAAGTGAAATAATTCACAGAAATACATGAAGGTAGAGGCAATTAGCACCAAAAAAACCACCAGAGAATGCACAGAAATACATGTAGGAGTTATCAAGTAGCACCAAACAAACCACCAGTAATGCACAGGAATATATTTAATCTGCACTTCAAAGCATGTATGCAGGGCTGTGCATGGATGAAAACCCTTTAAAAACTTTTCCCAACCAGCAGAATTTCCTCATGTAACTTTACAATCCTTTTCCAAGAAGCAGAAATGTCTCATGTAACTTTAACTCACTTTTCCTCACCACAAAAGGGAGAACCCTCAGTGGAAGACTTGAGAACCCCCTAAGGTATTATTTTTCCTATTTAAGGAGGGCCTTTCTGCCCTATGAAAGTTGTATCATCATTCCACCAATGCCAATCAACCAACCCATTTATCTGGGGTACCTAACCAAATAAATATTATCAGTGAACCATTTATAAAGGAAACAAGAAATCAGAAACAAAGTTATTACCCATCTTTAGCCAATTAAACCACCCAAAAGGTGCTTGAATAACAATTCTTCTGTGAACTAAATATTAAGCACCAGATTAAAAAAAAACACCTGTTAATCAATAAATAACCCTTGCAAAGAAAGAGAGCACAATAAAAAGGAACTACCAACCTTTTTTCTCTACCCAGCCCCCTGTGGGTCAACCCATCCTTGGGTCCTTGTCTGAAAAATCCCCCTGATAAACCTTTGAACCCTTTCATATCTTTATATTGGTTAAGATCAAATATATCTGATCAACCACTAACCAAGAATCCAATAAATCTGGTCCATTATTCAACAAATCCTACCACTAACAGTTAATAATTGATCTAGGTTTGATCTGGGACCTATTTTAGGTCTCAAAGAAACCAGCTGTTAATTTAAATAATTTTTTTTTCAGAATCAATATATTGAAAGAAGGGAAGGAAATTAAAAACCAACTTAGTCTTACTAATTCTCTAAAGGATTAGAAGTATACTAAATTACCCTTCAAAGACTGCAAGCAAGGTATTTGCTACATCATTTATATAATCCCACAGGAGTCTCTGCAGTGGCCTACAGGATTTTCATGTGTGTCTGCGTGTGGGGTTGTGGCAAAAATTGCATTTTTTTCCATAACTCTCAAATTATAAATAATTATGGGTTTGTGACAAATGTTTTGGTCAGAAACCCATTCCTGCTGATTTGGTGAGCAAGGTCACACAGGTGAGCTGTGGTTCTACCTGAAGGAGTGGGAATTGAGTGGTGGTGCCAGTGGGTGACCTCACCTCATTTGGAACCAGGAACCCATTTATGAAATAATATTATTAATTTTCTTACTAATTTCTTTCTTTATTTTTCATTTTTATTTTTATTTCATATTTCCATTTTTTTTCTATTTATTTTATTTTTTATTTTAATTGTTTATACTTAAGTCAGTCTAAATAGTAGCCAGCTGAAACATCAAATATGCGTGGTGGATACAAGTGTGACTTAGTTGTTAAATCCTGTAACTTGTTGAAATGAGAGGGCATTGTGGGTCTGACAGCTGTGTTCATGATCCTCTTGCGCACTTTGAATGCGGGTCCTTGATCAATTTATGTCATTTATCCATGGGTTAATTTTTTTCATGCTCTGAAACTTAATTTATCAATGCAGGGTTATTTTGGAGCTTGCAGGCTGTTGTGGGGGGTTTCAGGGCTGCATGTGGGAATTTTAACAATGAATCAATTCCACATTTCACTCCTAAAATATAAATATTCATGAAACCTTTGCATGAAAACAAATGTGAAATATTAAAATAGCCAAAAATCAAAATGTTGGTGCCATGAGTTTTGGATCATTTTCATTAAGATATTTTTATATATTAAGGAGTGAGAATACAAGTTTGGGGTCAGTGAGTAGCCCTAACTAATAGGGCGTATCAGAGTTAGCAAATCCACCGTTTCTTTGACCAAACCCACCATTTTTAATGGAGGGTTTCTAAAATATACATACCCCCTAACTGGTGTATTTTGAAATAGTGTGTTTCATGAAAATGGCAGATTTCAAAAATCAAATACAACATTTATGCATCATCATCCATCCACCATCCATCAAATGCAAAACACCCATTCACACCTCCAAGGTGTCATCATACCCTTCTCAAAACAAACTAGCCATCTTTTTTATACTAGATCCTCATCAACAAAACCCATTCTAATTCAATTCTTCCAATTTGAGTCCTCCTGTCCTATATTCTCAATTTACTCAATTGTGTACTGATCATCATCCAACCTTTTTAGAAACAAATTCAACAAAGAATTCCTTCCAGGTGCCATTGCCGATTACCACCAAGCTCAACTCAACCCTAAAATTGTTGCCTTTGATCAAGAAAATTAATTGATTCAACTGGGATCATCTCAGATATCATCATTCATTGATATCCTAACCAATACTTCCAATAATAATCTCAAATTCTCCGCTATTAAACTCAACAATCATTCTGTATACCCCAGAATTTGTGGCCTTACATCCACCTCAAGCCAAATTGGCACATCTTCAACACCTCCAATAACCCTTATCAGGCCCTCTTGTCACCTCACCCTCAACAAAAAAAAGTGTGTCTGGCTAAAAACTCAATTCCAACCCTTATTCCTTCAAGCAAGAGCATTGAAAATGGTTCAAAATCCTCATTCATGATAGTCTTGCCCAGATTGAGAATATCTCCCTTCAACCCGGCTCAGGTACTATCAATTTAAGTATAGCAAGTTTGGAGGTAGATTTGATAGTAAAGTATGACTTGTAAGTTGTATCATCCTTGGTCCAATGCAGATGGGTGTCTCCCAAGTGCCTTGATCATGATTTTTTCACCAAGAGCCCCCCCAATAGATTGGAGATCTATATCCCATAAGCAGCTTGGGTTCTGTTGTCCTTGTCTTGTTACTTGGATCCTTTGTCTATAGGCTCATGCGTAACATCTAACCTGCTAGGCTTACAGTCACAATGACCTTGGAAAACCATGATTTCAGCAAATAATTTGAACCAAACTCAATCTAGGCCATCATCCTCACTCCCACCAACCCTACAGAGGTTGATATTGAGATCAAAATCCTAGCTCATTTGAACTTCCTAGACCCTCCTTTGTATCATTCGTTACCTCTAAAGTACCCCTCCTCCTTACTCCTCCATCTCAATCAACCTACCTCAAACCTGGGCTGGGATCTGATTGTATTTGTACAATCAACCTGTTTGATGAAGATTGGTGCTCAGATTGGTGACTGGGTCCTACTCTTGACTACCACCCATCAGAATTGCTTGATCAAAATCTACACCACCAATCATCATTGAAATCTGAAATATATCCATAGTTTGAGATTAAGATTGAAATCCTAGCTCACTTGACCCTCCTAGGTCCCCCTTTGTTTCATCCATCACCTCTAACTTAAACCTCCTCCTCACTCCTCCATCTCAATCACCATCACTCAAAACTCAACTTGGATCTGATTGGATTTTTACAATTGATTTATTTGATGAAGTATGGAGCTCAGAGTGGTTATTGGATCATACTCTCAACTACCACCCATCAGCATTGTTTGATCAAAATCTACACTTCCAATCATCATCCAAATCTCAAATCAATCCATCCTAACTCATCCAACCTCAACCTTGTAATCCTTCAATCAATCATCCTACTCTTCAACTTGATTCGCAAAATCTCCTACTTCTCTTCAATCCAAGACATCAATCATCAACCATCCCTACTGCTAGGTTTCAGATAGAGAAATTGTAAGATGATAGGAAATGGTGAAAATATTTAACCAGGACAGGAGTGAATGAAGGTGAAGAAGAAGGACAAGAGACAAAAAATTCAAAAGGGTTGTTTGTAGGAAGGAAAAGGGAAAAAGGTAAAAGAAAAGAATTGGTTGTGCAAGGAAGATGAAAGGATCACTAAGCATGTGGGCTGGAAAGGTGGAAACTGAGGGGAAGTAGAACAAATGAGGTTGAATAATCTTATCATTTTTTGGCAGGCACTTTAGCCCATCCAGAAACGGCACACTTATCTTAGTGTTTAAAGAATCACTCATCAATTTTGAGCTCAAAGTTCAAATCCCACAGTGTGCAAAATTTTGGATTATAAAACTTCCACTGCCCTCAAATTTTTATACAACAAATTGAATACCTTCTTGATCCTCACCCCAAGGACAGTAGGTGCCTGGGAGTGAAAAATATGGAAGGAGGTGGTTTGAAAAAAATAAAGAGAGGTGGCAGGAACAGGTCTCATCAGTGGAAGAGGGCTAAAATTTAATATTTAAAAACATCTTTGAAAGTATCCAAAGAAGTTTTTAACAAAACCATTGTTTGATATGGAAAAAAACCACAAACTTTGGATTTGTACCCCTCTATAACTTCTGAAAAGGAAAAGAATACTCACAAAAACACCCCTCAAGAGTTTGGAAAAGCCAAACAGAAGATTGAATAATTCCATTTCTTTAGCTCTGGAAAAGTGATTGTTCTTGACTGCTCCAATTTCCTTTCTCTGGTTGAAATAATTGGATTTTTTCCTTTGAATAATTTTCATTTTTGGTCTGGTGTACTTTTTTTTGTGTTGAATTGCAAGGCAAGATTTGCGGAGGGGCCATTTGGAAAGAGTAAGAGAGATGTAATGATGAGGAGGGAAATTGTGGGATGAGAGATGAAGTAATGAGGATAGCAATGAAGAGATGAGAAAAATGAAGTGATGAGAGTGATCAAGTGAAAAAATCAATAAAGTGATGAAAGTGATGAATTTAAAAGATAAATAAATTGATGAGGGTGATGAAGTGACAAGAGCGCTCAAGTTTTTAGATTTAGGATGTGATGAAAGCAATAAAGTGATGAGAGTGATGAAGCAATGAGGGTAGAAATGAAGAGATGAGAGTTATGAAATGATGAGAGTGATAAATCAATGAGAGTAAAGATGTGCTGAACGCTGTCAGTCTACAAGATTTCAAGAAACTCACTCGTTTTAGCTACTAGAGGTGATAGAAAGTTTGGAGTAAAAATAGGATAAAATTCCAGGTATATGATTTGCCTAAAAGGAGTAAATTTATTTATATATTTATAGAATAAATTTAAATGGAGGGGCAAAGACCTTATTGGCATTTTTGATCCCTCTGGAACACAGGTATATTTCTTTTTGGGAAAATATAGGAGAAATTTTGGTGCCTGTGGAGTTAACAAGGATTCCTTTCAAGAAGGGTGTGTGAAATTTATTTGGGGTTTGGGTTATACAAAACCTAAAAAAGGTATAAGTCAGCAGGATCACTTACTAGTTCTAGATCTGGACTTATTATTTATGAATGGGCCAATATGCAAGGATTAAGGGTGCTGGAAGTTGGTCATTGGGCAGGTTGAATGGTTTGTTGATTATTTTGGCCAAAGAATAGGGATTCAGGAGTTTGGGCCTATAATTTTATCTGAAAGTGGTCCAGGATCACAAACTTATTTCTTATAAGGGTTTGATTTCTTGAGGAAGAAAATATTTCTAGCTATAATGACTATATGGCTGGATGAATGAGTTAGAAATGAATGGGTGAAGGGCCCCTTATTTATATTGTTTTGGTCCCCTCATGGTAAAGTCTTTTTATCAGCCAAAGGAGGGTGAACCAGGCTAGTGCTGGCCAGGGGACCATCAGTGTGTTTTTTTGGACCTGCTCTAGCCAATAAAGTAATATTTAAAGCCCTATTTTATCATAATTGTTGCTTGATACACATTTCTGTACCCTTAATGACCTCACTGTATCAACCAAAGAGCTAATATTAAATTAATATTTTGAAATATAAGCCATGGTCCCTGAGGCCAGGGGCCTGAAAAAATGCTCTGGGGACCTTATTTTGAAAGAAAATTTTGAGTACAAGGATCTTCTGACCATATTGGTGTGTTTTACAGTCACTCAATCAGGCAGTAAGCCCCTGGTTATGACTAGTTACATACAGTCTTCTTTGTATGAGATACAGAGAAGGTTGTATAGGAACCTGGTATCTTTTTAGCTATTTAGCACAAAGCTAGGCCTCTTTATGTCCTCATTGTACACTCTCAGGGTGCTACTTTAATTATTATGTATTCTTCTGGGGTCTAAATCCTCTTTAAAGGTCCCTTTACAGGGGCCCTGACCACCTTTGGCATAGTTTCAGGAGGGATGCAGGGTCCATTTTTCCATATTTTTAGCTTGTTTAGTTCTTTTCATAATATTAACCACCACATTGTGGCTCTCTTTGGACCCCATGTTGTGTTTAACAGTGCTGTGGGGTGTATCTGAGATATGTAATGGTTCTACCTGAAGGAGTAGGAAATGGGGGGGGGGGTGGCACCAGTAGGTGACCCTACATGAATTGGCGCCAGGAACCCATTTATGCAATGATATTCCCCATTTTCTCATTAATTAAGTATTTATTTGCTATTTCTATTTTTATTTTTAGTTTCATGTTTCTTTGTTTTTCTTATTTTAATTTTGTATTTTAATTAGTTTCAGTTGGCTCTGAATATTAGCAAGCTTAAAAAAGCAATAAAGTGATGAGAGTGATGAAGAAATGAGGATAGAAATGAAGAGATGAGATCAATGAAGTGATGAGAGCAATAAAGCAATGAGATAAATGAAGTGATGAGGGGATGAAAGTGATGAGGCAATGAGGATAGCAGTGAAGAGATGAGAGTGATTAATCAAAGTTTTTGGATGAGGTTGGAGGTTTAAACCAGGGTTGATGACGTGGAATGGTTTGTGACTGAGGCAGTGAAAGCCTTTAAATACTTCATTTGAAAAAAAACATTTATTTTCAGGTAAATCTGACACGTCTGATGTGAAATAAGTGGTTTTTTTATTTTTAATTGCCATTCTGAATTGGAAGATTTGGGTTGAAAACCACCATCAAAAAATTTAAGGTTTGATTAACTATGATACACCCTAATTTTGGGTTTGAAATTCAAATCTGTAAAAATATTTGGGGATTTCCCACTATTTCATAATATTTTTATTAATTATTTTGTTTTTGATGTTGGTGATACTTTGCATGGTTGCTCTGTGCATAGTAGAAAGCTGAAAAAAGGATGCTCATTGGGATCAAGAGATCTCCTTCTCACTTCCAAAGGATTATTGACACTCTTCCATGTCAATTAATCATAAAAGAATGGATGATGATGTACATTGATCATGTCATCATATACTTCGATGATTGGGAAACCCAAATGGACAAGGTAAGACTAGTCCTTAAAACCATTTCTGCTGTAGGACTAAAATTATCCATGAAAAAGTTGAAATTTGGGTATGCAGAACAAAAAGTGTTATAATTATGGCCAGCAATTAGCTTAGGCAAATGAGCAGTATTTAAAGCAAAAGAAATGCTGGACACTGTGTGTCAATAATGGCTAATGGGGCTCTCACAATGGGGCAATATGTTGGATGAATTCGATTGGATGATGAATGAATGATGGAAAACAGCAGGGAGAAGAGCTCCTTAAGTACAAAAGATTGGCCTCTTGTGAGCCCATGATACAACAAGCCAAAAGGCAAATTTTCCGCCCCAAAAGAGCTCTACAGGCTCTACAAGCCTTGTTACTTGGTTTGGACTACATCAGCCCACATGGCATTAGTCCCTGAACCCTTACGACCAGCCAATTCCGGTCCATTCTGGTGTTTCCACCGTTACGGGGCTGAACCAGCCCCTTTGCTGTTCAATCCCCTGGCTGGTTGTCTATTACAACCGGCCCTGATGGCCTTATTACCTCTGTTACGGGCTGGTTGCCTCATGCATCCAGCCCCTGGCCCCTCAAATGGGCCAGGTGGGACCCAGGGCTCACCTGGGTCCGGTTTCAACCTCACATGGGGGGGGGTGTAGCCGGCGGACATGCCGCCCCCCCCCCTCTTTCTCTCAATTCCCTGGTGGGGGCGGTCAAATCCCCTCACCAGGGGCCCTGGGGGTCGATACCCCCAGGGCGTCGTCAAGGTAAGGATGGCTGGGGGGTGGTCAGATCCCCCCTGGCCCGTCGCTCCTCCCCCTCGGTAAAGGGGGGGGGAGAGCGCCCCTCGTCACCTCTTCGCTACAAGGTGGGAGGGTGATCAAATCCCCCCCACCGTCCGGTCGCTACACTCGCGGCCGGCGCCGCCACCTCCCTGGGCAAGGGGGTGGTCAGGTCCCCCCTGCCCTGACCGACTGCGTCATCGCGGCCGGTCGCTGGCTGGTTCAACCCAGCCAGCCTGCCCCCTCCCCCTCGCGACGGCGAGCGAGGGGAGGGGGAGCGAGCCGGGGCCGCGAGCCCTGGCTCCGCGGCGCTGGTCGCCGGTCGCGACCAGCCGGGCCCGCGCGGCATCGCACCGCGCGGGATCCCTCGGCCGCGTAACAGCCCCGCGCGGGCCGTCGGGCCCCGCGTGGGCCGTGCCGAGGAACACAGGCGGCCCCGAACGGGCCGCGACGCGAGCAGCGGTCCCGAGCGGGCCGAAACACGGGCGGCAACCCTAATGGGCCGCCCCAAGCCCGAATTATGAGAAAAGACTACTTTTGCGGGCCAGCCCGTCTGGCCAAGTATGTCCAAAATAAACCTTGGGCCCAATTATGCCCATACAAGCCCATCTGGCCGTATTTGCCCATATACCCCATCGGGCCCGTTAGGGCCCGTGTACCAATGGGTCTATTTCACGCGTTTTGAGGCCAGTTTCCCCAAATCTATAACATCCACATGGGCCCGTATGGTCCGTGTGTGTGTCCAATGGGCCTTAGAGGCCCATTTGTGCATCCCATTTGGATTACACTTATACGTAGCACCCGCGTAAGTGCGTACGTATTTTAACACACCCCCTTAATCCAAAAGGGGTGACATCCGCATATTAGTCACAAAGCCTTGATGCTTGTTTCTGTCTAATGCCTTAGTCAAGATATCCGCAATCATTGCTCCAGTGGGCATGTACCTCAACACAATCTCTTTGCAGTTAACTGCATCGCGAATATAGTTATAGTGGACATCAATATGTTTTGTTCTTGAATGGAACACTTGGTTTTGCGCCAACGCAATGGCACTCTGGTTATCGGAATACAACAATGCAAACCCTTGTGGTTTATGTGTGTCCTCTAAGACTTTTCTCAACCATTTTGCTTCCTGTGAAGCTGCTAAGTAAGCTCTATACTCAGCCTCTGTTGATGAAAGACTTATTGCCGACACCTTCTTGGACATCCATGAAACCAGATTCTTACCTAAAAAGAATACAAAACCACTTGTTGATTCCCTAGTGTTACCATCTGCCCAACTTGCATCGGAATAACCAACCAAATCAAAGTTTGCTGACTTTGTAAACAACAGTCCCAGACTGTGTGTTCCTTTAAGATACCTCATAACTCTCTTAAACGCTGACCAATGCCTCATGCTTGGCTTCTCTAAGTGTTGCGACAAGACCCCAATTGCAAACGCAATATCGGGCCTTGTACACTGCCCCAAATAATTAAGCGATCCGACAGCCGACCTGTAGTCATTCCCTGATTGAACAAACTCCAGATACTCCTCATCTGTAGACTTCTCTAAACGAATGTTTGACTGCATAGGAGTACCAAACTCCTTTGCATCCTCTAAGCCGTATTGCTTAAGAAGAGCTGCCACATAATGGTTCTGGTCTAACTTAATACCATTCTTGCTCTTGCTGACTTTCATTCCAAGCACCTGTTGCGCCAGACCAAGATCTTTTATCTTGAATTCCTTTTTGAGTGTCTCCATGACTCTCTCTTTACCATCACCAATAATGATAATGTCATCGACCCATACAAACAAAATTGCATCCTTCCTCACAAAAAGGCAAGGATCGGCCTCAGACGTCTTAAAACCAATCTCTATCAGTTTCTCACTCATGGTGTTATACCATGACCTAGCTGCTTGCTTCAATCCATACAGGGATCTACACAGCTTGAGGACATATTCCCCTTTATCTGCCGAAAGAAAAGTTCTAACACAGATTTTCTTCATGGTTTCTGGTTTAGTCTCTACTAACCATTCACGAAAACCATCAGGAATCGACATATAAACAGTCTCCTCCTCGCCAAGTTTTGCATTCAAGTATGCTGTTACAAAATCAGCTTGTCTGATTTCTTCACCCAACTCCACTGCCAGAGCAATGATGTACCTGAAGGTGGACAGCCTTCCAGTTGGTGAGAAAGTTTCTTGGTAATCAATACCCTCTCTCTGCTTGAAGCCCTGTGCAACACATCTAGCCTTGAACCTTTTCAAAACTCCGTTTGTGTCAAACTTCTTGTTTAACACCAATCGAGACCCCACAATGGTCTTTCCTTTTGGAACAGAATCCCGCTTAACCACTTCAAAGACACTATTATTCTCTAGAGAATCAAATTCCTCAAAAATAGCACTCTTCCAGTTGGCTCTCTCATCAGAATTCATAGCTTGGCCAAAGCTATTTGGGTTAACCCTGTTACCCATTTCTGAACTCAACTCCAGGACTTCATTGAGCATACACTGTTCCTGAAATGTATCTTCCTCATATCCTGCGGCAGCATAATGGGATCTCCACTCCCCGTACCTGTCAACCGGTACTCTAACCCTACCACTCCTTCTAACCGGAGGTGGAGGCTCATCAGGTTCTGATTCCACAGAATCACCTGAAGCGGGTACTGAACCCTCTTGTGGCACGTCTGCCACCTCTTCATCTTCTGGAACCACATGTTCCACAGCTTTTGCTGGTGAAATAGGTGCTAATTCTATTTCTTGTTGTGGCTTAATCACAACAACATCTTCACTCCTTTTGAGTGGAAAGGTACTTTCGTCGAATTTTACATCCCTGCTACGGATAACCTTTCTTGTCCCTGGACAATAGATCCTATAAGATTTACTTATTAAATCATAGCCTACAAGTGCCCCTGTTCTGGCTCTAGGGTCTAATTTTCCGACCATTTCATTATGGTGGACACTATAATACACCAAGCAACCAATTGTTCTTAGGTGTGATGTTTTGGGGTACAACTTCCAAAACTGATAATGGGGACACTTCCCATTAACACTTACAATGTTGTGCAACAGACACACCGTGCACATCAACTCAGCCCATAAGAACTTTGGCAGACCAGATTGAGACATAATAGTTCTGACTTTGTCCAGTAAAGTCCTATTCATTCTCTCAACTATTCCATTATTTTGTGGAGTACTTGCAGTAGTGACTATATGAATGATACCATAATCTTTCAACAGCCTCCCAAACTCTTTACTCACGAATTCACCCCCTCCATCGGTAATAACCCTCTTGATCTCCTTCATCAGACCATTCTGTTTCCAGACTTTGAAGATTACAGAAACCTCCTCTGTGGTCTGATCCTTAGATCGAATCGGTTTAACCCAAACATAATTAGTTGCAGTATCAACTAAATTGATGAAGTATCTTGCCCCACCAAGGGACTCTGGAGTGAATGGCCCTGCCAAATCAATGGAAAATTCCTCTCTAGGAACATCTGTGTGATCTCTACTCTTAGAGAACACATTTCTAGTCTTGGCCCCCAAGGTACAACTCCCACAGTTGCTGTCCTTTACCTTATGGCCACTTCTATTGTGAGAAACAGTGCTCAGAGCTGAGAATTTGAACAAGCTTGCACACAGAAGCTTATTCCGAACTTGTCCACTAAGAACAGTTCTCCCATTCATATCAATAACAAACCTATCTCCTTTAAGATAACGAATTTGGAAACCTTTTTTCCATAACACCCCAAGAGACACAAGGTTGTAAGGCAACTCTGGTACATAGAACACTTTATCAAAAGTAATTTGGAAACCCAGTTGGTTTGCAAGAATAACTTTTCCAATTCCTTTAATCTGAATTGTTCTGCCTTTCTGACCAATATTTACAACCCCATCATAATCACTAAGATTTGAAAATAAATTTGGTTCAAAAAACATGTGATCTGTACAACCAGAATCGATCAAAACAAGAACATCCTCCTTCAATCCTCCTAGTAGGAAAGAAGCTTTATCAGTCACTGATAAGTTCTTATCTTTGAGGTTAAGATTACTCACTTCATAATCAATCAAGTCCATTTCTTGATCCTCATCGATTTTGGCCTTCTTGTTGGGACCTTCTTCCACAACAGCCTCTTCAATTGGAGCATCCAACGCCACCATTGCAACGTTTTCAGTTGTGAGATTGACCTCCTTGTCATCCCCTTCGGACTTCTTCCTTTTCTTGGCCTCCTTGCAGTCCTTAGCATAGTGACCCTTATTCTGACAATTGTAACATAAGACCTTGGACAAATCCTTTTTTGCCTTCTTGCGAGATTTTCCAGTCTTTCCAACTAGGGCTGTTCCAGAACCCCCCTTCATCTTGAATTGAAGGTCATCCTTTTCAATCCTTTTAAGCACATCCTCCTCCCCAGGAAGAGGATCCAATTGAGAAATGATTCTGACTAAGGAATCAAACTCTTTTGGCAGCTTTTGAAGGATTAAGAGTGACAAACACTCTGGATCCATGTTAAGTCCAGATGACTTGAACTTGGCTATACTAGACCTAGCCTCTGCCACAAACTGTTTACAATTCGAATATTGTAACTTGAACAGTTTATTAAAGGCTATACCCTTCTGGTGAACAGAATCACCAGCATACTTGGACTTAAGCAGCTTCCAAAGGATGCTGCCCCTCCTCCTCTCATCTTCCCTAAGAGTATCAGCAACCCATGTCACATGATTCTCATCAAGATGCCTAAGGATCAGATGGTAAGACTTCTTCTCCACTTCTGAACTGATCAGAGTGTCATCTGCATCCATAATTTCCCCACAGCAGATGTTATCCAGCTCACTATCCATAAGGACAGCCCAAGCATTATAGTTCTGACTATTCAGAACTATTTTGGTAGAGCTAACATCAGGGATATAGGACATCTTCTTGGAAAACTTGAGGTCTTTGAGGTTCTCCAAAGTAAGGTACAAAGGTCTAGATGGCTTGGAAGTAATGATGATGTTGGTACTGATAATGTGTTATAATTATGGCCAGCAATTAGCTTAGGCAAATGAGCAGTATTTAAAGCAAAAGAAATGCTGGACACTGTGTGTCAATAATGGCTAATGGGGCTCTCACAATGGGGCAATATGTTGGATGAATTCGATTGGATGATGAATGAATGATGGAAAACAGCAGGGAGAAGAGCTCCTTAAGTACAAAAGATTGGCCTCTTGTGAGCCCATGATACAACAAGCCAAAAGGCAAATTTTCCGCCCCAAAAGAGCTCTACAGGCTCTACAAGCCTTGTTACTTGGTTTGGACTACATCAGCCCACATGGCATTAGTCCCTGAACCCTTACGACCAGCCTATTCCGGTCCATTCTGGTGTTTCCACCGTTACGGGGCTGAACCAGCCCCTTTGCTGTTCAATCCCCTGGCTGGTTGTCTATTACAACCGGCCCTGATGGCCTTATTACCTCTGTTACGGGCTGGTTGCCTCATGCATCCAGCCCCTGGCCCCTCAAATGGGCCAGGTGGGACCCAGGGCTCACCTGGGTCCGGTTTCAACCTCACATGGGGGGGGGTGTAGCCGGCGGACATGCCGCCCCCCCCCCCTCTTTCTCTCAATTCCCTGGTGGGGGCGGTCAAATCCCCTCACCAGGGGCCCTGGGGGTCGATACCCCCAGGGCGTCGTCAAGGTAAGGATGGCTGGGGGGTGGTCAGATCCCCCCTGGCCCGTCGCTCCTCCCCCTCGGTAAAGGGGGGGGGAGAGCGCCCCTCGTCACCTCTTCGCTACAAGGTGGGAGGGTGATCAAATCCCCCCCACCGTCCGGTCGCTACACTCGCGGCCGGCGCCGCCACCTCCCTGGGCAAGGGGGTGGTCAGGTCCCCCCTGCCCTGACCGACTGCGTCATTGCGGCCGGTCGCTGGCTGGTTCAACCCAGCCAGCCTGCCCCCTCCCCCTCGCGACGGCGAGCGAGGGGAGGGGGAGCGAGCCGGGGCCGCGAGCCCTGGCTCCGCGGCGCTGGTCGCCGGTCGCGACCAGCCGGGCCCGCGCGGGATCCCTCGGCCGCGTAACAGCCCCGCGCGGGCCGTCGGGCCCCGCGTGGGCCGTGCCGAGGAACACAGGCGGCCCCGAACGGGCCGCGACGCGAGCAGCGGTCCCGAGCGGGCCGAAACACGGGCGGCAACCCTAATGGGCCGCCCCAAGCCCGAATTATGAGAAAAGACTACTTTTGCGGGCCAGCCCGTCTGGCCAAGTATGTCCAAAATAAACCTTGGGCCCAATTATGCCCATACAAGCCCATCTGGCCGTATTTGCCCATATACCCCATCGGGCCCGTTAGGGCCCGTGTACCAATGGGTCTATTTCACGCGTTTTGAGGCCAGTTTCCCCAAATCTATAACATCCACATGGGCCCGTATGGTCCGTGTGTGTGTCCAATGGGCCTTAGAGGCCCATTTGTGCATCCCATTTGGATTACACTTATACGTAGCACCCGCGTAAGTGCGTACGTATTTTAACAAAAAGCCTTAGGAAATATAGTTTCTGGTTTTAACCTAACAGAAAAGCAAAGCAAGATAGCAGCATTAATGAAAAAACCTTTCATCTCTCTGATACCAGGAAAATCTCAGTCCTTTAGCTACAGAGAGTGATGCAGTGGAATAATAATAACATTCTTGAGAATAGACATGGTTAAGACTCCAATAAAATTAATATAATTGGATTAAGTGCAAGTTTTATATGTTTTGGTTGAAGGGTTTTCAATATAATTAATAAATGATGGTTAAAAAAGGAGCTAAAATTTATACAGAATGGGGGTCATTAAAACCTCTCCTCAGGAGATGAATTTTGGAACCTTTACCCTGGAACAATGGCTTCCTTATGACTTGAAAATAAGGGGTAGAAACCAATAAAATAATGGATACAGCTGGGCTATGGTAGCACACAATCAAAATCAGAGAGAAATAACTTACTAGGTTGACCAGTCACTTGCTGGGTACCAACAAAGGCTCACAGTTAAAGGGTGTCAGATCAAAAGGTTGGGGGTTTATTGATTTATTTTCAATGCAAAGAGCAATAATATTTTTCAGATAACACTAATATACTTGAGGCTGAATCCTTCCATCAATTTATTAATTGTTTTAAGCAATTGATCACAGATGGAAAGGTGATTCAATAATAACTGATTAATTCTGGGGGGAAAAAAGCCAAAAAGGAACTGTATGAATACCTTTTTGGGGTTAAAGGAAATTACTCATGGTGTTTAGAGAGGGTAGGGCTAATGTTCTGAGGATAAAAAGCCAGCCAGGGCTTTATTAGCATGTACCCTTGGTGCTATCACGCAACCAATCCTAGATCTGTGATATTTGTGAATTATTTTAGCTGCAGGATCAAACTTTGTGTTAATTTGTTAATTAGATGATTCTGCACAGAACTTAATTTTGTGCTATTTTTAATTGACTAGAAGGATCATTTTTTGATATTTATTGATTTTATGTAATCTTCTGATCATTCTGGTCATTTTAAATGATTTTTATGCAGACCTTGATTTTATTTGTGGTCCATAGAAATTTAGATCATTCAATGACATTGTGATCATTATTATGTGTCTTTCAAATTAAATTACTTAGAATTTTTTTTCTGTGTTTTCATTTGATAAATCAGGTTTATATATCATCTATTATGTATATGTCACATTGTGACGTACGCATGGATGATATTACAAGTTTTTAGCTGTTACTGGCAGTACCAGCCATGATTTTTGTTTTTTGAAGATCTGAAAAGCAGAGGTATTGGATCTTTTGCATGTGGTGATCATGCACATGGGAATCTGGCTAATGAATTTAGGGTCTTAGCCAAATTATGCATGTGTAGTCAAATTAAAGTGGGCAGACTGCATTCAGGGATGTGGTGCTGTCTGTGCCAATTCTTATAAAACACATTTCTGCACGTAACTGCTGAAATATACACAAAATATCAGTTCTGAATAAATTTTAGTTGTGAAAAGTATACCTGAAAACACGTGGGATTAAATTTTTTAAAATATTAAGGAAAAAGAATTCAAGGGTGGGGTCATTGAGTGACCCTACCTAACCTTGGGTGGGGAATTCAAATCATTAAAAAAATCTATGTATTTGTTAATAATTCTTTGTGTTTATTAATTTTTTATAAATTCTTTATTTTTTTTCTTTGTTGTTGATACTTTCAGCTCTCTGATACCAGCAACCTTGAAGTCCTTTAGCTACAGACGGTGAAAAAAATGCTGGAATGATAATAATAATTATTATTCCAATAGTTAATGCTTAGAAGCTCAAAAAATGATTTAATGAAAGCAGTTGCAAGGTTTAATTGGTTTGGTAGTAAATGGTTTTCAATATAATATAAAAGAGGGGCCACAGTATTATACTACTGGGGATCTTTACAGACTAGCAACCTCTCTTCAAGGGGCCTCCTTGGGCAGTTTAAGAATCTTGGAAGACCTATGGGCGCCTTAGAAAGGAATTATTCCACTGGTGGCTGGGCTTAACAGCACAAACGGCCTAGAAAGAAAGGGTAACATACACTCGGAGCACTTTACCACGAAAATCCTGGAATAATTGGAAGGGTTTCAGAGCAGATGGGGTATATTGCTCAACTTAAACTTCAATGGTTGATTGGTTAATAGAGGTAAATAATACTACTACAGACTAAGTCATAAATCACTTGCTTATCTTCATATAAGCACTTGATTAAAAATGACACTGTTTCTGATTGATAATGAACAATTCCTGGTGACTGATTAACTTCTTGGAATAATGGATCCAAAGAGGTCTGTATAAATACCTTTTTGGGGTGATTTTGATCTTCTAAGTGCACGTAGAGAGGTTTCTGCTCGTGCGATGAGGCTGGCAGCCAGTCAGGGCAAGATAAGCACGTCCACTTGGTGCTGTCAATCAGCTGTCCTTAGATCTTCTGGATTTCTGTATTATTTTAGCCACAGGATCTGTTAATCTGTTATGGCGTAAATTTGATCATTCTGCACTCATCCTTTATTTGTACTATTGATATTGCTTTAAAGCGGGCAGATGTGGATGTTTACTGAGTTTCCATCATCTGCTGATCATGTAGATAATTTTTAATAATTTTTATGAACACTTCTTGTATTGTTTTGTGGTCTTCAATGATCAAGCTCAGTGATTTATGTGGTAGTCCTTGATCTTTGATTTATTATTAAAAAATGTTTAAAACTTAATTTTCATTGATTTAATTTAATTTTTGATCTTTTTAGATTATTATTAATGCATATGTCTGTTTGTTTTATATACTAGGCAACCCTAACTAGGTTTTAGCTCTTCTGAGCGGTACCTGGTTGTCAGATTAGTCACAACTGATCCAGGGGCGGGGATCAGTTGGTACAGATGCGCGCAGGGTAGGATCTACTGCGTGCGTGGCAGAATCAGCTGCGCGCTGGTCTCTAGTATGCGGGATCCTTCTGCTACTAGTACGTAGGCTTATGTAATGATGCGGGGCTGCGCGCGGGAATTGTGACATAACACATTTCCGCGTGTAACTCCTAAAATATACACAACACCTCAATTCTGAGTGAATTTTAGGTGTAAACCCTATACGTGACAATACGTGTGAAATATTAGAATGGCCCAAAAGTGCCATACAGGTGTTGTAATTTTTAGTACTTTTCTTTTTAATTATTTTAAAAATATAAGGACTTGGAATTCAAGGGTGAGGTCAGTGAGTGACCCTACCTAATTTTAGGTGAGAAATCCATTCCTGTAATAATATTCATGGATTTCTCACTCCTTGCTTTGTTAATTGAGGTTTTCTTATTTTTCATAGTTTGTGTTACTATTTTACAGTTTTGCTCTGTATATAGTAGCAAACTGACATTCCCCCGCTCCAAGATATTTCTATATCTGAAAAGAAATTTGGGCTAATGCCTCCTGTTGGCTCTGTAGTTCCTCAGGTGTATAGGTCCATCAGGGATATTATGTTCAGGCAACCATTCATCTTTATCACCTGATTCTCCCTTGTATCTAACCAGGTAGAGTCTGAAATCTTTTCCATTGATCCTATCCTTTTTATTCTTAAAGATCTTGCTAATTTTTCCTTTGTCCTTTTCAGGTTCTTCTGTAACAGGTATTGCAGGTGAAGGAGTATGTTCTCCATTCCTTGGGTGGTAGTGTTTGATGAGGCTTACTGGGAAGACTAAATTGTGAGACTCATTCACCAAAAAGCTATTAAGAGCTTCTACATATAATTGTGGTACACCTTTTTCCACTTCTGGGCTAAGGATATTATTTTTTCCCAATCCTTTGGGTTCCTTGACTTCTGATGGGCTGAGGACCTCTTCTTTTTGGGGTCCTTTCCCTTTAAGGAAGCTAACTGATCCCAAGGATTCCAGTTCTGCACGTAGACTTCTACTTCTTTCCTTGGGATCAACCTTTGCAGAGAAATGTGAAATTCCTTTGCCTGAGAAATGGCTTTTCTCATACCTGGTTGATCCTCCTGGGTCTGAGTCAACCTGAATTGTTCCCAACAACTCACGTGCTCTTTCACTAATAATTTGACTCTTTCCTCCTTGGTTGAGTCCAGCTGGGGTGGCGTAGGAGGACCTGCATCCTCCTGGGATAACCTGGTGGGCAACAGATGGCTCTCCAAAAGTCTGTTGGTCGAGTTGGCGGCCCCAGTTGTTGCCATCATTGTCCCGCGTGACCCTATGGTCACGGATTTGAGTCCCCTCATTGCGCTTGCGACTGGAATCCTTGCGCGCACAGGTTCCTCCGGCCACAGATCCATATGACGGGGCTCTACCGGTTGCACGGGTGTTGCACCTATTTTTTTGGTGCTATGTATCAATAAAGGTGCAGTCTTTTGTCAAAACGTTTGAAAAGGGACTTTAAAATTATAAAAATAATATTTTTCCTGTGTTTTATATTTTTAATAATTTTTTTCAACTATTTTAACTTACTTAGAGTTAAATTGAAAGGTACCAACACTTGATTGGGGTCACAACTATCCTTGGAGGGTATTCCAATGGGGTCTGAGTGAGTTCCAATCAGATCCTGGGATAAATCCAAGGGTAAATCCAATGGTACACTGTCTGGGACGTCCTCTAGGAGGTCCTGGTCAATGAGATCACCAAAAACAAAACTCACAGAGATGGATAAAAACAAAAAAAAAATAAGTTTGATATTTTTTTGTATTTTTATGTGTTAAAGTGATTTTTAGAAAAAAAAATAATCAATTTTATGATTTTTGGATTTTGCTTTATCTTCAGGGTTATTTAGTTTATAAATATAAAGCTTCCTTTGATAAATCTTCCACTCCTTATGTTGCCTTAATAAAGAATTGAAATTGATAATTCTTTGAAGCTCAAGTTCCTTGTCCTCTATAACCTGCTGTTTATAATAAAGCAATTTATCCTTTTGTTGCTCAGGAGTTATAATAACAGGGAAAAATTTATGAAGTTTTTCTTCTATTTTCTTTTTAAGAAGGTTCAAATTATAATTGATCAATTCTCCGTTGGTCTTAAGATCCACTAGAGAAATAAATGATCAAAAATATATGTTGTAAGTATGTTAACTTATTTTTTAAAATAGACTGGTCCAAGGAATAAATAATTAAAAATTAATTATTTAAGGATATTTCCTGGCCAGACCCCCAGTTGTCAGCTCTCTGATACCAGGAACCTTGCAGTCCTTTAGCTACAGAGAGTGACAAAAATGCTGGAATGATAACAATAAATATTATTGCAATAGTAAACGCTTAGAAGCTCAAATAAATGATTTAATAAGAGCAGTTGCAAGGTTTAATTGGTTTGATAGTAAATGTTATTCAATATAATATAAAAGAGGGGCCACAGTATTATACTACTGGGGATCTTTACAGACTAGCAACCTCTCTTCAAGGGGCCTCCTTGGGCAGTTTAAGAATCTTGGAATAACTATGGGTGCCTTAGAAAGGACTTATTCCACTGGTGGCCAGGCTTAACAGCACAAAAGGCCTAGACAGGAAGGTTAACACTCACTCTGAGCACTTTACCACGAAAATCCTGGAATAATTGGAAGGGTTTCAGAGCAGATGGGGTAGATTGCTCAACTTAAACTTCAATGGTTGATTGGTTAATAAAGGTAAATAATACTACTACAGACTAAGTCATAAATCACTTGCTTATCTTCATATAAGCACTTGATTAACAATGACACGGTGTCTGATTGATAATAAATAATTCCTGGTGACTGATTAACTTCTTGGAATAATGGATCCAAAGGGGTCTTTATAAATACCTTTTTGGGGTGATTTTGATCATCTCAGGGCACGTAGAGAGGGTTCTTCTGGTGGGATGAGGCTGGCAGCCAGCCAGGGAAAGATTAGGACGTCCACTTGGTGCTGTCAATAAGCTGACCTTAGATCTGCTTGATTTCTGTATTTTTTTAGCCACAGGATCTGTTAATCTGTTATGGCCTAAATTTGATCATTCTGCACTCATGCTTTATTTGTACTATTGATATTGCTTTGAAGCGGGCTGATTTGGATGTTTACTGATTTTTCATCATCTGCTGATCATTTAGATAATTTTTAATAATTTTAATGAACACTTCTTGTAGTGTTTTGTGGTCTTCAAAGATCAAGCTCAGTGATTTATGTGGTAGTCCTTGATCTTTGATTTATTATTAAAAAATGTTTAAAACTCAATTTTCATTAATTTTATTTAAGTTTTGATCTTTATCGATCATTATTAATGCATATGTCTGTTTGTTTTATATACTAGGCAACCCTAACTAGGTTTTAGCTCTTCTGAGCGGTACCTGGTTGTCAGATTAGTCACGACTGATCCAGGGGCGGGGATCAGTTGGTACAGATGCGCGCAGGGTAGGATCTGCTGCGTGCGTGGCAGAATCAGCTGCGCGCGGGTCTCTAGTATGCGGGATCCTTCTGCTACTAGTACGTAGGCTTATGTAATGATGCGGGGCTGCGCGCGGGAATTGTGACATAACACATTTCCGCGTGTAACTCCTAAAATATACACAACACCTCAATTCTGAGTGAATTTTAGGTGTAAACCCTATACGTGACAATACGTGTGAAATATTAGAATGGCCCAAAAGTGCCATACAGGTGTTGTAATTTTTAGTACTTTTCTTTTTAATTATTTTAAAAATATAAGGACTTGGAATTCAAGGGTGAGGTCAGTGAGTGACCCTACCTAATTTTAGGTGAGAAATCCATTCCTGTAATAATATTCATGGATTTCTCACTCCTTGCTTTGTTAATTGAGGTTTTCTTATTTTTCATAGTTTGTGTTACTATTTTACAGTTTTGCTCTGTATATAGTAGCAAACTGACATTCCCCCGCTCCAAGATATTTCTATATCTGAAAAGAAATTTGGGCTAATGCCTCCTGTTGGCTCTGTAGTTCCTCAGGTGTATAGGTCCATCAGGGATATTATGTTCAGGCAACCATTCATCTTTATCACCTGATTCTCCCTTGTATCTAACCAGGTAGAGTCTGAAATCTTTTCCATTGATCCTATCCTTTTTATCCTTAAGGATCTTGCTAATTTTTCCTTTGTCCTTTTCAGGTTCTTCTGTAAAAGGTATTGCAGGTGAAGGAGTATGTTCTCCATTCCTTGGGTGGTAGTGTTTGATGAGGCTTACTGGGAAGACTGGATGTTTCCTAGAAAGCTCATCACTGAGGATTAATTCCACAGCATTTTTACCATGAAGTTTATTAATGGTGAAAGGTCTAAAAAAAGGTGGTCTAAGCTTCCTATTTCCACTCAAGTTGGTAAAGTTAGTGGTAGATATCAAGAATTGATCACCAATCTTGAAATCAGGTTCCTTATGGGTTTTATCCCACCTTTGCTGGTTATACTCCACAGCATCCTGGACAAACTTCACAGCATGTTTTTTGGCTTCTTCTATCATGTTTTTGAAATCAAGTGATGTAGGGTGAATACTGGTTAGCTGGTGGTTAAGGTTATCCTTGGGTAATCTAGGAATCCATCCTCTTTCCAGTATGTAAGGTGCTTCTTTAGTGGTAGAGTGCTTGCTACTGTTGTAGGCCATCTCCAGTGCAGGTAAAAGGCTAACCCAATTGTGGCAATAACCCCCAGAATTCTTGTACTCTTGTCCAAAGCCACAAAATCTCCTGAGCATGTCTTCCAGGGTCTGAATAATCCTTTCAGCTAATCCATCTTTCTGAGGGTGATAAGCGGTGGAGAAAGCTAAGGTGGTTCCAAGCATATTCTGTAGGTTCCTCCAGAACTCAGAGTCAAATTTAGGATCTCTGTCACTGATAATAATCTGGTGAAATCCAACATCAGCAATGAGTCTGTTCCAAAATAATAGGGCCACTTTCATAGCAATGTCTTCCTTGTGATTACGTAGGAAATTTGCTTTCTTGGAAAACATATCCACAATGACTAAGACTGAGTTGTAGGAATAGGCTCCTCCTGGTGGTAGTCCAGTCACAAATTCCAAATTGATGATTTCCCATATCTTCTTGGGTTCAGCAATCTTTTGTAGTAGTCCAAACCATTTCCCAGTAGTCCTGTTGGAATTCTTACAAGTTTCACAACTGGTAACGTACTGTATAGTGGAGTCTCTCCAATTAACCCACCAAGCAGTTTGTTTAACCTTATACAAGGTTCTATCAGCAGAAAAATGACCAGATGAGCAGTTATCATGGAACTCAGCCAGAATATGTTTGAAATGGTCATCTTTAGTTAAGACTATGACACTTGAATGTTGATGCCTATAGTATACCAGACCATCCCATATGGTGAACGTTCAGGCTTTTTATGGTTTCAAAAGAGATTCAGGTAGGCTATTGATCAATTCAGGAGGTGGAGAAGTACTTTCCATAATATTGATCAGAGTCTTTATGCCATAACTGTAAGCTTCTTTGATAGAGTTGAACAATGATTCATTTAGTTCACAAACGTGGATGCCCATTATAGGAGCTTCAATGTTTAACCTGTTAATATTAAGGATAGGGAAGATGTCATTATCCTCTAGATCATAAGCAGGGTTACATGGGTCATTGGGTAACACATTCCTTCTTAAACTAGAAGCATTCTGATGTTTAGTCCCAGCTTGATGAACTAGGTACATCTGTCCTCTGTACCGTTGTATAGCTATCTGCCATCTCAACATATGCCTGCTAGGGGTCTTCATGTTCATCAAGGTTCTTACAGCGTTGCAGTCAGTAATAAAAGTGAATTTGGTGCATTTTAAGTAATAATGGAGTTTCTCTAGGGCCCATACTAAGGCCAGGAATTCCACTTGGCTTGCACCGTACCTTTTCTCAGTATCTTTAATTTGTCTAGATATGAAGAGTATAGGTTTTTACACAAGTTTATCATCTTCTATGACTTCCTGGTGTAAAGCAGCTCTTAGCCCTTCCATGCTGGCATCTATGTAGAGCTTAAAAGGTTTAGAGTAATCTGGCTGGATCAGGACTGGAGCTGAGGTCATTGCCATTTTGAGTTCCTCATAGTTCTTGAATCTATCATGAGTCATTTAAAACACGGTGGTGTTGTTGCAGATCTCATACAAAAATTTGGTTAGAAGAGCAAACTTTGGTAAATACTTCCTATAGTAGCTGCAGAAGCTGATGAAGGATAGGAGTTCAGTTTTATTCTGAGGCATAGGCCTATTCATTACTGCTGCTATCTTGTTTTGGTCAGCAGCTGAGGTCAGTCCAGAGACAATGTTTCCTAAGGCTTTGAGTTCCCCGTAGCCAAAGTTACACTTTTTCATTGATACTTTCAATCCTACGGCAGAGATGGTTTTGAGGACTAGCCTTAATTTATCCATGTGAATATCCCAATGGTCAGAGTAAATGATAACATCATCAATGTATACCATCATCCATCCCTGTCTGATGAATAATCCTATGACTATGTCCATCACCCTTTGAAAATGAGAAGGAGCATTTTTAATACCAAAAGGCATCCTAAGATACTCATAAATTCCCAAATGACAGATAATTCTCATGAATTTCTGGCTATCAGGGCTGATAGGTATTTGGTGAAAACCTTTCAGCATATCCATGGTGGTTATGTAATTAGCCTTGGACAGGTTATGTAGAGAGTGGTCAATTCTTGGAATTGGATGATAATCAGCTTGGGTGTAGTTGTTAAGCATTCTAAAATCTCCAACCATTCTTGACTTATAATTGTTCCAAGCTATAATGACTGGGGTAGTAATATCCACTTGTTCACTGTGGCCTACTTTCCCTAAGACTTGTAAGTCAACCAACTCTTGAATATGGGTTTCCAGAGCAGCTCTGGATTTTGGACTAGAAGGGTAAGCAGGTCTCCTGAGGTTAGGTGGGTTCCTGAGGTTATGTGGGTAAGGAGGCTTAATAGTTAGAGGTTAGAGTTAGGATCATATCATGTCCTTTGATGTTACCAATGGGGTGATCTTTGGTACAGAAAGCATTCTGATTTTCAAAGCATACTTGTACAATATCCCGTTTCTGTTCTTCATTGAGAAGGGAATTCAAAGCAGCTTGAGAGAAGTATTCCTAATTGAAATTCTCTAAGTGTTTTTCATAACTTGAATCAGAAGTTTGAGCATTGACATGACATATTTGGAACTTCTTATTCCAGTTTCCACCTACAGTGAAGTATCTACCTTTGCTTTGGAATAAATATATACCATATAGGCAAAGAGAATCACTCCCAAGGATAAAATAATCACATACTCCGTTTTGGAGCACTACAAATTCAATTTTAAGTTTGAGTGATTCATTAGAATGAGGGAGTATGATATCAGAAGACCATACTCCAACAGCATTGAGAGCAGAATCACAACTGCTGAAATTAGCCTGAGTTACTGGTAGTAAGTTCAGTTTCCAGTTTGGGTCTTGTTTTTCCAGATAGGTTGAACCAAAACAAGAGCAAAAGGCTCCACTGTCTAGAAGTAACTTAACAGGGGAACCTTGGATTAAACCAGTAGCATAGCATGTTTTGCCTGAAGTGTAACTTTCACCAGCAGAAGTTTTTAGATTGAAAGTCTTAGCCTCAGAGATGTGGTGAATCTTCATGTTGGGATTCCATTTTTGAGGTAAGTTAGAATCCTCATTGACGGAATTTATGTCCAGAGAAGACTCAATACTACCTTCAATATCATTGATAGGGTTAGTGATTATTAGATCACAATCAGAGAGTGATCCGTCAGTATCATCAAGATGAGGGTCAGGATTGTCATACTTTTCTCCTTCAAAAAGATTAATCATTTTCCTAGGTAGAGAACAATCAGGTTTTACGTTTCCTGTTTGGTTAAAGTTCCAACATACTTTTTCTTTTGATTCTGGAGTATTCTTGACTTCCAAGGTAGATTGATTAGTAGCAGGGGATTCTTTAGTTTTGGCGGTAAAATCTTCCCTGTTCCTAGTATTTTGTTCCCCTGGAGGTCTATTGACCCTGTTATCAAGACCATTCATATTGATGGTTTCTTGCAATTCACCTATTAAGGTGGAAAGATCTGAATCCATAGGCATTCTAAACCTTACACTGTGGTTGATTTGTCCGGGAAATAAGTTGACAAGTCTTTCATTGACTTCTTCTTTATCTGCATCAGAATAAAAACAGTCCAACCTCTTTTTCTGGTCTAAGCACCACTTAAGAGGTTTTTCTTTGGATGGATCCAACTGGGAAGTTTCAAAAATTCTCATCATCTTTCTTTTCCAAATCCTGGTACCAAGATGCACTTTGATCAATTCTTTCCAAGAATTGCAGGATAAAGATCCAACTTCTTCTCTTTTATTGATAAACCAATCAAGAGCTACTCCTTCAAATAATCTGGGAAATCTTACCACAGCTATTGCATCAGGGAGCTCATAGGACAAAAGAGTATAGTCAATAAACTTAATGAAACTTACATGGTTGTATTCTCCTTCTCCAGAGAATTTAGGCCATTCAGTGATGGGAGGAAGTAGCTTCAAATCCTGCTCCATTTCAGTAGTTGGACTGGCTCTGAAAGACTCATTCCTAGTTATCCTGGCTCTGGGAGGAGCACTAGGAGTACTGGTGAACCTGGAAGTTCTAGTTTCTTCTAAGTCAATGACCGGAGAGTTAGTAGAGTTGATCTTAAGATCTCTGAGATAATTCTTATTCATACCTAACTCTAAATCAATTTTGTTGCTTAATAAGTCAATTTTGTTAGTCAGATGAGCTGAAGGAGTAGAACTAGTTTTCTTAACTTCTTCCTTAAGCTGGTCTATGGTTGCAAGAATATCTTCCTGAAGAATTGATTGGTTTTCATCAATATGTTTCATCAGGTCCAACTTACTAGCTCTTATACTATCTTTGATTTGTTGTATTTCCAACTCATCAATTCTCATAATCTGAGACTGAGTGTCAATCACTCTAAAAATACTTGAACTTAATTTGTCCAATTGGTGATAAACTTTGTCAAAGCATTGGCTGATAATAGTAAAATTGTGAGACTCATTCACCAAAAAGCTATTAAGAGCTTCTACATATAATTGTGGTAAACCTTTTTCCACTTCTGGGCTAAGGATATTATTTTTTCCCAATCCTTGGGGTTCCTTGACTTCTGATGGGCTGAGGACCTCTTCTTTTTGGGGTCCTTTCCCTTTAAGGAAGCTAACTGATCCCAAGGATTCCAGTTCTGCACGTAGCATTCTATTTATTTCCTTGGGATCAACCTTTGCAGAGAAATGTGAAATTCCTTTGCCTGAGAAATGGCTTTTCTCATACCTGGTTGATCCTCCTGGGTCTGAGTCAACCTGAATTGTTCCCAATAACTCACGTGCTCTTTCACTAATAATTTGACTCTTTCCTCCTTGGTTGAGTCCAGCTGGGGTGGCGTAGGAGGACCTGCATCCTCCTGGGATAACCTGGTGGGCAATGGATGGCTCTGCAAAGGTCTGTTGGTCGAGTTGGCGGCCACGGTTGTCGCCATCATCGTCCCGCGTGACCCTATGGTCACGGGTTTGAGTCCCCTCATTGCGCTTGCGACTGGAATCCTTGCGCGCATGGGTTCCTCCGGCCACAGATCCATATGACGGGGCTCTACCGGTTGCACGGGTGTTGCACCTATTTTTTTGGTGCTATGTATCAATAAAGGTGCAGTCTTTTGTCAAAACGTTTGAAAAAGGACTTTAAAATTATAAAAATAATATTTTTCGTGTATTTTATATTTTCAATAATTTTTTTCAACTATTTTAACTTACTTAGAGTTAAATTGAAAGGTACCAACACTTGATTGGGGTCCCAACTATCCTTGGAGGGTATTCCAATGGGGTCTGAGTGAGTTCCAATCAGATTCTGGGATAAATCCAAAGGTAAATCCAATGGTACACTGTCTGGGACGTCCTCTAGGAGGTCCTGGTCAATGAGATCACCAAAAACAAAACTCACAGAGATGGATAAAAACAAAAAAATATAAGTTTGATATTTTTATGTATTTTTACGTGTTAAAGTGAATTTTAGAAAAAAAAATAATCAATTTTATGATTTTTGGATTTTGCTTTATCTTCAGGGTTATTTAGTTTATAAATATAAAGCTTCCTTTGATAAATCTTCCACTCCTTATGTTGCCTTAATAAAGAATTGAAATTGATAATTATTTGAAGCTCAAGTTCCTTGTCCTCTATAACCTGCTGTTTATAATAAAGCAATTTATCCTTTTGTTGCTCAGGAGTTATAATAACAGGGACAAAGTTACGGAGTTTTTCTTCTCTTTTCTTTTTAAGAAGGTTCAAATAATAATTGATCAATTCTCTGTTGGTCTTAAAATCCACTAGAGAAACAAATGATCAAAAATATATGTTATAAGTATGTTAACTTATTTTTTAAAATAGACTGGTCCAAGGAATAAATAATAAAAATTAATTATTTAAGGATATTTCCTGGCCAGACCCCCAGTTGTCAGCTCTCTGATACCAGGAACCTTGCAGTCCTTTAGCTACAGAGAGTGACAAAAATGCTGGAATGATAACAATAAATATTATTCCAATAGTAAACGCTTAGAAGCTCAAATAAATGATTTAATAAGAGCAGTTGCAAGGTTTAATTTGTTTGATAGTAAATGGTATTCAATATAATATAAAAGAAGGGCCACAGTATTATACTACTGGGGATCTTTACAGACTAGCAACCTCTCTTCAAGGGGCCTCCTTGGGCAGTTTAAGAACCTTGGAATAACTATGGGTGCCTTAGAAAGGACTTATTCCACTGGTGGCCGGGTTTAACAGCACAAAAGGCCTAGACAGGAAGGGTAACACTCACTCTGAGCACTTTACCACGAAAATACTGGAATAATTGGAAGGGTTTCAGAGCAGATGGGGCAGATTGCTCAACTTAAACTTCAATGGTTGATTGGTTAATAAAGGTAAATAATAATACTACAGAATAAGTCATAAATCACTTGCTTATCTTCATATAAGCACTTGATTAACAATGACACAGTGTCTGATTGATAAAAAATAATTCCTGGTGACTGATTAACTTCTTGGAATAATGGATCCAAAGGGGTCTGTATAAATACCTTTTTGGGGTGATTTTGATCATCTCAGGGAACATAGAGAGGGTTCTTCTTGTGGGATGAGGCTGGCAGCCAGCCAGGGAAAGATTAGGACGTCCACTTGGTGCTGTCAATTAGCTGACCTTAGATCTGCTGGATTTCTGTATTATTTTAGCCACAGGATCTGTTAATCTGTTATGGCCTAAATTTGATCATTCTGCACTCATGCTTTATTTGTACTATTGATATTGCTTTGAAGCGGGCTGATTTGGATGTTTACTGATTTTCCATCATCTGCTGATCATTTAGATAATTTTTAATAATTTTAATGAACACTTCTTGTAGTGTTTTGTGGTCTTCAATGATCAAGCTCAGTGATTTATGTGGTAGTCCTTGATCTTTGATTTCTTATTAAAAAATTTTTAAAACTCAATTTTCATTAATTTTATTTAAGTTTTGATCTTTTTCAATCATTATTAATGCATATGTCTGTTTGTTTTATATACTAGGCAAACCTAACTAGGTTTTAGCTCTTCTGAGTGGTACCTGGTTGTCAGATTAGTCACGACTGATCCAGGCGCGGGGATCAGTTGGTACAGATGCGCGCAGGGTAGGATCTGCTGCGTGCGTGGCAGAATCAGCTGCGCGCGGGTCTCTAGTATGCGGGATCCTTCTGCTACTAGTACGTAGGGTTATGTAATGATGCGGGGCTGCGCGCGGGAATTGTGACATAACACATTTCTGCGTGTAACTCCTAAAATATACACAACACCTCAATTCTGAGTGAATTTTAGGTGTAAACCCTATACGTGACAATACGTGTGAAATATTAGAATGGCCCAAAAGTGCCATACAGGTGTTGTAATTTTTAGTACTTTTCTTTTTAATTATTTTAAAAATATAAGGACTTGGAATTCAAGGGTGAGGTCAGTGAGTGACCCTACCTAATTTTGGGTGAGAAATCCATTCCTGTAATAATATTCATGGATTTATAACTCCTTGCTTTGTTAATTGAGGTTTTCTTATTTTTCATAGTTTGTGTTACTATTTTACATTTTTGCTCTGTATATAGTAGCAAGCTGACAGATACATTGAAATTTTGTTCTGTACATAGTAGAAAGCTGACAATGCCTATGCCCCAGAATAAAACTGAACTCCTATTGTTTTCCAGGTCCTGCTGTTAATATTGGCAGTAAATACCCAAATTTCCACTACTAAAAATAACTTTGTTCAAAATCTTCAAGAAAAACACTCTGTGAATCATGAAATACTCAATAATTATGAGGAACTCAAGATAGCCATGAATACGGCTCCATTTTTGATCCAACCTGATTACAAAAAACCATTGAAGGTATATATGGATTCTAGTATGGATGGACTAGCAGCTGCATTAAACCAGGAGGTGGTATGAAATGAAAAACCTTTACAAAGACCTATACTCTTCATATCTATACAATAAAAGATACAGGAAATAGATATGGTGCTAGCCAGATGGAACTTCTTTCACTGATCTGGGCACTGGAGAAACTCCACTATTACCTGGAAGGTACAAACTTGGTGGAAATAACAGAAATTAATGCTGTCAGAAAACTTATGAATATTAAATCTCCCAGCAGGCAAATGATCAGATGGAAGATATCTATACAGAAGTATAGAGAAAAATTACTATTTCCACCAATCAGGGTCAAAGCACAAGAATGCAGAAATTCTCAGTATGAATTACCTTCCAAATGACCCTAACAACCCTGCTCAGAAACAATAAGATCATTAATCATTCCCTATATTTAACACACATATGCCGGAACTGGAATATCTAATTACGGAAATAAAAATATGTTAACTTGACCGTGTAATTGAAAGCATTGCAACCCCTTCTGAACTAGTAAATAGCCTACCTGAGACCTTACTCAAAAGTTGAAAAGCAGCAGGGTTCACACTATGTAATGGTTTAGTGTACTATAAACACAAACATTCCAGCATCATTTTCATAAACCAAGAATAACATATCAAGCATATACTAGATGAGTGTAATGATAATTGTTCCTCTGGAAATTTCTCCTCACACAGAACTCTGGAAAAGCTCAAGAAAACTTCTTGGGGGAGAAAATGGATAGACCTGACTATTAAATCTTTCTCTAGTTGTGAAAATTCCCAGAAACCCAATAGGGCTACTGGAAAAATTTTTGGCCTCCTAAAAAAGATTGCTGAAACCAAGAATAGATGGGAACTTATTAACATGAATTTTGTAACAGGACTACCTCCTGGAGGAGCTTGTTCCTACAACCCTGTCCTAGTAATTTTAGATATGTAATCTAATACATTGGAGTGCCCAAGGTAATTTTAAGTGATAGAGCTCCTAAGCTCACTTCTGAATTTTGGAAAACCCTCCATGAAATTTTAGAAATTACATTATCGTTCTCTACTTCCTATCACTCCAAAACTGATGGACTAGCTGAGAGAATTATAAAAAAAATTAGAAGATAATCTCAGATGATTCTTCTCCTTTGGGCTAGAATAAAAAAACACCAATTGATGATGCAATTGCTGGGAAATCTTCTTAAAAGCCCTAGGAATTTCCTATAACATTAGTGAACACTCCAATAAAATTTAGTCTTCTTATTTCATAGAAAGAGGGTGGATCCTCAGGATAAATAAAGATAGCATCAAAAATCAACTATCCAAGGTGCATACTAAATCTTTGGACTTTAAAAAGATTTTGGATATGGAAAACAAGCATGCAGCCAAGTGTGTTCAAGATGCTGTTGAGTATAAAAAACAAGGATGGGAAGAAATCACCGGAAACCTGAATTAAAGATTGGAGACCAATTCTTGATCTCTTACCAAAAATTCAACAACCTATCTGGGAATATTAAGCTATGACCTAATTTATTAGGACCATTTCCTATTAAACAGCTGCATGGAAAACATTCTGTAGAATTCATATGAAGTGTGAAATCTGCAGGAAACATTCCATATTCCCAGTAATTCTGATTAAAAATTTTCATCCAAGGAATGTATAAAAATTCCCCACACCTGAAATACCCACTGAAGCTGACCCTGGAAAGGAAAAAGGGAAAATAATAAACATCCTTAAGAAAAAGAAAGAGAGGATCCAGGCAAAATATGTCATGCTTTACCTAGTCAGATAAAAAAGGGAATCAGCTTAAAAAGATGAATGTCTATCAGAAAAAAAAAATTTTAGATGGACCTATACACCCAAGATATTACAGAGTCATTAAAAGACAGTAGGCCCAAAAAATTTTTCAGATATAGACATATATTAGATTGGGGGAATGCCAGCTTGCTACTTTGTACGGAGCAACCTTTCAAAGTACCAAAAATAAAGAAATAAAAGAATTAAAAGAAAAATTAAAAAAAAAAAAACAGAAAGAAGGATTGGGAGACCCCTAAAAATCATTACAAATTTTAAATCCCTACAAAACTTTAGGTAAGGTCACTCACTGAAACCACCCTTGAATTCTCACTCCTTAATATTTTAAAAAATTTATTAAAAATAATCCAAAAATCACATAACCTCAATTGTTATTTTTGGACATTTTAATATCACATGTGTATTTTCATGCATAAGTTTTGGAACTAAAATTCCATTAGGATTCAATTTGTGTGTGTTTTTTATGATTTACAGGTGGAATTAGGTTTTTTCAGAATTCTCACATGCAGCCTGTCATCCCTGAAAGTTGCCTGTGCGCTCCTGAAACATCCTCAAATGCATAAATTAGTCTTATTTCTAAATTTAAAGAATGTAGCATGATGTGAGACAAATCTGATTAGATGTCACGCCTCGCACTTAGGGATTATTGTCTTCATCACTTTGACATGTCCTCCCCTCAGTACCATCTACTTCAGTCTATAAGCGTGACACAAATAAAGCACAACATCAATGGTGCAATCCGCTACTTCCTCTGTCTTGCATTGATCTTCCAATCTTGGCAACCAACTCAGTATATATTTGCAAACTTTGCGGGTAACTCCATACCGGTTGGCCATCCATTATGTGATCCACTCTCCTTCCCTGGCCAATCAACAGCCTTGGACTTCTCTCATCCTCATTTTTTAGCAGAATAGTTGGCCCTACTGATAGTTCTAGTTCTTCTCAGCCTCAGACTTCAACTCATGGACCAACTCCCACCTCAGAGGCATATCTTTATTTTTCCTCATCATTTCCTTCTCATCCAAATAAGATCAAAACCCAAACACATGAAAAATCCAAAAAATCCAAAAATATTTCTTCTCTGTCTGGATCTGTTGTATCTTCTTTTTCTTTTTCTTTTCAGCCTGATAACTCATGCTCTATTCCGGTTTCCAATCTCCGCAATGAGTCTAAACTAGATCTCAATCTTGATTCTTTTCTTGGTGGCTTTGGTATGAAGGAGTATGGTCTTAGGTGGAGGCAATTTGGGGTAGAAGTAAGTCCTCCCAATTGTGCACCACCAAGGGCTTCTACTACTGTTGTTTTTGAAACTCTACCCTGTGCCACACATGTGAGAAATGTGTTATCTTTTGGATCCTCTTTTATGGAGAAGGCACCTTTCAAGGACGCAGCAGAACATCGGACTTGGAAGATGTTGGAATATGGCCTCAGTTTTTGTAGTCAGGTCTTACTGGTCAATGCTTGGAGGAAGCAAGGATTCCTCTCCTTGGCCACCAAGTGCAAACCAGTTGCAAAGAAGGTCCAGCCAGTCAACCAACCAATGCCTCTCAACCTCAATCCTCCTCTTATGTGTCCTCCTCTATCCCACAATCCTTACTGTGGTCTATCCCAATCCCTCACTGGCTCATTTAGTCCCTCTGGTTGGGTCACTGAAGAACGTCTGAAAGTGGTCAACTTTGGCCCAGATGGATGGCTTCTTCCTGATGAGTTAAATTTAATCAAAAATATCTTGTCTCTAAGGGAAAAATCTATTGCATTCTGTGAAGAAGAGAGAGGTCTCTTGAAAGAATCCTATGGTCTCCCTTACATCATCCCTGTAGTTGAACATGACCCTTGGCAAAAGAAAAAGATCCCAATCCCTGCTGCTTAAGTCAACAAATTCATCAATTTGGTCCGCAAACAAGTCCAAACCGGTTTATAAAAACAATTGACTTCTAGCTATTCCAGTCATTTTTTCTGTGTTCTAAAGAGTAATGGTAAACTTAGAGCAGTTCATGATCTCCAACCTCTTAATAAAGTTACTATTAAAGACTCTGGCCTTCCTCCTGCCACTGAAGAATTTGCTGAATCTTTCTCTGGGAGAGCTTTCTATGGTCTAGGTGACATTATGGGTGGCTATGACAAACAATCCTTGCATCCTATTTCTTGTCCCCTCACTACTTTTGATACTCCCCTTGGTTGATTTCAACTGAGTAAATTGCCTCAAGGTGCCACCAACTTGGTTGCAGTCTATCAGGCTCAGATGATGTGGATCCTCCAGGACAAAATCCCGGATCATGCGGGTATCTTTATTGATGATGGTGGGATTAAAGGTCCAGTTTCTGACTATGATAATGAGCTCTTACCTTGGCACTCAGGAATCCAACAATATATCTGGGAGTATGCTACTTTCTTGGAAAGACTTTTGTTTTGAATCAAGGAATCTGGCCTTACTGTTTCTGGATCAAAACTTGCCGCCTGTGTCCCTGCCTTGGAAATCATTGGTAATATAGTCTGAAAGGAAGGAAGAAGGATGGCACCCTCTAAAGTCAACAAAATCATCTCCTGGCCTACCCCAATAAATCCAACAGAAGTTAAAGGTTTCCTAGGTGTTTTAACTTATGTCAGGATCTTCATTCCCTCATTATCCAAAATCTGTATTCCCTTGCGTTGCTTAACCAGGAAGGATGCTGAATGGATTTGGACCCAAGACTGAAAACAATCATTTCAGTTGCTCAAAAAAATTTTTGGGAAATACATTGTTTTGAAAAAGATCACTTATGAACCCAGAGCCAGCAGGATCAAACTGGCAGTGGACTCAAGTTATCAATCTGTTGGGGCTGTCCTGACCCAGGAAGATGATAATGGTTCGGATCGTCCTGCTCTGTATGAATCTCTTCTTTTCTCAGATGTGGAATCCAGGTACTCCCAGCCAAAACTGGAACTTTGCAGTGTGGCCCAAATGTTGAAAAAGCTCCAGACTGTCCTTTGGGGTCAACACTTTGAGTTAAAAGTCGATGCACAATCCATTATTGAAATGATAAATGCCCCCAGCCTTCCAAATGCTCCAATGACTCGCTGGGTGGCTTTTATCCAGTTGTTCTCTTTTGATGTTGTTCACAGGCCTGGAAAATCTTTCACCATGCCTGATGGTTTATCTCAAAACCCTATTTTAGACAATGAATCAAAGGTGGGAATTGATTTTGACAAGGAAGAACCCTTGGTCCGCCCTGTCTGTGCCTTCTCCTCCCAAAATTACTCTGGTTTCCAGAAAGGTTTCTGGCTTAAGTTAGAGAAGTACCTTTCAACTCTCCAAAGACCCCCTGATCTCTCTGCCAAAGAATTTCAATCCCTTAAAAGGAAGTCCTCCAATTTCTTTGTCCAAGGTTCTAGGATTATGAAAAGAGCAACTCCTTGTGCACTTGTTGTGGTCACTATCCCTTCTAAGCAAGATTCAATACTGGAAAGTTTCCATGAAGGCCTTGGTCATCGTGGGGAAACCAAAACTTATTGACAAATATCCAAACAATTTTGGTGGCCATCCCTGAAGAAATCTGTTGCTCAATGGTGAAGGAGTTGTGAAGTGTGCCAGAAACGTGATCTTAGGCGCCCGGAAAAAATTTGTTACCCCACTGGAGAGTCAACTGTTTTTGGGAGGATTGCTATGGATGTGGTTCACATTAAGGCTGGTGGAGCTAAAAACCTCATTGTGGCTAGAGATTATTTTTCTGGATGGGTTGAAGCAAAGTTTCTTAAGAACCTAAGCTCTGAATCAGTAGCAGATTTCCTTCATGAGACTTGGACAATGCGTTATGGCTTGGCTCAATCTTATTCTACGGATGGTGGCTCGGAATTTGGTGGAAAACTTGCTGAAATGATCCAATCGCTCCCTGGACAACATAGAGTTACTACTCCCTATTATCCTGAAGAACAAGGCATGGTGGAAAGAGGCCATGCGCCATTGAAGGCTGCTCTGGTTAAATTGGCTGGTGAAAGTGGCAAGAATTGTTGGAAGTTTCTCCCCTTGGTCCTCTTCTCTGATTGAATTTCCACCAAGCAAACCACTGGTTACTCTCCTTATGAAATCATCTTTGGTCAGAGGGCTGTTCTTCCTCTTGATCTTGAAATGGAGTCTTTCTTGGGCACCTATTGGGAACAAGTTTCCTCAACTACTGACCTATTAGTTGCCAGATCAAAGCAACTGGAGCGGAGTGAAGATATTTGTAACAAGCTTATCAGAAGATGATGGAATCAAGAGCAAAACAGTTCAGTATTGGGAAGATAAACACCTAAATCAAATCAGGCACCCTTTAAACCCTGATGTTCTGGTATTGGCTTATAATTGTTCCTTGGAAACTCAGTGGTGAAAGCTTTTCTCTAACCACTGCAATGGTCCTTAACGAGTAGTCCGTCAAGTTAGAGGTGGATCATATGTTTTGGAGGAACTGGATGGCACTCAGATGGCAAGAAGGTTCTCTGCTGATCAGGTCAAGAAATTTCATTCTTGGGGAGGCAACTTGGTCTAGAAGTAAGTCCTCCCAATTTTGCACCTTCTGGGAAAGATCCTTGTTCTTTTGTGAAATCTACTTCATGCCACGCACGTGAGCACCTGGGACGCCTTCTTCATTTTATCTCAGCCACTTCTAGAATTTTCCCTTGGATGGATTGACATATTCTTTTTCACTCTCAAGATCAAAATGGCCATTCCTTGGTTTCAATCATCTTTATTTCCTTTCTCTTTTTATGGCATCAAGGTTGGGTGCAGACTAGGGACAGTCTGTAAGTTGGGGAGAGATGTGGTGCCCCATCCTGGAAACCCTGGCCTGTGCAGAGATTTTAATTTTTTATGATTTTTCCTTATCATCTTTCATATTTATCATTATTAAAAAAAAAAAAAAAAAAAAAAACCATCATCCCAATGCTTATCCTCACAATCATTCCTCAAGCCATCCAATTTGCTCATCAGTACCTCATCAATTGCGACAACCACAATTGAAACTATCAATGGTACCATCCAGATCCCGCCCTCATCCACCACTTGCTCCCCTCTCACTTCCCCTGTCAACCTCGATCCCCAACAAGGATCTTCCTAGGAATCTTCACCACCCCGGCCGCATTTGAGAAAATTAAACTGATTAGAACTTTACTCAAACCAGATCTACCCTCAAACGGATTGATAAAATTCAAATTCATCTTGGGTGAACCTGAGAACCCTAACTTGTTGGAACTCATCCAGGCAGAACAATTGATTCATCGTGACATGGTCATCCTCAGGGGCGTTTGTGATAACATTGATGAAGGTAAGACCTACCAATACCTCAGGTGGATTTCTCAGAGGGAGATCAGGCGCAACAATCCTCATCAATTAAGCCCTTCATTGTCTCAAGATTCCATCCGAGATTGACTCGGTCTTGATGGTTGGCCCAATCACCACCTTGGCAGTTGCCCATGGGCGTCGGAAACCTTCCGGCAGTCATCCCTGGCCTTGGCAGTCCCCCGGGACCATCAGGATTCCCGCAGGCATCCCTCTTTGGATTTCTTTTTCTCCAAGTACCTGTTTGTTTCTTTTTTTCTTTGTTTTTCTCATGATCTTGATCCCATCAAAAAAAAAAAAAAAAATCTCCGCTCCCATTTTTAAATCTCTCTTGTAAATAGTCTATAGGCCTCTGGTCTATAAAAGGAGGGGCTCTCCCCTGCTTTTTTTGGATCATATTATATCATCATATCATATCATCATCATAGAAATTAATCCATAGGGGTTTGTGCCTTGTCCCCCATCATCATGAAATTTAATCCTGATCCTTATCCTGGGTATATCTTTGATTGCCCCCTGATCTATGTTTGACCCTCAGTCTTTGCCCCTCTGTGGCCTTATCCTTATCACCAACCAATAGCCTTGCTGGTTGAAGAAAAATTCTGTCTGTTGGAACTTTTTGAGTGTGTTATACCACTCCTTGATCCCTTTCTCTGACCATAATGGTCCTGATCCCTGATCACCATTCTGGAGCCAATAACAATTGATTGAAGAGGTCTTACTAAGCTTAAGACCTGGAGTGTTATACCTTCCTTTATTTTCTTTGGAGTTGCATTGTTCCAGCCTATTCTTGAGTCCCTTGAGAAGTTTTGAGGTTATCCTTGCTTCAAAATCAGTTACTGTTTGCTTTGGAGCTTCTTAAAAATTGTGCTTTGTCTTGTAAAGCCACCCTCAGTTATCTGGTACCCTTCAAGCGCTTGATTGCGGAGAGTTGGGAAGGTTCATTGAGAACCTGGAGGTTGCTTGGGTTTGAGTTGATCATCCCTAATCTTCTGCTGACAACCAGAGTTATTAGCCTGTTGGCGTAGTTACATACAACAGCTTTTGTTCTTTGAACTCTAAGAGGACTTTAACTTCTTTTGTTCAAGTTTTTCCCCGCATAATCTTGTCTCAGATAGTGCTGTTCCATTGCTAACAAACTATTATCATCTTTATCCTCTACTCCTTGATTCATCATTTACCAGGTTCTGGACCTTGATCTTGGTTACATCTAAATATTTTTTGTAACACTCAGGAGGGCAGCCTAAACAGCACCTTTCCCCTCCACAGAACTGCCACGGCCTAGCACTTTTTGGAGTCTTACAACAAACAAGCTGCTTTGGAGTTTCAAGCTCTGAAGAAAGCATTCACCACTGCTCCAATACTTGCTCATTTCAAAGAGCTACCTTGCACTATTGTCAGAACAAACGCAAGCCACTATGCAATTGCAGGAGTAATCTCGCAGTTCTCTTCCTCCACTTCTCTCTTTTATCCCCTAGCTTTTGAGTCTTGCAAGTTGTTTGCTGCAGAGCTTAACTATGATATTCATGACAAGGAACCTCTCGCAATTGTTTATTGCTTGAAGAAATGGCGTTTATACCTTTTGAGCCTTAGGGAATCCTTTGAATTTTTAACTGATCATAATTCTTTAAAGTATTTCATGAGCTCAAAAGTCCTCACACGTAGACAGGAACAATGGGCCAAATACCTCTCTGAGTTCCACTTTACAATCACATACCGTCCTGGGAAACAAGCGGTAGTCCCTGATGCTTTATCAAGTGGGGAAAAAATTTACCCAGGGGGGGGAGCACCTTTGCCAAAAACAACCCTGAAAACGTTAGGACACTCTTCTCAACCCAATCTTGCCAACTCAGTTTGATCATTGCTCACTTACAAGATTTGGCTTCCAAGCTCCCACAACTCAACGCAAGGACCCCAAGTGCATCAAAATTTGTGAAAGTGCAAAATTATTGGATAGTAATTAAATTATTGATGATAATGACTTTTTATTCTATGATAATTGTATAGTAGTACCAGATAATTCTTGCATTAAGTTAGATATCTTCAAGTCACTGCACAATTCTCCGCTTGCTGGTCATCATGGGCAGGATAAAACCTACCAATTGATCGCATGAGACTTCTACTGGCCTGGTATGACCAAAGAAGTAAAAGACTATGTTAGCACGTGCTATGATTGCAATTGTAACAAGTCCTTGAAACACCGGAAGTATGGGCTGCTTCAGCCACTTCCAATTCCGCCTTGTCCTTGGCACTTGCTTTCTATGGATTTCATCTCTTAATTAACTTCTTCCATTGGATATGATGCTATTCTAGTAATAGTAGATTTCTTCTCAAAGATGGCTTTATTTCTGCGCAGTAATGTGACGGCCTCTTCAGAAGACTTAGCTAACTTGTTCATAGAATATGTATTTTTGAAACATGGTCTCCCTGATAATATAGTTAGTGATCGTGGATCTCTGTTCTTTTCAAGCTTCTGGACCTTGCTATGCCAAAATTTGAAGATCACTTGCAATTTATCAACGGCCTACCACCCGGAAACAGATGGGCAAACCAAGTGAGTTGATCAGATTCTCAAACAATATCTTTGAATTTATGTTGCCTATCAACAAGACGACTGGTTGCAATGGCTCCCACTAGCCAAATTTGCCTAGAACAACTCCACTCATTCCTCTACCAAACAGATTCCCTTCCAAACTCTTTATGGTAGAAACCCAACTTTCTCTTCCCTTCATGTAGAACCTTCTCAACCTGCTACCAATTACCTTGAAAAAATTCAACCCCTTCAATTGCAACTTTGAACCAACCTCAAAGAATCAAACCAGCACTATAAGGAGCAAGCAGACCAATCTTGCACTACAGCTCCAACCTTTGAAGTAGTAGATCAAGTGTGGCTTGATGCTTGCAATATTTGCAGAACTTGCCCAACTCGCAAACTCTACGAAAGAAAGCTTGGCCCCTTTAAAGTAGAATCAGTCATCTCCCCTAACGCCTTTAAACTTACCTTACCTGCGAAATGGAAAGGTATCCACCTGGTCTTTCATGTGTCTCTCCTAGAGACAGCTCAAGTCCTATACCCAGGCAAGACTCATCCCCCTCCTGAACCGTTCACTGTCCTCAATCATCAAGAGTGGGAAGTAAGCCGTATCCTGTTTCCAGGTTACGCAAAGGAAAACTTCAATACCTCGTTGAATGGTCTGGCTTCCAGTCCAACAAAGATTTCACCTCATGGGAACCAGCCCATGAACTTTGCAATTCTCACAATCTGATTCAAGATTTCCATGGGAGCTACCCTTGCAAACCTCAACAATCATGATTCAATCCCATCCAATCCCATTACATACCACATTCCATCCCATCCAATCCCAGTCCATTCCATTCCACATTATATCTCATCCAATCTCATTTCATTCCACATATCATCCCATCCAATCCCATTCCATTCCACATTCCATCCACCCAACCCCATTTCATTCCACATCATCATTCCATCAGTCAATTCCTTCATTTCACCGTTTTATTCCTTCCTCTCATCCCCCTCTCATTCCTACCAAATAAAATTCCATTCCTTAGTCAAAAAAAAAAAAAATAAAAAGAAGAAGAGAATATTTATTTATAATAATAAAATATATATATATATATATATATATATATATATATATTTATAATAATAGATTACAAAGTTTCTTTTACTTCCTTTTCTGCGTCCTCCCAATTTGCAGTCAATTCCGCAACCATGGACCAAAAGGCATCCAGATCTTCATCATGAATCAGCGCAGACATCCTTTGGAGAACCAGAACTTCTGTTACAATGTGCCTCTCAAAAATTTCCTTGCACCTTGCAATTCAAGCTTGCTTTGGCCAAGCATTCCATCCACCTTGCTCCAAGAGCTCTTTGTGCGCTCTCTTCCTTTGGCCTCCCAACAAAACTTCTCCAATGTTGCCCGTCAGCCGCCTTGCATCAGTTTTGACCGGTCCTGCAACTCCCAACGGATCCATTTTGCCTCAGCCCTCCATTCCTTCCGTTCCATCCACTCCATCTCTCCCATCTTCATCTCCTTCTCCCACTTCTTCCCTTATAGCCTCTTCTTGCTCCATTCCCTCTCTTCCTTCATTTCCGTCTTCTCCATCTCTCAATCCTCTTTCCGCTTTGTTTCTTTCCTCCTCCCTTGCTTCCTTGATTATGACCCCAACTGGTTCCGCACTGGGCACTTTTTCTCGCACCTCAGAATTCATCTGGGCCCCCCAGAAGTTCAGTTGGCGGACCCCAGTAAGGTGGTGGTTGGGGTGGTGTGTTAGTGGTGTATCTTTGGAAGTGGGGCAACACTAGCAAGACAAGCAAAAATTTAGTAACTATCTTTATTATCATTAGTCATTCCCAATTATTACTCACCAGACACTCAAGTACCCAAGTATTTGATCTCCGGCAATGGTGGTATTTTGTAGTTAACCCTTGGCTCAGACCTACAACTCTGCATCTCCCTCAATGACTCTGCGGGACCATTGACAGTCAACTCAACATTTATAGGGAAATTGCAGGTTACTTTGCGAAGGAAACATTGCTTGCACTTGCCTTGAAGGCCTTGGATGGCAGTACTAGGGACACATCGCTTGTTTTGACGGACACAGTTTTTGCAACGGTGGGACAACAATTACAACATCTCATATAATTTATAAATCATGAATTAAATAATGGGTAAAGGGTATACAGTATTTATTAACAACTTGAAATCAATGGGAAAATTGATCTGAATGCTTGCAGGAGCTCGCGTCTTTATAACCGTGCAACTGTCACGCCTCGCACTTAGGGATTATTGTCTTCATCACTTCGGCATGTCCTCTCCTCAGTACCATCTACTTCAGTCTATAAGCGTGACACAAATAAAGCACAACATCAATGGTGCAATTGGCTACTTCCTCTGGCTTGCGTTGACCTTCCAATCTTGGCGACCCACTCAGTATTTAATTGCAAACTTTGCGGGTAACTCCATACCGGTTGGCCATCCGTTATGAGATCCAATGTCCTTCCCTGGCCAATCAACAGCCTTGGACTTCCATCTTTGTTCACGCACTGTTTTTTAGTTTTCATCTACGTCTAACTAAGCCATCATTACTGTACAGTTCGCAATTGGACTAGTCCCTACCCTGCATACACTATTATTTCTCATTTGCATTATCTTCAACATTTTTTGCTCCTGTCCCAATTCTTCATACAATTGTACGCTCAGATTCTATTGTCTTGCACTTACGCCATGACCTCAGAAATGATTGTACTACTGCTTTATTTCCTATCCCTTTCCTGTCATTCATTGCCTCACCGCATTCAACTGTAGTTAGCTCACCACCAGGTTGTATCTAGTCACTTTGGATTACCTTATAAGGGCTATCCCCTTGCCTGATGATTGTCTCCTCAGTTATTTAATTTCATACGTTCTCGCATTTTGCTACAACCTAGTTATCACATTGGACTCAGGCTGAGTTTCCTTCCTCGGGACACATTCCATTCCTCTTGCCGTTTGTTGAGTGGAATAACTGCAGGGAATTTTCTGGTGAAGGAGGGTGGCTTGATTCTACTACCTTCTCCGGCTCTAGGTTGGGAGAGGGCAGAAGTAATTGGTGCTGCTCCTTGTCAATCAACATTTGATTCACGGGTTCCAGTCCCTTCATGGTTGTCCTTATTGGTGGTCTCACAGTTACTGGGAGCTTTTGTAAAAGACCCATAGGAGGGAATTCTACCTGAGGCTCTTGTTTTACATCTATTCTTTTTTGAATAAAATGTTTATGAGTATTTTACAGAAAAAATATGTAAAAATAAGTTTTATTCAAAACTCACTTAAGTTGATGTTTCAAGGTACTAAGAATTTATTGGGATTAAATTGATCCTTAGTAGGTAATCCTACAGGTTCTTTGTGTGTTCCAATGAGTTCTTCACTTTCCCAATCAATATTTTCAGGGCATCCAGAGATATCTGGGATTTCTTGATCCAATAAATCAATTTCAGTGGCGGTGGTTTCTGGTACAGAAGGGTTCACTGATGTAAAAAAGGTTTATTTTATTGGTCAATAAAATATATTAATATAATTTTTTAAAAAATAATATGGTAATACAAGTTGTATACTTACTTTTATATTTCAAAAAGTAATTTATAAGGTATTTCTTTCAAGCTTTATGTTTCCTTGAAAGGGCCTGAAAGTTGATACGCCTCTCAAGATCTTCTTGTTCAAGTAGTTTATTTAAGTGTTTACATGCAGAAGATATATGAAGTTGCTCAGCTTGAGTTAAAGCTTTCCAAACAGTAGTTTTATAATGTTTAATATATTCTTCTTTTCTTATCTTTAAAAGATTTACATAATGGATTATTAATTCTGCAGTGGTTTTTCAATCCATTTCAAAAGAATTTAATGATGAATCATGGTTATAAAGTCAGATAAATTTATCTCTGATTTGTTTTTATGTGAAATGTCTGGTCCAAGGTGTTAAATATAATAAGATGGAATATTTCCTGGCCAGACCCCCAATTGTCAGCATCCTGGACGCCAAGAACCTTTCTATCGTTCAGCTACCAGAGGTGATAGAATAAATAATGAATATATTATTCAATAAATGCAGAAAAAATCTGTCAAATATTTAGATTAAGCTTATTGCAAGGTTAATTGGTTTGTTTATGGTTTATTATTATAAATGAATACAAATAAATTTATTATTAAATATTTTTATAAGTGGAACACTATCACATTGGGGATCTTTAACACCTCTCTTCAGGGATTTCAGTATGAAAACAAATGGCCCTGGTTACTTTGGGCTCTTTAGTTTAAAGGATATTTTACCCAAAGATAATATGTATATAAAATACACGGTGGAGTAGCAGGGCCTTGTAACCAAGCTGCCACAACAGGGAAAGGATAATAAAACTCAATCTTATATTATTAAATCCTTTGGGTATCTGTTTGGGACATGCACTGATGGGTTAAACCTGTATACTGGGGTTATAAGGTTGTTCAGCAGTTTTAATTGATAAAAAAAGATGTTGAGAATGGATATAATTGATCAGCCTTAGCCATAAATCACTTACCTATCTCTGATAAGTACTTGATTACCTTGGCACGGTGTCTGGATATCAATATAACTGGGACTCTGCCCATCAATATCCTCAAAAGAGCTCTTTATTTACAGCTTTTGGAGTCCCAATACTATCATTCTGAGGGGTAAAGGGGCTCAAAGGAAGGGATACTAAGGCTAGCAGAGTAATCAGTGGTAACATGTCACGTGTTCTTGGTGCTATAGTACGGGTAGCATCTAATTCCTCAGGGTATGGGAATTATTCTACTTTATAATTGATATTAGGTCGTGTGAATAACACTAATCTGTCCTATTTATGTATTATTTAATTAATTATCCCAAGTAAATGTTCCCAGTAAGTAAATAATTATTTCAAAAGAAATTTCTACCAAAATCCTGATGTCAGGTGAGTTCTCATTATGTATTAAATAACTGGAGTAAAGTTATGATATCAATTTTACTCCTTATTTTCCAGAAGCAGATGATTTACTAGAATAATTAATTAAAAATATAAGTCATGGGAATTCATAAAGTATTTTTACATCATTAGTTTTCTTAGCTTGTCACGGAGATATTGATGTCTAGAAATCCTCATAAAAAAATATTCAAGTATTTTAATATATTTTTAGAAGTTTTCATTGTCTTATTTTTGACATTCTTGGTACTTTGAATTATATTTAATAAAAAAATGCATATGAGGGTTATTTAAGTACTTTGATATAATATTATGTAATTTAAGAGTATCTACTATCCATTGGAACATTCATTACATATGTAGAATGTTCCTGTGTGGGTTGTAGGATGTTTAAACGGTATCTAAGCCTCTCAGGCCGCCTGTCACTCTGTCAACCCATAGTCCCCCGGCTGTCTACTTGTCAGAGCCCCAAGGCTGCGCACACAACCTTGACGGAGTGACAGGGCTGTATCTCAGCCGCGCGCGGGTGCATTGGCTGCTGTCAGCTCTCTGATACCAGGAACCTTTCTCTGATACCAGGAACCTTGCAGTAATTTAGCTACAGAGAGTGATAAAAATGCTAGAATGATAATAATAATTATTATTCCAATAATAATCACTTAGAAGCTCAAATAAATGATATAATAAGAGCAGTTGCAATGTTTCATTGGTTTGATAATAAATCATTTTCAATATAATATAAAAGAGGGGCCACAGTATTATACTACTGGGGATCTTTACAGACTAGGAACCTCTCTTCAAGGGGCCTCATTAGGCAGTTTAAGAACCTTGGAATAAAGATGGGTGCCTTAGAAAGTACTTAACCAATAATGGCTGGGCGTAACTGCACATATGGCCAAGACAGGAGGGGTAACACTCACTCTGAGCACTCTACCACGAGAATCCTGGAATAATTGGAAGGGTTTCAGAGCAGATGGGGTAGATTGCTTGACTAAACTTCAATGGTTAATTGGTTAATAAGGATAAATAATACTACTACAAACCAAGTCATAAATCACTTGCTTATCTTCATATAAGCACTTGATCAAGAATGACATGGTGTCTTATTGATAATAAATAATTCCTGAAAAAATTGATTCTTGATCAATGGATCCAAAGAGGTCTGTATAAATACCTTTTTGGGGGATTTTGAGCTTCTCAGGGCACTGAGAGAGGGTTCTGCTCGTCGGCTGAGGCTGGCAAACCAGTCAGGGCAATATTGGCACGTCGACTTGGCGCTGTCAATCAGCTGTCCTTAGATCTGCTGGATTTCTGTACTATTTGAGCCACAGGATCTGTTAATCTGTGATCATCCTTTGTTTTTACTATTTTAAAGTGGGCAGATGTGGATGTTTACTAATTTTTTATTATCTTCTGATCACGTAGATAATTTTTAATAATTTTTATGAACACTCCTTGTAGTGTTTTGTGGTCTTCAATGATCAGAGTCATTGATTGATGTGGTAATCCTTAATCTTTGATTTATAATTAAAAAATCTTTCAAACTTAATTTTAATTAATTTTATTTAATTTTTGATCTTTTTAGATCATTAGCAATGCATATTTCAGTTTCTTCCATATACTAGGCAACTCTAACTAGGTTGTAGCTCTTCTGAGCAGTACCTGGTTGTCAGATTAGTCACGGAGGATCCAGAAGCGGGGATCAGTTAGCACAGATGCGCAGGGGGTAGGATCCGCTGCGTGCCTGGCAGAAACAGCTGCGCGCGGGTCTCTAGTACGCGGGAATCTGCTATCATGAGTACGTAGGAATATGTAATGATGCGGGGCTGCGCGCGGGAATTGTGACATCACACATTTCCGCGTTTAAATCCTAAAATATACACAACACCTCAGTTCTGAGTGCATTTTAGGTGTAAACCCTATACGTGAAAACACGTGTGAAATATTAAAATGGCCAAAAGATTACATACTAGTGTCTCAATTTTCAATACTTTTCTTTCTAATTATTTTAAAAATGTAAGGACTTGGAATTCAAGGTTGGGGTCAGTGAGTGACCCCACCTAATTTTGGCTCAGGAATCCATTTCTGCAATAATATTTATTGTTTTCTCACTCATTATTTTTTTAATTGAGATATTCCTATTTTTCACAGTTTATTTGTTACTATTGACAGGTTGCTCTGTACATAGTAGCAAGCTGACAGCTGCCGCGGCTGTGTGCGGGAATTTTGACAAAACACATTTCCATCTGTAAATCCTAAAATGTACACAACACCTCAATTCTGACTGAATTTTAGGTTTGAAACCTATACATTACAGTAGGTGTGAAATATTTAATTGACCAAAAGTCAATAGTGGAGCCATGGTATTTTAGTCTTTCTTTCCTTAATTATTTAAAAATATAAGGAGTTGGATTTCAAGGGTGGGGTTGACAAGGAACCCTACCTTTTTTTGGGTTGAGAATCCATTTCTGTAATAATATTCATGTTTTTCCCACTCCTTCTCAGGTTAATTATATTATTATTATTTTTATGTAATTTTTGTTACTTTTGCAGCTTGCTTTGCAATAGTAGCAAGATGAAAAAAACCTCAAAAACTAAATACAAACATTATATAATTAATTTTAAATTGCTTTAAATAATAAATGAAATATTGAAGGTTACCACAAAACAGACAGATCCTAATCTTTGAAGATCACAAAACACTACAAGGAGTGGCATTAAAAATTATTAAAAATTACCTATGTGCTAAGCAGATGATGGAAGATTAACAAATATGCACATCTGTCTACTTCAAACCAACATTCATTTTACAAATCAAGGATAATTGTAAAATGATACAAATTACACCATTAACAGATTAACAGACCCTGTGGCTAGAATAGTAAAGAAATCCAGCAGATCTGATGACAGTAGAGTGACAGAACCAGGTGGACGTAATATAAATGCCCTGAAAGGATTTCCAGCCTCAGCCCATGAGCAGAACCCTCTCTATGTTCCCTGAGAAGCTCATCATCACCCCAAAAGGAATATAGAGACCTCTTTGGATCCATTATTCCCTATCAGTTTACCAAGAATTCATTATTATCAATCAGACTCCGTGGCATTGTTAGTCAAGTGCTCATAAAGAGATAAGCAATTCATTTATGACCTAGCCTGCAGTATTATTATTATTTCTTAAAAAACAATCAACCTGATTCATTGAAGTTCAGTGTGGCAATCAAACCCATCTGACCCAAAACCCTTTACCTGAGTCTTTGCAGGATTTTCTGTGGATTATTGACTCAAAGTGAGTATGTCCCTTCCTGCCTTGGCCATTGTGCTGTTTTTCCTGGCCATGTCAGTGGACAAGTCCTTATAAGGCACCCATTATTGATTTCAAGGTTCTTAAAATGCCTAAGGAGGCCCCTTGAAGAGAGGTTATATGTCTTTAAATATCCACAGTAGTATGATACTGTGGCCTCTCTTTTTATAACGAATTGAAAAAATTTTAAACCAAACCAATCAGAACTTACACCAGCTTTTAAACATATTTATTATTTGATCTTTTTAAGTGTTTGTCTTTGCAATGTTATTATTATTTTTATTCCAGTATTTTTATCACTCTCTGTAGCTAAAAGACTGCAAGGTTTGTGGTATCAGAGAGATGACAACAGCTGCTTTGATTTTAAAGCCAAGGTTTGATCCAAAGGTGTAAAGGTCTAGCTGTTGTTGACCAAAATTGAAAGCATCCTGTTGTGAGATTTCAAAATCCAAACATGTTTAAACAGCCATTAAGAGGGAAAAAAGGGTCAAAAGGGGACCCAAAAGACCAAAGACAGTAATTCTTTTATTTTGAGGGAGAAATGTACAGTTTTATGTTTTAAGGAACTGATGGGAAGATGGTTTCTTTAGTGAAGGATCAATCTTCATCTGAATCTCATATTTCAGAGGACTAGAAAAAAACATTCAAGAGGGGACCAGAAATACCAAAGATAGTAAGTCTTTTATTTTGAGGAATGTTCATTTTTATGGTTTAATGAACTGATGGTAAAATTACTTCTGTAGTGCAAGGATGGCTCTTCATCTGAATTTCATAGTTCAGTGGAAGAGAGTGAAAGTTTTTTGGGTTTAGTGCCGTTGGAATCAGATTTATTTTCAAAGGATGAAGCAGAAGAGAAAGAGGAGTCAAAAAGGAGATCATCTTGGGTGAGTTTTGATTCTTTTGATGAGATTGAAATTGTGGCTAAATAAATTATTTATTTTAGGAAGTGAATTACCTCAATAAAATACCTGAGAACTCACACAAATTCTTGGGGGGGATTGGGATTGGGTTGGTGATGGAAATTTTGGATTTATAGTCATTGATAAATTACTTGGGTATGATGAGCATGGATGGTTTCAAGTATGAAAAGAAATTTTTGAAAAATTGAGGAAAAAATAAGATGTGCTATGCAAGGATCCTTGGTAGCATTGATGACGTTGAAAAGATAGAAAAAAGACTTTATGTTAATGAAATCAATTAAAATATTCCATGTTCAAAACTGCTTTCAAAGTTAGATATGGGTCAAATAATAGAAGATACTTATGGAAGCCCAGTACGTTTCATTTCATTGGATTCATGATGTACTTATACTCCTATGAAAATGGTTGTAAAAGAAAAATAATATCCTATGTTTTTTTGATTTTGTGAAAACAACCGTTGGGTACAGCTTGTAATTAAGGGAGATGTGATTTAAATCCCGCCCATATTTTTCAAAAAAAATTCCATGATTTCCAATAAAGCCTCTTGTTGGGTTCATCACCTCAAAAATCAACATGAGTTGTACTCTCATTTATAGGAATTATTTACAACTTTATCATTGGGGTTTGGGTTCTGATTCTGATCTTTTAATTCTCTTAATGCAAAGTTTTATTACATTTTGAACATCATTATGTGGAGTTTTTTGAGTTAAAATCATTATGATGAGTTTTTTGAATGAGATTTTATTAGTAAGTCACTTCCACTTTTGTTTGGCTGATCCCATCATAATTAGTACGTTTACTTCTTGTGATAAGATAAGCTTAACACAGGTTTAACTTGTGTTTTTTTGTTTTTTTACTCTGGGTCTTGTCAAGTTACTTTTCCTTTTTTTTGGTTTTTTTACTTCAGGGTCTGTCAAGTCAAACTAGTGTTTTTTGGCACTTTTACTTTAGGGCTTCTCCATAGACTCCTTGTTTTAATTTATTTTCAATTTATTTTTATGTATTATTATTTATTTTTGGAATTATTTTTATTCATATTTATTAATCTTGATTGAGGCCTTATTTTTATTCATATTTTTTCATATTCATTAATATTAATCAATATTTATCAATATTTATCAATATTTTCTAATTTTTATTAATTTTCATTTTCTTTTCTTCAATGTCTCCTCTTTTTTTTAATTATAATCTTTTTCCTGCAAATGGGTCAGTAACGGCTTCTCATGACTCCAAATTACTTAGTGCGCAGCCATTTGTGACTGAGCCATGTTCCAAAAAGGAGTTCACGGCTGCAACAGGTTGCAATCTGCTGTTTGAAACCAGTTGCGCCATGCAACCCTTTTTAGGTTTTGAAGGAGGGTTGCAAGGTTGCAAATTTTAAATTGGCCTTTTATAAAATATTAAGGACTTGCTTTTCAAGGATGGTGTAATTCAGTGACCCTACCATAATTTAGGTGAGAAATCCAAAACTGCAATTAAATTTTAGGATTTCTCACTTTTTTATTTTTGATGATTCATTGTTATTTTTGATGATTTATTTTTATTTTTGTTCTACTTTGACAGTTTTCTCTGTACAAGTATCAAGCTGAAAATTACATAACTTTGTTCAATCCAAATTTCCACATACTAAACTCAAATTTCAAAAACCTCATTCATAAACTTCCCCTGGAAAACTCTTTGACTTGATTTTTGGCTCTTACAAGGTCTGATCTTGGGAAGGCTATACATACTTTTTCACTTTTGTCATTATTTATCTTAATATACTTCTGTATTCTAAATGAAATGCAATTGCAATAAATTCAAACACTTCAAAATTTTCTGCCTGTCCTTTGAGAAGGGAGTAAAACATATTATCTGAGCCCTCTGCATGGAAAATGGAAGACAGCATATTTCTCATGCATTTACCTCTTTTCTATCTTCCTCCAGTATTCACCATGAAATGGACCCCATGAACTCCCCTGAATTCCAAAGATTCACTAAAGACACAAACAGGACTGTCCACAATCTGGTCTGTTTAATCCTGCTTCAAGCTTCCCTCCCTAAATAATTCTTGGCCAATCCCCTGCAACACTCTTTCTGTGCCTAAAACTCCTTTACCTGAAACAATCCTGCATGCTTTTTCTTTCTGCTTCAAATTCTAGGACAGGATCCCATCCCTCTCAAATTTATCTATCCTTTTGTTTTCCTTGCCTGTTACTAATTCTGGGAGTACAATTTTCAAAAACTCAATACCAAGGCCTGCTATTCCCTTCTTCTTTCCTACCTATCTAAGGCAAACAGTTACAGAGTCTGGGACCTCCAGAAATGGTTTGCTTTCAAGTAATTGGATTTATTATTTTTCAAATAATATTTTCCCTACCTTTCTAAGATCTTGTCTGCTCCCAAACCTGTTCAGGTAGAAATACCTGGGAAAATCTTTAACCTCAGAAGTCCTACCCTCTGGCCAACTGCCGCAACCTCATCCATCCCAGCCATACTATTCCCCCCTCTTGTGATCTACCCCCCCTCAAGATTCCCCTCCAGGAGGGTGAAAACTGCCATCTAAAATCCTCCATCCACCCTTCATTCAACCAAAAAAGTACAATACAGGCTATATCTTTGTATTATTATTTACCTTCATCCTCCCCAATTGGCTTTCTGGAATCCTCCATGGGCAATATTTTAAAATTTGAACACCCCCCTCTTTGCTGCCAACATCCTCCATCTCCCCCAACTCTCTCTGGCACTTACTCTCTAGTGGGGGTCCCCCTGGAGGGTCAGACCACACCCTTCCCACCCAGGAGAAACTCTGGGAGGGAGAGAAACACATCTTAATGCTATGGGAACAGCTCAAAGCTTGCCAAGGTAGTGTGTGAGCTGGAAACCCCCAATATGTGTAAACAGCTACTCAAATCTCTCAACAAACTGTGGAAGCTAAAAGCCACAGATTACAGGTTTTCCTCTCTTCTAGGGATGCATATCTGACTTCTTGTTCCCCATCCTCAGAAGCACAAGAGAATGAAGTCAAACTGGGTTTGTTCAAGTTTTGTCCCAAAAACACCATTCAAAAACTCAAATCATGGCTGGTTTCCATGGTTTACTCTCAATTCCATGGTCTTTAATAAGATAAATTCTTTTCTCCAACTCTTTTTCTGGAGAAATAATGCCTCATTCTCAGCCTTCTTGCCTTGAAGAACTGGAAAGGCTGGCAGGTCAAATTCAAGACTGCTTTCCTCAATGGTCACCTCAACCATTTTGTGTACAGGGGGCGGGGGAAGTTTTACAAATGTTTCAAAATGAGCCATAGTGCCAAAAATCCCAAATTTGGAGTGCGGTCTGGGAAACCTTTCTCATCACCCAACATTAATCTTGGTTTAATTTTCAGTTTGATGAAAATTTTGTATTTTGTCTATCCAATCAGGTAAGTTTCATTACCCTCTCATTTTGAACTCTTAATTTTAGAAAAACTATTGATAATTTGTTTTTTTATCCATGTGAATTTCAAATTGAGAATCAGATTGAAAATTCATTATAGATTTATCTAAAAAAAAGTTTTTAAAAAAGGGACTATTTGATGAAGTCAATGTGCAGATTTTGGGGATTAAAAAGTGTGGAATGTTGGGTAAAAAGATCATCAAGAAAATGGAACTAAACAAATACACACTCTGTAGCATTCTAAAACAATATAAACTACAAGGGAGATTTTAAGACCAAACAAAATTTTTCAGCCATTGAAACTGATGACTACTGATTTTTGGAAGCTTGGTTGTATCTTGAGGTAAAAGGAAGGTTAAGTTTGAATGAAATTGCCAATTCAATTGTGAGAAAATTTTCAACCAGCAGCATCTGCCAATATTCCCATAAACTGGGCTATTAATTTGAATTACCTGCATGAAAAAAATTCTTGAATGGCTCCCATTAGAATTGGAAACTTGCATTGGAAAATTGATGATTGGATGAAGGTCATCTGGACAAATAAATACCCCTTTGAAGTTGGTAAGAATACCCAGAAATTTAATGTGTGTTCACTCTACCATGAGAAGTTTGAATCAACCTGCCTTGCAACAAATTCAAGAGCGGTCAAATAAAAATGATGAGACGGGGTGCATTCATGGTTGAAAGTGCTTCTCCAATATTTTTTATGCCTCCAAAAAGAAGGTTGGCCACATATTCAAATTTTTAATGGCCCTTGAGGGCCATGTCTATCAACCATCAAAAATCAATCCAATATTGATTGAAGAGGGGCTGGAGTTCACAAGGCCAAAATTTGAAAAAAGTGGGAAAAAGGCCTCAAAAAACTAGAATTGCCAGCTCAATCACCAGGCCCCAACATCATCAAGAAAACTTGGCATACCTTGAGATCAAAATACAGAAATTATACCAACCAAAGTCCCTGGATTAAATGGAAGAGGCCCTCAAGAGTTCCTGAGATTATTTTCCAAAGAGGCAACTCATCCATCTCATTGAAAGCATGGCTGAACAAATGAATGCAGTTGTTACAGCTAATGGTGGTTCTAATTGATAGTAGAACTTCCTTTTTCATATTTCTTTCCATCATGATCCTCTATGAACCCTTACCCAGTATCAAAAAATTGGAATCATTCAATTTTTTTCAATTTTTTTTTGGAATCCATACCAAAAAACATGATCTAATTTTGGATTACTCTTTTTAGAAAAAATATTCTTAATTTTATGTTTCAAATTGGAAAATTCATTTCTAAGTAAATAACAGACAAAAAATAACATAATTATTCCATTTTTTTATTTTTTTATGATTAAAAAAAAGGCAGAGAACCAAAAAAAAGAAAAAAAAGGGGGGAAAAAACTAATCAGTGAGACTAAACTTGTCCCCCCCTCCCTGTACATGGAAAAAAGGCCAGGGTGTGAAGAACCTTGCCACCAAGACTGGGTCCGCCAGCTACATCAATCTCTCTACAGCCTAAAGCATTGCCCTTGTCAGTGGAATTGCAAAATTTATCTATCCCTCATTAATCTTGGCCTTTCTAACTTGAATTATGATCCTAATCTATACTTCCAATGCCAGAATTGATGAAATAATTGGATCCTGATCCCCAATTTCTGTTTTAATTAATCTTTCTAAAACCAGAAATTCTGGGATAGTTTTAGTCTACGTACAAATGAGGAGAGAAATGGGTGCAGAGAAAAAAGTATGGAAATCTTGAGTTAGTATGAGTAACAGGGCTCCATGTTAAGGCAGAGATTTTAATAAAACAAATATTGCCAAAATTTTTGGAAGAATTCTTTTGAATTCTTGGTCTTTCTTGACCTTTCCTTTGGTCTTTCTATCTGCTTTATTTTCTTTCTGGGTCCTTCTGTCTTTCTAGTTCTTTCTCTCAATCCTTCTATCCACCAATGTTCTGGTCTGGTGGGTGTCCTGAGGTTTACTGGCTTGAAGATCCAGAGGAGGATCTTTATATTCTTATTTGGTGTCTTGATCTTCTTTTTCTGGTGTGCTCTTCCCATTTAGAATGGTTGGTGGCCTTGTTATTTCTAGCTTGTCCTAGTTTTTGATTTGGTTAGTGTTCTCCAGCCTTGCTGTCCACCTCAACTTGGTTTGGTGGGGTTCTGAGCTTGACTGACTGGCAAGCATGCTGGCTTACTGGATGGATGGAATCTGGCTGTCTAGTTGGGCTGGATGGCTGATTGATGTTCCAGCTGGCTTGCTGGCTTTCTGAATTGTTTTCTGACTGGCTGAATTTCTGACTTTCTGGAAGTCTGGCTGGCTGGCTGACTGGTTGGCTGGCTTTCTGACTGGCTAAGTGGTGGTCTCAGGCTGAATTAAAGGCTGACTACTGGCTGGCTGGCTGGCTGAAGCTGGCTGGCTGGCTAGGGCTTCTAGGGATTCCTGGGAGGCTTAGCTTGATGAATGGCTTGCTGATGTTCTGTATGGCTGGCTAGCTATCTGGCTTTCTGGAAGTCAGGCTGATCTGCTGGCTGAAGGGCTGGCTTGGGCTTGCTGGCTGGCTGAGGCTGGTGGGCTTTCTAGGGATTCCTGGAAGGCTTGCCTGGCTGATTGGCTTGCTGAAGGTCTGAATGGCTGATCTGCTGGCTGACTGGCTGACTGTGTGGTGGTCTGGCTGAATTATTGGCATTCTGGCTGGTCTTTCTGGATGACTGAATGGCGTACTGGCAGGCTGGCTTGACCTTTCTGGAATTATTGGCCTGATTTGGCTGGCCTGCTTGACCTTAGTTTTCTGGCTGGTCTGGGCTGACTTTCTTGGTCTTTATTTCCTAGCTGGGTCTGGTTTTCTGGCCATGCCAGGGCCCACTTGGGTGGGCTGGCTTTCTAGGTCTGGTTCTAGTGGCCAGGGGCCTGCTGGCTGTTTCTGGTTTGTGTGGCTAGGCCTGGTCTGGAAGTCTTGGATGCCCAGTCTGAGTCTGGGTGGGCTGCCAAGCTAGGTGGCTGTTTTGGTCTGATGGGGTTGGTTGGGACTGGCTGGCTGGTTCTGGGCTGGCCCACTGGGTCTTGTTAGGGCTGCTCTGGGATGGCCTTCTATTTCTTTTTAGGTCTGGCTGGTCCTGGCTGGCTTGTTCTGGGCTCTTTTAATTGGAAGTGTATTTGAATGGGAATCACTTCTGCGCAACTAATCCAAGTTATCCCAATCAGGATAACTTGGCTGGTTTTCTTGGCTAGCTAGGGTGGTCTGCTTTTTTGGACCGCTGGTTGAAAGCTTAGGCTGGCTGGGTTTCTGGTCATCTTTGATTTATGGCTGATGTTCAAAGGTCTTATGGTTGCTTCTTGTTAGCGGCCAGCAGTTTGCTTGTTCAGTCTTTGATGTGGTGGTCAGGTCAATGGATTTTGGTCTCCGACTAAATCTGGGTCTTGGCTAAGCTGGCTAGGAGTTTAGTTTTTCAGGGATCTGACCGGCCAATTGGAATAAATCCAGGCCGTAGTTTTTGAATTGGGCAACTACATGCAACTGCATTGAGTTATAGAAATCAGGATAACTCCCTGGTGGTTGTGATGTATTTGCTCAATGTGAATAAATAAAAATGGTCTACATTTTTATTTTTTTATTTATTATTATTATTATTATCATAATTTTTTTTTTGTGATATTTCAACAAGAAGGAATGTGTGGTGGGGAATCTCACCACTCGGATTGAAAATATAGAAATTGTGTGAAAAATTTATTTTTCAACCAACTAATCAAGTCAGCAAGTAATTTCAGATTTGAGATGATCAAGACCTCCATGACTTTCTCTAGGTGTAGATAAAATGGGATACTACCACTCTACAAGTCTATTGGAATCAGTTTGACTACATCAAAGATATTTGCAACTGTTTCCAGGGTTTTAAGCATATCCCAGTTGAAACTTTCACTGAAGCAACCTTAAAGACACTCTTTCCCAATTCTTCCAATAATTTTCTTTCACCTGGACCATACAACCAGTCCCAAAATTTGTGTGATGCCTCTGCAGCAAATAACACTGTGGCACTACAAGTCCTGAAATACCTTGTGTTAACCAAAAATCTCACAATTTTCCTTGGAAGGAGACTCAACCTCTCTGGCTACTCTGACTTGGATTGGTTTGAATATCAAGATGAATGCAATTTCACCCCAGCCTGAACTTATGGTATTTGAAATCAGGAAATCTCCTGGAAATCCCGCAAAAAGGATACTTAATTCCTCTCCAGAACCAAGGAAGAGTACAAGGTGTTGTTGCAATCATGCGAGAAATATTTTTGGATCAGCAATATCCTCACAAAATTGAAGCTTTGTGCCAGCATAGATATGTCACTTAATATTAATAACAAAGGCACAGAGGCTCTGACAAAAAAAACTTAAAACCATCCTCAAACCAAGTAAATTTATGCATCAATTTACCCTCAAACCAAGTAAATTGATGCATCAATTTACCCTCAAACAAAGTAAATTGATGCTTGCTATTATTTCATCAGGGAAAATTTCCACTAGAGACAGATCTTACTCCTTTATGTGTTGATGAAAGGCATGCTTGTCAAACTTCTCACCAAACCACTCACACAAATTCTTTTGGAAAAACACAGCACTTGTTTTGGTACTGTTTCCCAACCACTCTAAATTTTTTTGAATTCTTTTTCTTTGTGTGTTTCATTCCTCTTCAGGTCTGCAGAAAGGGGGTGGTTTAAGTTTTTTTCAGATCCTCTTTCATGATCTTTATCTTCCATTATTTCATTTCATTACTATGTGCTAAACACCTTTCCATTTCATTCCACTTCAATGTCACAAGTATTGTAGCATAACCACAAAAGTGCATGGGGAAGAAATACTTTTCCCATCCTTCCACATTCCAATCTCATTAATTCATTTCTGAATTTTTTAGTGTCCTTGTTCTCTTCCCTATCATTCTTCTCTTCATACTAATTCATCATTCCAAATTAAACTCTCATTTCTCCAGTAAACCTGATGAGATTGGAAAGAGAGATTTCCCTACATTTAAAATAATTCAAATTAGTTTCAAATGAGCAAGTGGACTAGATTTTGTGTAGGTAAGTGCCTGGTAAAATTGGAGTAAGGTTTGAAAAGGTTTTTTCTTATTGTGCTTTTATATTTAACATTTTAAGGTGTTATATGGAGGGGAGAAGGGGTGAATAATCAAAAAATTAGAGTCTTAAAACAGCCAAAAAATTGAAGAGACTTCTGAAAGAGAAATATATTAGTTTTCCATCTTTTCTCAAAAGGAGGTGTTACTAATTCTTTTCAAAGGTACTTAAATGCTTACAGAGGTTAAAAAAAGAGTATGCATTGAAAAAAACAGAGGAGGGTATGGATAAACTTATTTTCCTTCCCATAATAGAGCATATCAGAGTTAAAATTTTCAAAAAAATACATGGCTGATTTCAGGCTAACCTGTTTATCTCTTTTTAACTTGATTTTTTTATTTTAAACCCATTTTTTCATTGTTTATTTTTATGAAAAAAATTGGAAACTTCAAATTTTTACTGAAATAAGATGTCAGCCTCCTGGATGCTAAAACCGTTTCTATCCTTTAGCTACCAGAATTAATAGAATAAATGATAAATATATCATTTAGTAAATGCAGAAAAAATCTTTAAAACATTTGGATTAAGCTTATTGCAAGGTTAATTGGTTTGGTTATGGTTTATTGTTTTAAATCAATATAGATAAATTGATTATTAAATATTTTTATAGAGGGGCCAGAATTATATTGGGGATCTTTAACACCTCTCTTCAGTGATTTCAGTATGAAAACACATAGTCCTGGTTACTTTGGGCTCTTTAGTTTAAAGGATATTTTACCCAAAGATAATATGTATATAAAATACAGGGTGGAGTGGCAGGGCCTTGTAACCAAGCTTCAACAAAAGAGGAAGGATAAAAAAACTCAATGGTATATTATTAAATGCTTTGAGTATCTGTTTGGGACGTGCAATGATGGGTTAAAACTGTATACTGGGGTTATCAGGTTGTTCATCAGTTTTAATTGATAAAAAGAGGTTGAGGGAGGATATTATTGATGAGAATAAGCCATAAATAACTTACTTATCTATTATAAGTACTTGATTACCTTGGAAAGGTGTCTGGATATAAATATAACTGGGTCTCTGCCCACCAATATCCTCAAAAGAGCTCTTTATTTATAGCTTTTGGAGTCCCAATATTATCCTTTTGAGGGGTACAGGGGCTCAAAGGGACGGACACTAATGCTAGTGGGGTAACCTGTGGTAGCCGGTCACGTGTTCTTGGTGCTGTAGCATGGGTAGCATCTAATTCCTCAGGTTATGGGAATTATTCTACTTTATAATTGATATTAGGATGTGTGAATAACACTAATCTGTCCTATCTATGCATTATTTAATTAGTTATCCTTCTTAAATGTTCCCAGTAAGCTAATAATTATTTTAATAGAGATTTCTACGGACATCCTGATTTCAGGTGAGTTCTCATTATGTATTAAATGACTGGAGTAAAGTTATGGTATTGATTTCAATCCTTATTTTCGAGTTTCAGTTGATTCACTAAAATAATTACTTAAAAGGATAATTCATGAGAATTCATGTAGTATTTTTACCTCATTAGTTTTCTTAGTATTTCACAACAATATTTATGTCTAGAAATTCTCCTAAAAGTATATTAAAGTATTTGAATATATTTTTAAAGTTGTCATTGTCTTATTTTTGAAATTCTTTGTACTTTGAATTATATTTAATAAAAAATATGTATGAGGGTTATTTAAGTATTTTTATATAGTATTATGTACTTTTAGACTATCTAATATCCACAGGAACATTTCTTTCATATTTAGAATGTTCCTGTGTTGGTTGTAGCATTTTTACGCGGTACCTAAGTTTCTCAGGCCGCCTGTCACTTTTTCAACCCATAGTCACATAGCTGCGTACTTGTCAGAGGCCTGGGGCTGCGTACAAAACCTTGACCGAGTGACATTGCTGTATCTCAGCTGCGCGCAGGTGCATTGACTGCTGCGACTGCATGCCGTAATTGTGCCAAAACAAATTTCCATCTGTGACTCCTAAAATAAACACAACACCCCAATTCTGACTGAATTTTAGTTGTTAAACCCATACGTTGTAAGACTCCAGACAGTGCTAGTCCGTGGCAATTCTGCGGAGGGGAAAGGTGCTGTTTAGGCTGCTCTCTTGAGTGTTACAAAAATATTTAAATGTAACAAAGATCAAAGTCCAGAACCTGGTAAAAGGGGACCAAATGTAAGAGGAAAGAGATTATAGTAGTCGGTAGGTGGGAGACAACACTATCTGAGGCAAGATGATGTCAGGGAAAACTTGAATAGAATGATTCAAGAATTGTTCAGATTTCAACAAGACAAGGAAATTGTGAGTGACAACGCCCACAAGCTAATAGCTCTGGTCGTCAGCAGGATCTTAGGAAAGATCAACTCAATCCCAAACAACCTCCAGGTTCTCAATGAACCTGCCCAACTCTCCCCAATCAAGCGCTTGAAGGGTACCAGATAACTGTGGGTGGCTGCACAAGACAAAGCTAATTATTTGAAGAAGCTCTAGAAGCAAAACAATAAATGATTCAAACAAGAATAACCCAACACTTCTCAAGGGACTCAAGAGTAGCGTGGCCGAATTCAAATTCAAAAGAAGTGAAGGGAGGTTTAACACTCCAGTTTTTAAGCTTAATAAAACCTCTTCAGTAAAAAGTGACAGGTTCCAGAAAGATAATCAAAGGATGATAAGGACCAGTATTTTTGGATAAAAGGATCAGGAGTGGTTGAACACACTCAAGAATTCAATTATTCAAATTCTTCTTCAACCAGCAAAGCTATTTGTTTGTGATAAGGATCAAGGATCAAGGGGTTTGAGTATGGAGGCTCAAGGATCAAGGGGAAATCATAGATATAACCAAATTTTTTGTCTCAGATAAAGGGGAATGAAGACCCCACGGATGATGTATTTCAAGAGGATACTGATGATCTTAGGATGTGGTGTGTGTTAGGATACCATGTGCTGATCTGATGTGATTTTGGATGTCCTGATTCCCCCCCAAAAGGCAGGGGAGAGCTCCTTCTTATATGGGCAAAAGGCCCTGTTAGACTATGTACAAGGGATACTACAAATGAAGCAGAAAAAAAATAAATATTGTTTTTTTGATTTTCAGATTTTTAGGTGATCAGAAATATTTGATCACGCAGGCCAGTGGAAATCCAGCCTGCCTGACCGGGGTTAGATCCTTCTCATCCCTTCACCATCTTTTGCGTCCGTCTGTGGAGGGGCGCACGCAACAATACCCAAATCATCCACCCCTTACCCAAAGGCGGAAGGGGTGGGAAGGGAAAACATATCAGACCGCCCATGGGTGTCCACGGGCGGTAGTCGGCACTCTCCACCCCCACCCGGAGATGGAAGATGGTGGGAGAGTCCCAGGAAGGGTGACGGATTGGATGATGGATGAGGAAAATAGGATCAAGTTGAGGTTGATGGTTGATGAAGGCATTGAAACTGTTGGAGTGATGACTATTGTGAGAACTGGGACTAGTAATAGGATGATCCCTGAGGTGATGATTGGTGATTGTCTTTAGTGCTACCAGTCAAAGAGATGATCTTGGGTTGATGAGGGAGGATGATGGGGTGTGATGATGATGGAGATGATGAGGTTGAGGATGAGCAACGCGTAACAATGAGGATGAGGATGAGCAAGGGGAAAGGATGAGGATGAGGATGAGCAACGCGCAAGGATGAGGATGAGCAACGCGCAAGGATGAGGATGAGCGACGCGCAAGGATGAGGATGAGAGAGGCGCAAGGATGAGGATGAGGATGAGTGAAGCGCAAGGATGAGGATGAGGATGAGCAATGCGCAAGGATGAGGATGAGAAACGTGAAATGATGAGGATGAGAATGCGCGAGGATGAGGATGAGGATGAGCAATGCGCGGGCATGAGGATGAGGAGGAGCTATGCGACTAGGACAGTTTTTTTTTTTTTTTGAATTCTTTTCCCAACATGTCCCAAATGGTTTCTTAACTTGATCAGCAGAGAACCTTCTAGCCAACTGAGTACCATCCAGTTCTTCAAAAACATAACATCCACCTCTAACTTGACAAACCACTCTATAAAGACCATTCCAATGATTTGAAAAAAGTTTTCCCCACTGAGTCTCTAACAATTGATTATAAGCCAATACCAGATCACCAGGGTTTAAAGGATCCCTGATTTGATTTAGATTTTTATCTTCCCAAGAATGAACTGATTTTGCTCTTGATTCCATCATCTTCTGATAATCTTTGTTACAAATATCTTCACTCTGCTCCAGTTTCTTTGATCTGGCAACTAATAGGTCAGTAGTTGAAGAAACTTGTTCCCAAGAGATGCCCAAGAAAGACGCCATTTCAAGATGAAGAGGAAGAACAGCCCTTTGACCAAAGATGATTTCATAAGGAGAGTAGCCAGTGGTTTGCTTGGTGGAAATTTGATCAGAGAAGAGGACCAAGGGGAGAAAATTCCAAAAATTCTTGCCACTTTCACCAGCCATTTTAACCAGAGCAGCCTTCAAGGGATCATGTCCTCTTTCAACCATGCCTTTTCCTTCAGGATAATAGGGAGTAGTAACTCTATGTTTCCCAGGGAGCAATCGGATCATTTCAGCCAGTTTTCCACCAAATTCCAAGCCACCATCAGAAGAATAAGATCAAGCCAAACCGTAACCCATTGTCCAATTCTCATGAAGGAAAGCTGCCACAGATTCAGAACTAAGGTTCTTAAGGAATTTTGCTTCAACCCATCCATAAAAATCATCTCTAGCCACAATGAGGTACTTAGCACCACCTTCCTTGATATGAACCACATCCATAGCAACCCTTCCAAAGACAGTGGACTCCCCAGTAGGATATCATATTTCAGCCGGATGCCTAACATCACGTTTTTGACAAAATTCACAACTCTTGCACCATTGAGAGACAGATTTCTTTATAGATGGCCACCAGAATTGTTTGGATAATTGCTGATAAGTTTTGGTTTCCCCATGATGACCAAGGCCCTCATGGAGACTTTTAAGGATCTAATCGTGCTTAGCCGGGATAGTAATCACAACAAGCGCACAAGGAGTTCCTCTTTTCATAAGCCTAGAACCTTGGACAAAGAAACCAGAGGACTTTCTTTTAAGGGATCAAAATTCTTTGGCAGAGAGATCAGGGGGTCTTTGGAGAGTTGAAAGGTACTGCTCTAACTTAAGCCAGAAACCTTGTTGGAAACCAGAGTAATCTTGGGAGGAGAAAGCAAAAAAAAGGCTGACCAAAGGTTCTTCCTCATGGAAATCCATTTTAACATCCAATTCATTGTCTCCAATAGGTCTTCCAGATAAACCATCAGTAATAGTAAAAGATTTCCCAGGCCTATGAACAATATTAAAAAAGAAAAGCTGGATAAAAGCTACCCAGCAAGTCATTGGAGAATTTGGAAGACTGGGAGCATTGATCATTTCCACAATGGATCAAGCGTCAACTCGCAATTGGAATTGTTGTCCCCAGAGTACTGTTTGGAGTTTTTTCAGCATTCTGGACACACCACAGAGTTCCAGTTTGGGCTGAGAGTATCTAGCTTCAACATCCAAAAAAAGCAAAGATTCATAAAGAACCGGGCGGTACAAACCATTTTCATCTTCCTGAGTAAGGACAGCCCCAACAGATTGATAACTAGAGTCAAAAGCCAATTTTATTTTGCCAGCTCCAGGCCAATAACAGATCTTTTTCAAAAATATGTCATTGACAACAATAGTTTTGAGCAACTGAAATGATTGTTTGCAATCTTGGGTCCAAATCCATTCAGCTTTTCTCTGGTTAGAGGACGGAAGGGTTCACAGATTTTGGATAGAGAGGGAATGAAAATCCTGACATAAGTTTAAACACCTAGGAAATCTCTAACTTCAGTTGGATTTGTTGGAGTAGGCCAGGAGATGATTTTCTTTACTTTAGAGGGTGCCATCCTTCTTCCTTACTTGCATACTATATGACCCACAATTTCCAAGGCAGCGACACAGGCAGCAATTTTTGATCCAGAGAGAGTAAGGCCAGATTCCTCAATTCAAAACAAAATCCTTTCCAAGATAGTAGAATACTCCCAGATAAATGGTCAAATTCCTGAGTGCCAAGGTAAGAGCTAATTATCATAGTCAGAAACTGGACCTTTAATTCCACCATCATCAATAAAGATACCAGCATGATCAGGGATTTTGTCTTGGAGGATCCACATCATCTGAGCCTGATAGACTGCAACCGAGTTGGTGGCACCTTGAGGCAATTGAGTCAGTTGAAATCTTCCCAAGAGGAGTATTGAAAGTAGTGAGAGGGCAAGAAATAGGATGCAAAGATTGTTTGTCATAACCCCCCATGATGTCTCTTAGACCATTACAGGCTCTCCCAGAGAAGGATTCAACAAATTCTTCAGTGGCAGGAGGAACACCAGAGTCTTTAATAGTAAATTTATTAAGAATTTGGAGATCATGAACTACTCTAAGTTTACCATTACTCTTTGGAACACAGAAAACCGGGCTAGAGTAACTGGAGGTGACTGTTCATATAGACCGGTACCGACTTGTTTGCGGGCCAACTTGATGAACTTGTTTACTTTTGCAGAGGGAATAGGGATCTTTTTCTTTTTCAAAGGATCATGTTCAACTACAGGGATGATATAAGGGAGACCATAGAATTCTTTCAAGAGACATCTCTCTTCTTCACAGAATGCAATAGATTTTTCCCTTAGAGATAAGATATTTTTGATCAAATTTAACTCATAAGGTAGAAGCCATCCATCTGGACCAAAGTTGACCAACTTCAGTTGTTCTTCAGTGACACAACCACAAGGTACAAAGGGGCCAGTAAGGGAGTGAGATAGACCACAATAAGGATCACAAGATAGAGGAGGACGCATGAGAGGAGGATGGAGATTGAGAGGCATGGGTTGGTTGACAGGCTGGACCTTTTTTGCAACTGGCTTATACTTAGTGGCAAAAGAGAGAAGTTCTTGTTTCCTCCAAGAATTCACCAGCAAGACCTGAGTACAAAAACTGAGACCAGATTCCAACATCCTCCAAGTTCAATGTTCCATAAAATTTTCAAAAGGTGCCTTTTCCATAAAAGAGGATCCAAAAGATAACGCTTTGCTCACATATGTGGCACGAGGTAGATTTTTGAAAACTATGGTAGAAGAATTCCCTGATGGTGCAAAATTGGGAGGACTTCCTTTTACCCCCAGGTGCCTCCAATGGAGCCCATACTCCTCCATACCAAAAAAATTCAGGAAAGAATCAAGATCAGGATCTAGTTTATACTCATTGCGGAGAATAAAAACAGAGCTAGAGGAAGATTGATAAGTGATAAGAGTACAAGGAAAAGAAGAAACAACAGAACCAGAGAGAAGAGAGATATTTTTGGAATTTGGTGTTTTAACATGTTTTTGGTTTCGGTCATTTTTGCAATCAGAAGAAAAAGAAGAAAGAAATGAAAAGGATGTAAAATATGCCTCAGAGATAAAAGTTGGCCCTGTAGTTGAGGTCTGAGGCTTAGAAGAACTACAACTATTAGTATTACCAACTATTCTACTAAAAAATGGGAGGAGTTAAAAGAGTCCTTCTGCTTCCCCTTCAGAACTGATTTAGGTGAAAAACCAGGGAAATCTCTTTCCCAAAGACCAGAATCCAAATAACAGAGAGGAACTTCAATCTTCCTACCATCTGAATCAGGAAGAAGAATTCTCTCACCAACTTGATATGAAAACATCAGGGTGGCTCCAAAGTCTATTAAGAAAGGACAACACAAAATCATAGGACCTTCCAAACGGGTGATCCAAAAATGACAGGTTTCAAAAATATTTTGACCAATTTGAACTGGCACATCCTCAGCAATACCCACCAACTCACAAGATTTATTACCAATTCCATAAACAGCAGAGTTGAAGCTGACCCTTGGACTGAGATTGAGCTTGCAGGCCGTTGCATCCAAAATTAAGTTTAGTTGGGCCCCAGAATCAACAAGTAGAGAAACCATTTTGGATGAGTCACCTAAAGAGCATGTTAAGAATTCAAGAGGAAAAGAACAAAGATTTGAATCAGAAGGAGGATCTGTTCCACCAAAGTCTTCCATCAAGGTTCCAGAGGAAACTTTCAATTTTTCAGGACCAATCTCCACACGTCACCAAGAAACCCATTTCTTCATGCCTTCAGCCACTGATGGTGAGATGGAAAGGAGTTCAGCCACAGATAGATCACAGATTTTAAGATCAAAGATTTTTTTTAATACCCCTTCCACAGCGTTGGGGTGGTCTTTGGAAATTCCCCTTTGGAATTGAACCTTGGGTTGAGTTGGAAGAGGAAGTTCAGGTGAGGGTGGCACTATAACTTGATCATTTGGTGAAGGTGATTTGGATGGCAGAGGAGCAGGATCAGAGTATTCTGGGAATCTATCCATGAGGGGTTCCTTTTCTACTATCATGTCTTCTACCTCAGAAGAAGGAGGCTCCAGTGAAGATCAACGTTTGACAGGTTTCTAAAGAATTGAAGATGGAACAAGAGGATCTTTATGAGGTCTGGGTTCTTCATGTCGTTTGCTCTTTGGATCAGATTGATAAGTTCCAGAAAAGCTAGAAGAAGAGACAGAAGGAGGATACCAAGGTTGAAGAGTTCAACAAGAAGATCAAAAATCAAAATAGGCCAAGGATGCCTTCTTGGGAGCAGAAGGCTGGAAAGAGGCCACCACATGAAAAATTGGACAAGATGAATCAAAAGGGATAAGTGCACCATTAGGCAGAAAGAAGTTACTCCTTTTCTGTTCCACCAACATTTCCTCCTTGTCCTTCTGGAGTTCAGGACAGTGACCAGTTCCATGACCTTCTCTGTGGAAATAATAGCAAACTATGGTAGACCTAGGAACAGAGTTGGAGGGTTCAGGGACAGCCAGAGAGGAGAGTTTCTGATCAATATTATTCTCAAAAGCTTGCAGGAGTTTGGTGATCTCATCAATAGTAGGTGTTTTCAGGTGGGTCTGAGGATTTGGTTTAGGTCTGCCATTGGCTTCCATCTTATTCATGATTTTGTTAGATTCTTGAAAAGAGGGGGAAAGGACTGGTTCAGTGATTCTAGGTTTTTCAAAGGTGAGAGCTGTTTGACCTTTCATAACTTTATTCAAATTATTCCTAAGAACCATGAAGGCAGGGAGCTTGAACCAAGTATCTCTTGTGGTGATCATGGATCCAGATTTCACCAATTCATCCTTAATTCTTTTCTGCACTCCTGGAGAGAAAGACTGAAAAAATTGCACTCAAATTTTGTCCACTGTATCAATGTTGCTGTTTTGGATAAGATAGGATTGGATAGGGTCCCAAGGTTTTCTGAAAGCTTGATAATCAGAGTCTGAGGAGATACCACCAGTGGAGGTCCATTGGGAGACTAGGGCATCCAGATCTCGGAGAGTGAACCTAGCTATATCAATTTTTCCCCAGTACGCAATAATTGCCTCCTTAAGAAGTACCCAGTCATTGGATTTAAATCCATTGAATAATTCAATCACTTCCATGAATTTATCAGAGGAGATAAAGAATTGCAGTTGATAAGCCATGTCATATTTGCTAGCACCGTCCACTTCAGCAGCAATCTTGTAGGAATCCAGGAACCGTTCAACATTCGTACCGTTAAAGCATAAGTTCTTGTTCTGAGGTTTGATCTTGATCATCTTGGCCCAAAAAGAGATAGAAGGGGTACCAATAGATTCCATTTAAACAAATAATTTCCTAAGGTATCCAAAGAACAGATTTCCAAAGTGGCTCACAAGTGTTGCAAGGGTAGGGTTTACAAAAAAAACAACTAGGATAAAACCCCTTGATGGTGCACAATTTGGAGGACTTACTTCTCAAACAAGTTGCCTCCACGGATCAGATCTAGATGATAACAGAAACACAGAAAAAAAGGGAAAAACAGAAAAAGAGAAAAAGATTGGATTTCAAAGTTGATTCCACAAATTTGGGACTGTAAATCCCAAGGTTTCTGGTTTGATCCCAGCCCGGGGGACCAAATTTAAGACTGCAGACAGTGCTAGGCCATGGAAGTTCTGTGGAGGGGAAAGGTGCTGTTTAGGCTGCCCTCCTGAGTGTTACAAAAATATTTAAATGTAACAAAGATCAAAGTCCAGAACCTGGTAAACGGGGACCAAATGTAAGAGGATAAAGATTGTAGTAGTTGGTAGCTGGGAGAAAACACTATCTGAGGCAAGATGATGTCGGGGAAAACTTGAATAGAAGGAGTCAAGAATTTTTCAGAGTTGAACAAGACAAGGCAATGGTGAGTGACAATGCCCACAAGCTAATAGCTATGGTTGTCAGCAGGAGCTTAGGAAAGATCAACTCAATCCCAAAAAACCTCCAGGTTCTCAATGAACCTGCCAGACTCTCCACAATCAAGCGCTTGAAGGGTACCAGATAACTGTGGGTGGCTGCACAAGACAAAGCTGATTGTTTGGAGAAGCTCTAGAAGCAAAACAATAACTGATTCAAACAAGAATAACCCAAAACTTCTCAAGGGACTCAAGAGTAGCGTGGCGGAATTAAACTTCAAAAGAGATGAAGGGATTTTTAACACTCCAGGTTTTTTAAGCTTAATAAAACCTCTTCAGACAAATGTGACTGGGTCCAGAAAGATAACCAAAGGATTATCAGAACCAGTATGGTTGGATAAAAGGATCAGGAGTGGTGTAACACACTCAAGAATTCAATTAGTCAAATCCTTCTTCAACCAGAAAGGCTATTGGTTGGTGATAAGGATCAAGTATCAAGGGGTTTGATTATGAAGGCTCAAGGATCAAGGGGCAATCATAGATATACCCAAATTTTTTGTCTCAGATAAAGGGGAATGAAGACCCCACGGATGATGTATTTCAAGAGGATACTGATGATCTTAGGATGTGGTGTGTGTCAGGATACCATGCGCTGATCTGATTTGATTTTGGATGTTCTGATTCCCCCCAAAAGGAAGGGGAGAGCCCCTCCTTATATGGGCAGGAGGCCCTGTTAGACTATGTACAAGGGATACTAAAAATGGAGCAGAAAAAAAACAAAGAATTTTTTTTGATTTTCAGATTTTTAGGTGATCAGAAAAATTTTATCACGCAGGCTGGTGGAAATCCAGCCTTCCTGACCGGGGTGGGATCCTTCTCATCTCTTCACCATCTTTTGCGTCCGTCCGTGGAGGGGCCCGTGCGAAAATACCGGAATCACCCACCCCTTGCCCAAAGGCAGAAGGAGTGGGAAAGGAAAACATATCAGACCGCCCGCAGGTGTCCACGGGCGGTAGTCAACACTCTCCACCCCGACCCAGAGATGGAAGCGGGTGGGAGAGTCCCAGGAAGGGTGATGGATTGGATGATGGATGAGGAAAATAAGATTTAGTTGAGGTCAATGGTTGACAAAGGCATTGGAACTGTTGGAGTGATGAATATCATGAGAACTGGGACTAGTACTTGGGTGATCCCTGAGGTGATGATTGGTGGTTTTCTGTAGTTCTACCACTAGATGAGATGATCTTGGGTCAATGAGGGAGGATGATGGGGTGTGATGATGATGGAGATGATGAGGTTGAGGATGAGCGACGCGCAACAATGAGGATGAGGATGAGCAACGTGCAAGAATGAGGATGAGGATGAGCGACGCCCAAGGATGAGGATGAGCAACAAGCAAGGACGAGGATGAGGGTGAGCAACACCCAAGGGTGAGGATGAGCAACGCTCAAGGATGAGGATGAGGATGAGCAACGCGCGGGGATGAGGATGAGGAGGAGCAACAAGACTTGGACAGTTTTTTTTTTTTTTTTTTTTTTTTTACAATTTTTTTGAATTCTTTTCCCAAGGTGTCCCAAATGGTTCACCACAACGTGAGAATACGTGTGAAATAGTAAATTGGCAAAAAAGCTCAATGGTGGTGATGTGGTATTTTGGTTTTTCTTTCCTTAATTATTTAAAAATATAAGGAGTTGGATTTCAAGGGTGGGGTCAGTGAGTAACCCTACCTAATTTTGGCTGGAGAATTTATTTCTGAAATAAAATTGATGGTTTTTCTACTCCTTCTTATGTTAATCATGTTTTTTCATTTTAATGTAATTTTTGTTACTTTTTCAGCTTTCTCTGCAATAGTGGCCAGCTGACATTCCCCCACTCCAAGATATGGCCACATCTGAAAATATTCTGGAGGATGTTGGGAGAAAATTAACTTCATGTGAGTTTCAGTTCCTTTTGCTGGCCCTGTAGTTTCTCAGATGTATTGGTCCATCAGGTATCTTATTTTCTGTTAACCATTCATCTTTTTCTGCAGATTGTTCTTTGTATCTTACTAATTATAGTCTAACATCTTTTCCTTTTAATCTCTCTTTCTAGTCTCTCAATATCCTGCTGACTTTCCCTTTTTCTTTCACAGGGTCAGGTTCTATTGGGATTATTGTTTGAGGGAGGTTGCTACCTTCTCTTGGTTGAAAGTATTTGACTAGGCTAACAGGAAATAATGGGTGTTTTCTTGATAATTCTTCACTCAAGATTACTTCCACAGAATTTTTTCCGTGCATCTTTTTGATAACAAATTGTCCAACAAAGGCTGGTTTCAGCTTTCTGTTACCTGCTAGATTCTTGAAATTGGTAGTGGATATCAAGATCTGATCTCTTATTTTAAAGTCAGGTTCCTTATGTGATTTGCCCCATCTTTTTTTGTTGTATTCTACTGCTTCTTCTACACATTTTTTAGCATGATTATCTGCCATATCTATCATCTTTGTGGTTAGGTAAGAATTTTCCCTTCTTAGAGTATCTGTCAACTATAACTAGGGCAGAGTTATATGAATGAGTACCTCCAGGGGGGAGGCCAGTGAAAAAATCCATATTGATGATTTCCCATCTAGTTTTAGGTTCAGAGATCTTCTGTAGAAGTCCAAACCTTTTGCAAGTAGTTTTATTGGATTTTTGGCAGGTCTCACAGCTAGGAACATACTTAATAGTGATTTCATTCCAGTCTATCCAACAAGCAGTTTTACTTTTTCCAATGTTCTTTCTGTGAATAGATGCCCTGATGAACAGTTTTCATGGCATTCCTGGAGTATATGTTGTATATGTTCTTTGTTTCTTAGTACTAATACATTGGAATGTTGGTTTCTGTAGTATAGGAGACCATCCAAAAAGGTAAACCTTCCTGCTTTATAAGGTTTAATTAATGAAGAAGGTAGACTATTTATCAGAGCTGCTTCTGGGAATTCAAATTACATAAGGGCAATCAGCAGCTTGATTTCAGGAGAGTAGTTGTCCCTTACTAGTTTGAAGAAAGAAGTATCTAATTCACATAAGTGGATCCCCATTATTGGAGCATTCAATGCAAAAAGATTGATGTTCAGGATAGGAAAAATATGTTGATCTTCAGGGTCATATGCTGGATTTTTAGAGTTATTAGGAAAAACATTACTACTTAGACTATCAGCATTCTGATGTTTAGCTCCAGCTTTATACAATATAGTTATCTGACCTCTAAACTTTTGTATAGCAATTTGCCACCTGAGCATATTTCTTCTGGGATTCTTCATGTTCATAAGAGTTTTTACAGCATTAAAGTCTGTGATCACTTGAAAAGTGGTGCCTTCTAAGTAATAGTGTAGGTTTTCTGAAGCCCATACTGGAGCCAAACAATCCAACTGACTGGCTCCATATCTCTTTTCTGTATCTTTGATCTGTCTAGATATGAAGAGTACTGGTTTCTCTACAGGTTTGTCCTCTTCAATCCTTTCTTGATGTAGAGCAGCTCCTAGCCCTTCCATACAGGCATCAATCTATGGTTTGAAGAGCTTGGAGTAATCTGGTTGGATGAGTAAATGAGTAGAGGTCATAGCTATTTTTAGTTCCTCATAGGTTTTCAATCTCTCATGGTTCATTTCAAATAGAGTGTTATTGTTGAATATTTAATACAGACTCTTAGTTAGAATAGCAAACTTTGGTATGTATTGTCTGTAGTAACTGAAAAAACTAATGAAAGACTGTCATTCTCTTTTATTTTGAGGCATAGGTCTATTAATGACAGAAGCCATCTTATTTGAACAGAAGCTAGATTTAGACCAGAGACTATATGTCCTAAGGCTTTCCATTCTCCTTAACCAAAGTTGCATTTCTTCATGGATACCTTCAATCCTGCTCTGGAGATAGTCTGGAGTACTAATTTTAATTTGTTGATATGAGTATCTGAATTATCATAGTATATGATAACATCATCTATATATACCATCATCCATCCTTGTCTGATGTATTTACCTAGAACTGTATCCATTGTTCTCTGGAAGTGTGATTGGGCATTTTTTATACCAAAGGGCATCCTAAAATATTCATGTATTCCCAAATGACAGATTATTCTCATAAACTTCCTGCTTTCAGGGCTTATTGGTATCTGTTGGAAACCTTTAAGCATATCCATAGTAGTGATGTACTTGGCCTTGGACAATTTATGCAGAGCATGATCAATCCAGGGTATAGGATAATAATCTGCCTGGGTATAATTATTGAGCATTCTGAAGTCTCCTACAATTCTTGACTTGTCATTATGCCAAGCTATAATTACAGGTGTGGTCACATCTACCTCCTCATTATGCCCTACATTCCTTAATACTTGTAAGACTATTAATTCTTGGATCTGTTCCTCAAGAGCTTCTGTAGACTTAGGACTAGAAGTATAGGATGGCCTTCTTAATTTTGGAGGATAAGGAGGCTTAATGGTCAATTTCAATACCATATCATTTCCTTTAATATCACCAATGGGATGATCTTTAGTACAAAAATCATTTTGGTTCTCAAAGCAGACTGTCAAAATATCTTTCTTCTGTTCCTCAGAAAGTTTCATACTCATGGCTGCTTGAGAGAAGTATTCTTGGTCAAAGCCTTCTAAATGCTTTTGATAAGTAGAGGAGGGGAAGTTAGATTGAATGGTGCATATCTTAAATTTCTTGTCCCAATTACTACCAACTGTGAAGTATCTCCCTTTACTCTGTAACACATCTATACCATATAGACATAAGGTATCATTACCTAGTATCAGGTAGTCACATAGTCTGTTGAGCAATACTACAAATTCCACTTGAATCCTCAAAGATCCTTTAGTATGGGGTAGTACTATAGGAGCAGTCCATACTCCAATAGCATTCATGGTAGAGTTGCAAGAGCTAAAATTGGCTTTTGGGACGGGAAGAAGGTGTTCTTTCCCATTTTGATCCCATTTTTTTTAGAATTCAGAACAGACACCTGAGCAGAAAGCTCCACTATCCAGTAATAACCTTATAACTCTGTCTTTATACAATCTTGTTGCATAAAAAGTTTGACCAGTGGTATAACTTTTACCCCTCATAGCTTTAACTGTTAATGGTTTAACATCCATGATATGTCTAGGAATTATGGTAGGATCCCATTGTTGGGGAAAACTAGAATCCCCATGGATGTTATGGATTTCTACAGAAGTGCCTATATCTCCTTCTATAACATTAAAAGGGTTGGTCAGGATCAATTAACATTCAGAAAGGTATCCTTCAGTATCAGCTATATATTCATAGTTCTGATTCCCTTCAACCTCCTGCTATCCTTCCAAGACTGCTATCTTTCTTTTTGGTAATGGGAATTCTTGTCTCATATGGCCTGTCTTGTTAAAATTCCAACAATTTCCAGGAATTCTCTCTTTTTCCCTCTTCTTATTACGTTTTGTATTATCAGAGGTATTTATCAGAGGAGGTTGATCTCTGGTTTTGTTCATGTTGAAGTTCTCTTTGGGTCTAGAAGGGAATTTCTTGTCTAACCCATTCATGTCTATTACTTCTTTGAGCACATTGATTAGAGTTGGCAAGTCAGCATCCATACTCATCCTACATCTTACACTACGGTTAAGATTTCCAGGACACAGCTGGAGGAGTGTTTCATTTACATCCTCTTTTTCAGCATCTGGATAGAAGCAGTCTAATCTTTTCTTCTGTTCCAAGCACCATTTGTGAGGCTTATCCTTGAAGGGGTCAAATGAGGGATTTTCAAAAATTTTCATCATTTTTCTTTGCAACATTCTAGAACCAAATTGTTCATTAATCAAAAGTTTCCAAGAATTCCATGGTAAACATCCTACTTCTTCTCTTTTCCTGATAAACCAGTCCAAGCATAATCCTTCAAATAGTCTGGGCAGCCTGACTACAGCTATAGCTTCTAGTAAGTCATAAGAGTTAATAGTGTAGTCAATAAAGTTAATCAACTTTATATGATTGTATTCTCCTTCAATGGAGAACTTGAGCCATTCAGAGATAGGGGGTAACAGTGTGAGGGCTTTCTTCATCTCAGGGGCAGGACTAGGCCTGAAGGTGTCACTTCTATGCATTCCTTATAAGGGTGGTGCATAAGGAGCAGTGGTTTGGCTTGGAGGTTTTGGTTCCTCTGTGGTACTCCCCAAGGGGTTGGTCAGATCAACTTTTAAGTCTCTAAGATCATTCTTGATCAGATTTAGTTGCAGGTCCACTTTATTATTAAGCAGATCCATTTTTTAACTAAGTGATAGAATGGAGCTGTTAGTAGTAGTTACCGATTCTTCTTTTAAGGGTTGGAAAGACATAATACAATCTTCTTGAATTCCTGATAACATGTTCTCAATTTTTTGAGTCTTTCTGATCCTACCTTGATTAATTGTCTCCAATAACTGTTCTTTGTGTTCTTTGATCTCTTCCATTCCTACCGTCTTTGTTTGGTTATTAATCAATTTGGCTACTACTGAGGTTAATTAATCCATTTGGGTATAAACAACGTCCAAATTTTCACAAACAATTTTGAAATTATGACACATATCATTAGAAAAGGAAGTAATTACATCAGTGGTTTGTTTGGGCTCAGAATTAGAGGCTAATTGTTGTAAACCTTTTTCCATTTTTGAGCTAGGGATATTATCTGATCCCAATCTTTTTTTCCCTTTGGCTTTGGATGGGAAGAGGATCTCTTCCTTCCTGATACCTTGCATTTCAGTTGGGCTAGTTGATCCCAAGGATTCAATTTTTCTACGTAGGATTCTACCTCTTTCCTTGGAATCACTTTCTGAAGAGCTATCTGGGTAGCTTTTGCCTGGGAGGTCATATTTTTCATAGATACCATGTTCTCCTTGGCTTGGGCTTCTTTGAACTCTTCCCAATATTTCACGTGCTCTATGACTAAGTCTTTGATCCTGGCTTCCTTGGCCAGATTCTGCTGGGATGGTTTCAGGGAATCTTCTTGTAATGGAGGGTGGCTTGATTCTACTACCTTTTCCAGCTCTAGGTTGGGAGAGGGAAGAAGTACTTGGTGCTGTTCCTTGTGTTAACTTAAGACCCAGCGGAGCTGCGCGGTTTCCGTTGTGCAGATTCCCAACTGTAGTCGTGAGAGCTCCAGGTGTCCTCTTGGACCCGAACAACTAGATCCCCCAAGGAACCTGATTGATGAATCCACTCCTCAGTCTCCGCTCTCTCTCTTGATCCGAATCCCCTCTCAGTCACTTTCATATCCCTGTCTCACCACCTCACCCTTACCGAATGCAGTCCCGCATGCAACCCCACCTTGGTGACGTAGCTAACTCCAGGAGGAGTAACTTTGACTAGACCCTCTACCACAAGCTCCACGTCAAGCCTGCTATCAGTGCCTTTGACCTAGGTGACCTATTGCATTCACTACTTCTCATGTTGTCTTTCTTTTGTTTCCATTGTCTTCAATCTCTTTCATCCATAGCTTACACTCATCTATGTCTTCTTTATCCCAATCATGTACTCAGACTATACTGTTACAAGAGTTGATGGTTGAATTGAAATGAAGAGAAACTCAAGAAACATTACACCTTGTCCATCAACATTTGATTCACAGGTTCCAGTACCTTCATGGTTGTCATTATTGGCGGTCTCATGGTTACTGGGGGCTCCTGGCAAAGATCCATAGGAGGGAATTCTCCCTGAGGCTCTTGTGTTACATCTATTCATATTTGAATAAAATGCTTATAAGTATTTTTATTTCTACAGAAAAAAACCGTAAAAATAAGTTTTATTTGAAACTCACTTAAGTTGATCTTCAAAGGTACCAAGACTTTATTGGGATTAAATTGGTCCTTAGAAGGTAATCCTATGGGGTCTTTGTGTGTCCCAATGAGGTCTTCACCTGTCCAATAAATATTTTCAGGGCGTCCAGAGATATCTGGGACTTCTTGATCCAATAAATAAGTTTCAGTGGTGGTGGTCTCTGTTATAGGAGGGTTAACTGATGTTAAAAGGTTATTTCATTGGTCAATAAAACATATTAATATTATTTTAATAAAAATAATATGGTAATAAAAATTTTATACTTACTTTTATATTTCAAAAAGTAATTTATACAGTATTTATTCCAAGCTTTGTGTTTCCTTAATAGGGCCTGGAAGTTGATACACCTCTCAAGATCTTCTTTTTCAAGGAATTTATCTAAGTTTTTACGCGCAGACGAGATATTAGGTTGCTCAGCTTGAGTTAGAGCTTCCCAACCAGTAGGTTTATAATTTTTGATATATTCTTCTTTTCTTATCTTTAAAAGATTTAAATAATAGATTATTAATTCTTCATTGGTTTTTGAAACCACTGCAAAACAATTTAATGATGAATCATGGGTAAAAAGTCATATAAATTTATCTGTGGTTTAATTTTACATCAAATGTCTGGTAAAAGGTATTAAATATAATAAAATGGAATATTTCCACTCCAGAACCCCAATTTGCAGCCTCCTGTATGCCAAGACCCTTGCTATACTTTAGCTACCAGAGGTGATAGAAGAAATAATAAATATATTATTTAATAAATGCAGCAAAAATCCGTGAAATATTTTGATAAAGCTTATTTCAAGGTTAATTGGTTTGGTTATAGTTTGTTGTTATAAATCAATATAGATAAATTGATTATTAAATATTTTTATAGAGGGGCCAAAATTATATTGGGGGTCTTTTACACCTCTCTTCAGGTATTTCAGTATGAAAAAACGTAGGCCTGGTTACTTTGGACCCTTTAGTTTAAAGGATATTTTGCCAAAAGATAATATGTATATAAAATACACGGTGGAGTGGCAGGGCTTTGTGACCGAGATTCAAAAACAGAGAAAGGATAATAAGACTCACTGGTATAGTATTAAATCCTTTGGGTATCTTTTTGGGAAGTGCACTGATGGGTTAAACCTGTATACTGGGGTTATCAGGTTGTACAGTAGTTTTAAATGGATAAAAAGAGGTTGAGGAAGGATATTATTAATCACACTAAGCCATAAATCACTTACTCATCTCTTTTAAGTATTTGATTACCTTGAGACGGTGTCTGGATATAAATATAACTGGTTATCTGGGTATCAATATCCTCTAAAGAG